>VCII01000281.1:1180000-1908578 GCA_006030095.1 Triplophysa siluroides
GACATTCAGACAGAAGTCGGCTTTTAACAATATGCTTTTGTTCCTATCATTTACACATTCATTAATATCTACATACTACATCAACAATGTTTTGCTAATAGCAATAAGTGAAAGATTACGACCGAAAGACAGTACTGTAATGTATTTTAACTGTGAGCAGCAGAAGAAGTTTAACCAGAGGAAATTATTCATAATTGATCGGATGTAATATATCGGCCTAAATTGTATTATTGGTCGATACCGATAACATTAAAAATGAGCATTTATTGGTCGATACCGATAACATTAAAATGAGCATTTATTGGTCGATACGATTAACATTATTGGTCGATACCGATAACCATATTCCATTTACCGATAAAATGACGATACATTAAAAATGATTTACAGCCGATAACATTAAAAATGAGCATTTATTGGTCGATACCGATACATTAAAAATGAGCATTTATTGGTCGATACCGATAACATTAAAAATGAGCATTTATTGGTCGATACCGATAACATTAAAAATGAGCATTTATTGGTCGATACCGATAACATTAAAAATGAGCATTTATTGGTCGATACCGATAACATTAAAAATGAGCATTTATTGGTCGATACCGATTACATTAAAAATGAGCATTTATTGGTCGATACCGATAACATTAAAAATGAGCATTTATTGGTCGATACCGATAACATTAAAAATGAGCATTTATTGGTCGATACGATAACATTAAAATGAGCATTATTGGTCGATACCGATACATTAAAAATGAGCATTTATTGGTCGATACGATTACATTAAAAATGAGCATTTATTGGTCGATACCGATAACATTAAAAATGAGCATTTATGGTCGATACCGATACATTAAAAATGAGCGGTCGATACCGATAACATTAAAAATGAGCATTTATTGGTCGATACCGATAACATTAAAAATGAGCATTTATTGGTCGATACCGATTACATTAAAAATGAGCATTTATTGGTTGATACCGATAACATTAAAAATGAGCATTTATTGGCCGAAATGATATTGGCCGATAATTGATCGTGTATCTTTAATGCCAACATAATCTCACGATGTAGCTAACTGGCTAATTCATATGAATTCATACAATCTCTTTCGTACATTTTAGTACGATTAGCTTTCGCGCCACTGACGTAGGTCTAGAGGCGGGGTTAGGGGTGGGGCTTCAGTATTGCTTTGTTCTGGTAATCGTAAGTTATTGTACGTTTTACAGCATACAAATTCGAACAAATTTAACACCTCGTAAAATGTTTACGAATTCCTGTGAGATCAGGTTGACAATTATTTTAAAAAGCAAAAATTAAGGCCCACCTCTAAAACGTATACTTACTGCAGATCGTACAAAAACATAGAAATAAGATCCTACAAATTTGTGTAGAACCCAGTTAGGTAAAGTAAGTCCAGATTCACATTTCGCGTCTAAAACCCCGCGGAAAAGTTGAAATATTCTCATCTCGATGCAGCGATACCTATTTGTGCGCGCCTGCCACGTGTCTACATTTAAAATAACGAACTTGCGCGTGCAAAATGTGAATCACCCCTTAAGATGTAATATAGTTACAAACTGTCGCAAATTGCATCATGATATTGACGATTCATTTCAATAAACTATTACTTCCAATCTGAATATAAGATCAGAACAATCCTCTTAAAAAACTACATTTAACCTACTTAGATAAATGTGGGGTGTCGATGACAGTGAAGTGTAGCCACTGGACTTCTTCTCGCTTAAATTGGGAGTAAAGTTCGTGTGGGTGCAATCCATCACTGTGCTACTAAAGGTTCTCAGCACATTTGTGTTTGATGGTTCTTACGGTCGCTGGAGAATTCAGACCGGTCCATCATTACACAACCTTGACAATTCCCCCGTCACTGCCCTCCATTACAAAGTTTAGTAGGTAACAACATGTCCCAATTTATAATGATTTTATTCCCCGTTGAGATGTTTTTTTTCTGTGCTATGAGGTCATTGCGTGTGTAATGATGAGTTAGAGATTGCACGACTGGAAAAGCGACAAATTCATTATTTAGAAGACTGCAAAGGGCAAGAGATAATCACAGCAAACAATAAATCCCTTTGAAATGATTCATGGTTCCTTCAGTCCCAACACAAACACACCAGATATTTTCTGACGTTGCTGCGAACGAGAGACACATTTTAAACTTTCTCTATTGCAACACATATTTCGTCATCATTTATTCACCATCAACTGAGCGCTGTTATTGTTTTCTTATGAAGATTTTTTTAATATAAACAGCGTTGAGTGACCATGTACATTATATTCAAAACAATACAAGCCTTATGAACTTAGTTTGTAAGAAGCGAAAACTTTACAGTGAATTTTTCTGAAGTCAATAACTAGTTATTTATGTGAATAATTCCTCAACGATCTAATGATGCTTCTGCTTCGCGGATGCGGTTACTATGGTGACTGTCAGTGTATGGAAATAAAGATTCTTCAAAATCTCTCTTTGCTTTTTGAGGTTTTAAATTTCCTATGATAACTAATTATTAAAGGGCAGCTCTACTTTTAAAAGCATTCTGCACATTTTAAATAGACTAGAATATTTAACGAACAACATTGAAAGCATCGCTGACTTATGAAACAGTGAGGACACGGTTTCCAGTCTCCAGCTCATTCACGCTTGAACACCGAGATGTCGGAAGTGAAGTCAAATGTCAGTTTGACTCGTCAAGCAGGCCGCATGTCCCTCGGGTCTGCATATCAAACGCGCCCTCGCCGCTTCCTACGGGGCCGGGCTTTGGCGAGCCCTCTCGCCGTCTGATCAAAAGGTTGGCGAGTCACATTCTCTTTAGCGCTGCATGTGAGGTTTGGAGAGCCGTCGTGACCCCTCAGAACAGAGACTCTCTGAAGATGTGTGACTGCTATAGGTCAGAGTACCTCATTAAGACTATTTGTTCTCACTTTTCCCGCCTCCCGATGGAGAGAAGAGAAGCTGTGTTAATACCCTCCTCTCACGCTGCTATAGATTAGAAGTGAGGAGTGGATTTGGCTAATTGGACGGGGGATTACCCAGCGTGATATCTCACTGGTAAGCATCGTGTCCCCTGGTATTCAGTACACATACAGCATGCCAGTGGCACTACCTCGAGATGGTGTTTGACTCATAAAACCACACGTTACCACTGTTGCAAATCAATTCACCCCAACTGGGAATGATTGTGATGTGAAATATATTTGAGAAGTGGACCGTGTCCTGTGTTTTGACATCCTATACCCCACATAAAGCCATTGTGAAGTATTCATTATTTATGTTTTAAAACCATATTTATTGAGACTACATGGAGTGTTTTTATTTTTGAGAGGTTGCAAGACTATTGAAATGTGAAAAATCTGCCTCAGAAACGTGACGTTAAACCAGTGGCAGAATTTAGGTATGAAGTGTATGAAAGCAAACGCACACCATATGAGGTGCCGGTCAAAGAAAATAATATGCAAAAAAATTAAAATAGAAATGTAACGTTATCAAAATAATATACAGAAATGAGTGACAGATATGACAAGTTAAAGATATAATCAAATCCGTTTTATCAATATAAAGCTAAATAAGATTAAAGTGATCTTTAAAAAAATCAGCTACAGAAATAAGATGAAAAAGTCATAGAAATAACACGCCAAAAAGTTACAGAAATGTAAAGCTATAAAAAAAATATGCAAAAAATGTATGGAGATAAAAAAGTTATAAAAATGATATGCGAAATATGAAGTTAGAGAGATAAGATTAAAAGGTTATAGAAATGTGAAGCTATACAAATAATATAAAATAATATTCAAACAGTTATAGGAATAATATGCAAAATCAGTTACAGAAATATGAAGCTATAAAAATAATAAGTAAAAAGTTATAGAAATATGCTACAAAGTTATAGAAATGTGAAGCTATAGAAATAAGATACGTGAATGTGTTGATTAGGTTCTGCTTTAGCGGTGCATATGCAAATAAAAAATAAGTGATTTGAGGGATTTTCATGTGTTTGGTGATCTTTTACTGGAGAAAGCTCATGAACACTTTAAACCCAATGCGATTGATTTTTACCCATTAAACTGATTCCACACAGACGGATGACACAACATTACCAGTGTTTACTGCGCATGCACTTAATTCAATGTGTGTTTGCCATTTCTACCTCATCAGGAGAAAGCCAAAACATCAAAACCTTACATAAACACCTGAGACGTGGACACATAACACACATTTAACATACAGTAGGATTATTTAACATAGAAACACTGTTGGGAAACTGTTGAGCTCTTGATAATCATTTTGACTTTAGGAAGAATCCTTCATACTTTAACAGATTAACACAGCGTCCCGGTTAAGGGCATGATTTAGCATGCTGGCGTGATGACAGTGGGCGTCTATATAAACACACATGTGTCTGTCCAGACCAGACGAGGCCAGAGTCTAGTCACAGTGAACCGGCTGACTCCTCAAGAGTCCTGCCCCCCCATTAGCTCAGTGGAAACCCTTGAGCTTTTCACAGCCGTTATACTGACAGACCTGCCAGCAGCTGAAAGTCAATCCCATCAGGATGAGCTGTGAATGACGCACTGCTGTCTTTTTACTGCCCGTCACCAACGACTCCTATATCAACACACATATATATCAGCTTAAACATTTAACTCAACCTTTAAATTACGACCCCACACAAAGCACTGAGACCACACAACACCTCACGACACTTTTACTGACCCTTCACAAATGACAATGTCACTGACCAATCCTCTTAAAAAAGGACGGGACATTTTCAACCCAGTGTTGGGACAAACCCAGCATTTGGGTTAAATGAATGCTTATATTTGATCTAGAAATGAGTTTAAGCAACCCGGCATACACGGTAAAAAAAGAAGAAAAAAAATCCAAGAAAAACAGGCAATTTTACAGTGAAAATAACGTTTTTTTAAGAGGTTTCTTTTTTGTAAAGTTTCTTTTTAAAATACGGTAAAAAAATGACAGATCAAGACAACAAATTTACATGAAAAATGGGGGAAACAATTGAATCTATATCCTATAATATTCCTGGAAAACTATTTTTACAGTATATTTCAGTTTTTCCAAATTTCATTTTTTTAACAGATTTCTTTTACAGTGTAGGTTCATCAATTGGTTTGTCACTTATTAACCCAGCTTAAATATTACATTATAAAACACCGATATGAACTTAAAAACATACTGTGCATCCTTTAAAAAAACTGAAAACACAATTTGAAATGTAAAAACACAGACAGACGAATATTTGTTGTGTAAACGCTGCAACACAACTGCTGACTAAGACCAAGTGAAAAACCACTTCTGGTTTCTTCGGTGAAAGAGAAATCCTTCAGCAGTCGTCTGATGTGGAGCGTGCCGGCTACTGGTTCGGTCAAGCCAGGAGAATATGAAGGAGTCATTATCACTTTAAATGCTGAAACCTCAGACTTTCACATCCAGTCAATGAAGCTCATTCACGAGACAATGCTGTCTACATTTTGTATTAATCATTCTTGTGTAAATCTCATTTCACGTCACATTCAATTCAACAGCACAATTTACACAAGAATGATTTCAGAGGCTATTTACGCCGAAATGAGCTCTGATTGCGTTTGACGTGAAGGGATTATTTCAGAATCCGTCTCATTCTCTCTACTTTTATCGGTCGCCTCAGAACTTTCGCAGAAAATAAATGAAAAGAGAAATGTATTTCATTTATCGGACCCACTGATTAAAAACACATTTTCTGCCTTTCATGTTTAAGGAACGTTCTCTTTATTTAATAGTTCATCTGTTTTGCTTTGTTCTTTGTGTTTTATGTTTCCAACACAACCGGCAATTTGTGACTACTTTACACGTCAAAAGGTGCTTTGATGGCATAGAAGAACCTTTTGGTTCCATACAGAACCTTTGACATCTGAAGGACCTTTCTGTTTCACAAAAGGTTCTTCGTGGCAAAAAATGTTCTTCAGATTGTAAAAAAGTAAGAAAGAGATGGTTCTTTGACTGAACGGTTCTTTGTGGAACCGAAAATGGCTCTTCTACGGCATCGGTGTGAACAACCTTTGAAGAACCTTCATTTTCAAGAGTGCACAAGATGGTTCGTTCATATGAATTCTGATATATACTATATATATGCGTCGGGCTCAATTCTCCAAAAATACTACGTTTTCGTACGATTAACATCGTAAGTGTTGATACAAAACCGGATGGATTATCATAAACATTCCCATGGTGTACTCTGCTCACGGGAATGTTCTTTGTTGCCTTATTTGCACATAAAGGCGTTTCTGAATCCAGTCTGGAGTGAATGTTTCTACATGAGAACAAAGCGTCAGCACGCAGACGGCTCATTGTCTGGTGAACTTTGAGCTGGATCGTTTGTGTCTAAAAAAGAAGCGCTTGCGTAAGAAGCCGTCCGTCTGAAAGTGTCTCAGCTACGAACACCGTGGTAAGAATGCAAGAAACAAATCTCTCCGCGGTTTATCAGTTCAGAATTGAGCCGTTGCTCCATCGTGTTTGCTGCTGCATAGCAACACCCTGGCAACCGTCCACAGCATCACAGGGGGAACGTTTTGCAGATATTTTCATGCAAAATAAATCTGGTTGATCTATAGAACCTGCTGTGGATCTGAGGTTGATGATAAATGAGGAATGGACCGTCGAGAGCAGCCGTTCATCAAACCTCACGTCAAACTCTAATGTATGTTAAAAGTGTTGAATTCTCTTCTGAATAGAGTAGACGACATAACAGGGCCGTCCGGCATCAGCGTGTCAGAATGAAGATGCTTTCAGGATCTTCCCATGGGTTCAGGGCGCTCGTGAGAAGAGCGCGCCGGCATCAGCGACTGTACGGCCGTGAGCTATTTATTATTCATGCGGAAGAGAATCTCAAGCGCTGTCAACAGCGAGGTCAGAGAAATAAGAAATAAAGACCCCAGAGAAACACAACACAACGTGTCCCGCGAGTGTCAGCGTCACCTATTCATGTCCTCTCGTTTCTACGCCCGTACAACAGCCCTGCTCACTACATAGAGAGCACTTTTAAGGCAGCATGAGTTGAAGTTTTAGCCTCGAGGGGCAGACCCAGAATGCATTGCAACAAGGTCTGTGAAACAAACTGCAGCGGAGGTGATATTTTTGGTGAATTCTTCTAAAGCAAGCGTCTTGTCATTATATATAAACACAGATGCGAGGCCCTGCATCCAGCTGCTTGCTCTTTATCATCTGGATGAGATTCGGTACTGTTCGCTTCAGTTCTCTGACATTTCAAAAGCCGTGCTTATGGTTTGCAAAATCTTGAATTGCCGTAGACCCGCTAAATATTTAATGGCATCTCTGTACTTGTTTGCGTTTTGTCTTCTCTAGTGCCATAAAGAGCGGTTTCGATTGCATCTCGAAATGCGATTTTGCATTTTAGAGAAAGAGCTACCGGTTATCAATAAAGACCCACAGGAGGCCGTGCACGCCCCGGTGATGTCATGACACAAGCGCATGATGATGGACGCTTTGATCGCTGGAAAAGTACTTTTTAGGCATTTTCACCCAGAGCCGATGCTAGGCGTCTGGGGGCCCTAAGCAAACCTTTGCGGGGGCTCTTGTCAAAGTTACATTTAGATCAACATAACTGTAAACTATAAGACATAGAAATAATCAAATCAATCAACACACTTAAATGAATAAAAGACAAAAAACATTAAACTGACAGTAAGAACAATTAAATTTAAAATTAGCTATAAAAAAAAGTTTACTAACCAAATGAGTGATTAACAAAATAAAACATGATACTCAAGGTTACTCAAGAAAGCTAAGCATACAAAAACACATCAATAATTCTCTAAATGCGACGACACAATAATGACATATTGACATTTACGTCAAACCAACTTTGTGCAAGTGGACAAATACTGAATCTGTACTTGTATAAAACTAAATAACACTTTGAAAATTCTACGACACATGCCTTCTTGTTCTTTTGGTTTGCGTTTTTTTTCCACTATAGCTCCGTTTTATAGCCACGGTCAGATATATGTAAATATGTCTTCGCCTGCCGCGCACTACATGATGTCCGAGTATGTCAATGTTATTAAATAAATTAAGTATAAAAAGTAATTTCCAAATGATTCATGTAAAGATGAATCCGCAAGTCATAAAAATAGCGTATGGTGTTATGGATTGGGTACTCAAGGGGGCCCCCTGGTGGTGCAGAGGCCCTGCGTAGTCTGCGTATAGGGAGGATCGGCTCTGTTTTCACCATCCACAAGCGTCGTTTGCAGCTGGAGTTTAACATTATCAATTCAGATTAATTGCGTTACTTAAAGCAATCGTCATTTTACAATCGATGGTTTGCAAACAACCATGTAGAAGCGACCAGACATCACACTTTCTGTTTGGAAAGTGCTCGTCTAAAATGACTCGGTGTTTTATTTCTTATTTGAAATTATTTTTTACATTTACACAATACAAACACACGTGCGCATTTCCAGGAGATTTACTAGAAAATGGCTTGAACGCTTTAACCCGGTGTGGCTTCAGGTGTATTAACCCTGCAATCGGTTAAACATGAGACGCTTCAGAGAAATCGGTTTCACTCAACAATTACACCTTTTACCACGGTCAACACCTGATAACACACTCCTACAATTGTGAGCCTTTACAATGAATTCCACTGTACTTGTTATAGAACGCCAAGTAAACACTTTTATTCCCGAAGAGAAGGTTATTACAGACGGGGCTTTGAGGGGGCAATAAATTGACTTCAGCCGGCGAGACTTTGCATGTCAAATGTGAGTCTGTAATGTGTTTTTATGGTCTGTTTTTGCTAATCCAGTGGAGAGGTAACACAGCACAGGAGAGCCGTAACAGCCCCGTCAGGTGACATCTAATCAGACCTGATCTCCTTCTGTGTTTTATTGCCAATTTAGTGGCTGTGAGTGTCGCTCCTCCGAGACTGCTGTTGTGTTTCTGTGACTAAATGAAACGGGTTCGGACTGAACGACTAACACTGTGTTTTCTTGTTTGTATGAATTACTGAATGGCTGGTTAATTAGCATGAAGTAATTCCTATTTACAACACACTACCAGGTTGTTCATACAGTTTATCATTGTTCATGGTCCAAAAAAACATCTGTCTGTCTATCTAAGCATCACAGTAATAATATTGTCATTTTAAAACATCAATTTCAAAGCAAAAATGGCCATTAATATACAATGTATGGAATAATTACCACATTAATTACTGTACCGTGGTTTCACCATAGTACATTTAAAAAGACGGACGAAAGTCATGACGGTACAAAAGCAAAGATATCATGACACACCGTGGAACTGAATGAATTCCATATTAATATTACCATAGTACGTGTCAGAGAACATGCTAATACTATGGTAATTTATATAAAATATCACAGTAAAATGAAAAGAGGATGACTACTATAAAAACCATGTCACTGAATGATTACCATATTAATTTACCATGGTATTACCACAGTAAATATAAAACAAACATGGTGCTATGCGCAAAAAGTATGGCAGTGATACGGTCATAGTTTAATAAATGATCAACAATTATCACAATAGAATAAATACTGCGATTTCAAATGAATACCAAGTCATCTGTGGTACTTTTTGTTAGTGTTTAATATTCACAATAGTAATATGAAATCTAAAATGAGGAATCAAATCAGATATTCCTTGAGCGTATTACAGAAGCATCAAACACACGTCTAATTGTGCTGAGAGCTTTTGTGTCTTACTGACCTCCCGTCAGGCCTTTAGGAGAGACCCCGAGAGCACGCCGAAGAAACAAGGGTCGACTTGAGAGCTAGCAAATGTTAGCAGAACAAGTCAAAGTCGAGAGGAGATTAAAGATCGGGGTCTTTTTAAGGTTCCTCGCGGTTCAGGCGTTTCAGAGGTTCAGAGCCCAAAGCAGAAGAGAAGAATTCAGCTGGCTTCTTTCAGCCGGGACATGAAGGGATTCTCCACAGATGCCATTGAGATGCACCGGCAGGATTTGGCCGAGTTCAATTACGTTAAATGAATTTAAGCGGCTCTTTTGAATAACAATACGGCCTGCATTAATGAAGGGGAAGGTTGAATGGATGGGGTGACAAACTCTTGGCCGTGAAATCAAGTGGTGAATGTCTGAACACCAGGCGTCCTCAGATGACGTTTAAAGCTTCAGGAAGCAGCGTACATTTTATTACATTACAGAATGCACGACTGGGGTTGTTTATTCAAATACGACAAGATAAAATATTGGTAATTACATGACGGAGCTGGAAGGATATCGCTGTGGAAAGGCCAATTTTTTGGGCTCTCCCGTGAAAAGCTTTCCCTGAGAGGTGGTTTGGAAGTGCCCGACGTGGTTGTTCTGCTATAATAACATCTGCTGAATCTGCAAACCAGCATGACGCAACAGCCAAAGTAATGCCAAATGAGTTTACGGGTGTTTTATTCAGTCCGCTCAGCCACACCGTAATTGTGGCTTTGGGGGAATAAAAATGGAGCGGCTATGTGAACGCACGCCTCCATTATAGTGTAACCTAAACCATCTGATGGAATGCCTTTGTGTTTAAAAGCTATTCCAGGCCTTTCCTGGCGGAGGACGCGGCACCAGCGCTCAGCGTTTGCTTTTTACGGGAGCTTATTTCATCCCGGCCACATCCGGCATTTTTTAAGTGGATTTAGCTCGATGTGCCGCAACCTCGAGAGTGTAAAGTGTCAACAGCGAACGTTTAAAGAGGGAAAACGGCAACGGCCTGATTAAACTAAAGACTGAGGATTAAAATATAATATAATAAATTTAATTTAATTTAATATAATACAAATATTATAAAAGTGAAGCTGACGTGCAGAATGATGACATGAAAATGGCTGATCTGTATTGGCTGAAGTGAGAGACCGTAAGTTTGGAATGCACATATTATTTTCTAAATGTGAATGTTGTCAATGTTTTGAATCACGCAGCGTTATATGTAAGGGATAATGTACAGGGAGCCGGTTGTTATCGCAGAAATATTTCGCGATAACAGCCGGCTACCTGTACATTATCCCGCTTATTACACGGCTACTTGCCACATGAGAAAAAAACTGGACAGTTTTAGTTTTAACGTAAGAAACAAAGTCATGAACGGGCAACATGATTGAATCATTTGTGAATATGATGTCATATATGTTATTAAAAGACATATTTATATTTCATTTGTCAAAAAAAACCTGTCAAAAAGATTTGCTGCATCAGGGTTGACGTGTGTTATTAGTTTTGGGATGTTGTTATCTGGGAATAACGAACCTGCAAATGTCGCGACTGACCAATCAGAATCAAGCATTCCGTGTAATATATATTCTTAAAGTTGACATACACTCTAAAGTCTAAAGTTTTTGAACACTTAATCACTTATGTGTTCGTATTTTTTTCCATATTTTAGAATACTAATAAACTCATCAAAATGATCAAATATAAACAAAGGGAATTATGATGTAATAAAAACCGTATTCATTAATTAATGTTATATTTGATCATCTTCAGTGTAGTTACCTTTTGAACGGAATTTACAGAATTGTTTTGTCATTTTATCGAGCAACTCAATATTTAAGGAGTTTTCTGATCTATTCTGTGCTCTTATTGGCTGCTATTCAGTCGAAGTTGAAATTTCTTTATTGATTTTTTTTCATTTTGTGTCTTCTAAAGTATTTTTTCAGACATTTAAGCATATACATACAGATCAAAAAGATGTTTTTAAATAATAAGAAACATTTCACTCAAGTGTCCTAAAACGGTATTGGTTTTATACCAAAAAAGTCAATTCTGATTTCAATGCGATTTAATATATAAAATAAATATAATATTAAAAAATACACCTACAAAAACTAGAATGTGAGACATTTATAATGCTTCATGGAAAGAGAAAACCGTGGAAACGTCTCTTATTGGTTGATTTAAAATGTCTGGGGTCATGAAGGGGGTCAAGGGTACAGATAATCTCTGACAGTAAATTCAAGCTGAACTCCGTCTGGCGAACACCACACACTTCTCATAAAATCATAAAATCTCCAAAAAAGACAAAAAATGTTGGCCGCTTAGCCTTTCAAACCCAACAAAAGATCCAACTTCATGGCTCAATGTGAAATATCTTCAATATTAACCATGCAGGATGAAAACCAAAGGCTTTTATTATTCATGCATTTGGGCTTGACTCGAGGTTATAAAACGTCTTCATGATTTCTCAGGAAAATGAGGTTTGATGTCTTCAGCAAAAATCTGCACCTGGCAGGAGAACACAAATCCAGCGGGTCACGGCGCTTCTCGCCAAGTCAAAGATGAAATTCTTCTGCCATATCATTAAAAAGTGTTGCGTACTCTTTATTTAACGTGTGAACAGTCACCCAGTGGGTCTTTCATTCCGATTCAAACAAAACCGTTGAGTTCACCTTGCACATATGACTCACAAATGTATTTTTCAATGTTCCCATATTTCTTCTCTTTGTTTGTGATTAAGAACCTTCTACACGTCCACCGCGCATCACGGAAATGCCAGTCGTGATATCAAATATAAGTTTGGTGCAGAACTGGACCAACAAATATCAGTAGGCCGGATGTATTAAGCTTGAGCAAATTGAATCTTCTCGGGCACACATGCGAATGTCATTCTCATTTTAAATACACTGTCGCTCATGTAGACGCCGGGATTTCTCTGTCCTCGTGAATCCAGCGATGCAAATTAAGAGCAATCAGAGCTGAGACAACAAACTAAATCTCCAACAGTGAATCATAACTCAGAAAGACACTCATTCCCGCTTCCATCGCTCCCGCTGATTTGTAGCTGCTCTGAAAATAAAGCAAAACATTCACACGACATCCGACAAATCACCGGCCATAACAACCGCCAGACACTCAACTCAAGCTTCAAACACACGGCGTCTGCTGGACATTCTGATGGGTCTGTCAACATACGTGTGTGTGACACACCGGCAGGAATTAGTCAGAAGAGACACATGAGCAACGCGCCTACAGATACTGAAAAACGATAGACCTATGAATAAAAGTAAAGGGTCGAAGAAATAAGAAGAGGAATAAGCATCACTTCTGGTTTCCATGCTCTTGACCTAGATGTTGATGAAAATTTTGTCTTTAAAGAGTAAACATTTTGTGATCTTTAAGGTCCTACTTTGGTTTATGGGGTGTCCAACAACAAGTTTATGTACATACACGGTGAAAAACACTTGAATTTTCTACTAATAGGCCGTTATTGTTACCTCACTTCTCTCAAATGATTCGTTCGGCGATTCATCTGTCTAATCCCCTCCTTTCTGTCAGCCTACTCTGATCTGATTGGTCAAATGGTCTAGTCTGCAGCGATTGGACTATCGCGTGCCGTGTCACAAATGGAACGTAGGCGGGCATTACACGGAGTGACGCAAATCCTGTTAGCGGATGAGGTAAAGTAATAAAGTTTTATAAATGTTGCGTACGTATAATTGTGGTCCATAGATAAGTGAGTGCATGAAACAAACTAGTGGTTTTCTAGACGCTAGACACGACTTCCGCATTTGTCCACAACACTGTTGTCATGCGGTTTCTATGTCAGTAGGCGGTAACAAAGGGTAACGCAGATATGACGCAACTGACAGGCGAACGCACAGCCCCGTGTCACTGATAGAATGGCGATTTTATCACGATTTACAAGTAGTTGGAAACATTTGAGATATTGTAAGTACTCAGATGAACAAAACATATAACACTGGCCTAGTGGATTTGGATATTTTACTGCAAAATTGTTACAAACTGCACCTTTAAGTCTTTCCTTAATTTTTTGAACGGTATACTTTCTGTGCATCTCAGAAAAATATTGTTGTAAACTCAAAGTTTACTCAAAGTTAACTACTGTTACACTTATAAGTGTGTTTTACAAACTCGAGCATATTAAAATGGGAATATTTAACACCATGTAGTACTAGTACACTCACAATTATCCTCGTACTACTGCTTACTCAATAAAGTAGTCTTAATAAAGTGAACTTGGAGTATACTTTTTTATAAAGAACGGCTCAGATTGTGTTCTTGGAAAAATCTGATGAGAATGATTTGAGATTCAACACTTCTTCAGGTCATCTCAGATGATACGTCTCTCATTAGCGCAACGTTACATTTTCTAAGAGAGAGATGCAGTTCTCTTACCAAACGTCGAAACATAATCACGCAAAAAGAGATTCATTTCAGTTATCTACATGTAGGTTAGAGACGACCGAAGGGCTGAAATCCGACGGTGTTTTCTCGTCTCTATGAGTCTTATAGAGCCGCAGAAGAGGCTCTTTACTTTAAATGCCTTGCGCTCATGTTCTCATTGCCTGTGGTCCCGAGAGAACATCTTTAAGTCTCACGGCTAAGTGCTTCCATTAAAACTTCAATGAGCTATAAAACCAAAGTAAATTCATTTCCTTAATCGGACTTATGACACTTAGGTCACGTACAGCGAGTCGACTTCACTTACAGAAGTGCTCCCGTAACAACTTTCCTTCCGCATCCAAATCAGTTTACATTAAACTCTTTCAAATAAAACAGCATGTGTGATCTGCTTTGATGTCTTTGGTTTCTTTATGAAGCAAACAGATGCTCTGAGACGCTCGACATGCAAAACCACAGAGAACATCACGATATATAATCAACACCGTTCAGAGGAAAATATGCGGCTTCCGCCATCTTGGACTGCCTCAACTGTACAAAATTCATGCGATGCTGCCTAACAATAAGCTTTTGGCTGAGGGTAGCATATGTTCAATGTAAATTCTGAGTTCCCCAGCAAAACCGGCTGAGAGGATCTGCTTCACAAAGCAACATGGATTGCCTCATCTGCAGTTCATCTTAAAAGCAGCTGATGTAACCGATGACCATAAAGAAATCGCACAATGGGAAACTGCTCACACATTCTCATTGTTCAAATAAAAACCCGTGTTTCATTATTAACACAACAGCCTATAATGATTTGATGAGGGATCTCCTAAAACGCTGTTTTTGTTATAGTCTACAGGTCCGTACGTACAGTACACCTCTCTTCGGTTAGCAGCGCAGGCAGTTTTACGACTCAAGTCATGTACACATGATGAGGAAACCCGAAGGACCCGTTGCCGACGAGCCCAGAAAGAATCAATGCCACTGCAATGCAGCTGGAAGACACACACCACGTGCCTTTACATTCGGACGGATTTCTGTTTATCTGTCAAATCGTGCTCATTAACATTCTTATGTCAACATCATCACCCGTTTATGTAGCGGATGCTCTCACAAACAGGCCGAATGTAGACCACTGGAAATGGAAAACGAGCAAACCAGGTGATCATGATGTAAAAGTCGTATGATTAGCCATCAAACTCAAGCAGGCAGATTCTCAATCCATTAGCCCAGAGAAAACAAGACTGAAATGGACCTGTGGAAGTGTTTTTGTAGTTTCAGTCCGACGCAGTTCTCATTTTCCCGCCCTGCGCTGCGCCGTTCCCGTTTAAATAGTATTTGCGCTCATTTGTGCGCCCCTGGGCGTGTTGGTCTAAAAAAGAGGGCGCATTGTTGGCACGTTGCTATTTTGAGGAACTGAAAATGGACTGCGCCATAGACCAACTCCAACAATAACGCAATATTTTTTTGTTAACTAAAGAGCGCGTAAGTAGAAAACGCGCCTCTCACAACGCGCTTTCACTTTATTTATTACACAGAGGGAAGCGCAGCAGCACACAAACATGCCAAACATAAAAATAAATGGAGTACAATGTAAAAGATGATTATTGCGGACATAAAGATAAAAATCCGGCTTGTCCTGTAGAAGACTTTCCTCTCTGGAGAAGCGTCCAGTCTTTGCTCTCGCAAAGTCCGCCGTGTAAATAGCGAATCCGCCATGGAGCGAGCGCAACTGGCTCTTAAAGGGAATGAGAGATGACACTCTGATTGGTTTACTGCACGTTACGCCCAATAGACACCCATTACTGATTAAGAGAATCGGGACAACCAGTTTAGACCATGCTTCCTTTCGCTTAACTAGCAAAAGTGGATTGGGACACGCCCTGAGTGCACCTGCGCCTTGCGCTTTAGACCATGCGCTTAGATCATTAAAATAGGGCGCAGAGAGTTCAACACAACCCCAGAACAACGAGGAAGAATGAAGAAGAAGAAAAGATGGACAGAAGACACCGGAGAAATGAGGGAGGTGAAGTGTGTGTGTGTGTGGAGGGGTGGACGCTTACGCTGTGTTGCATCGTCCTCCAAACAATCCTCTGGGGTGCGGAAGCAAAAACAGAGAAAAGAGGGATTTCATTGAAAGCGCAGACGAGAGAGTCAGAGAGAGAGAGAGCAAACACATGATAAATATGCATTAGACAGAAAGCAATATGCACAATTACATTTGATGAATGGCGTTGCAGGAATATTTCAAGCTATTCCCTCCAGACGCCGAGAGAAGAAGTGAGCACATCCCTCCTCAACACCGCCGTCTAACTCAACATTTACTTAACCGTCACGCATCCGTGTACCAACGTTAATTTTAGACTCATCCGATGCACGGCTGAGTGAAAAATCATCGTAAGTCATGTTAAATGAATTCTCCACGTTAGCCGCAGGCTAGAATAAGATTATGCAATCATGTTCTACTTTAAAGTCAACGGCATATTTTCATCTTTTCCCATTAAAGATTATGAGTCAAAACACTTCGTTCTCTAAAGTAACTCAAATACTTCTAGACACGGCTTGATCTTTGCTTGAATAAAAAAAAGAGAGAGATTATATAATGAAACAAAGTGATGTAATGTGTGGGTGGTTCTTCAATTAGCGGCTCTCTTGACCGTTTGAAGACTCCACTCGTCAAACTACTTTCAACTTTCTTTCATTTGCCTGTGAACATTTACAACGTGGGATGAAGGTGACCGTCATCTGAACATCTGACCTGAATATAAGCCCGTGAACTCCATCTTACGCTTGTGTCCTCACTTTCCAGCCAGTTATATTAGATGTTGACATGATGTTGTTTTCTAGATAATGTCCAAAATTATATTTTGGATTGAAAGTCTTGGACATTTTACATCATGAAAGGACATTTTATTTGATGGAGTATAGCCACCGGGCGGAAGCATTCCTCCTCATTCCCGCTCGATCACTCACCAGTCTGTCCATACTCGTCCCTGCTGCCGTGGTGGGCCGCTCTTCTGGACTGTATGGTCGGAAACGACTGTTGAACACATCCGAGATCCCGCGGGCTGATCGGCCCACTCCTGCTGGTCTAGGATGACCACAACCCTGAAAAACCTGCAGTTAAACAACAAGAATGTGGTCTGTGTGGTTGGCGGAAGCTAATAAAAATCAAGTTAAAAAAATGGAAACGAAGAAGAAAATGTGGATATCAAACTGTGTTGCAGCAGGCTGGAAAGATCTTAAAGCTGTTTAAAACCATTTTGAGATGCACTTATAAAAAAGCCTTCTCTTCATAAGTATCATTAGAAACATCCTTATAACACAAGAATATGTTTTAAGACTGCACATTTTGAGATAAATTGGATATATAAAAAGTCGCTGTGGCTGACATATACAGTGATAAATAAATTATAATTATATATAATATTAATGAATTCAAATTATTTATAATTATATATAATATATATGATTTATTAAATTAATAAGAAATTCATTTTTATTTGTATTCTTTTCTTTCATTAAACCTACAATCTGCTATTGAGCAAAAATAAAATAAATAAATAAAATGTGTAGTAAAATAAATAAATCAAAATGCTTAATCTTAATTGGACATTTTCTCTATATTTTTTTCTGTATGTTAGGCGCATTTTCTTCTTCCAGAGCTCTCTGACGCACATTGACTCGTTCACACATGGACGGATGCTGCAGTGGATTTTGCCGGAGCTGACAGTGATGGACCACTTTAATGTCATGCCTGCGTTCTGATGTCATGATATATGTCACTATGATTATCATTCAAATCCTCCGCGTGACACGTACATCCAGATTTCCACGACTGCTGTGCGTCTTCCATCTGCTCCTGTTTCGAGGAAAGCTTTTAATGTAAAAGCAAACTCCAGCGTTCAAAAGACAGCGTGTAGCCGTACTCTTTCTTTCTTTCTTTCTTTCGTTCATATTGGTGTCTGTGGATGAAACCGCATCTCATTTCTCGCGCTGGCGTCCGTGTGCAGATCCTTCAGAGAAATGGTAAAAGCTTTGGTGTCTGGAGTGTGCTTTGACGTGTAACACGCCCCATGCATATTTCATCAACGCTATGACCAAATGTCCGTAAAATCTTCTCCGTTTCATTTCTTTTCGCTTTAAATCTAACGCTGTGCCATATGTTAAGATGAGTACGTGTGCAGAAAATATTCTGTTTGTACTAAAAACTTTTTTTTCATCAAATGGCAATGAATAAACACACGTAAATACATTAAAAAGTAGTACAGAGTGTGTGTGTGACTCAAGTACCTTCGCTGAGACCTGCATACTGTTGTCTTGCATGGTCATGATGGCTTCTGAGATCTTCACATCGATCGGTTCCATGACGGCTTCGATGTTGAAGGGTCCCTCCAGCCTATCGGCAACCAGCAACATGGCATCTGTCGGCACGAGAGCGACCCATCAGAGGCTTTCTTACATACATGATCAGATTCATATCTGAGACGAACTCATCTAACTCCCTTTTACATTTGATTAATACAAAACTGACCACGAAACAACATTAACACCTCACTTAACGTCAGAGAAACAGACACTAATGAGACATAATGAGACATCTGGGTGTAAATATATCTGTGCTTGAAAGTATAAAAACAGATATCGTGACATGGAAACGTATAATATAATTGGAATACATAGATATAGAGACACACATATGGCACTGAGGCGAATGTAAGTATGCACAGGTGAAGAGCATTAAAGTCCCCGTGAACCGGAAGTTGCGATCGTTTTTACTTCGGTATTCTGACACATTTCGGAGTGAAAAGGAATTTCAAAGGAGAAAATTAGAGGGCGTGGCTTGCGTTTTTCCCTGCAGATTGATTGGATGTGAAAACAGCCGTTGCATTTTTAAATGAAGCTGACAGCAGACTGAAGGGGAGGAGTCAACGGATGCTCCGCCCAAGCCGTCTAATTTACGTCATTTGAGATGGATGGTCATTTCAGGGCGGAAGTACGTTTTCAGATCTTAACTGAAGATTATGAGGGCACACGGATTTCAAAAGAAAATGAGTCACATTGATCAGCTATTAGTATTGACTATAAACGCTGCAATATTTCATGACAAAATAAGAATTGACATTTTTAATTTCACTGGGACTTTAAAGTTCTCCGTTTTCCTCTAAAGCCCACTGTGTTGTATATAAGACTGTCAGACGGGCATAAAAACATGTAATGTATTGATTCAATTAGAGTCGGTGAATTGATTTTACCCTTTAGGTTGTTCCCTTGCGCTCATATTTCGAGATATTTGGACATATCGTTTCTCTATAACGTCCCTCGCAGCTACACAAATGGAGACGCCTAATGTTTCTCACATCGTGAAAGACAGTTTGATCAAATAAATACCATGGGCAGAATGGTAATGTGGACATTCTCCAGAAAATTACCTTTAAAAATGCCAAAGAGACGCTGGAGAAACGGCTGTAAACTGTAATTAAACTGCCACACATCTTTATTTGTCTCAGCTTCTCCAGCTGTAAGAAACTTTTTCCATTTTTTCCCATTTTCAGGAGAAACTTTCATACACAGACGCTGAACAACGTTTCTGTATATGCAACACCACGCTATATAATAAAGCAAAGCACTTTTTTGCTATTCTATAAAGCACATTGGATTAGCATGTAAATACCACGGTAAATCTTTATTTCTCATTAGCATGATATACTGTATAAGAAACTATTAGAAAGATGATCTTTTAAGATCTGAATAAATACCATGGTATAAAAATATGGTAAATATTCGTATGAAAGTAAATAAATAAGTGTATTATAAATTTGACAAAAATAAATGTTTATTTAGCAGGCATTTACACAGCGTTTTCAACCAAAAATGAAAAACCTTTGATGGGTTTGGGCCACTGTTTCATTTCAAAACAAACTTTTCAAAGTGCATGTTTTAGAAAAGGCTACTGTTATCATCTCCATATAAATGTAAAACGTGGGTTTGAGAAAACAGGAATCATTTTGACAACATTGTCTGCATGCACAATATAAAAAACATGCAAATGAAACACTTTTCAATTTTCAATTACACAGTACACTCATACAAAGGTGTTTCACAGCGATGTCGTAAAATAACCATTTTTGGTTCCACAAAGAACCATTGGGTCAAAGGACATCATCAGAGAGAAAGATATTTGGAAGAATGCTTAATACCAGACAGATTTTTCCCCCCATTGACTCCCATAGTAGGAAAAAAAAAATCCAATGGTGGTCAAAAGTGCCCCAGAACTGTTTGCTGTGCTACATTCTTCGAAATATCTTCTTTTGTGTTCAACAGAACAAAACAATGATAACTTATTTTTTCCTACTATGGGAGTCGATGGGGGGAAAAATATGTCTGGTTATAAGCATTCTTCCAAATATCGTCTCTGTGTTCATCAGAACAAAGGATTAATACAGATATGGAACAACTCGAATGACAGAATTTTCACTTTTGGGTGAATTTCAATATTCAGGAAGAGACCCACCTCACAGATCCCATTTCACAACTGATGTATTTGTTTATTCCTTACAGCATAGAGCGATTCCATGAAAAATTCAGGAAAAGTCTGTCGTGATGGCAGCACAGAAGGTCATGGGTTTGATCCTCAGTCTATGTAGATGAATGCACTGCGTCATTTCAGATAAAATCATCTGCCAAATGTGCAAATGTTCGGCAACCTTAGTCCACACCTCCAGCACGGGATAAAAATAGCCCGATCCCATCGGAGACATCGAAAACATCATGTTAAACCTTGACATGTCACACAACCGCACAGAGTCAAAAAGGTTTTAGTGTCCCTTCAAATCAATATGAGCGCAAAGAGGAATCAAACAAGTGATTTCTGTCCCAGCGTTTGATCATTTATTAATGAGCGCCACATATAGCACTTCTCACTGAATACTTCATTATACAATCCGGAAAGATATCACATTGCTAAGTTGAATTTTAACACTTGATTTTTCTGCCGTTTCATTGCAATATTTATTATCTGCGTAAACTTCTTTTTTCTTTATTTTAAAGGGCAATATTATTCATTATCACACCATTCTTGACTCCGTTCACAGGTTGTGTTTTCGTGTGTGCGTATGGACGTGAAACAAGAGGAAAACAAGTGTCACTACATCCCACCTCTCTTTCCTCCGGACTAAATGACTCCTGAGTGGACCGGGGCACAAATCGATGGTGAAGAAAGATGATTTGCCAATCTCACAGTTGTGTCATTAAACCTCAGCGTTATTAATTTGCGCTCACATGGAACCTATTACAGCAAACTAGATGATGCCATTGATCGGCTGAAAGAAGCCGGAGAAAACGCATTTGATCTTTCCATTAGGTGCTACCCCTCGCTTGAACTCATAAACGCCCCTCGAAGCGGACAAGATGGACGCCGCATTTCATTTTCCAACAAAAGGGAACGACAAGCGAGCGTTAAGGGCTGATTTAGCGCTCGATTGTCAATGAGGCTGTTGAAGAGGTGCATTGTGGGTTAGTTCTACAGGGCACGGGAATAAAATGAAATGGCACGGCCGTGGCAAAAGCAATTAAAACTTGGAGCGTTTTATTGGCACGCGGCGGTATAATGTAGGTCAGTCTAACATGGGTTACTCACAGCCGAGAAAGCTTTTAGCTTGCGTTGTGAATGAGATTGAAATCGCACGTCCGCTCATCTAAACTTCATTCAGCTGCAATGTGATGCATCTCGCATGTCTATGAATAAAAGTGAAAATGGGTGTGAAAAGCTAAACCAAAAGTTTAACGAATACGTTTTTCATTGCACTAATTTGTTACATTTAAAATAAAAGCAAATATGTCTTACAAATTGGAAAAAAAAATTGGAAATTGGACTGAATTTATCCGTAAGGACAAATAAAATTAATACAAAACAGCCAACAAAATTACAGCTAAAGATACATTTCTTATTGAAAAATGAAACAAATAGATCTATCATCATTCAATGAGGTTTCGCTTAAAACAAGAAGAAAAATAATCTTGTTTCCTTTAGGATTCATTTTACCTAGCCCATTGTTCTTTTTTCTTTTACCTCAAACTTGATTTTATATAAAGACTTGTGTAATTTCGATTCTCAAGTTTCTTGATTTGAGAAAGTTTACATATGTGTACTGGAAAACATGACAAAAAATTTTTTTTACTGTCACCAAATGAATTTCTTACTAAGCATTTTTGTCTTGTTTTCTACTACAAATCTCAAAAAAAATCTTAAATCAAGATACATTTCCTTGACAAGGAAAGTGACCAAAAGACCCCACTGACAGATTTGTTTGTGCTAGAAAATACACATCGACCAAGTTTACATGGACGTCAGTAATCAAAAGATTTGCCTCTTTCTGAGTAAACTAATATTAGGATTAAAATATTTGCATGAGTTGCATTAAGAATATACATTTCATGTTTAGTTTTACATGTTACACTACATAGTTGGATTAATGGCATACGTCATTACGTCCCTAAGCGACGCCGTTCGACGTTTCCTCCATAATTTCATGTATCAACAAACAGTTCGTCTTCGCAATTGTACCACATACAGTTTTTGCTGTTTCACTTATTTATACGGCAAAGTGCCGCCAAAGTTCCTACGAAATAGTGCCAGAAATAGTGCGATTAAGGTGTCTATACATGTCTTCAGATTAAATTCATAGGAGAGCAGTCCAAAGCTACAGGTGTACGACACTTATTAAAAGTCCTTCCTCTGCTTCAGACTTTAATAACCCCGCTGCATTCTGGGAAGAGTTTAATCCCAATCTCTCGTTCTCCGGTCGCCCCTCAGTTTTGAAGAGCACTTTTGTTTGTTTACTGTGAGGACTCAAATTGCCCGTGATTCCCGGTTAGATTTCCATCAGGAAACGGCTGGAGGTCAGAGCCAAGGGTACCCAGTGATGCCTGCCGTTACCGCGGCGATCAGAAAGCTAGACACACAACCAGATATTACATCCAGGATCTGCTCGGTTAACTCTAGTTTTTTGAGATTATTTTGTTTTCTGGTGCACAAAATCTTGACTGACAGTATTAAGAAAAGGGACAACATCCAAAAAGCAATTGATGCTGTTTTTTCAGTCGTGATGCACATTGTTTTCTGTGGTTTTGGTGCTTAATGGTTTCTTAAAGATTATTCATTGAATAAGTCACCAGGCGCTGACGATCTCCTCGTTCACGCGTCAATACTGTATTGATATCACGTTTTGTTGAAAGCGAAGAGCCGCAGCGAGAGAAACTCTCGATCATGAAAGAGACACCACAGGCCGAGTGAAACCACATTCCAAAAGCATCAAGGTTAACTTTCTCCCTGCTGGCAAAAAGAAAATGTACCGGCCGTCGGGCGAAGATAAAAATAAAGATAAGAAATGGGGGTCGAGAGAGGCTACGGCGTTATCGGGGGATTTGACGGGTGGGAAGTGTGGAGTACACAGGCCGTACCTCTGAGCGTGTCTGACATGAACTCTACGAGACCACCGCACCCCCGCTGGATTGATGGCTTTCATTTGAAGTGAAGCATCAGTTTAACCGCAGCGCAAAGGTCTCTACACGTCTGAGTCTGGTTCAATAAAATCCTGCCGTTCCGTTGACACAAATAACCGCGGGGAGAAAGGCAGAATCAAATTCATAAATGGAAAGATTTCATTCCAGTTTCCAAACAAACTATTTCAAATCTTCTGACTCCATTACAAACGTGCCGTAACGGCCAACGAACATGTAAGCCTCAGGCCTGGGAATCAACAAGACCTGCGACTTTTCTAAAATACTTGAGGGGGTCATGTGATATCTTTCCCTAGATACTGAATGTATATTTACTTATAGAATTCATATGTATTCAAAGCCTACATACGCAGAATGCATTTGCTGCTAAATGGATGTTGAGGAGGTAACCATAGCAACAGTACATCACTTAACACTACTCCATTAGTACAGAGTAGCCTACTGTCATTATTTATCAATTCATTCCAGATTTACATTCACACACACGTGAGAAAATACTGTAGTGTACTTTAGTAAACTGTGCTAAAATTCCTAGATCTTTTTGAAACTAAAGATTGTAAATACTACAGTTTACCATAGTAAATATCAAAGTATACTAAAGTGATTACTTAACAGTTTACTAATGTTTACTATAGTAAAAATTAAAGTATACTACAGTAGCTATTTACTTAAGTGGTAACTGCAGTTTACTGTAGTAGTGAAGTTTACTTTACTTTAGTACTGCAGTTTACTATAGTAAATATTACAATTTACTATATTATTTACTTTACAGTTGACTATAGTAAATAATCAAGTATACTACAGTACTTATCTTACAGTTTACTATAGTAAATATTTGAGTATACTACAGTTTTTACTCTACAGTTAACAACAGCAAATATACAAGTATACTACAGTTTTTACTTTAGCGGTTACTGCAGTTTACTATAGTAAATATTACAATTTACTATATTATTTACTTTAAAGTTGACTACAGCAAATATACATGTATACTACAGTTTTTACTTTAAACACACAGTTTACTGTAGTAAATATTCACTTATGCTACTGTGTTTACTTTACTGTTTACTATATTAAATATTCATGTATACTACAGTGTTTACTTTAGTGGTTACTGCAGTTTACTATAGTAAATATTACATCTTACAACATTATTTACTTTATAGTTAACTGTGGTAAATATTCAAGTACACTACAGTGCTTTACAATGAACTATAGTGATTATAAAAGTATGATACAGAATTTACTTGACAGTTTACTGCAGTTTTGTACAATAACTATTCCGGTACTCTACAGTCTTTTCAATCGTGGGCTGTGGATTACAGCTTTAGAAGAGGCTCATTTAAAAACAGTGTAAAAATGTCAAACTCAAGTTGATTTAATTTGTTGATTTGGACAAAACTGTGTTGGATTTTATTGAATGTGAATCTGCTGTAGAAGAAGCTCCAACACTGTAATTGAAGTAATGATTTCCTAACACGAGTCACAGCTGCTCTATTCAGAGCTTTCACAAGTCAAAACTCCAATGTCAAAGCATTCAGTCCTGCTTTTCTATCAGTGTTTATAAAAGTGTGTTTATCAGGAAATAAATGACCGCAAAATAACGCAGTGGGGTTTCTGATGATCTTGCAGACTGCCTTTTCACATCTCCACAAAAATCTCAGTTTCCACACTCGCCTATTTGGAGAAATTGTTGAAATAAGTGATTACTGTTGTAAAAGTGAATGTCAGAACACGAGCAGCGCGTAAAGAACAGAAGCGCTCTGTAAGGAAAGCAGACGTGTAAAAGCATCTCTATAAGAGCGATCTGGACACAGACACTCTCTTCTAGTTTGCTTATTTTGGTAAGACGCGTTCAACAGAATGAACACAAGCCGAGCGTTATAAAGCACACGTTTAAATCGGACCTGACAGATGAGCAAACATCAACTGAGAGGAATGAACGAGGCTTTAAACTACATCAAAAACACCAACGGTGAGGGACATCTCTCATAAAGATCAATCACACATGAAATCGCCTCAATTAGGGCAATTTCATCAGATTTCTTATTAACGCCAAGGTCATTCTCAAGTTTATTTCTATAATGTACTGTACTGCTATTCATATGTTTACCACAGTGCTTTTTGCAGGTAAAGCAAATCGTAGTATAGTAAACATGTTTGTAGTCAAAAATGACAGAAGTATTATAATTACAGAAATATAATAACTGTAACTTAGAAGCTAAAGAGAATAAATGAACAGTTTGTTTCCAAAATGAGATAATTCTGTTTTTAAGATTCTTCAAAAATCATGTTTTTTATTGTGTCATTATGTTTTTGTCGTGTTAGTTTGCTGTTTTTTTGTTAAAATGGCGTAAATCAAAACAAAGCAACTGCAGTTTGGTTGATATTAATTGGAATGCACAATAAAAAACATGATTTTTGAGTTATTTCATTTTGGAAATAAACTCTTCAAATATGCTTTCAAATATATCTTAGACTAATATGTCTGATGGTATAGGTAATGCTAATATCTTTATAGACAGACAGATACAGACAGGTAGACATAAATGTAGTTGACAAATACTGAATCTGTCCTATGGTGTGATAAAACATTCTTACGGCAAAAACATAACTCATTTACAAGATGGCAAACTTCGGCTAATTTGTATGAATTCTTATGATTTCATTCGTACATTTTAGCGCGATTTGCTTTGACGTCAGTAACGTTAGTTTTAAGGATGAATTAGGGGTGGGGCTTCGGTATTGAAATTTTTTAGAAATCGTACGTTTCTTAAGTTTTGTGTTTTGAATTCATACGGATTAGCTACCTATCAAAATAGCTATGAATTCTCGTAAGATCAGGTCGTTGTGACGGCAACATTTTTTAAAACAAACAAAAGTGTCGCGTTAAGAGACAATAGAAACTATTATAATTTTAAATTTCGTCCACACTGGATGCGGCGCGACACGCCGTGTGTCTCTTCGATTTTTCTTCATTGTTAGTGTATTTATTGTATTTGCTGCCATACCACAGGACACATTTGCAGACGTCATATGAATTACAATGTGACTTTATTAGAATTTTTTTGTTTTTCTTTTGGTTTCCGGATAATATTTGCCATAAGTCATGTTTTCAAAAGATTCATCCAGATTCTTTTATGTAGGGTGTAGGGAGCACACTAAGAGTGAACTAACAGCAGAGCGAGTTATTTCAATGTTTATTTAGTTAAGCAGTCGCACTACAATCGACTGTTTACTTGCATCAACAGGATCTGAATGTCATTCATGCTTTTAAGCCAAAAACAAATGCTTGAAATTCTTTACAGTACACTTCCTCAGAAAATTACATATTGCTCAAACAAACAGCACGGTCGCTCTCAAAGAATCACACCCATAACCCTTAACCACTTGTACTTTATGTAGAACACACGCTGCGTTTTGTTTTTGTAGCTTTTTCATTTTCTGACTCCAAGCATGAATACAATAACAAAACAATGCGCTGAAATTGAAACTCACAATATTCTTGACAGCTGGACGCTCTGAGCTTTTAGATTTAAAGCGATGCCGGTTTGATGACTGCAAGACAGCATATGTTTATATTAAATGTAACTAGCAAAGGTGATGTTTGTTTGAACATTATTTGAACAGAAGATATGTCAATACGTGTCCAGAGTTCAATAAAGCCAGAGGTCATTAAAGGCGGGGTAACCGATTTCCGAATTACGCTTTAGACAACTTAATCGGGTCGAGTACCAAAACAACCTTGTAGCCAATCAGCAGTAAGGTGTCTGTCTACTTTGATCTGATTGGTAAGATGGTCTAGTCTGCTGTGATTGGTCTACCGCGTGCAGTGTCGCAAATGGAACGTAGGCAGGCATAACACGGAGTGACGCAAATCTGACCCAGAACTGAACTTACAACGACACACGACTCGTTCGCGTGATTCAGAGTCGACTCCTTTTTCCCAAGCCGAGAACTTTATTATTCGTTCACTTCCGGCGTTACAACTTGGCAGACTGCTAACATTCACACACAGCAACATTACACACAGCATGACATGTCACATTAAGGACATTGTAATAGTTATTCTGGTTAAATACAAATGAATGTCATGTAATGATGGGTCTCCTCTGAGTCTTCCTTTCATTTGCGTTCAATAGCAGAACTTTGGACTCGGCCAGTTATTGACTGATCAGACCCAATTTTCAGGGTTGAAATGAAGACTTTACCGAGGGCTTCCGAGACGGAGCTGGAAAATGTAATTCACAGCACAGAATATTCACACGGCTCTTAATTGGCCAGTTGCTCTCACAGGCGGCTGGAGAATGTGATAGTCGAGCAGTCACACAACTCTTCACGGTTGGCCAGCTTTGGATAAAGTGCTACATTTTAATGATGGAATCCGTGCATCTCTTTTTCTAAAGCTCTTTGGAGGTACAGAAGTTCAATTTGACTTAATAAGATGTAAATGTATTGGGGAGACGACAGCGTACTGCGACTAAAAATTCAAAACCCTGAATATGAAAGTCGATATCTAAACCCAAATATGTTAAAACACCGCACACACACAAAACTGTTTATATGCAAAGCACCACGATTTATATGCAGTTGTGTCTTTGTTTTTCTGAAAGCGTAGGTAACATGCTATTTCATGCATTCTGACTTCTTTACACTGGTAAACGTGCTGGCTTCTCACGGTTAACATGGTCAACTTGTCAAAAAAACGAGTTGGACGTATGACGTCGTGTTTCTGTCCTCGATACACTTCGCCAGCGTTCGTATAGGTTTCGGAAAGTTTTTGAGAGATGCCGGACATGAACCGCACGCGGTACATCAAACTGAGTGTTTTGTTTGGCAATCGGTGTGTAGTTGCATAATGTAAACAACACGATGGGAATATGCCATGATGTGTTGTGTGCTCGTGCTGTAGTTCCGGCCCCCCTATCTCTCTTTTATACATTTGATCAAACTAAATACTCTTCGAAGATACGAAGTATGCAATACTAGTGTATAGGTGCTCAAGATAACTTTTAATTCTACATTATCATTTACAAGATGATTGCGTGTTTAACAGTGACTGCACAGCAATGAAGATGAATACAAAGAAAAAAAATAAGACGTACTTCTTCTTCAAAGGGTTTCCCCTTAAACGGACATTTTTAAAGAACGGTTTGCATTGAAACAAGTGTAATCTGAAGTACATACTTTTAGTATATAGTCAGTAACTGGGACACAGCCCTGGATTCCACATTTGACTAACGATCAGGAGACTTTTATAGTTGAATCCCTCCTTCATTTAGTTAGAGATACAAAACCACAATACAGAGAGACTGTTTCAATACAATACAATACAATTTAGTTCTAAATGTCTCTCATCATCATGAGCATAATGTGAGACGAAACCATCCCGATTAAGCTCTTTGTCAAAGACAATCCTGTTCCAGATTAAAAAGCCACAGACACTTGAAACAAAACTGCTGCGGGTAAAACAAAAGTTAGATTCGTTAGAATCTAACGATTCTTAGATCCAAACATAGTTTTTCCAAAACATTTCCCGATGTTTTCTTGCGATACAAGTCTACACAACAGCCAGAATGATGCCAGTAACCCCCTTACGTAAAAACACTTTTGCCTCTCTGTCGCCATCTCTGTTTGAAAATAGAACTGCTTGTTTCTTTACGCATGTATTTTTACATGTGTTGAAAAACTACTGACATTTTCCGCTAAATTTTACCGGCAGTTCAACCTATAAATGTTAATACAATTTATGTTATATAATAAACATAAACTTAAATTATTAACCTTACCACTTTGAATCAGAGAAAAGGAATAAGTTTAACACTGATTGTATAAATATGATCGTTTACTAGGTGATACTATTACTGGGCTTGTGTAAATGCGTTCACACACACACACACACTTGAACACACGCACACACACACACACAGTTTTATTGGAATATAGATCACCCTGTCATGGTTTTCCATTAAACGGCAAACATTCAATGTCTTTACCGTCACCACAAAGGTTAGCCGTGATAAAAGCTAGCTTGTTTGTGTTAGCTTAACCCTGCTTGGCTTTGCAATGAAACATGCCACTGAGAGAAAGCTGAAAGTAAACAACCATTAGAGAGCTATTTACCTCAACACTCACATGGAGGAGAGCCAAAACCAACCTAGACCAAAACCATTGGGCATCCTCACATTCCATCTTCAAAATAAAACTTCTGTCATCATTTATTCGAGACCTGTGTGCGAGTCTTTCTTCAGTGGAATACAAAAGAAGATATTTCGAGAAATGTCTCAGTGGTTTTGTGCTCATACAACGGAAGTCAATGAGGTTCAGTGTTGTTTGACATTCTTCAAAACATCTTCTGTTGTGTTCTGCAGAAGAAAGAAACTCATACAGTTTTGACATGACACGAGGATAGTTAAATAATGAAATAATTCTCTTTCTTTTGTTAAATGATGCAACGCGTTAAATTATGAACAGAATAAAAACGTTGAGTAAAAGACTATTTGTGTGTGAAGTCGAGTCCAGCACAAGTCATTTATTGGCAGAGGATGTAATGGTTATCAGAAATCTTCCAGGAATACGGCCAGAAATCAGACGCTTTCAATCCAACACTCTGTCAAAACACATTCTGTCTGAGCTTCTCTCTGAAATTCTTTTCCAAAAGGTTTGTTTGCACATGACGTCAAGGCACCGCGCGAAGTGCAGATGGAGGGCGGCAAGTGATTTTCTCCACAGGAATTAACAATAACAAACTCAAAACACCTGTGTCTGGGGTCGTTTTTGACTGTTCACATCGATCAAACCATGAAAGGTGTTTTTATTGTGTAGCAAAAGTTGATGTTCATGAAGGGGGAAAATGTGAGTATTGACTGAGAAACGGAGATTAAAGTGCCTTGTAAACCTGAATCTAAATGACTAAATGAAATGTAAATGTATATCTCACGTTAAGCGTTCCTCGCCCATAGAAGTCCATTATAAGGAAACGTACCGAAACAACCACATTTCTATTAAACCTTAACTGTAGTAAGCACTATTTACTGTTCAAAGAACAAGCACTTATTCCAGGGATAAGAATAGTCTCACGTTAAGCTTGCTGTTCATTATAAAGAAACCACCAAGCAGCGACAAACTGAGAACATACAACTTTTCTGTTATCAATTTTAAGTTTGATATCAGTGATAAACAAATGTTTTTAGTTTGGATTTCCTTGGTTGTTGTTTTGGTATGTTAGCTGTTTCCTTATTACGGACTTCAATGTGGAAGAAACGCTTAACGCAAGATTTTTCACTTTATCCATTTAATACGGGCTCACCCCAAAATCTGTCATCATTTACTGAACCTCGACTTGTTCCAAATGTGTATACATTTCTTTGTTCTGGTAAACACAGAGAAAAATATTTTGAAGAATGCTTATAACCAAACAGATCTCGACACCCATTGACTCCCATTCACATGAACCGTACAACAATAAAATAGCAGCAGCATAAAACAACATATGAGATCATATAAATGCATATGAATTCACCACCTCATCAAACAGTGATGAAACACTATGCGATCTGTAAAAAGCAACGTGTCCCAAAAACACAGATCAGTTCAGTCACCTGCAGTCAGTAAAGCCGTCGTGAGAAACCAGCAGCGGTGGTGTTTCTGAAGAGTTTGTCTTCTGTCATTCAGGGTTGTGGACCCCATTTGTACCTGTCAGATCTGTCACTATTTACCATCTGTGACTCAATCACTTGAGAAAGAGAACAGAGCCGCTGCACGCTCAAATAAGAGAGAGAGAGATTTCACACAATATGTTATGATAAAGATGTTTAGCTCATATTTAAGCTTACATGTAAAACCTTTTTTCACTTTTGACTAAACAAGTTTTGCCTTCAAGTCCTACTGGTAGGTTATGAGCTGAGACCTGTGATGTTGTAAGGGAGATTTAAGTGATGTTGCCTGAAATAAAATGCAATAAATATGAATTGACGGAGCCGATCCTCCCTATACGCAAACTATGAAAGTTGCGTAGGGCCCCTGCATCACCAGGGGGCCCCCTTTACAGAATCAAAAACACTGTGATGTAAGCAAGGACTCAACTTTCTGCCTTTCTGTTCTGTTACAAACATTACAGGAATCATTTGGATATTTAATGACATGCGCATAATGCGATGATGGATCTTTACATATGACCATGGCTTCAAAACGAAGCTATCCGTCTGTAGCAGAAAAAAACGGCAACAACGTGGAGCAAAAAAACAAGAAGGCATGTGTTTTTGTACTATTTTAAAGTCTTATTTAGTTTGGCCAAATTATGCAAGTACAGATTTACAAATTCAGTATTTGTCCACTGGCATACCGTCTCCAAAGTTGCATACACAATTATATTTTATCTTCAATAGCATTTACAGGGAATGACTTACAGTCACAAAAGAATGTTCATGTGAGTCTCAGCTTTAATGCACACCACAGCAAGCCACTTCTTATAGTTCACAGTTATGCTTATTTGTTTTGAACTATTATGACGAGGGCCCCTCACAAAGATGACCCCAGACGTCTAGGATTGGCACTGCGCACTTTCTCAGCTTTTCACAAAACAAACATGTTATTAGCACTAACGCAACACAATGATTCACATTGATTGTGTGATGAGGGACGCTTCATCATTCTAGTGCTGCCTCAAAGAATCATGGGGGATTTCTGTCTCATGAACCGTTGAATTTTTTCAGGCTTGTATCCCTAAAACTTGAAACTGTCATTATGATATGAAGCAAACATTTCACGATCTAATGAAATCCTTACTAGGATGCATCATGCAACCAGCATTATTTCACATACGATATGTTGTAGAAGTTATATGGAAATTTAATACTTTACAAAAGGAAAAAACAATGTTTATTTTGGTTCTGTTCAGTGCCGTTGGCACTAATTCAGACCAAGCAAACAATAATTACAACATTATTCTTATGACTGACGATGACATTTTTTTCTAGCCAATAATCATTTCGTTCTATTTCACTGAGGAGAAAGGGACGATACGTGTGAACATCTGCCCCTCTTCACGCTGCCATGACAGCAGACAGCTGGACACGTCGTTATGGAGACGGCGACCGATGGCAACGGCCCGGCTGACCCCGTCACATTAGTGCTTGTTGTGCGTCTCAGCTGTCACTCACAGGAAGTGTGTGCGGGATAATTAGCCAGAATCAACGCTTTGATGAAAATCTGCTGCGTTTCTCTCAGATTCAAATATTCACACAATTAAACGTATTTCCGTCCTATTAATGAGCTAAAAATCACTTTTAGGAGGCGAAGTGTGTTCAACAAATCTATGGGTTGGAGAAGAAGCGTAGAAACGTCATATTTAGCATTGCAACACAATCACGTGTCAATTCGCATTTATTTCACAAAGTGGCTAATTCGAGCTTTATTTGCATGCAAAAACAAATTCCAAGTCTAGCTGATTACTTATTAAAATAAAACACATTTTTTATACTATGTCAGGTAAAATATGGAAGCTTACAGACCCAAATGGTATATATTTTACATAATAAAAGTTGAAAAACGACATCATGATATATATATATATATATACATTTAAGCGTCCCCACAATCTTCTACCCGTGCTTGATATCTTATGCACAAGGACAGTCTCTGACACAGAAGAATATAATATTGACTTAAATTTTCATGAATCATGAGGTGCCTGGGAGGTCCTATTTCGCATGGAGCGATTAAATAGAAATGAGCAAATAAAATCAATGCGGATCACTTACATTGTGGTGACAAAGGTCTCACCAAAGGACAACACAAAGGCCTAAATCTTAATTAGCCTTTGTAATTAGCAGAACGCGGGGAGGAAAATCCGATAGCAGGATGAGGCGCTCGAGCTTGCTCAGCAATACATGAAGAGAGAGAATTCATGTTTAGCATTCATTGATTAATGCAAAGAGCTTATTAACATACTTCTCTTAGCATTTCTGCAGCCTGAACCTACGTGTGAAGTGCACAGCTTGCAAATATATGCAGAAATGTGCATTATACAGTCAGAGCACGCTGCAGTGGGTAAAAACCATCAGAGAAATTCTGTTGCATTTAACAGTTATAATGGGAGTCGTGTTGGTTTTAATGGAAACTGATGTATGTCTGTGAGGCTCTACTGGTTATGTGTTGAGAACCGGTAAAACACCATTAAAGCGTACTGGAATCAGACACTACGTGAAATACGTTTGTACTGGTTTTAATGGTGAACAGCTGATGGGTCATAATGGCAAAAATTGGTACTGTTTCTTTTCCGGCGGGGTATTGTATCCCACAATGCAAAGCGATTTGATTTAACCAATAAACAAGAAATTCTATCGACTATCTTTTTTTTTATTGTGCATTCCAATAATATCAATCAAAATGCAGTTGGTTTGTTTGATTTAAGTCATAATAACTCAAAAAACACAGCTAACTTACACGACAAAACACAATAAAAACATGATTTTTGAAAAATGTACAACTCGTTTTGGAACCAAACTCTTCGTTTGCATTAACATCCCAACCGGATTCATTTCTGAGCGCACAGCCGGATGCTCGTGGCATTAAGAATGCAATGCGATGAGGTCATGTGTCAAACGTAATCACATCACGCGACAACAATGTAGAATACTAATGTATACGATGCTAAACACACTGTATTTATTTCATTTCGAAATGTACGTTTATTTTTTGGTCCGTGTAGAATCTGTAGCCTTAAGCTCCATGTGCGTGCATCTATTACACGGCGGTACCTTTCTCTGTCACCAAACATCCCAACAAGATGCTGACGAGACAAATGATAATGATGTAGCGCTCATAAAACACAACAGCAGCTGTTTATCACGGGAGCGGGTGACTGATGCTGCGCTGCCATTCATAAGCAAAAATATGAATCCCCTCGTACGCCGCTTCATGTACCTGAACCGTAATGAATTCTGTATCCTTCACTGACCTCGGAACATCCTTCACAAGCGAGCAAAACGAGTTTGTGTCAAAACCAGCCACTTTAATGGTGCCGGAGCTGAGAAACTGTAACACAGTCTGCAATTACAGGCCATGTTATTAAACTTTCCAACCTGTAGAGATGAAAGTGCACGTATGATCATACGACAGCTTTCATTTGATGGGGATGAAACCATGAGGTATGGGCGTACATTCACTTTCAGAAGCACATTTGCCTTGAAAATAACAGTTTGATTTATTTCAATTTTAAAAGGATTAAATTCTGAAATAAAATAGAAACGTGGTGCAGAATTGCAATTCAAATTTAAATCTACACTGTAAAAAAAATTTGTAAAAACAAAACGGTAATTTTCTTTAAACTGGAAAAACGGAAATATACCTTAAAATAAAATAAACATTTTTTTTTTACAATTATAGGATACAAGGATATATATTAAATAGTTTTAAATTTACACTTTTCCCTGTTTTTCTTGAACATTTGCTCTCTTTTTCTGTAATTTTACGGTTTTCGACTGTATTTCATAATACATTATTCAAATCTGTTAAAAAACCTGTAAAAAATCTGTTAAAAAAACTTTATAATGTTTTATTATAGTGTATGGAGATATTTTAAAGAAATTCAAATAACTTCTACAAATGTAGTCACTATAATTGACCCATGAACATGTGATCATACACACAGCATAAAATGTATTTCTATAAACATTAGAAATAATCTTAGAAATCAAAGTTGATTTCTTAGAAATCAAAGTTGCAAAAACCTCCCCTTAAAATGTTCAGGTCATTTTCATTTCATATTTTCACATGATGTACACAACGTTTGTATGACTTGCTTTGAACTGAAATGTTGTATATTCATCTATGGCTTCCCATTCATCACGTTGAAAATTGCTCATTCATATTTCGCTTCCCATTTCATGCCTACACAGCACACAGGTGCTGAGCCTTCATCCAACCAAACAACGCTAATTTACATTTCCAAAAATTAACACGGGACTAAAAAACAGATGGTCTGTGAAATTATGCGATGTAAAAGCTTAAGACAGTACAACATATTAAACAGATTGTGTGTCAATCCTTTACGGCTTCATTTCCATTCGTGTCAAAATAAATGTCCCATTTAGCACATTTGCATTTCTGCATTTGGCAGATGCTTTTATCCGCAGTGATTTACAGAACGATCAAGTTTATAGACGTGGGTTGAGCTACAGGAGCACTTCATTTATAAAATCAAATCTATCCTTGACTGAAGATCCGCGAGACCTCCATTAACAACAACTAAAACTCTAACGCTGTTTAACTATTAAACACTTGTGTGTTTTTAAAACCGCTCTGGATGTGATGGTTTAGACTGTATGTTTAACAGTGACTACGTTCCTAGAAAGTCCAACTAAAATTCACGCAATTGCAGAACATTTCCTTGTAGCATGACAGCTAGATAATAACATACTGTACATGTCAGGAAGTATGCAGTAAGCTAGAATGCAGATCATTCCAGGAAAAAGGTCTTAAACCACTTGAACGGCAGTGACAATTTAAAGGTGAAAAAGCGCATGCTTTTACTGTAACGGGTGTCTCTTAAAAATGATCACGGTAAACACAGTACTATTACCAGCAAACAGCTAATCCCATCAGTGTACTGGACTTTAAATACGAAACTCAACAATATGATGCTAACTGGGTGATGCTAAATAATGCAATACGCCATATGATAATGTTTTACGTTTTTAAATCAATGTAAGTTATACTAAAATATAAAAACTGAAATGATATAACCAACACATTATACAGTATATATGAAAAGAACGCATAGCTACAACTTCGGAAAGTAAACAGGCCTTACAAAAACAAGTCAGAATTTTAAGAATGTCAAACAAATACAACACTGGTTCACTTTTTGAAATCATCCTTATGTTGCAAACTACTGCAACACAAATGTCACAATAAACACATTTCCAATATTTAGACCCTTTCAACATACCTCGCAGGACAAAGCCCTTAGCAACCCCTGTTGCATGGTTGCTAAGGGCTTCTGAATGATGTTAGCACATTGCTATGCAGTTGCTATGGTGTGTGGGTGGTTACTAGGCTTGCTAGGAGGCAGCTCTCTGGAGACCAATTCTTTATGATATTCTTGTCCCTACATCTAGCCCGGATGAATGTTTGATCTTCTATCTGGACAGCTGAAAGTTTAGCACTGACTGTAGTGTTTGCCTTAGCTAACACCAATGTATTTTCTATATGCTACAGCACAGAGTCCATTAGAACACAACTGCAGTGCCAATCTTCTTGTTATGTGGTCTAAATCCATAGAGTGTCCAGCTGTTGTTTGTCTCTTGTTCATCATTCGTGAGGTGATTCTGATATAACTCAGACAGTGCTGAAGCGCCGTCCGCTCGGGGACGGATGAAAACTGCAGCAGTAATGACCAGCGTGAACTCCCAAGAAAACACAAGACACTTCAGCTCGGAAAACAAGTGTCATCAGTGTTCCAAGAGCCGTCTCTAAAGTCACGTTCATATTTCATTATTATCCTGTTGTCTTTCCTGGAGGTTTGGTCTGAACGCTAGAAAATCTCAAGTGCACATCACTGTTTGCCGAGAGAACTTCTGTTCCTCCAGAATGGAAAACAATAAGCGCACGATGGATTTCTGTAAGTGTCATCAGGTGGGTTGTGCTGACTGCACATGCAGTGCGTCTTATATCACATGCAGAGATTGTGTTGTGTTCTGAGAGCGTTAATACCAGGTGCAGTCTTTATTTGAGATTGTGACTCATCAAATTGGCGAAAAATATCAGATCAAAACGAACATTGTGCAACTTAATGTGAAAAAAAAGAGTGAACAAATCAAAGAAAAGGGACGTCTTGCACTGTAAATAAAACTGTAATTTTACAGAATTTGTCCACGTAAAATGCAATTTTACTGTTTATTTGACAGATTTTTGATGTATTTTTTAAATACAGTCAAAAAACATAAAATTACAGAAAAGACTGCAAATTTACGAGAAAAAGAAGGGGTGAGTTTTAAAGAGAAAAAAAAACAGTTTATTTCTGGTGTTATTTTTGCAAAACGGTCAAAAGCGATACAATTATAGAAAAAGACAACAAATGTACAAGAAAAATTGGGGAAATAATTTAATATATATCGTTATATCCTATAATTTTACAGGGGGGATTATTTTATACTATATTTCAGTTTTTGCAGTTTAGAGAATTTTAATTTTTACAGATTTTTTTACAGTGTAGCTTAATTGTTTCTTAAAGACAAAATGTGTCTCTACGAGAGAAGAAATGGAGATCTCAACAATGTCTCAAATTTGGCTCCACAGTCTGTAATCAACAGAGATTTTAATATTCGTGGGTGGGGCTTCTTCCAAGCCTTTTTCTATTTGTCTTAAATTTAAGCTCCACGATTTACATTGTATGAATTCATACGAACTGAACACCAAACCACAATGACTGCTCGTGAGATCACACTGCTGTGTGCGCTAATCTGTGTTCAGTTTGAGATGAGAACACTTCACAGGGTTTCCGGTGGACGGCACACAGTCACGAGGGAAAGTCAGAGCGGTAAATTATGCAGCGCTTCTCTGTCTCTGATGCTCTTCTGCCATCACTCAAATATTAAACAAACCCCTCATCGTGTCCTAATGACACTTACAAGCTAATGGAGTCGAAACACAACGAAGACGTTTGAGACTAGAAGACATGAGAAGGCCAGTGATCTCTCAGAATCTATTTACTGTCCAGTATTTACATAAAATACAATAACAGAATATACCTTACAGTACAAATGAGATGCACACAGACTGAATTTAACTGACCCATCAACATTTCAGACCAGAGTCTCATGTGCATATCACATTCAGGTCAAAGCGTTCCATTCTGAATTTACCCTTGAGGATCGATACAGCAGAGAACATCTATCATCAAACATACACATTATGCCGTGATGTGACAGCTCAATCTTCTCTCCAGGTTAAGGGGAGATTATTATACAACAATCCGATTTGAGGTAAACCAGGATTAGAACGGAATTTACTGCACTTTAAAGTCCCCGTGAAACGGAAGTTGCGATCGTTTTTACTTCCGTATTTTAACGCATTTCCGAGTGAATTGGAATTTCGAATGAAAAAAATAGTGGGTGTGGTTTTCGTCCTTTTCTGCGATTTGTTTGGATGTATAAAAACAGCCGTTGCATTTTGAAATGGACCTGGCAGCAGACTGACAGTTGAAGGGGAGGAGTCAGCGGATGCTCCGCCCAAGCCGTCTAACATACATAATTTAAGATGGATAGTCATCACAGGAAGGAAGTGCATTTTCAGATTTTAATTGATGATTATGAGGGCACATGATTTTTAAAAAGAAAAACGACCCACGTTGATAAACTATTTACAATAAATGCTGCAATATTTCATGTAAAAATATGAATTGTAATTTCACTACTGTTAATATTTATTCACTCGTAAGTTATTTCAAACTAATAGAAAAAACTTTAAGGGACTGACAGTTTCAGTTACTAATCACATTCATTGTACAGTATATACAAGAGATTTTGTGAACTTTAAAGCCACACTATAGAACTTTTGCTCACGGCTCCCCCATGTGGTTTATAATCGCAATTGTCTGTGACCAGTGTCATAAATAATGTCGCGGTATATAATCTTCCCCTTGGTCAGCGCAATACGCGTGAATTTGTTTATTAAGCTGATGGAACCTGCGAATGTCGAAACGTCGCTTTGAAACCCTGTGGCACTCTTCCGAGGCAGGGGATGGGCGGAGCTGTGTGTACCGACCCCAACACACTTAAAGTGTGTGATTGTAGCCGCTATGAGGCTGCTCAGGTAGCATCATCAGTAGAATTCATCCAGGTAAGAGTTGTTCTACCACTGAAATCATTTTAGAGTTTAATTTTAAAGGTAAAAAATACGACAAAGTGTTGCTTTAATGGTGACTGGAGCCGTGAGTCTCACATTGGTTAATTTCACTTTATAATGGAGAAGTTAAAGACGAGCCTGTGAGAAACTCACTGCCACAGGACTGTTGTCATGGCGATGCCATGGGATTCCTAGCCCTTTGACCTGTGGTTGCTAGGATGCCCCGGACAGTGCTAAGTGTGTTTCTACGTGGTTGCTAGGGCGTTCTAGACTTGCCAGGATTTTTCTTACCGACTCTAGCCCGCTCAAGACAAGAAGAAAAACTGCATTTAAAATGATACAAATAACAGCATGAACACCAGACGATGACAACAATTAGCAATAATACTTTATATATACGTAGCTAAAGTTTGATGGTTAGTAAAGTACTTGCACATGATGAGAGAATCATTTACCCCTCAAGCACAAACTGTGCGATGAGTTCAACCTTTCTAGGAGTTTAATACTTAATCCTGAAGTGTAACTGAGTTCTAGTGACAGTGATGCATGCTTTAGCAAACATGTATAACTACACACTCATCCTTATTTCTGTGATGTGAGGATTTCACAGCAGACACTGTACATACAGTAACTCACAGCATTAGCTGATGGTTTGCAGCGTCGCTCTGGAGGAATTTATTTCTGCTGACTGTATTTACACACCAATAATTCAAGCTCTGACGGCTCAGAGGAAATCCACAGCGTTCTTATTAGAAGATGTTACGTGTGTGGTGTGTGTGTGTGTGTGTGTGTGTGTGCGTGTGATTGTGTGTGTGGATTTTAAAAGGACACCCCCTGAATAAATTTCTGCAAACGCTTTTGGAGTCAATTCATGTATCAAACTAAGTGTAAATGTACGAGATACATTCTTAACTTTTCTTTTTCTTCTCATTCTCTTGTAAATACCTCTAACTATACATTTCTCTACTCTCTTAATCTTCAATTTCATTATTTTAAATGTTTACATTTTTCGATTTTTATTTCTACTTTTATCTTTTAAAGTATGTACATCTTAAGATTTTAATAAGAAAAGTGTTTATTGTTCTTATGAGAAAATACAAAGCAGAATTATGCTGAGCACTTTTCATGATTTTTTTTCATACAACCCGAAAGAAATTCAAATATTTTTGTCGGCTAACAAATACCATATTTTTAAAACCATATTTTAAAGTGCTTTTTCTAAATGAAAACTGAGAAAAGAACGCATACAAACATTTGAATGTGCGCATCAGTTTTTGAAGAGGTCGGTCAATAAGACCTTCGTCCCTCAAACTGTGTGTCACCGAATTCAGATTCAGAACCCGAGAGAGACGAATGCTCATAGGATGAGGTTGAAATGATACTTCCTCCAGCATCTGACCTCAGATCAGAGGTGGTGTATTTATCAGAATAACAGTAAAGCTAAGGCCTGATGTTTTCTCGGTATCGTGTCATTTCTCTGAGACCGAAGAGATCTGCTCTCATTAGATCTGGAGGAGCCCGAGGCCGACGGTGGGAGAACGTCTCCTGTGGTTCCTCAAGTGAGATGAATGCAAACCCTCCCGGCTTTACCAGTAAATTAATAACACAGATTAATAATTTCTCACTGCCGTTACATTTGTTTCGTGGCATCATATCCTTGTAGGAAACGTTAACGTGTAACAGCATGAATCTTTAACCGCTGACCAAAATAAGTAAAATGTGGCCGTGCAATTCTTGCTTGCGGTAGACAAACAAATTATATTTGTGTTTGTGAATTTAAAACACAGCTATTTTAACTTGAATTCAAATGATATACTGTAGATGCTTGAGTTTCATAATTTTAATATGTGTAGTGAAATTAATTAAAAGAATAATAATAATTGAATGAATTAAAACTAATTAAATAAACAATGATTACATTAATATTTTTTTTAATTATGACTAAAATAATGGAAGTATTTTAAAGCAGTTAAGGTCAGTAATAAAATAATTGGAAGTGATCAGCAAGGGCCCCGAATAGCCCCAAAAATCCCCAAAATAAATAAAATCACAATAATATTTAATTTAGATGTTTCTTCCATACAAAAAATAAATAAAGAGCAAATTGTGACTTTTAAGTAAAATAAAAAAAATGATGGGAAAACTAATCACACGTGTAATTAATTCATGTGCGTTTTTCTCACAAGTTTCAAGTTAATAAAGTTCTTTAAAAGACTGTTTGATGATGTGTTATTTTAGGCTCATCTAAATGAAACGCATGCAGTTATCAGTATTGGCATCAGCCATTGACAAACCCATACCGGTCGAGCACAAGTTTGAACCCATCGAAACGGTTCAATTTCCAAAAGGCATTACCAGCGAAGGCTGTTTGTGTCAACGTTCTGTATAAACCACACGATTTCTGCGATCGATGAACTGCACGGGGTCGAACCCGAGCGAGACGCCATCTGAATGTCTTCACGGGCCTGCCAATCAATGCAGGTGAGAAGGTCACATCAACCGAGGCCGAGGATAAATGCCATGAGTGCCACGCGGTCCAAAGGTCAGTATTTACCGCCGGACCATCGCAGATCATCTCGCAGTGATGATATTTCAAACAAAAACCCCGCTTCTGTGTGGCCTTTCTAAAAATATTCAAAACAAAATGAATGATCCTCTTTTGCTAATCGAAGTGTGACGCCATAGACCCAGTCGATATCTCTCTGTGGGGGAGAATTATACTGATTTAAAATCTATACCGCAGAAAATGAGGTCTGGAAATGCAAAACAAAGCTTAAATGGCCTGAGAGGAATTGTAAGTCTTTAGGGACGTCGCGGCAGGAATGGATTTAAGCTTTCGCCTGAAAACAAAAGACACACTCATATATTTTAACCCTGTCATTCTGTAATGAATTCAAATGGTTACGGTCTACAAATTACTGTATGTAATGTGTATTTCACTGGCAGCTCTTTTACCACTGTGTATTGCAAATGCTTACAGCAAACATGAACGAAAGTGCACAGAACTAAACTTCACAGATCGTATGAATCCAGCTGAACCATCACTTAAAAGATGTACCGCGTTAAAGGGACAATCACCCCGAATGTGGTTGTAAATCTGTGTGCAAGTCTCTCTTCAGTGGAACACAAAAGAAGATATTTCGAGAAATGTCACTGTAGTTCAGTTTTGTTGGTTCAACGTTCTTCTAAATATCTTCTTTTGTGTTCTGCAGACGAAAGAAACTCATACAGGTTTGACATGACGATGAGTAAATGATGAAAGATGTCTCTTTTTTTGCAGAAATGTCACTTTAAACAGCAAGTTTTTAAGATGTTGAAGAGTTTGGATTGCTAAAAGGCCCACATATGTATTTACAACAAAGCCAGACCTGAATCTGAGTTAGGACTCAATGATTTTGAATGAAATGAAATATGCAGTCCTTTTCTAAATAATGTGATTTGCAATGTGTGAAATAATAATGCTAGATCACATTTTAAAAGAAAGCATTACTACAGCGTCTAAAAGACGACAGCCATGTGCTATTGTGTCATCTTGTGCGACAATGTTATTTTAACAACAACTAAAAAACTTTCTTTTATCTGCAACAACCTAAAACTCGACATAACGTTTTCAAGTGATCGCCTTTGCGATATAGATTTTTGTGGTTTTTCAATATTTTTAAATGATCAGAATCGATCTTGCATCCCTCATTTGAGTTTTCTTATGCATACTCAACCGCATTTATGGTCTAGATGAGATGACATCAGTATGAAGGAAACGTCATTTCAAACGGACTCTGAGAGAAACTCATTAGAAATATTTTTAAAAAGCAGAAACATCAAGAAAGTCAATAAATCAATAATGATTTCCGCAAAACCCGTCTGAAACATTTATGCGTTTGGCAAACGCTTTTATCCAAAGTGACTTAAAGTGCATTCAGTCTATACATTCTATCAGTGTGTGTGTGTGTTCACTGGGAATCAAACACACAACCTCATGTGCCGCTAACGCAAAACTCTACCAACTGAATAACAGAAATATTGACAGACATGAAGCTCGGATATTTGGATTAGCAGTTGGCCCAGAACCTCAAAAGACACAAGTGAGAAGCAGTTCTTACCAATGAAGAGGTTCCACTCGGGATCGAGGTCGGCCTGGTTTGCCAGACATCCTCTCATGACGTTCTGGCAGTAGTTGGCGCAGGGTTTGAGTTCTGGCATTCCTCCACAGTACGGGCAGTGCAGCATTTTGGTCAGCGCTTTGCTGCACGCCGGTGATATATTGACCTGCAGGAAAAACAGAGAGAAGTTAGTTCTCTGTGCGCTGAAAATCTATTCCAGGCTTGTCGGAGGGAACGTGTTAACCTGAAATATAGCGGGACGCTTCACTACACACTCATGATCTAGGACACGAGTCTGATTCCTGACCAGCTTGTGTCACGTGTGAAGCATCTCTCGGAGAGAAGAACGGCTCGAAGATGTTTCGTGAAACTTTGAGTAGACTCTGACATCGACGTTAGAGAAGGTGAGCGGCTTGGCGGTGTTGAAATCTCTGATGTTTTGTATGGAGGGAGCTCATGTGACAATAATTTACCTCTGTGAGCATCGGCGTGCACCTCCGGCAGCCTCTGATGATTACATGTCATGCTATATCTTTAAACCCGCCGTAGGAGCTTGAACAGAAGCCATCTTCTGTCCATCACAGCCAGCGGACGCTTGAAAGGTCAAGGTTGCATCGGAAGTGGACACAAGGTCAATTGAAAACGCGGAGGGCCGCGGGGTGGAGGGGGTCTTTATGAGGGATTTAAAGGGACGTGTCACGCTGATAGCTGTGATCCACCATGACAGTGTTGTGTGGCATTGTTTTTACTTTCTACATGCAGCATGAAACCTCAGCCGATGACAAGATGCCACCAAACCAACCTGACCGAGTTCAAAAAGCTTCATAACGCCCTTAGGAAATTTACCATGATTTTACTACACTCTTACAATGAAAGCTGCTACACGGTGCCATAGAGGAACCTTTTTTTAGTCTGAATGGTTCCACAAAGAATCTTTAATATAGGAAGAACCCCTATGAAAAAAAAGTATTACAAAAAGGTTAGAAAGAGGTGCAAAACAACAAGTAAAGTGATGTGAAAGCAACTATAAAAGAATGTGATGTTAGACTGTGCTCTTTTGTGCGTTTGGGTTGAATAGGTGCAACGTTTGTATACTTCAACCACCTCCGAGGATACTGGGGGTCTCGAGTCACTGGCACTTTTATTTTGGGGGGCGCGGGCTGAAAAGTTTGGGAACCCCTGCTTAAAGAACCTTGAATGGTTCTTTGTGGAAGCAAAAATGGTTCTTATATGGCATCACTGTGAAGAACATTTATTTTTAAGAGTGCGTGTTGAAATTGAAGTAGACATTGTCTTTTGCGAGACTGTGGTTACTATAGCGTAACAACAACTAAAATAAGAACAAAAGATGAGAAGTTACTATAGCGAGACCATGGGAAATTTGTAGCTACTATAGTTTTACTACAAAAACATTTCAGAAGTCAGATCACGGTAAATTTGTGGTTCTATTGCATTTCTGTCAAAAATGATTGACAATTAGCACACAGTTTAGGATAAACAGAACAGAACAGAAGAAGCAGATGCCATTAGTTCTTAAGTGCAACACATGATGTAAAGTAATTGAGACTGTGAAAAAGATTTACAGTCCAGATTGTAAATGTTTAAAACGCAAGTTGTGCTTGACTCACGTGACCCGCCAGAACTAACGCTATAAAAAACGAATGTACTGCAAAACAAACTGTTAGATTAGAAAAGATTACCAAGGATAAAATGTATTTAATAGTCACAGCAACCCGTAGGCCTATCTCAATCGTCTCTCCTAGACGTGAATGAGATTGGCCTACTGTAAAGGGAGAGAAAATGGAAACTTTAGCTTCAGTCTCATGTCTCAAATATTTCTCCTGAGAAAAAGAGTCAGAAATGTGACGAATGTGTCGTTGAGAAGAGATGTCCACATGTCAAACTGAGCTCAGATTTGTCTCGTCTGCAATCAAAAGTCAATATTATTGCAGATCAAACATTTCTCATCAAATCCAGATGATTTGACCTCGACAATCTACATTAATTTTACACATCCATACTCGTCATGCCTTTCAACAATGACGCCCTCATTTGATTCTCTTTTTATTTCCTCTGAGCAGTTTCAAGAGAAACATTCACAAGTTGAGACTTTCATGAGAACTTCGTGCCGTTGGTCTCATTCTATACTTGAGAAGTATGCAGTTCACTCGTTATTTTAGCTCGGAGTATGAAGAAACGCTGCTTGTCTTCAGATCTGCTGTCACGGAAGTGAGTTTTCGGCGAAGTTTGCTAACGTCTCAAACACATGTACCCTGTCAACGTTCGCTTATTTGCCCTTCAAAAAACGCCGCTTTACACGGATCCTGCGTCGCCTCGTAATTGAAAGTACAAGCGAGGAGGATCAGTTACGACTCCAAAGCCGTTTCACACCTCCAGATTCCCGGATAAACTCTCCGTCTCTTCATCTTCCCGTTCAGCTCTGATGTTCCGTCAGACAGCAGCCGCGCGGCAGGTACGAGTGCCACTGCCGAAGACTCTGCCGCCTGTTGCGAGCGTCTGAACGAGAGGAGATCAAACGAAACTCCCCGTTTCGGCGCTGGAGAGCTTTGAACACAGCGTGTCTGTGATATCATCGCAGCGAGCTGACGTTTATTTCATGCATCTACTCATCGGCTATTAGCTCCACGCGCTAAACGGAAAGTCCGTCCGGTTTCAACCGAGACAGCTCTTCTACTTCCTGGAGAGAGAGCAGGCGTGAGGTGTAGTGATGGGAAGTTCGGCTCTTTTCAGAGAGCCGGCTCTTTTGGCTCAGCTCCCAAAGAAGAGCCGGCTCTTTCGACTCCTGAAAGGCTCTTAATTTAGGATTTTTTGTAGGCCTTTATTTTACCATAACTTTGCAAAAATTAATGGTTTGTGTGTTGAAAACCCTTTCATGTGCAGTGTTTTTATGCAGTTATTTTGTTACAAAACCATTCTTTTGTTTAATATTTTAATCAAACATTTTATTGTACAAATTAACAACAAAACAGCAAATAAATTCACAGAACAGAACTAGAACCAAACTCAAGCAAACAGTATTAATGTCCTCAGTGAAGATTGGCATTCAAAAAAATCAGATACCTCAGCTTTGATGGACTGATCCTATTTCTTCTTTCTGAGATTATCTGCCCTGTTTTTGAGAAGATTCTCTCTGAAGGAACCGATGTTGCCACAATACACAGTCTCCCCTCCATCACCTTCACCAGGCGTGGGAAGACTGAGGCCTTGGCCTGCCACCAGCTCAGTGGGTCTTCTGCTCGTTGGATGATGGGCTCCTCAAGATAAGACCTCATCTCCATTATAGCATCAGCTGTAGGATTTCTTCTTGTAGCATCTCCTGTAGCTCTTTCATCAAAAAGCCTCCAAACAACAGAGGTTTGTGGTTCCTCAAACACTTGGCCTTCTAATGGCGGAGCTGGCTGGCTGCTAGGGGTGCATCTTGCTGCTGCTGCACTAATTCTCTGAAGTGCCTCATCAACAGCTCTGTTGTCATTGAACGCAAGCTTCTTAAACCTAGGATCCAATAATGTGGTTTCTGAGTGGACAGTGTTGTACTCCATACGCAGAAATTTCCGCCATGGCTGAACAAAGAGCTGCAACCAATTCTTTCCCTTTCTGCATGGTTACAGTCTGTTGGGCTGTCACACGCTGCAAACCTTTGCATAGCAGGAGCATTTTTGAGGCCGAGACATAGCTGAGGGAGAGAAAACAGCAACTTTTAAAATTAAGCTTTTTAAAGTATGTGGCATATTATATGTGGCACATTATATTGTATTGTTTCTGCAATGTATAATAGTGACTGAATGGTAGTAGTGCAAAAAAAAAAAAATGGTTCAAGGTACCTTTCTGCACTTATCTCCACAGTCACCTCCTCAAATGGTTGCAGGACGGTGCAGACCTCTTTCACCAGCTCCCATTCCTCTTGACATAGAGCATCAACTGGTGCGTTGATGAGGGCCAGGGTGGAGATGATGGCATCTTTTGTTTCAAGAATTCGTTTCAACATATAAAATGTTGAGTTCCACCTGGTGGCACACTCTTGTTTGGGCCTCAGTTCAGGCATCCCCCATCTGGCACTGTGTGGACTTTAGCCTCTGTGTTGCAACTGTGCTTTTGTGGAAAAACTCCACAACAGCCTTCACCTTATCCAAGGTTGGTTTGACCACCTTTAGGGCATCTCTAATCATGAGGTTTAGTGTATGTGCCAGACATGGGTGGTGGGTCCACTTAAGAATTTTTATGGCTTTGGTGATGTTTGCTGCATTGTCACTCACACAGCACACCACTTTGTCCTCTACTTGCCACTCTTTGGCCACTCTTACTAGCTCCTCTGCCAGGTTTTCTGCAGTGTGTCTGTCTGTGAACTCAAAACAGTCCAAAAGGCAAGATGTCATCTTGTAATTTTCAATGAAATGGCAAGTGACAGCCATGAAAGAGCAGGTTGTTCTGGAGGTCCAGCAGTCAGTTGTCAGGCAAACTGATGGAGCTTGTTTCACCCTTACTTGCCATAATGCCCGTTCTGTGTCATATAGTTTAGGTATTGTTGTTTGGGACAATGTTTTTCTACTGGGTAGAGTGTATGTGTGATTTAAAGTTTTGACAAAACTTTTAAAACCTCTGTCCTCCACAATTGAAAAGGGTTGGAAATCAGTAGCTATCATTTTAGCCAGTTCTTCATCAATGCTGTGCTGTTTGGATGGGGTCATCACTTTGGGTATAAACTGGCTTATTTTGCTTTGAGCTGCAGTAAGAGAGGTTATACCTGCATGTGTGTGGAAGCCAGTAGATGCTGCTGCAGTTGCTGTTTTTTGGGGATGAGACAAACCAGGATCTGTAGATGGTGTGCTAGCTTGCCCTCTCTCCTCTAACTGCACTGTAGGATGGACAGTTCTCACATGTCTATGCAGGTTTGTGGTGGAACCTGCTCTTAAAGTAATTTTCATCTTGCAGTGAATGCACTCTGCTTTGTTGTTTCCATCGTCTTTAAACTGGAGCCAGATGCTGCTTCTCTTTCGGGTGTCACTCATAGTTTCAAATACGCCAACTCACACACTCTCCTCACCGCTATCTGACAGACAGTGTCGTTATTAACGTTGTTACGACTCGTTAACTTGCAGTGGAGTGCCGCTTCACTTCACCCCCCTCTCTGTTTTTACATAATGGTATGATCCCATATCCTCACATCTGATTGGCCGCGATGCGATTGCTGACCAATCAAAACAAAGTTCTGCCTTGAGGTAAGCCGCGAAAGGAAAAAAACTGGGAGCCGGCTCTCACTCGATGCGAGCCGGCTCTTCTGATTCACTACAAAGCATCGGGCTCTCAGAGCCGCATCTGTTGCGCATGACACATCACTAGTGAGGTGATTCTCATCTTTTATTAGGGCGTCTCAAAGCTGGGTTCAATGGGAGTTAAAGAGACGCATAATGTTGTATTTGGAAAAGACATTGTGAATGACATCTGCAGTAGCCGATCTGCAATGTTTCATTTCTAGATAGTGATGAGATTTTACCCCCAAAAGAAGTTTTGCGGAAACAATCGGTCACAAAGTTCTTAAAGTCACCATGCAATCAAACAAGAAAAAAGTGTTTTACACAGTGTTGCAGGGGTTATTATAAATGATTTATCCGGGCACACCGTTATTTATTTTTAAGTCATTTGCACGTGTAATCTTTAATCAAAAAAGTCCCAGTTAAATTAAAAATGACAATTCTTATTTTTTCATAAAATATTGCAGCGTTTATAGTAAATAGCTAATTAAAGTGGGTCGTTCTCTTTTTAAAATTCATGTAGCCTCATAATCTTCAGTTAAAATTGGAAAATGCACATCCGCCCTGAAATGACCATCCATCTCTAATGACGTAGACGGCTTGGGCGGAGCATCCGTTAACTCCTCCCCTTCATCTGTCAGTCTGCTGCCAGTTTCATTTCAAAATCAATGCAACAGCTTTTTTTACACATCCAATCAACGCCACGCCCACTAATTCCCTCATATGAAATTCCTTTTCACTCGGAAATGTGAAGTAAAAACGCTCGCAACTTTGGGTTCACGGGGACTTTAAGCTCCTCTCCCCTCTCAACACCAACTCTTCACCACATGATCTAAGCAACAAAAAAAGGGTCGGACTTTACTGACTGTCCAATGGCCTGGCATTTTTTGCCCTCCCCTCCAGGCCCAACTAACCAATCGAAAAGGGAAGGCCAAATAAAGCCCCGCCCTACATTTTCTTTTATTTCGGATACACATCACGTTACGGAAAAGAAGTCAACTTCCGTTGAGCGATACATTTAAAGCGGCTTTCTAGTGTCAGTCTGTCTCACCTTTGATCAAACTTTCACACAGCACAAGAAACATGCTTCAGTGACAGCGTGAGTATGAACACTCGAGATGATCTGTGAGCGTGCAGCACAAGAGTAAAGCAGGTCATTTTCATGTTTTAACATTTCAAAGCTGCAAATCGTACAGAAAACAATGCATTTTTCATGAAAGCAAAGCTGCTCGCAGCGCTCCTGTGTCCCTGTCACGAATCAATTGGAAGAGCCCACGAATCTACCTAAGCCACGGAGAATGTAACACGCTCTGAGCTCGATCAACATGCCGGGAGGGACGTGTCTCATTTTTCTTCAGGACACTGATGAGACCTGTGACTCATTTAGGCAGCTCTGCTTCCTCGGCTTTCTGAGATTTCCAATATCACGCGGCCTTTCCGGTCTCCTTGATCGCCAACGCTGTTCATGAAATCTCTTGAGCTGTGATTTTACTCTCGGGCCAATGGCAAACAGTCCTTGCTTGATGACATGAAGGCATTAATATTGAATGTGTGGGTTACCTACAGACGTCAGAAACAGATTCACAGCAGCGTCTACATTAAACCCTCGATCCATTTCTTTACATCTATAAATGACTTCAAAAGCACACACACGTACATATACTTTAGATATATATATATATATGAAGAGTTTGGTTCCAAAATAAGATAAAAAAATCTGTTTTTTTTGTGCATTCCAATTAATATCAATCAAAAAAACAATCAAAGTTGGGTTGTTTTGATTTACGCCATAATAACCAAAAAAACCAGCTAAATAACACAATTAAAACATGATAATATAATAATAATAAAAAACATTTGCAACCAAACTCTTTATATATATATATATATATATATATATACTGTATATATAGCCTAGCTTCAACCCATTCAAACCCATATTTTCCTATATATTTTTTAATATGTTTATATAATTTAGATATCTATATAATGCTTATACAGAATAGTTCCATGTTTTTCATACTATTCAATATTTTACAATGCAATGTGTATTCTATAATGCAATGTCAAATTAAGATTCCTTCAATTACACTTTTTACAGTTTGCATTCTAGAAAGACAGCAAAACACATTGAGACAGAAAATATAGGCAAGTAATTATAACAATATTATTGTGTATAGTATTTATTTATTTTAATGAAATATATTATTGAATAATGGGAAAATTATTTAAAATGTTATATAGATTATTCTTATATATTTTTAATAAATAATGTAAAATGATTATACTTTATTGTTATACTTATTATTATATAATTAAATTATATACAAAATATTATCCATTTACTATTATAGAATACACAATAATAGAATCAACTAATCGAATTACATTGTACAGTACCGTTTTAAATTACCATATCTATGTTTTTGTCTGTTTGTTTCACAATGCGTTTCTTTTTCGCTGCTTTACTAGAATTCAAACACAACACATTATAGAATTGCATTACTGCAAATCTTAATAGTGATGTAAATTGACAAAGCACCACATCGCTATTTTATTCACACTGCAAAGCCGAAGAAAGAACCACCTTCCATGTGAAACCTGATTCATTGTAGTAAACTAGTTCATTCAGAATGTTCAATGGTGTTTTGTTAATGGGTTTCAAATCATCCAGTGCACAATGATATTACACCAGCACGCTGTCGGTGTGAAGAAACGGACCTCCTTAATCTTCTCTAAAAAACGCTAGCTTCTCCTACGGCATCAATCTGACACGGGAGTCCCGTGTCTGAAAAGAAAAAGAAAGCAAAATAATACACAACACATGCATGAAGAGAGAGGAGATAAAATGGCTCCGAGCATCCGCTCAGAAATCCTGTTGGGTACACTGTGTTCCATTTAAAGCCTGGCACATTTGATTTCTCGTTCCTAGTTGAACCGCGTAGCCGGGGTAAACCGTCCCGTGGGAAATCTGAGCCAGCAAATCCTCAGACCCGTCAGAACGCAAAATATGCGCCCGGTGGTTTTGGGAGAAGGCGCAGAATTAACCTTGAAGGGTGTTAAGAGATACAATACAACACGAGCAACAGAGACTTCCTAATGTGACGCTTTTGGCACGGCGAAACGAACATCCCAGCCAGCAGATGGATCTAATCCTCAGTTATTATGACAGTAGGCCCAATCCAACACTTCAGACTGAGCCCCGACATGTCCAGACGCGAGCCGGCAGAGGAGTGAAACTTTCAGAAGAGCAGATTGTGCTCGAGCGTGATCAGACGGGTGAAGACGTGGCATCTCCTTCTGTTCCCGCTTTCGTCTCAAATGTCACAGAAACCACATGAGAAGACATTAGAAGTTAATAAAGAGCAGAAGAAACGCAAGGGAATCCGGCAGCCGCTCCAAATCTTCCGTCTCAACTTTGACTTTGGAGGAGATTTCATCCGCTCAAATGACATTCTGCAGACTTGATGTTACAGTAGTTGTGCGTTTCCAACAACTTTGCACCAAAACTAGCTAAAGTTAAAGCTGAAAACTCTTTTAAAGGTCACTCAGTTTTGTTTGATGATGTCATGTTTTAATTAGCACATTCAGGACGACGTCATATCTACGTTCTACGAAGTAAACCGTCACACCCACGGGCGGACTGACCGGTAGGACATTCTGTCAAAGTCCCATCGACAGCCTACGGCCGTGACCAGGGGCGGACTGGCAGACATATTATAAACGCGAATGCACGCAACGCGAAGGCATTAGCGAGTCGGACACGTATGCATGTAACGTCGATAGAATTGGTGGAGGGCCGATGTGAGTCGAATAATCCAGGGCCGAATTTGCATCCCAGTCCGCCCCTGGTTACACCCCACTTTAATAAATCTGTACTCTCACAGCATGTCAACGGTTTTCTCATTGGTGATGTTTCTATTTCCCACAATGCATTTTCAGATCAAAATGAGCAGACGATTTGGCCAACAGAACTGGTGCTGCTCCAGTGATGGCTGTATGAAACAGAACAATGACATGATTTCAAGAACAAACCCCCCAGAGAACCCTCAATACAAGTGTTGATCAAAAACACAATGCTCGAAGCATCAACCTTCAAAACCGTCTCCAGATCATCTCATCTGCTGCAAAAAGGAGCACAAAACCGCATCAATGCCAAGGTGAGAATGCAGTAAAACAGAACACACATTGTTCTTCTGATCCAAAAACAGCCCTCTCTCTCTAAAGATCTAAATGACACTGAGACTCATGCCAGCGATCACATGACCTTTCATTCGGGTATTAGATGTGTTGGGCCAGAATCATTAACCTCACCGCTCCTGCCAGCTAAACCGACACGGCACAAGTCAACACACCATCTGTCACCTAGAAAGGGCACTACAATGAGGAAACTCGATAAATGCAGTAAAACCTTCTGCATACTGAACAAAGTACTTTTTACATTTGCAAACTTTACCAAAATCTCAAAAGAACGCTGGACATGTTCTCGATTTAAACCACTGGTTTGTATTTACTACGGTGGACTCTAGGAACATTCCTAGATACTAAAGAGCTTCTGAACTTTACAAGTTTATCACGACAGTATTTATAACTGTTTATCACATGATTATATGAAATACTACAGAATACCGTAGAGGGAATACTGTAGTGTGTACGCAACGTTTGTTTTCTCGAGCACACACACAGAAGCTGACGTGACGGCACAGTTTAATCCATGTTTCATAAGCTAAATGGACCTGACGTGAACTCTTGTAAAACACCTCTGCTTGTGCTCCAGGCAACAGAAACAGCCCACACAACCCAACATTTCACTTTCAACTCGATGACAGCAGATCACAAGACCCGAACTGTCTGTTTATGTGGAAACATGTGCACAGACGTCGTCGACCCATCACCAGCAGAGCTCAAAATCAACCTTTAATCCACAGGGCTAAACACAACACACCACCACCCGGGTGACGCTTTAAGGATGTTTTTCACTAATAGAAAATAAACAACATGTGAATACTAAAACCTTGTAAGTTTTGAAGAGAGAGTTTGGGGTCTTGGCAAACCTGAGCACAGATTGAGACGCATGCGTGAAATAGCATATCATTTACACACTGTGATAATAAACGCTGTAATACATGTAATTCTTATGACTTTTTTAACCTTTTGGTCGTATTACCGTGCACGATTACAATAAAGCAAATACAGGTGCTTCACGATGTCCTAGAAGAAACCTTTTTGTCTACATGGTTCCATCAAGAAACTTTAACATCCCAAGAACTTTTCTGTTTCACAAAAGGTTGTTTGTGGCGAAAGAAGGTTCTTCAGATTGTAAAAAGGTAAGAAAAAATAGTTGTTCTACGGCATCGCTGTGAACAACCTTTAACCCTGTTGAAAAAAACAGCATATGGTGGGTTAGTTATGTTTTGACCAGCTTAAACCAGCACAAACCAGTTTCAAAATATACCAAACGCTGTTTTCTTCAACAGGGAAGCACCTTTATTTTAAAGAGTGTATACTGTAAAAAATCAAGATCTCTTTACCGACATGTTATACTGTAGTATTACGTGTCTGTTCTGTATCTATAGACTATCTATATAATTGAATTGTTCTGAGAACACGAGCAAACGGCTCATGACAGCAGTCCGCTCCTCACAGCACACGGGCTCCAAAACCATCAACCCCGATTCCACACACACCGTGAGGTAATAAAGACAAGCATGCTGTCGCAGTATTTGCCACGCTCGGCTGGCGCGGATCACGCTCTACTGACACGCTTTATGGTGTTCAGATGCCCCTTCAGACACATTCACTTTCCAAACAACTTTCAAGGGCAGAAATTTGGCAGCGACTCCCGCGGGCTTCGCCGTTCATAAAGATTATACTGCGTTGGTTTTTAAAAGGGCCTCGTGCCAATATTTAGGGTGGTGTATTCTGCACAGGCCGAGGGGTTTTGTGGGAAGGTGTCGTTGAGGACATGATCTTTAGCTCTTAAAGCACACAGAAGTCAAACGTTAATGAGAACGATTTCGCTGAAGGCGGCGTAAGGTCTGTGTGTTATTTGACACACACAATGGTGCCGATTTCAACATTCCCTGCTGGGTTTCATGGTTTCTGAGGGCAGATATAAACAATTACATGAATATTGCACACTTAAACTAAATGAACACGGAACAAATGTGGTTTATTTTATATGTGTGCACCAATATCACAGAAATATCTGTGTTCAGTAGTGGCCAGATGTTCCAAAAACATTTGCTTTTAATGTAAATAAACCATCACAATATGAAATGTACGGTAAAAAAATGGAAAAAACACACTTGGTTTAAAGACTTATTTGACCTAAAATATTCTGCAAAAAAGCCAAACTATCAGGGAATATTAGTTTGATTATTTTATTATAATTATAACAAATGCATAGAAAAACAAAAGCTCTGAGTGTTGTCAGTGTGTTATGTTCTCCTTTAATTCCTCTCAAAGTATTTGAATAAAGGGCCATGACATCACTTTTCCAAAGTTGGACATCACTATTGGCCGCACATATGAATATGAAATAAATCAAACTTCCCATCACGTAATAACAGACGCTTCTAAATTCACTTTGAATGTTGTTATACTGCGACGTCTTGACACATGGAGTGGGTTTGAAACTGGTCTACCAGGACAGCTTTTATGACACTTAATGGGCAAATAAAAAGCACATTAAATTCATAATGATCTTCACAATGTTGCTGACTTAAATAACAGGCAGTAACATAATCAAGTTATATTATCTTGGATTTATCGTCCAAAGCACTGACCAATTACATCCACACATAAATACATTTGAGTGAGAGATCACGCGTGTTTTAAGCGATTATTACGCTTACAAGACATGCGTCTGGGTCATACAGTTGTGGCCAAAAGTGACGTCCACCCTCATGGCTTCGTCCTTTATTTAAAAATATTACTAAAGATTTTGGAAGCGTCTTGTGTAGTTGTGTATATTTCACTAAGGTCATTAGAAGCAAATATTGAGAAAATCACAAAATCGAAATAAATCAGGCAAGACTTGATTCTTTTTCTTTAAATGTAAGTTTCGAGTCGAGGCCTTTTTATGGGTCATTCCTTTTTCACACTTTTTGTGTGTTGGACTCTCATATGACTTTATCTCTGTGTTCTTTAAAAGTCTCTCTCTCTCTCTCTCTCTGTGTGTGTAGTAAGGACACACGGCTGGCTGGATTTCCAAATGAAAAGCAAAGGAGAAAGACAGTCCCAGTGAGGCCGGGTCCGTGTCAGTTACTGTAAAGTCAAAATCCTCTTCTCGTGAGTCAGGCAGGACAGGCGGAAAAGTCACCTCCAGCGTCCTCGCCGTACCGCCTATCTACCGCCGGCCGTGTGAGAGACGTAAAGGTGAGGGGCCGCATTTATCTTTTATCATCCCTAGCCATCAGATAGCCTCAGTGTGACCGCTTCAGACCGCTTTTGTGATGAACCCTGACATACGGCAACAGACTAAAAGCAAAATATCACAGCTGGCGTGCCGGGCGCGGGTCTCCTGATCTCCGGCGGTCCCTTTCATTCCCAGGCTAGCTCCTGAGGATCAGAGTGGAGTGTCATATGATGTTAGGTTTACACCCTCGGGCCGTCCGCCCGCACGCCTGCTTCTTCACTGATGAAAGGTGCCGCGATTGACGGAGTCTGAACTTTACAGCGTCTCAAGACCGGCTTGAATGTCAGGGGTGAACGGGGCACGTCTAGACGTACAGACATAATGTCACAACACTCTGACTCTGGCAGGCTCGACACTCAATTACCGCTCTACACAAACACACACAACCACACAAACACATTCACCTGTACTGAATCAAGATACCTGAGGGCCTGCAGGTCGACATTTCCAGTAAACAATAAACTGACGGAAATACACACTATATGAAGTTTGGTCACGCCTACTTATTTTGACCAGCTTCTAATTTATTCAGAAGGGTGTCGACAGGATATTTTTAAATACTATTTATATCATTCATTTTTTGATGTAAAAAAATGTGCCAAAATATTACATTTTATATATTTAATAGGAATTTGTTGCAAAAAGCATAAGAAAAATCTCAGGTCATGCGAGTCAAGCCCGCATCAGCTGATCCTCATCTTCCTATAGAAATATGAGGCAATCTCAGCATCCGTTTAAATTTCATTCAGCTAACAGCAGCGTATCGCATCGCTCGAGAGCAAATTACTCTCCTCCATCCCCAGCTCCACCTCACATTTACAATCGGGACTCGACTGTTATTCTTTTTCACAGTCTCAATTACTTTACATTATGTGTTGCACTTAAATGTCATTAAGAACTAATGACATCTGCTTGTTCTATTCTGTTTATCCTAAGGGGGGTTATCGCAGCGCTCCCCAGTTTTTGGCAAGAACAGAACCATACCGCCAATCTAAACTTTATGCTAATTGTCAATCATTTTCAATCAGGACTTTAGCATGAACCTTAGATTAGAACTTTATAAGGGGCGATTCACATTTCGCATCTTTTGCGCGCGCAAATGTAGAAACACGGCAGGTGCACGCAAATAGGGAGCGACGCGGTCGCAGTGCGCATGCGATTTACATTTCACATATTTTGCGTGCGCAAATGTAGACATGCCGCAGACGTGCGCAAATAGGGAGCCTTGCGTTGCAGTGCACATGCGATTCACATTTTGCATTTTTTGCGTGTGCAAATTTAAAGACACGGCAGGCGGGCGCAAATAGGGAGCGACGCGGTCGCGGTGCGCATGCGATTCACATCTTTTGCGTGCGCAAATGTAGACACACGGCAGACACGCGCAAATAGGGAGCGACGCGGTCGCGATGCATTTTTCTAGGCATGTCGGCGCCACATCGAGATGATAATATTTCACATTTATCAGAATACTGCACGCGCAGCGCACAAGAAAGCAGCGCAGCTCGCGTTTTCCGTACGGTTTTCGCCCCTAAAAAGGGCTCTAGACTGCGACCTACTGGTCGCATTTTGCGACTATTTTAACTGCCAGTGCGACACGGTTTTCTTAATGGTCCCACCAGTACGACTGACAAACTGACCAAAATATATATTTTGCCATTATTTATATAAATATGGTAAAGTGAGGAAAGAGAGTTTACATATACAATAAAAATAAATAAATCATAAACAATGATTTGTATTGATTTCTAATTGATTGATTAATGTATGTAATGTACATTTGAATGAAGTCTAAGTGATTCTTTATTCTTACCTCACCCCATGACTATGGCGCTACGGATTAAGGGCTGGTGCCACCAACTGAATAACTTGGGAGCACCAGTGCCACCTCTCTCAAATGTTAGCCTAGAGCCCTATTATGGGATGTTTCTTGTAAACAATGCGGTGAGCTCAGCTCTCTAACAAAAAGGGCCATTTGCAGTTGAAAATGTGTGATGTTCTCATGGGAGATGATGAATGAGATGTTAACAGCAGACATCCAGACTACAGCTTCTATTGAACCGTGTAACTCAATCCTCTCAACTCTAACAGACTTTCACTCTTTTTCCTTCACAAAACACTCTGACAGAAGCGTGGAAAGTTCAAATCAAACTACCAAGCATTTTTTAAATGAGATGATTTTATGACGTGGTTGCTAACAATACGTTTTCTCTTCTCACACTAAATACATTTGAACCTAAATCATGAACGACTTGCTGTCAGGGTTCTTTCAGCATGAGACCACTGTCGGGTAGGGTAAATCCCTTTGAGACCCTCCAAAGAAAGTCTCAATCTAAAACCATATTCAGATGACAATGAAAAATATATTCTGTTACAGCTTTATTTCTCTAATGTGTGATGACCCAAGTTTAGATATTGACACAGATCATAGATCCGTCCTAAAACGGAAACCATTAACACAATAAACTATTCAACAAAAATCGCTGCCAAACGGCAACACCATCCACTTTTATAATCCACTTTAAATAACATTGTCAAATCCCTGAGGAAAAATTAAATCTGTCAAATCTGCTTGGCTCTTACTCCGTTTTCAAGGTAAAGAATGTTGTAATGAGGCCAGATTTCTCTTAATGCGTCTCATAATCTACTGTCAGCGGGATTTGCTGAATTAAATCACATGAATTGACATTAATTCCTTATACAAATCGGAAGGCTTTATTCCCGAATGGATGGTTTTGCTGCGGTTCATTTCTATTTGACGTACATTTAATGTGTAAAAACGGATTCTAAAACCGGATGACGCTTTTGGATGAACGAATGCAATCCAGCCCCGTCACGCTGGAAAACGACTCATTCACAAGGTTGTGTTTTCACGTGTGACGTGAATTATACTAAAATTATTAACTGTACAAATTCATATGAATTTGGAACCAGTTCGCTAAAAGGTCAAATATTAGACGAGCTATGTATCAATTATATTCGAATATTATGATTATTTCTCCGTCCGTTCTTGTATTCATTATGCTCTTTACAATTTGAAGCACATATAAACCAGAGTAAAAACAACAACAAGCTCACAGGGAAGTGGGTATATGGACGTGTTGGTGCATGTAAACAGCATGATTTCGTTTGGCGTGTATTTGTTCATATTTCTGTGAACAGGTCAGATACTCGCTGACCCGTGCGGGTCAGACACCTGTGAACGCCATCCGGTTCCATTAACAGCTACACAAGCTGAATCCAAACACAACTATTAAACACACCCATCTATTCTACAGCAAGCAAAAGACTCGTGTTTAAACATTAAAAATACCTTTGTCTCAGTAATATCTGGTGACAAATATACATTTCATATGTCCTGGACAGTGTTGGGCAAGTTACTGTCAAAAAGTTGTTAGTTACTATTTACATATTCAATAGTGTAATCAAAATACTGTACAAATTACTCTCTCCAAAAATGATTTAATAACTTTAATTACAAATTACTTTCTTAAGGGATTCAAGGATAAACATGAAACGGCTCTTTTTATTCATTCAAATAAATAATATAAAACTACATTAGTTAACTGACCAAAGTATTACAAATGTGAAAATTATACAATAAAACACATATTTTAAAGTTAGACTTTGAATTATGATGTCAATTCCACTATTGCACACAGTGTTTAGATGAATTACTTCAGAAGTAACTGTAATTAAATTACAGAAAAAATAAGTGAAAAGTAATTAAACGACAGTAACTAACTAGTTACACCCAACACTGGTCCTGAGAGATTTAGATTCATCTGTCATGTCTTTAAATATATAAATCATACATTTATTAAATCCTTTTCTTCCAAATACTTTTTTCAGTATAATTGGATTTATGTTTCTCTGAAGATTACAAACACCCTGGATTTTGCCAGATTGATGAATAACAAAAGCAGTCATTTTGTCAAAAATGTTTATATATATTGTTAAACATTTTCTTAAGCTGTGTTGGAAAAAAGCATTTGCTCATTAAATAAATGTAATATAAATGTCAAAACCATGATTCCCCCCATATGCATGTGATTTATTCAATAATTCATATTTCAATGAATTATCTCTGTATAGTTGTTCAAATCTCTAACCCAACACATGTAACACGGGCCCATAACTCACACCGACTGTGTTACGGATATTAATGCCCCCAGAAATCCTGCAGCTCATTGAGGAGACACCTGCTATTACTTTTCTAAGTGATAAAACTCATATTTTCACCTGCCGGATAATAAAACAGATGAACATCCTATAAATGAACAATGAAAGAGTGATGTGGGGCTAGAACATCAAATCTAATCTAAAGACTAATATCCCTCAACACCTTAGCAACCACTTCAGCCCCTCGCAGCATCACGCCGAAACCATGTTAAATGCCTTAGCAACCGCACAGCACCGCCTTGGCAACCAGCTGCAACATCCTAGCATCATGACCGCAGGGTTTCCACACAACATTTTTTCACATATTTCCTTAAGAAACTTTAAGACGATCAAATCCAAACTTATCGTTATATATGTAAGGAGTAATGTACAGGCAGCAGGTTGTTATCTCAGAAATAAGCCCCGACTGTGATCAGGACCCAACGCGAAGCGGAGGAACCGCCGGCTGGTTCTACATTATCCGTTTTATTACACGGCTACCGAATGCACACCTTCCGCAAGGAAAAGTAGTTTACATTCGGTTTTAAGGTAAAAAAACGACGTTCAAATGTCATGAACAGGCAATTTGGTTGAATCAATTGTTATAATGCCATATACTGTAAATATGTATTTTAAAAACATACATTTAATTTGTCAAAAAACCTGTCAAAATGATATGCTGCATCCGTGTTACCGCGTGTGAGCAGTTTGAGAGGTTGTTATCTGGGAATAACGAACCAGCAGATGTCGCGACTGGCCAATCAGAATCAAGCATGTGATAAAAAGGTATAATATATCATATAGGTCTAGTTCCTGGTATAAGAATGTGAAGGCGTGGAGATCCTCTGGAGTGTTTGTGTAAAGGGTTGACTGTAGGGTGAATGTGATTTGTCCTGTGGAGTAACTCGCTTTTCTTCAGCTGAAGAGTCTCCCGCTATGAAATCAATGTTAAAGCCTGAAATAGGTGCAGTACAGTATACACAGAGCTGACGGAACGGGGAACCCTTGAAGCCCACAGCGTTCTGGACATGGTCAACAAGCTTTTCACCTTTCACTGCAAATACACACTCATATGACAACTGTGTATATTTGCCAAGAAAAATGTGCGAGGCCTCTTGAATCCGGTGTGTGAGAGCACCGAGAAGACATTACTGTGACTTCTTATTGTATGAACAAGACACATGATCATGTGTGTAAATATTCCTAAAAATAAAATACTTATTAAACCGCAAAAATATTTCAAATTAAATGTGACATTTTGGTGTAATGAAGTTCAATCGCCAGCTGACACCTTGTAAACAGCAGAGGTTCTGGTTTAATCAGAGAATGTCTGTTTCTCAGGTATAAAAACCCTGTGGAGAGCAATGCTCAGGTCAACATCCCTTCACTAAATGACAATTGCAATATGAAATAAATAATGAAATAGATAAACATTTATTCGAAAAATGGTAAAACCCTCAACGCAACATCACTGGGGCAAAAGCATATTTTTCAGAAGATATTTTGAAGAATGTTGATAATCAAACAACACCCCGTTGAAAAAACCAACATGGCTATGCTCATATATGCAGTGTTTTTCAACAGCGCACTGAACCTCATTGACTTCCATTTTATTAACACAAACACAACATTTTTTTTAGATAAACTGTCCCTGTGATTAAAAGTTAATGAGATATTCTTAATTAGATCTAAAACATCCCATTTAAGTGAAATAATCTGTGCCAAAAGGAGCCACAGAGATGAAGTATTTTTGTATGCAAACCCAGAAGCGAGTTAGCATTTAAGGACTTCCGGTTCCATCGCTCCAAAGTCTATGGGTTGTTTGAATGGGCCTGAAATAAGGTCTGTGGTAAACAAAACCTCAAAATATTGTCATGTTTTATTCTATGACATAAAACACACCAATTACAAACCACTCGTGATTTTTGAAACCTTTATTGTGTCTTAAAAACTGCGGTTGCTAACAAGTTGCTAAAGCGACTACTTCCTTTTGCGGAGACTTTAGACGTCATCTTGCATACAAACCTCACAAATAATGCAACCTGGGCACGAATCTCTTAAAACGTAGATGCGGATTCATTCACGGAGTAATTACACATCAGGGAACACATTTTATGTAAAGTTTGAAAGAGTTGTCGGCGCATTGTGTTAGCTTTCTACTTCTGCCGATTGTATTTCGGCTTCAAAAATAGCAAATGTTGTGTTAATTGTGTTGAGTTATCTTGAAAGACAAAACGTATAAACATCATAAACCTTTGTTTATCACAGAGCTTAGTATTTGCGATCTTACAAAAGTCTATGGGAAAAATACATAGGTTTGTGTCGAGGGAACTTCCGGGTTAGCCTACAAAAATACGTCATCTCTGCGGCTCCCCATTACTTCTGGATGAACAGAAAGCCTGATCGAAGTCTTTGCACATCACGACAACGCTGTGAAAGCGTTTTCAGAAATGGTCTGTACTATTATTTAAGAGTTTATCTCATGTCCGTCGATTAGTGCACAATCAATTTCACATAAGCCACGCCCAACACAACACTCACGAAAGCAAGATGAATTGTGGGTAGTTCCTGGCCAATGTGAATATGATGATGATATTGAAAATTCAGGCTCTGTATATTTACAATACAGTATACTTCAAACTATGACACATGTACATTATTATAATAATACAAAGAGAAGATATACAACACTGGCGAGCAAACATGTCTTCATCTTTAATATCTAATCTGACAAAAACTCATTGTCGGAGTAATATAACTGGCATTAGCTCACCAGCGCATGCTGCGTCACTACATTTTATCACAACACTACTTTTTGTTGTGAATCTGTCAATAATTCTTCGGTAAATCATTAAACAGCATAAACATCCAGTGGAAAATGTGATTGAGACGGCCTATCAAGGACAGATCAGAGAGAATGAGCCGATCTCGGTCGGCCCGACGGCTTTTATCTTCTCTGCAGAAGATGCCCAGACTCCACGGGGCGTCACGTCTGATCACTGATGTCATAACCTGTGCTGTCACATCAAACACAATGAGCTGATGCTCTGCCATTAAAACCCATCAACACACACACTTGTGTCGTTTCAGACAGCGTTTTAATGGAAGAACATCACTGAACCCGCCGCACATTTCATATCCGTTCCACACATCGCCCGTCTCTCGCATATTTATTATTAGAATTCATTCAGTAACGTGATTATGTTATAAGCTTTCGGTTGTTTGAATTAATCCCGAGATTTTTGAAATGCATCATAAATATACACTACACCAACCACAAAAAAGGAAAGCAATATCGCGTTTGTGCACGGACTTATCGTTCGGACCTTATGGCTCTCTTCCTCTCATTTATCCAGATATCTTGCACTCGCTGGGGTTTATTTCATGGACACGCGCTGGGGGTCAGGGACCTGTCTAGACGGCCGCTGAAAGCAAAGTAATACCAGGAAGGACTCTTGCGAAAATAAATAGATAAACTTACCCTGGCCACCCTGTTGGCCACTTCCCGACCCACCATGAGTCCTTGAACGAACGACCGCGCCGCTATGAAGGCCTTGGTGACCTGAGCCTTGAGCTTACGCGGCACGTCTCCGAAGGGTTTTAACTGGTCGGTGTATTTGCTGATGCACTCCAGATAGTCTTCGGTGAAGGTGTACTGTGAGTTGAGCAGCGAGAACATTCTCTCCAGAAGTCTGGACCAGAAGTCATTCAGCATCTCCTCCAGATTGACGTTCCCGCCCGTGTAATAACGCTTGAGCTCGGAGAACAGGTCCTCGAACATCTCCGAGTTGTGCGTGTAGAGTTTACCGTACGTGCGCACGAACATGTCGTTGAGCGACTTTTCCGAGTTGTCCAGCAACTCCAGGAAGAATTCTGAAAGACAGACAAATAAAAAAACAATATAAGACAGATGAACTGGTTCATATTCACGGAATGTAAAACGTTAAAGTATTAAAATACTTAAACGCACGGCTAGCCGTGGATTATCCCGCTTATACCATGGTTATTTGCCAAGTTAAAGCTTGTATTGATGTTTACAGTATCATTTTAGATCAAACAGCTGAAAATGACGGTTATTTTGTCAGTTCACTTTAAATGTAATCAAACTGACTGGAGCTACCCGTGCGTTAAAGGCTTTTAATGCACACCTTCCAGCCAATCAGAATCCAGAATTCAAACAGACCATGGTATAAGTGTGATTTATCAAACATTCGTATGCCGCCAATCTCATCGTATGATTAATCGTACCTTATTAAATGCGGCGGCTGAAATCGGTCGTAATTGATATATCGCGCCCGTATTATTTCAGGGTGTAGACGCCTTGCCCCTAAATTTCGCGACATGGAAAATTTTATCCGGCCAAAATGTGGAAATTTTCTGTTTTAGAAATGAAAGTTTAACCTTGAAAAGCGGAATCAAAGCAAGTAAAAAAAACAGTTTGGAAAGAGATCACTGCTTCGGTCAACAGCGCTGGCGTAGTGAACCAAACTCCAGCTGAGTCTTTTTTTTGGGGGATATTTATGTTTTATAAATATGACCGCAAATAATGTATTTTATTCTTAGTGTTTCACTTTTATTTTTACACTGAAAATATTACTGTTGCCATAAATTACTTTGGTTGTATAATGCATTTAAATTTAAACAAAATTAATCTGACTTCAGTCTTGAACAAAATTACATTAGTGTGTTAATGTTAAGCCGAATGTAGAGATAAATTACAGATCATTTTTGCAGCGCAATAATATAATTATGCTTATATGTAAATGTTTTTATACAGTTTTCTTCGTTTCGGTGAAGAATGGTCTGTGGCGGAGGAGACAGATGCTTGTTTCCAAGCAGAATAATGGTTTAAAATCAAGCACACACAGTTTTATGTTTCTCTCTTTCAGATCTGTCAGAGGCAAGTACCATCGGTCTTCAGCCCCCACAAACCGGCATCCTCCACGCCACTTACCCATTGCTTGTAATTATATCGATTATTGTATGTTTTTACTTTTAATTGTGCATTTTAATCGTGGTAAATGATCTTAGTAGCCTCAAAGCTCATTCAAGTTTTTTTTACACCAAAGCACCCGTCAACCTTGTAATTTCGAACAATTAAATGATCATGTTATTAGGCTAGAAAAGAAAATATTTAATTAATGTAATGGAATATTTACATTTGTTATTCTGAATGAAAAAAAATGTTCTTTTAAAATTGTCTTTATAACATCTCAAGCGTGAAATCTGAAGGGTCGTGCACAACACATGTTTCAAACACCACGACAAAAAGAAGAATTCAGAAGGACGCGCTTGTACGAAGGCACTCTCCTCAGACGCTTTCTCACCTTGTTCTCAAATGGAGTGGATATCAAATTATGTGAGGCAGACATGAGCTTGTGAAATACTGCCGGTCTAACATATGGTGGTCGAATTAACGTCCGGCTTTAACTTTATCTGCCGGAGGCAAAGATTTATGGAAGGACACTGCCGACAGCGTCTGCTCGCTGGGATACAGAGCGGCTAGTCTTTCAGGCCTTCGTACTGCAGTTCAAGCGTTCATGACCCGAGGAGACGATTATTTTTAACGAAGTGTTGCATGTTGTTTGTCCTACACGGGGACGTTTGGACGTTCGGTTCACACCATCTGATTTGGTTTCTAAATCACATCTAGTGGTCAATATCTGATGCAACTACATCAGTTGATATAGTAATACTTACTGTATTTATATAACAGCTGAGAGTAGAAATGTGTAATTGAATTTGTACAATCTTCACGTTAAATGCAAGCACGAAGTTGATTTGAAAGTTCCTTTTGATGCACAGAAGAGAGAGAAACGAGTCTTTGCATCAATATAGCGGTGAGTAAATCACAACTGGACTATTTCATCTAAGCGTGTGTTGTTGTTCTTTCAGGGCTCCGAACTCTTCGATGCTTTATCTTTACGTTGAAATTAAAATCCCGTCATTTGCAAAGGCTAATTAGTTCTAAACTCGGGTCATCTGCCCACATAATCAAAGGTTTTATTAAAGCAGATTGATCCAGTGCCTTTGAAAAGCACCCGGCAAAATAACAGTAATTATCATCTCATCGCACGGATGGAGGTTATTGATGATGTTAAACAACATATTTATTATCAGCGGCAGAAGCTGCTCTACCCTTCACATAATTACAATGAAGTAAATCAAGCAAACACACGATCTAACAACCTTCAACCCACGCAGTCCAACGCAAGCATCACGCTCCATAAAAGAGTTGAGTTTCATTAATGAAGTATCTCCTAAAAGTCCCACGGAGACAAAACAAGACAAATGAGACGCGCAGTGATAGAAAACCATGTGAAACGAACGAGTAAAGCATCGCTCGGATTTACCGCTACTTTGATGAGAAATCTTTCATCTAGAAGAAACAATCGCGGCATTAAAGAAATCTTGTTTTTATCTAAATCCCACGTACACTTGCCAACAATGTACAAGAAATAATACTTATGTTATTGTGAAGGTCACTAACTTTATTTAATATTTATTTGAATGGCTTATGGATGGTTGCTTATCTCTCCAAGCCAAAAGAGTTTAGAACAAATTGTCTATGATTTTTTAACCACAAAATATATAAATCCATGGGTTTCATTTTTTATGAGGTAAATGGGATGAAAGAAGGCAAAAAGGCAAAAAAGTAGAAAGAAAAACCGTCTAATTGACGTTTGCGATAATGTCTGTTTTACTGTAATTATAATCTATTATTGTGTGCTTAAGAAGTCCTTGCGGATGCTTTTGTTCATTAGTTCTGTTAAATCCTCATAAACAGGGTGACAGTGTTTTATGTCTCACAGATAAAAACAACAAACTGTCTGTATTTCAATAAAGGAAAATATTTGAGCTCCACCTCACATGAGGAGATCTGAAACTTTCCACTTGAAATGATTGCTTGTCTTCTTGTTATGAAAACAATTATCTTCTGTATCGCATCAGTCCAATTAAAACACTTATTAATCCTTCAATTGCTTTTTAAAGGGATGCTTTACCCAAAAATGAATATTCTGTCATCGTTTTCTCACATTCGACTTGTTCCAAATGTGTATAAATGTGTTTGTTCTGATGAACACAGAGGAAGATATTTGGAAGAATGCGTATAACCAGACAGATTCTGCCCCATATTTTCCTACTATGGGAGTCAATAAGTGTTGAGATCTGTTTGGTTATAAGCATTCTTCCAAATATCTTTCTCTGCGTTCATCGGAACAAAGACATTTATACAGATTTGGAACAACTCAAAGGCGAGTGAACAATTACAGAATTGTCATTTTTGGGTGAAGCATCACTTCAAGCCTTACGAATTATTACGAACTAGTACCATATTAACTACAGTTTCGCTTTGGTATTTGTAGTAAAACTGCGTTTACACAAATGATCCATCAATCTGCCGAAAACACAATTGCTACACTTACTAGAGTAAAACTATTGTTCAATTCCTTCAGGTGACACACACACACATGTAAAGTGTCTTTTATGGATGGCTGTGCCAGAATAATGAAAACTCACACATATAATGAGACATAATGAAAGATGTAGAGCAGGTATATGGACGAGTCCCTGGTTTCATAGTCTAGTTTCTCTGCAGTCGACTGACCCGTGATTACCCCCACATTTATTTAAGTAATAACAGGCCCCGAGCCTTTCCGTCCAGCGCACACAGTCTTTTATTATTATTTCTAAAAGAGAGTCAAGGACAAGCTTAGGACGTGATGGAGTCACAGTTAAAGTAATTGTTCTAAAGAGAAACGTTTATTATATACACCTGACATCACCTGAGACACATACGCCGGGTTTAGTTTAGTACGTTTAGTGTGATCTGCTGTTGTCCTGGTCACATTGGGTTTAAGGGCGGGGCTTCATTTCTGCATGTTTTGGTACATTTGTGTTCCAAACAAATTAAGGCAAAATTGTCAATTGGTAAAATAGTTTTCTCGGGTTGGAAAAAAATCGGTGCTAGTGTAGACTTGAACTTTGCTCAGTGCTCATAAGACAATCGTTCCACTGTGAGGTTTTCCAGCCTTCAAGAGAAAATATATCATTGCACATTTGATCAAATTCCCACAATTTCAATACACTCTTAAAAAAGGTGCTTCAACAGTTTCTTTGAAGCCATAGAAAACCATTAACTTCTCACAAATAATTATTTGTGCAAAAAAGGTTCTTCAGATCATAAAAAAGAAGAGACGGTTCTTTGTGGAACCAAAAATGGTTCTTCTGTGACATCGCTGTGAAGAACCTTTTACGCACCTTTATTTTTAAGAATGCAGGTCAAATATTTTTAAGCAATCCAAATTTATGTCGATTTCAAACCATAAATACATTTGCTTTGGATCAGGTTAATAAACATCATTCATTTGATATAAATAAATAAATGTAATATTGGAGTCAGATATATCCAATATACCAATTTTCTCTGACTCTCACGGTGTTCTGAATGTTTCCATTTTAAATAAGTGACATTTTCCGTGTTACCGCAGACTGCAGTCGCTTCACTTTTTTCAGAACAGTTTGAAGATTTTCGGGAAAATGACGTGCTGGAAAATATATTGACATTATTATTAAAATATGTCCTCACGATTCGTCAGGTTTTTATTTATTTAGCCAGCCACTCCCTGAACAGGAATGAGAAGCACTGAATTTTTCAATGCATTTCACTGGAATCACCGCATCCTTGAGGGCCAAATAATGAATGATGGTGGTGTGTTGAATTATATATCAGCCTCCACATTCAGATTTACTTTTATGCGATGTGTAATAGAACCGTTCCAGGCCGACAGTATATCTCTCTCTCTCTCTCTGACGCTCACACTTTCTGTAACATGAAAAAGGACGAGTAAATGAAGAGCTGAATTATAAAAATGGTCTCTACAGAAACAAAGACTCTGAGACGCTGAAACTTTTATAGGGTTTCTCTCTCACCTCGATGATCCGATCAATTCCGCCCTGTATCGTCTGAAACATTAACAAGTTAGAGGTCAGATCTGTCTGCACCTCAAAACTCTTTATATGTTGAAACGGTCGTGTTACATCTGTTTTACAGACAGACTTCCATTTAGAACCACTCAACATCTCAGACATCCCACCTCGGAAATCCCCCAATTTTGTGTGAATCTGCGTTCTTAAAGATATCTATAAACTAATGTGCTTTAAAACATTACTAAAATTCATATTACAGTAATAAGATAAAATAATTAAAAACATACCGTCTCTCACTTCAGCCAATAAGAATCAACGATTCCTATGACATCATTCTGCACTTCAGCTTCTTATCAGATTCCAAGGGGTGAGGCGAACTAAACGCTGTGGCTATTTTAATATGTCAATGTGTCCCACCCTCACTTCCTGTTTAGTGGAAATCAACACATCAAACAAAGCTGCACACATTTAGAGTTTCATTGCCAGACACACAGAAGAGCTTTAAATACAGTTTTAATGTTTTAAGAATATCAGTCCAGAAGCTAAACCTCATTGGTTTTCCGCTCGAGGGTCACTGAATTTTGTAATAAAAGTGTCGTTTCGCTCTATAAATCCCGAAAGTCTTGCATGAAGCGTCTCTACGGGTCACGTCTCTGAATACGAGAACGGGTCGAGGAGGTGAAGCTGTAGACGGAGGTGAACAGCCCCACTGAGTACAATTAATTGAGCCTCAAGCCGGTTAATTGAGAGTGGGGAAAATAATTTGAAAGGCCATTACCTACACGTCACATACAATCACATCAGCACTCCGTTATATCAAAGATTATAATCCTGAAACCACTCAAACACATCATCAACACAACATAAGATGGCGACAAAGAGTTTAAAAGCCATTATATATGCAGAAACTAGAAAAAAACAGCCTTAGCTCTTGCAAACTCCGCCATGTAAATAGCGAATGCACCATGGTCCAAGTGCATTTGGCTTTTAAAGGGAACGGGAGATGAGACTCTTAATGGTTTTCTTTCATGTTACGCCCCAAACACACCCTTGATTCATTACGAGAATATGCACAACGCTTTTGGACTATTAAAGTGGATTTGGAAACGCCCATCTGCACCTTTGCGCTTTAGACCACACGCTTAGATCGTCAAAATAGGGCCCATGGTCTGCACACATGGGTTCAGATATCCTCACAAAGATCACAACTACAGAAAGATCAGCATTTCAAAGAAGATGATTTTATTTTTACGATGCTAACGTATAGTAGCCTACATGCATTTTGGTGGTAACCCAAAGCACACTCAAAAAACTGCGATACTAGCATGGCACATTACAAAATACTTTTTATAAAGAGTACAATATTGAGTACATATTACGGCACATATGGTAACAGCTCAATACAATACTATATTCCTTGTGAAAATTGACCATAGCTTTACTATAGTTAAAGTGGAATAACCATGTTTTTTGGCAGATTTGTATACCTAACTAGTCATATAGTTTTAGATGAAATGTAGCATGTGACATTGCAGGACAACCTCAGGGAAATGAACCAGTGTTTTACTATAGTAAAAGTGTGGTAACTATGGTTTTCTGGCAGATTGATATTAGCCACAGTTTTACTACTAATATCATAGTTAAACTATAGTTCCTATAGCAAAACCATGGTTAATGTGTGGTTAGCGTGATCATGGTAAACATGTTAGTTTGTTATAAAACAAAGGTTAATTTATTACTGTACCGTGATATTCACAAAGTATTATTATTTGCGTAGATCATCAAAGCATATGTTAGTTTAACTACACAATGCATCAAAACTGAAAACTGTCAGGTAAATTTCAATATTGCCAAGGTTCAAACCTGCAGTCACGATTGAAAAACGCAATTAAAATTTAGAAAGTATAAAGAAATGATTGTGGCATAGTAAAAACAGTGATCGGCGTCACACGTCATGTATTTACTCTAAAGGAAAAGTGACGGCAGTCCAGCTGTGGATGCATAATTCATCAGAGGAAAACCCTGCCATTCACGCTCCACTTTAAAGCACAACTAACCCTGTGGCCATACTCGCTGTAATAACCTCGTAAAAGCTCTTTGTTCATTTCCCGCTGTCTGTGGGCTGTAAAAATCTGACGGAGGTCGTGGAGTCCGTTGTGATCGCTGAAGGAGACTGTGGTTATCGATCCGCACATTACAAACCGTCAACCATTACAATGATTGACAGACAAAGAACGATCGGATGCTCTTAAAGAGAACGTCATGACAAACATACAAGACCACCACATACGTGCATAGTCGTCTTTGCTCAGTAACTTCTTGTTTTTCCAAACATCCAAAACAACTTGAAACGTTTGATTGGGAAGCAAACTTGTCTATCTTGAATTAGAATGACCTTCACTCTTTGTGAAATTGGTTTGTTTGTTCCCTCATTTTTGTCAGGCCTACATGCTTAAGAGAAGAGAAAACTGTTCGCAAATGGGGTAAGAAAAACAAGCCTTCATTTCTGCTCTTGTTAAAATGATTCTCTCGCTTGCTCTGTTGCGTTTTCATGTGGGTTTTTTCCCCTCAGGATCTATATTTCAATATCTGATGTGAACAGACGACCCACCCAGTCATCTCTCTGAGAATCAATGGCGTCAGAATTCAACTCGTCAATAACATGATCTAGACGTCTCAACAGTGTTGTCCCATTTACCGATCTTTATACCTGCAGCCATCCTGAAATGAGACAAAATGTACTTCATCCTAAAATACACTTACTGAAGTTACTGAAGTCCACATTTTCAGTATCAGCATTTCACGAGAACAGAACATCCTTTTTCACCCAAGACCATAGTTACTTTGTGGTTATCATGGTTTAACTATAGTAGATAAAAGACATTTCAATGACAGATCCAACGATACAGCTTGTTTCTAGAAATATACGATATTACTAGAGGTTAGAAGAAACTCAAGAGATGATCCAACTCCTTTGTGTTGATCATTAAGTGACATCGTCCAAGGCTTTTTCAGTGATCACCATAGCAACATGTTAAGAGGTCTGAGCTGTAAAATAAACTAAGCAAAGTAATCACACCTTCTCTTATTTAACAAACATGCAAATGTGCCAAAAGAAGACATATTAGAGAAGCGGGCGACAGATCCCACGTGAGGCGCATCTGTGAAAAACATTACAGAGTTGTATAAGCCCACAGAAGATTTACTGAAAACACTGCAGTATGACTCTCACGGATGTCATTCACTCATGTTTAATCCATCGTGTCATGAAGGCGGCCGCACGATATGAATTTAAGTAGTACATAAGATGCACAATTTTGCTCAGTAGAAATGACAAAGATGAGAACTCTTCAGCGTAATGTATAGTACAATAACTACATTTTACATCATAAGAAGAAAATGTGGGCCCTACATGAGAGAATGGATGTGTGTCGTGACTCGTGAATATATCACAAAAAAAGCTGTAATTTCATGGGCTCTTGGGGGCCCCCTAGTGGCTGCGGGGCCCTGATCACTCAGCTCGGCAGAGTGCAGTAATCACTACGATATACTACAGTTTACTATAGTAAAGTATACTACAGTAATTTAGCACATAATATAGTACACTTAAAAGCTGCAGCAAACACTAAGGTATGCCACAGTACCTCGAGAAGACAGTAGTATACAGTCGTGGCCAAAAGTTTTGAGAATTACATAAATATTCGTTTTCAAAAAGTTTGCTGCTAAACTGCTTTTAGATCTTTGTTTCAGTTGTTTCTGTGATGTACTGAAATATAATTACAAGCACTTCATACGTTTCAAAGGCTTTTATCGACAATTACATGACATTTATGCAAAGAGTCAGTATTTGCAGTGTTGGCCCTTCTTTTTCAGGACCTCTGCAATTCGACTGGGCATGCTCTCAATCAACTTCTGGGCCAAATCCTGACTGATAGCAACCCATTCTTTCATAATAACTTCTTGGAGTTTGTCAGAATTAGTGGGTTTTTGTTTGTCCACCCGCCTCTTGAGGATTGACCACAAGTTCTCAATGGGATTAAGATCTGGGGAGTTTCCAGGCCATGGACCCAAAATTTCAACATTCTGGTCCCCGAGCCACTTAGTTATCACTTTTGCCTCATGGCACTGTGCTCCATCGTGCTGGAAAATGCATTGTTCTTTACCAAACTGTTGTTGGATTGTTGGAAGAAGTTGCTGTTGGAGGGTGTTTTGGTACCATTCTTTATTCATGGCTGTGTTTTTGGGCAGAATTGTGAGTGAGCCCACTCCCTTGGATGAGAAGCAACCACACATGAATGGTGTTAGGATGCTTTACTGTTGGCATGACACAGGACTGATGGTAGCGCTCACCTTTTCTTCTCCGGACAAGCCTTTTTCCAGATGCCCCAACCAAACAATCAGAAAGGGGCTTCATCGGAGAATATGACTTTGCCCCAGTCCTCAGCAGTCCATTCACTATACTTTCTGCAGAAGATCAATCTGTCCCTGATGTTTTTTTTGGAGAGAAGTGGCTTCTTTGCTGCCCTTCTTGACACCAGGCCATCTTCCAAAAGTCTTCGCCTCACTGTGCGTGCAGATGCGCTCACACCGGCCTGCTGCCATTCCTGAGCAAGCTCTGCACTGGTGGCACTCCGATCCCGCAGCTGAATCCTCTTCAGGAGACGATCCTGGCGCTTGCTGGACTTTCTTGGACGCCCTGAAGCCTTCTTTACAAGAATTGAACCTCTTTCCTTGAAGTTCTTGATGAACCTATAAATTGTTGATTTAGGTGCAATCTTAGTAGCCACAATATCCTTGCCTGTGAAGCCATTTTTATGCAACGCAATGATGGCTGCACGTGTTTCTTTGCAGGTCGCCATGGTTAACAATGGAAGAACAATGATTTCAAGCATCACCCACCTTTTAACATGTCAAGTCTGCCATTCTAACCCAATCAGCCTGACATTATGATCTCCAGCCTTGTGCTTGTCAACATTCTCACCTGAGTTAACAAGATGATTACTGAAATGATCTCAGCAGGTCCTTTAATGACAGCAATGAAATGCAGTGGAAAGGTTTTTTTGGGATTAAGTTAATTTTCATGGCAAAGAAGGACTATGCAATTCATCTGATCACTCTTCATAACATTCTGGAGTATATGCAAATTGCTATTATAAAAACTTAAGCAGCAACTTCTCCAATTTCCAATATTTATGTAATTCTCAAAACTTTTGGCCACGACTGTACACTTACCAACCTTCATCAGTTTACTATAGTAAATACAGAAGTATACCACAGTATTTGTCATGTAAGAAAAAATGAAATACAGTACATTTGGTTTGTTTTAATTTCTTTCTTTTAACATGAGCACTGTTAATAGTGCTGTATGACATCACTCATTTAATTATCTATCCATATTAGAAAAAAAGGTAAAAAGTTTAGTAACTAATATTGCAGTTATAACTGTAATAACTCTTTCAATTTTAAAGAGGAAATTTCTGAACACATTAGGCCGCACAAAACGGATTGTTCATAGCTTTGCTCCTTGAAAAATTCCAATAAGCTTTCCACTGCCATATGAAGCATAATCCACGAAGCGGGAATGATGTTCATTTCTGCAAATTTGATTACGTGAGTCACAAAGAGAATAATGCTGTTTGAAGGGATTTATTTGTGTCACCTTACACTTCTTTATTGCTCCTCTGTGCTGGATTCTACATTTTAAGACCATTTAGACCATTCGAATCAATTTCCTCCGTTTCACCTATCAGTGCGAGATACAGTGAAATTACCAAGACTCCATTCACACATAATTAGGATGAATAATTAATATGAATGTTCAGGGTGACCTTTCTACGCTTCGCCGGCTAATACTTTAGCGTGAAAAATACAATTTAAATACTAAAGACGGCCTCTCTCACCCTCTCGCCCTGTTATGAGCCTTGCCAAGTGAGTGTACAGGTATTATATTTTATAACTTGTTCATTTTTAGAGACCTGTTTAAAAATGTTTCATTAATAATGGACGAAACTGAGCGAGCCGGTGATCTCTACAGTCATATATCAGAAAGAAGTTTTGTGTATGAAGGGCACTAAAGCCTCGTGTTGAATTAAATTTGGAATGTTTTCCCGTTTCTCTTGCTAAGGCGCAGGTCTGTCACGAAACACCCACACTGTTTGCGCTAAAGACATGAGAAGTGTGAAGTATGAAGTTATGAAGTATGAAACTAGTGAAAATAATTCTGAAATAGCCAATTGACTATTGTTTAGCATTATTTCTGTTGTCTACTGAGACAGAATACTCATCGCAGTGCTCAATTTTCACTTAAGATGACCAAGATGATCATTGGAAATAACGTGCATTTAAGAACCATGTATGATATTACCGAAGGTAAAGAAACGATGTGATCCATGAGTCGACTATTTTGTATGTTTTTTATTGACTACTTTCAATTTAATTCAATTCTAAACTTTTTTATAGCTTTAAAACTCATCTCTTATCTGTAATAAATGTCAGTGAAACTAAAAGTAAAATTCCTTGATTTTCACTTAAATTAATCTGTAAAAATACGAAAACATTTTTTAGTTTTTACGAACAAAACAGCACACAGCCCAAACGAAATTAAGTTAACGTAACTTTGCAGCCAATAAATATCTCTTTTAATAAAAGCGTCTGATAAATGAATATATTTAAATGTAATTCAAGGCAGCACATTTTTTTTTCTGTGTATTTAAGCAAGCAGGATCTCATTTTTCTTTAGTCACTCGACACCAACACAACCGAATACATGGAAGGATCTGACAGAAAATGAAGCATCTGATACCAGAGTCCTGAGAATAGCAGCAGCAGTGAGTGTAATAAACAGACTGTCATGAGGAGGAGATGCTGAGTGTGTGTGTGTGTGTGTGTGTGTGTGTGTGTGTGTGTGTGGTGATGAGCAGACACAAACTGGGCCGCTGACAGTCACTGGCTCTATTTAGGCCTCCCGCAAACAGCCTGAATTCGCTGTAATTTAATTAGCTTGACACGCGATATGCACCTCATTATGTTGTGTTTTTCCTCATGGGCGTGCGTGTACGCGCGTGGGTCTTGCTCACTGATCATCCAGCGCACTGAGATAAGCAGTCAAAATGCCACGACTGCTACTGATGCCACAGCGTCTGTGTTGGTTTGGATATGATGTAAAACAGCACTGAGTCGTTCCTAAAGAAAATACACAGCATACAGACGTCACTGATATCACCACGTTATGACTGCTGCTTGTTTATCGCGGTATACCGTGGTATGGACAGTAAAACGCCGATAATGTGACCGTGACAAATCTGCATCTTCATTCCTTTCCTTACTTCTATCATTCTTACTTTCCTTCATTCTATTCTTTATCTTTCTTTTTTATTTACATATTTCTTACCTTCTTAGTTTCATTCTTTTCTTCTTTCCTCTATTTTCATCTATCTAATGTCTATCCGAAAATCTGTATCTGTTTGTCTGTCAGTCGGTTTGAAAAGCTGTCCAATCACGTTGCGACTTTACACGTAAGCTGTTAGGTTCCATATCTTTAGGTTCGCTGTTAAAATTTCCAGTCAGAACGCTTAGCGAACCAGGACTAAATGAATCGTTTGTTGGGCACGTCAGGTTTTATTTCAGAAAGGCAACCGTAACATTTCAAGGTAAGAATGAAACTACAACGATGACGTCTTTAGAGAAATACATGTTAATGTTACAGTGTTATTTTAACTGAAATATGACTGCTACGATGACGTATGCGGTAGACAAATGTGACCTCTGGAGAACACAGCCTTCGAATTGAGAAGCATCTCTCGTCTAATTTAAAGGGGACAGTTCCACCTATAATGAATGAAAGTAGTGAAATTATGTTATAAACTCATCCGACCTTTATGGTTTTTAGGTTTGTTTGTTTTTTTTCAACTTTCCCCCATCCCATACCCTCTGCAGTTCCTCCACAACATAAGGCGACCCCCCATCGGACCTAAAAATCTCACTCCAAGCTGAACTCAAATGTTGGCAGCACTGCTTTCACCCTCATTAAGAGTAAAGTCACACAACACCAGACATTGCCAAAGTGTTAAGACTCACTTCTGTTGTGTTGCCGTTTGTATGCAACCAGTGATTCATTACCTGAAGAAGAAATGACATGTGTTTGTATTCAACGCTTGCCAAATATTTAAATCCCGTCTATCCTGTTACAGGTGCCATCGCGCTGTGTGCGTGTGTGGATATAAGAGCCGGACGGGCGGTCTTCAGGGACACAGACTGTTTATTATTCCACTCTGTAAATAAATGCTGCCTACAGTAGATGTTTACTGCTAACAACTGATTCACTAATGACCAAAAGGCTGAAATATGCAAAACAGGAACCTAAAGAAACACTTCAACCGCTCATGAATATTCTGTCATCAGTTATACCAACTAACTTTTTTATATGTGAAACACAAAAGGTGAACTTCTAAAGAACTGTCATGAAAATAGATGAGGACCAGCTCATTGACATCCAAGAGGAGTAAAACTACACTTGTACTTTAGTAAAACCACAGTTCTTTTTTCCTGAAGGTGTCCTGCATTGTGACATCTGGTGTCTATAAAAAAGTAAATGATGGTCACAGATGCTCGGAGTAAATAAAAAAGTATTTTCCTCTTGAATTATTTTTGGCCACCCAGCGAAAAAACGTGTTGTGGCCCAAGTATTATCAAATCCATCAAAAGCTCATTCATAACAATATTCAACAATGTGTGAACGTGAGAAGAAGTTGTTCAAGAACGCGGCCTGTGGCGGTGTTGATGATAATAAATGAGACTGCGGGACCGGTGTCAGCCACATGAGCGATGGCTGAGATGGACCCGTGCTTTGGTTTTGGTTAAGTGATGACTGATGAGGATGTGCATTGTGATCAGACCGCAGACGTCTGCAGGATCCTCCGCTCTCGACCAAAAACGCACGGCTCTGCAGATGTGTCGCATTACTGCCGGCTTTAACAGTGATTCATGCGATAAAACTGGTGAACCCCCGGAAGGAGACGTGAAAGGGGTAAATGATGATTTAATGACACCGCAACAACAGATACGTCTACTGGATTTACAAACGAATTAACACGTTTGATGAAGCCAATATATGAACATTGTTAGAGAACGTTGAATAATAATTTCACAAATGATCACAAAGAAATTCAACGATGGGCATTTTTTTAACCACTAACCACTGATATGATAATGAAATAGTTGACAAATGGACCCATAAGACTGGTTTTGTCGTCCAGGGTCACAAATACATTATACTGTACTGTACAGTGTGAATAAAATGCTCTATAAGTTGTACAATATATACTGTATACAATATATGTAGACACACACCCACAATGTATACTGTATAAATTGTACATCACATACATAGTGTGCACAGCATACAGAGTGTGTTATGCAGACTATACAGTATACACACACACACACACACACATATATATACACACAAAATGTACATAATGTGCTGCATACAGTATATACATTTATGTTACTGTATATACCTTATACTGTATAGTGTGTGTATGGTGTGAAAACAGTGTTTACATCCTTTGTAAGTCGCTTTGGACAAATGCGTCTGCTAAATGCATTTGTTATGTTATCATGTTTTAATTGTTATATATTATTATATATTAATTGGAATGCACAATAAAACACATGATTTTGAAAATATATATATAAAAAAAAAATCTCATTAAACTGAAGTCACTATATACTGTACGTACATTATAAAGAGTATGTTCTGCTTATCTCATCGTGTCGATTTAGTTTTTAGTTGTGAGAACGTTCAAGGAGTAAAAGGATGTTTTCCCTCAGGTCCGGTCACAACACTTCTTTCTCTATGCTATAGCATGAGGTCACACGGCTTTTCCACATTCATCATAGAGAGTCAGCAAGCGAGTAGTGAGTGAATCTCTATAAGCGCCCGACACACCGGCCCGATCTGTGGTCCACGTGGAGGCCTCGACACTACACGAGCTGCCCCGCCACACACTGAAACACATCGATTTTCTTCCTCACGGTGCATAGCTCATTTAAGCTGACAGCCAATATGAGGTCACAAAATGAAACCACTCCCTCGCAACACTGATATAGGAGACAATTTTATAATCCCCCATCTGTCACCGCTGACAACGTGTTCATATAGAGAAATAACGCGCAGTATTGATATACTTCAGCCGTGAATCTCAGCTCGCGCGTGCACACATTACACATGCAAATGACAAACCGCATAAGCTTGTACACAGCTTCATATCCGAGGTTCCAAAGCAAAGAGGCCAAATGTTGAAATTAAATGAAATTCTTGGGACATTTCAGTGTTTAAATCAGCGTGAGAGACATCGGCAGATGAGCTCAAACTCTCCGTTTCAGATCTGTGATACTAATAGCTTGTTTACTGTGAATGCATAATGTGTGTTAATGTGTTAAATATGTACCGAGTAAACAATCAAACAACCTCTTTAAAAGTCCTCTTGACACCATGAATGATAACTAGAAAGATAACAATAGTGATAAATCTATTAGTGTCCACACCAGCCAATGATAACGTTATGTTTATTCTAAGCTCGATTCAAATGAATCTGAAAGTGATCACAACAATATTGTTCCTCTGTATAATCCTTGATATAGTCGTCTGTTATTCCACCATGTCTACACTGGACATAAGAATATAAAAAATAACAAAAGAAACCAATAATAATTAAAATTTTTGTCCACGCTGGATACGGCGCGACAAATGCGTTGTTCTTAATGGGTTTGTCATGTCGTGTCGCTCGCGTCTGGTGTGGACAGGGTGTTTAATGAAAGAAACTCCCAAACGCTCATCTATAGTTATTGTTGATGGTGTGAATGAGCCTCAGTTGATAAAGTACTTTAAATAAAGATTTCATATAACATCTTTTTACTTTCGTATTTGCATCCTGCAAACGTGTAAAACAAGTCTTGTACCAAAAATCTTGCTATTCACACTGCAGCATGAGACACAGATTCTGCATCAAGTGAGATTAACTGCTGGATAAAAATATAGACGTTATAGTATAGTTGTATAGTATAGCAATGTACACAAACAGCCTGGCCAATGTCTCAAACTCAAATTACCCCCCAGACGTTGTATTAAAACCTCTTTACTGATGCACACGGACACATACTGACAATCTGGTGCCAATTTACGTGATGTTTTAATACCCAAAAGAACACATCAGGTGGGAATTCGGTCCACATGAGCCAATGGCATGATGAGTGAGTATAATGTATATTCCTCCAACATACGGCTTTTAGTGGAAAAAAAACATTGATGTAGAGAGAAGGTTTTTAGATGTTAAAAATGATGTTTTAGATTTAAGAAAACATCCCTCTTCATGACCTTTATTAAAGTCCACTGCAATTTAAAACCACAGCAACGACATGAACTGCTTTCCCGCAAACCAACATCCAAAAATCCCTTAAAAAGGGTGTAGCCGATTACAATCTCTGCAAAAAAGAGGACAAGCTCCACTTACAAATACAGAACAGACATCAACTAAACGTGAAAATACATCCACACACCTGCTGTACTTTCAGTGTGTCTGTATATGCCTGCATATACCGCATATAATGTACAAAATGTATTATATACATATATTGTTTATAGTGTACATGATGTACATTACATTTATGTTACTGTATAAACATTATACTGTATGGTATAGTGTGCATACAGTCTGAATGCAGTGCTCTATATACAATGTACAATATATACTGTATACAATACATACAATACACACACGTATACATATTTTATATATTCTGTATAAATTGTACGTAACAAAGTATGCACTGTACTAACCACATTATACAGAGTGTGTTATGCAAGCTATACAGTACACACACACACACACGCATATACATAAACATAATGTACATAATGTGCTATATATACAGCATACACTTTTGTTACTATACATTATACTGTACTGTATATATGTGTATACGGTGTAAATACAGTGCGCTATATACGACCTGCAATGTATACTGTATGAATTGCACATCATATAGTGTGAGCTGTAGTCAATATATATATATATATATATATATATATATATATATACACGTTATACAGAGTATGTTATGCACACTATACAGTACACACACATTCGTAATGTACATAATGTGCTGTATGTGCGATGTACTAAACATACTGTAAATATGCTATACATTTACTACTGTATTTGATATAGGTAGTTAATGTACAGGTATGAGCTACACATACAGCACACTATACAGTGCATTTAATGTATATATACAGTATATATATATATATATATGCTGTATATCAAATACTGTATAGGTGTTTTGCTGTTGTCTCTGCTTTGAGAAAATCCTTTTCAGTCCCATCAGTTGTGAAGAAGGAAAGTGCTGGATAAAAATTTCATTGGGAAATCTCGTTTTAAATGTCTTCAGTCTGTGAGAGGGCCTGCAGTGTTTTGAGTTAATGATTTACAGCCGTGCCGTATGTAGCTTCAAGTTATATCCAACGTAAAACAGTGAACCTCAGACAGCGAGAGTGTGAACACGCATTACAGGTGTCGTGACCTTTAACAAATCTATAAAGGGAAGCTTGTAGTCTTGTACTATGATTACTTGAAGCCAATAGGGCACATAAAGTCATACGTATTCTATAATATCCGTCACATCCCAGGATGTACAGCGGAGTGGCCGCACAAGGTTTCTGAACACTCAATGTCTATTCCGGTAACAAAAATATCAAAGCACAGGTACACAGGTAAAGATGTGGGGACTATAGAACGTGATCTCACAGATTCAACATCACAATGAGATTTCCATCATTTCGTTCCACACTGACAGCTTCTCTCGAATGTTGTATAGAAGTTATATAAGAAGACCTCTGACCATGCAGTTATCACTACGGCAACCAACATAGATATAGCTGAAAATGTCATCATTCAGTTCAAAAGATCAAAAGACAAATGCCTAAACATGACCTTGAGACCAGATGCACACAATCACTACAAAAACTGTGAAAAGTAAAGTTAGTCATAAAAAAGATGGGATTGAAACTTTGGTCACACTTCAGTTTAGGGGGCAATTCTGGCTATTAACAAACCATTACCTACGACTTTCCCCCCAATAAACTCTTAATTTGTTGTTTATTAATAGTTAGTAAGGTAGTTGGGTAGGTTAAGGTTTTGGGTAGGATTAGGGATGCAGATTATGGTCATGCAGAATATGTGCTTTATAAGAACTAATATAATGCCAATATGCCAATAACAGGCATGCTTATAACAGCTAGTTCATAGTGAGAATCACCGCCTATATTGAAGTGTTCCCGAAACTTTTTGGGGCAAACGTATATAATACTAGTATAGAATAGTGACAAAACATCTAAAAGAGAATCACGATCAGCTAACAAAACTGCAGTTGGACCATAACTGCGTTTATCAGGCCATATATACAAAAGACAAATCGCAGATGAGATCTCTTCTTGATACCTCAAGTTCTTTCTCACAAACATCCATGAGAATAAATGAAGAGCAAATGAAAACGCTTCCATCTCAGATATTAGTATTAGAGTTTGAGAAGAGATGTCAACAGTGTGTCAAACTGAGCTCAGATTTGTCGCGTCTGCAATCAAAAGTCAATATTATTGAAGATCTGAATATCAACTCAAACATTTCCCAAATCCAGATTATTTGACTTCAACAATCTACATTAATTTACACCTCCAGACTCTCCGTGTGTTTCTACAATTGCAGTTTTTTAAGGAGAAACATACATGGTATCATTCCAATAAATCTCCTGAGCTATAAAAGAGCAACATCCTTCTTATATCTTCTTCTGAATCTTCTGTTAAATGTTAAAGATCACAATGTGACACGAGCTTTGATTCCGCTATGAACTGTGGGTGGATCGTGTCATTTCTCTACAGAAGAAATCCCGATTTACAGGGGCGAGTGCGGTTCTCCAGGCGCTGAGATGCTAGCAGCTGTGACGACACCATCTGTTCACGTCTCGTTCATTTTAATTAGCAGCAGTCGTTTATTTTATCATCTCGCTCTCGTCTCTCCGCCGAGCCCCGACACGCCGGGTTACGCCAAACACCCTCGCGGTCCTCAAACCCTCCAGACAAACACAGATTAACATTTTACCGTCTTCCTGATATTTTGCTTTGGTTTCCGTGTGGGAAAGCTCAAACAATTCCCATGTCTTCGGGCTTGTTGAAATAACACAGGCGTCCTCAAACACCTCCGATTTGTTTGCTGTAAAACGGCGGCACAAAAGTACGCATGCACAACACACGTTTGGCATCGGTTTCATGTGAGGTGCCGTTTTCCCAATGAAAGTAATTAATGCTGTAATGTCGTTTTAATGCTGGATTTTGCTTCAGTAATCCAGCTAAACACTAAGCAGCTTGTAATTATTACTAATTATGGCTTGGTTTTTTATGTAATTCTTTTATTTTGCACAAATGCAGCAGACAGAGTAATCCTTATTATAAAAAAGTGACCTTTTAAAATAGGTCTAAAAATGCAAATGGAACCTTTCCTGCTGCGATTTAACAAGAAAATAAATGTAAAATTCGTGACCTTCCTAAAATGACTTGTACATTGCGGATCACCAGATTTGAATTCCATCCAAATGATACACAGGGAATTATTTCAAGAATAAATGACTACTACTGTTTGTGTATCTTGATGAGCTGCGTTGTTTTTCTTCTGCAAATGTTCCAATCTTTCCTTGTTTCGAGGTTATACTTTCGCATTTTCCCTTCAAAGCCCTTGTGCACCGAAGGCGGTCTTCGTCTCCAAACATGAAAATAAGAAAACTCAAATTTGTGCATCCAATCATTTCAGCCTGTCAATGCTGTTGCCAGATATCCGTTCCCATTTCCGCGCTCTCCTCATCTATAAAGGGTCACATTTGAAAAGTGTTCCTCTCTCGAGAGGCGTCGGTCTGTGGTGAAGCCCGCTGTCTGTGTTCATCTGATAACTAAGACAGAAGGACTGCCAGCATCTTCCTTGTGGCTGCCGCTCTGTCGTGCCATGAGCCGGTCTGGAGAGAGACGGTCCACCCGAGTCCTGCAGCCAGAGTCCAGCTTATCAGGACTGCAGGATTGAGGTCTGGGACTGCGACTCCTCGGCGGCCTCTGAAGTCTCTCAGACAGCATGGCAAATACAGACTGTCAGTCAAGAAGCTCTTTATCTTCAGCCAGACGCTGACAGACACTGAGAGCTTGAAGAACAAACTGTGACCCAACTCACTTTACCGCTGCAATGCAAAACCAACGTTAACAAATTAAGAGTCTTTTGTATACCCGCTCCGAACTCTTTTCAAAAGAAGATCAACACAGAAAAACTTTTTGACAATTTAATAGGAAAAACGCTTTCTCTCGTTGAATTCCATCGATTTCTCTGCTGGCAAACCCTCATCATAATTGACCATGTTTTGATTATAGTAAAAGACGGTCATTTGTATAACCACAATTTTACTATAAATATCATTTGTACATTTGTGCATGGTAAATTGACTATAGTTACCATATTTTACCATGCTTTGATTATAGCAACCATACTTTACCATGGTCTCATGGTCTACACCATATATTTTTTTTTATCTGAAGTAAAATCATAGTAACCACAAGTGTTCTTTGGTTTTGCTATAGTAATCATAGTTTAACCATGGTATACACTGGTTAAACTTGCTAAAACGGGTGACACACGACACGTGTACTATAGTAAAAACATGGTCAAAGAGTCGTAGCCTGTCAAACTCAAGTTTCAAAGCTGGATCTGAGAGTGCCCGTGGCATCACTGCTGCTGTTCTTGTTTACTGGGCACGAGAAAAACACATAGCTGAATCCAAAGAGATCTACAATCCCAGATTTCACACGCTGAAGCCACAGAAGACGCTGCCATGCACTGGAATCAACAAAAAGTTTCTGTCCAAGTGAAACACTAACCGTCCAAAACTCTTGAGAAACATTCCTCACATCAGACATCACGCTGTGCGGCTCCCGGCTCTCCAGAATCACACAAACTGATCATGAATTATGACTCTGTGCATATTTCTACAGAGAATGAAGCGGTCGATACGCTCGCTGGTAAAATAAGGACACCGAGTATAAGATTTCTCTGTCTTTATGCACAGCCCGGTGTGTCCGAGAGAGGAAAGGAGATATTGCATTGATTTTAAAGTGGTATATTAACAACATCCCCACATGAGGCCTGTTTCAAAATGTCAACACTTTCCGTGCATATAGAAAAGACAGATAGAAGACATCTCAAATGCCAGTGCAATTCACAGGTTGTTTTTTCTTTTGTTAAAGGAAAATGTGAAGTATTGTTATTTCCAGCTCTTAGTTTGTCTGGACGAGCCGCATTCAAAGCCGATGTAAAACACTGAACGTCAACAATATCACCTACGGTATCAAAACTCAATGAAATAATGTGGCCGCTCTAGCGGAGGAAGTCCCGCCTTCCAGTAAAACGAGCAAATCGCCAATCAGTAAAGACTGAGGGGCGGGGCTCTCGTGAGGCGCTTGCCAGCCTGGGCGCTGTAGATAAGGCGACCTCGAAAAATTAGCGCAATTTAATTTAGCAAACCAAAGTTATGATACAGTTCATGTCATGTTTAATTATTGATCGGAAATATGCTGCTTAATTGTGCCAGCGATTTTAGAAATATCTGCCTTGCTATGATGTAAATAGCTGCCCAGAGGCGTTGCAAACATGGCCGCCAACTTCCGTAAACAGACCCTGGCCATACTGTACTAACGTGAAACGGAAGTGGCGGTTGTTGCCTAGACATTAACTGTCACACTCATCAAAATACAGCTTTTCTTTCCATTTACGTATTTATTCATTCATTGTTTCATATGTAATTTTTGACTCTATAGTTATTTGTATTCATTTAGCGACGCATCAGTTATTTAATTTTATTAATGCAATGCACTAAACTCCGCCTACTCGTGGTGCGTTGTGGCTAATATCAGCCGTTTGGAATACTCTGTTCAACACACAACGCTTTGGGACAAACTAATTCTATTTTCGAATACTATTTACTAGGACGGATAGTATGCGAAATGGGACGCAGCATTAGATTTTTGGAAAGTATTCAACTTTGCTATGCAACTCAACACCATTTCTACTACATACCACAAAAAAATTAAATGGAAGAAGATACTAGAAACACATCTACAGACCACAGAGACTTTCAGAATTCACCATGATTGTACTGTAGTAAATCAATTTCACATGTTGTTCTGACAGATTGATTAGAATTTTGTACTGTTGTTACTACAAAAATACCTACTGGCTACTAGTCTTGTTAATCGCTATATTTAATAAATGATTGATTCCTGGTTTCTTTTATAATACTCTTGTTGTCATGAATTTGTTAAAGCAATAAGTCACTTGATGGTATGTTACATTACCTCTACACAGCTTACCCGTCTCTCTCTCTCTCTCTCTCTCTCTCTCTCTCTCTCTCTCTCTCTCTCTCTCTCTCCCTCACCTGGGGTGATTTTCGTTGCTCATTTTTAAAGCTTAAAATAATTGACCTTGAGATATTAATTACTCATTTACTCGGCTGCATTCTTCACTCTGACTGAGGAGAATTAATGGAGGTCGTGCTGTTCGTCATTTTGATCACAGAACATTTTTCAGGTAGACTTGGTGGCAGTTTAGGAATAATATTACATTGTATTATGTCTTACTGTACGTGCATTGCCTTTATGAACTGCTCTGAGGAATTTTACCATTCTTAAAAAGTTAAAGTCATTGCTAAATCACATGTGCACAAGAACAGAATTGTTAGAAGATCTTTACTAATGGTTATTAAAGCATCAGCTGGTCGTGAGCAGTGCCTATAGTAAGAACGAATAAACACTAAGTGTATGAAGAGTAAATAAGTGCGGTTGTTAATCTAGTCTCAATAAGCTATATGTCAAAGCTGTCAGCGTGAAATGTCAGACTGTAAAATACTTTAACGCTGTCAATCAAAGGAAAGTCAATTAATGTCTGTCAAAACTGACATTTCACAACAGATACTGAGTGTTCACAGAAAAGGCTTCAAATAAATGAAAAATAATTATCTCATTCAAATATCTAAATTCATAAGTAATTTAGTTATATTTTATAACTAAATAATCTTTCAAAACTAAAACTGATGCACTGATGTTATGATACTTTAAATCTCAGTACTCTCTTGAAAATAAAGGTGCTTAAAAGTATGTTCACAGCGATGCCATAGAAGAACCATTTTTGGTTCCACAAAGAACAGTTCAGCCAAAGGTTCTTCAAAGAACCATCTCTTTCTTACTTTTTTATCATCTGAAGAAACTTTTTTTGCCAAAAAAGAACCTTTGTGACACAGAAAAGCTCTTTAGATGTTAAAGGTTCTTTATGGAACCAAAATGTTCTTCTATGGCATCCAAGAACCTTTTAAAACAACATTTTTTGTACTTGGATATGTTCATCATTGTATTGTGGACCATACTTGATTTCCATTTGATTAAATCTAAATAAGACCTTGTCATTCTTTAACCCTTATGTGGGGACTTGAGACCATGAGATCTTATTCTCACATTATGCTACTGAAAAATAGGACCTTTTTTTTCTCTAAATATGACTTAACACGTGAGGTAGGGCGGTCACGATTATGAAATTTGATTAATTGTCTGTTTTATGGCTTTGACAATTATAATGATTAATTACAATTCATGTATTCCGTGAATAGTCAAGAAACTCAAATGATGGAGAAATGTCATTTGAACGTAACAGTGAGTGCAGACCATGACGGTGAATGTAAAATGCAGCAGATCACCCTTGTTTTCTAAGGATTTACAATAATTGTGGCTATGTGAAATAATTGCGATTATGTGAAATAATTGCGATTAGACAATTATTCAATAATTGTGACAGCCCTAATGTAAGGTAAATGATAAATGGTACAAATGGTGCTTGTCAATGGGATAAAGCAACATTTTTATGACAACATTGGCAAATGCTGTGGGTCCAGTAGACCAGTAATAAAACACGAACACCATACAAGAGCTCATTGACAAATCACTGACACATTTGTATTCGTGTTCTCAATGTTTAAGTAAATCTTGCACTGACATACAGAGCGTGTTATGTTAAACCGGCTATGGGATTTCCTCAGGTTCATTTGCACTAATAAACAGCGAGAAAAATCCAGAAGCTCATTCCTCATAATACAAATGTCAATCTGAGTGTATTCACCACACAGCCGGACTAATCCATCCACTTTATCCTCTTTACACAGTAAGAACGCTCTCTCACCGGAGAACAGAACAGATATTGAGCGGGATTCTGAGAAATCTTCTCTCACGTCCACCCACAGCCTCTGCATTTGCAATAAATACAGTGAATTCCCTTCACGCTGATCCATAATCACATCCAAATGACTTAATCCTAAAGCAGAACTCCCAAAAGTGTTCCTGGTGTACCGGACAGATTTACATGCTAAACAAATATGACATCATCACATCACTGTGCTCAATGTTCAGCGTATCACATAAGCTAAAGCCTCCAGAAATGGAAGAATGACATCGCTGATGTTGGTTTGCGATGGTAACTTAAAGAAATCTGAAAGAATTCCAGCAGCTTATTACAATTCAGTTGGAGATACACAAGACAATATCAAACACATTGAAGTAAAACTGAACTTTAAAGAGGTTTAAATCAAGCTGGCGTTCTGAAATCGGCGAGTAAGATGTCAATACTAAAGGCTGTGTAACCTGAAATTAAAGCAATGTATACAGCAGAAGAATGATTTTAAGTTAGGAATGAAACATGCTATAAAGCTAAGAGATAATAAGAGATTTGTCTCTAAGTCCGACACAAATCCATAGTTCATGCAGCCACATCATCAGAGAGTTAATCTCAAATCGGTTTTATATCTGCTTACATTAAAGTCCCAGTGAAATAAAAAATGACAATGCCTATTTTCATGAAATATTGCAGCATTTAAAGTAAATAGTTGATCAATGTGGGTTATTCTCTTTTTCAAATTCGTGTGCCCTCATAATCATCAGTTAAAATCTGAAAATGCACTTCCGTCCTGTAATGACTTTCCATTTTAGATGACGTATGTAAGACGGCTTGGGCGGAGCAACTGTTAACTCCTCCCCTTCAACTGTCAGTCTGCAGCGAGTTCCATTTCAAAATGCAACGTCTGTTTTTATACATCCAATCAAATCGCTGAGAAAGAAAAAAGCCACGCCCACTATTTTTCTCATTTGATATTCCATTTCACTCGAAAATGCGTCAAAATACAGAAGTAAAAACGATCGCAACTTCACGGACTTTAAGAACTGCTCATGGCAAAAAAAATAACTATGAAACCGCACCAGCTAGGTTAACTTTGGTTTGGTGGTCTTTAGACTCGTAGACCACCATCACCATTCCATGACTATTAAATACAGAGATAAAGACAGACAGTTAAAGTTTCCAGTTAAATGTTAGTTTGAAAAGTTCCCGTAACCTCACAAATGTATTTTGCCTCTAAGCGAAATAACGTCAGCCTCCGGGAGACGGGGTCTCAATAGACTCTCATAATAACGGCAGTAAAAATCAAACTTCAAACATGGACTGTACTTGAGTGACAGCCGACGTCTCTGGAATTAAAACATAAGGGTCAAATTAATTCACCATCGTTCTCTTCGCAAACTCAATTCACAGCCACATCCATCTCGCCTCAGGGTGCCAGCGTCTCAGTCTATGTAAGGTCAAAACATAAACCAATGACGTGACTGAACTCGTGAAAGCGATTTACGTGAATATGTCGTGTCCCCGAGGTAGATGTGAGTGAAGTAGTGCAGACGCTCTCTTATGAACATTAAAAGCTCGCTGCAAAAATCAAAGTTCACCAAAGATCAGCTTCTAAATGGTGCTCAGCATCCGCTAATGCTCAATAAAGTGTGTTCACGGTGATATTATGGTATGTCATCATCAACCGCTGAACCATGATGCAATGGGACATTTGGCTTCTGTGATATTTTAGCTAAAGGTGAAAACTACAGGACGTTTCTTTCTTATCATATGGGCAGTTCTGAAAGCAGCACTTATCTGACCATAGAAAATCATAGTTTAAAAATCCTTTAAAAACTTTAAGAATCCGTACCTATCCAAGCACACATATATGGATAAGTCGATATGGAGAATTTCTAAGATTAATTTGAAGCAACGATTTGGATTTGTCCTTATTTGACTCAACCGTCGTGTGCTACAATTCATTTAAAACCTTCCCACAAGATGATGATGTAATAGCAAAACAAAGGTCACGTTCTCGAATGCAAGCTTCCACATTCTGCGTTCTCCTGACCCGTCTCATTTGCTTTTATCATTACCAGCCTCCACTTTACTTCCACACCTCCGGATGAACACACGAGCGGCCGTCTGGAGTTCTCTTCCAGGCCCTTCAGAGCCAAAGGTAATTTCAGCTCATTAAAACTCGCTCAAATTCATTAACAGCCAAAGCGGCAGCCGGCGACCTCGAGGGGAAGAGACGCCCGCCGTCCGGTCCGTATGTAAATCTGAAACACGGTTAATTCATCACCAGAACACAAATCTTAAATGAAAGCATGAAAGCAGAGGACTTTTATTCATCAACCAATTACAGTCAAAACTGAGCGCAGACGAGAAGAAAAATGAACGCAGGAAATGTTGAACTTGAAGACGGAACGGATATTACGAAACTATGAGCAAAAACAAAGAGTCGATTTGTGTCCTTTCAGAGAAAAAAATACCAATTCCTTATTAACTCCCACGGAGGCCATGTTGTGTTCAGTTGAAGTGATTTAACAAGTCAAAAAATGAGTGGTAAATTCGATATGGCGGTAACTTCAGATGCCATAAGAGATGAAACAGAAAAGCTTGGGTTCAGACTGAAACGACGACAGGAGACTGAAGATCCGGTCAATGATTTAAAACTCTGGTTCTCACATTAGCTTCAAAGCCAACGGTCTCTCGTTCCTCATTGGACTTGGATTGCGAGAAGAACAAACCATGTCACAAAAAGTTACAAGGCCGCCCTTGTAATTTTATCTCTATAATAATTCCTGTCAGTTTTTATGAGGCTGTTTTTTATCCGGCCCACGGAGATCCGCCTGACAGTTCTTGACCAATAAGAGTCTTGAGTCAAAGTGAGAACACTAAGATCAACACAGATGTTTGAGTTTTCCCTGTCATTACACATTCATTTCAGCGAGCTGTCAGAGTTCTGTAAAGCTCCTGTCAGAGGCCTGTTTTTATCACTTCAATTAGTCGGAAGCCGTCGTTCTCTGCCGTTCCTTTGATTGCAATGAAGTCTAAATTGCTCATCATTTAAGGGTGAAAACTGAGTGAAGTCGCGTCGTTTTCTCGCATAATGTTTCTAATTGTGCCTTTTTGTCGACTCGAGAGCTTGGAGAACTGTGAAAATAACACTTGACAAAAATGGGTCACAGGTCTCGAAGTCACAAACAGCAGGAAAAATCAGAGTAATGAAATGCGACTAGCCATTAAAAAGAGATTTATCAACTTACAAAAGAAAACGCTCCATGTGTCGTTGTTAACCATCAAACGCTTAGAGTACACAAGAGCGCACACTTAAAAAAAAGGTGCTTCAAAAGGTTCTTCGATGCCAGAGAATGCCTTCTGGTTCCATGAAGAACCTTTAACATCGGTTTCACGAAAGGTTCTTTGTGGCAAAAAAAGTTTCTTCTACGGCATCGTTGTGAAGAACCTTTTAAGCACCTTTATTTTTAAGAGTAGATGTCAACATAAGCAGGTTGTGTTCCCATAGATATGTATACATAGATGGCACATTTGACTGCAGCAGTTATGTCCACATGTCCGCCATATTGGAAAGGTCAAATTTGTTAAAATCAGAAAGATCTGATAATGAGGCATCTATGTACATATGTCTATGCTGTGAAACTCTATATCCAAACGCCTTCGCCATAGTAGAGCGGGTCCTTACGTGTCTCTCCTGGAAAGTCTTTATAATATTAACGTGTGTCCTAGCTCCTGCCTAACTTTTATTCTTCTTTTTATACTGGAGATCCACAAACCCTTTATTTTTATGCAATAAATATGACATCGCTCTTTCTACGGTCTTTTTAATGCCCGCTTGCTCTCTTCCCTCCGTCAACATGAGCAGACACGCTACCTCAGCCGACGACATCTTTTTGTGCTGTGGCGGCCAACGTCATGTTTCGAAAAGGAGGGTTGAGCTGAGGACTGAGTTGCAGTTCTCAAACTCACCACCTGGGGTCGCTAAAAATCCGACACTGGGGCTTTAAGGGACCCTTATTTGAAAGTCAATTTTCAAAACATACCATAAAGAGTCTAAAATCAACACAGATGCCAGGTGCAAGCACTGGGTTTATCCTGCTACAAAACTCAATGTCAAACAGAACGTGTCATCACCTACGTTATTAAGTTCAACCTAACAGACATACAAACACGCTCGCTTTTATACACACACACGCACACACAAAAGAACCCAAGGGAGCTATGACAATAGAAATGCCATTCCCACGGCAACCGAATCGAGGTTAGCGAGCAAATGACCTCATTCATCTCTTCCCCCAATAACAGCTGGATAACAATTTAAGGGTGCTGATACAACCAGAAAAACATGAATTGATACGACTGTGCGAAAAGAAAATGTATGTAGTAAATCATCATTTTGACCCATCATGCCGGTCCAACAGAAAAGACCCGGAGGAAAATGTCATTGCTTTTTTATATGCGTTTCCTTTTAGTCTCACGTGTTTCTCATAAAATACCTCAGGAGAAATAAAAACAGATATCGACAGACAGAGACTGTGACACATGAAGAGTCACGAGGTGTGAATGAATGTAGATTGAAGAGGTCAAACAATCTGGATTTGAGTCAATTTGATGGGAAATAATATTGACTTTTGATTGCAGACGAGACAAATCTGAGCTCAGTTTGACTCAGTGTGTTTGCAGGGTCACAGAAGGGCATTTTTATTAGGTTTCAATCAAAATATCCAAAGTCTTATTAAATGGTCAGATCTGGTCCTTGATTCTGATTGGCCGAGCCGAGTTCTGAGCCGTTATAAAATACCCGGATATATAACGGCTGACCGCACCACACAGCCTAAATATCATTTTATTTACTTTATTTTATGAAACCTTGCTAAGCATATGAAGTGACCGTTTTATAAAAGCAATAAGCCCCGTGAATCAGTGGGTTACTGTGCACTTTATAACCGCTACGGGGTTTTAGGCCTCGCGTCGTGCCCCATGCCCTGAGCTGTTATAAAATGCACTGTAACCCACTGCTTCTTGGGGCTTATTGCTTTAGTAAACTGTCACTATAAATGGTGTCAGAAATGTGAAATGATGTGATAAACTGAGTTGACTCTCAGTGTGTTGGAAGTCTGTGTGTGGCATCACCTCACAGCGGGTCTGGATCTCTCTCTCTCTCTCTCTCTCCCTCCTCACATGAAGAGAGACTCACTGAACTCCACAGGTTCGACCTCCACACTAACATCTGTCAGACAGATCCATCACACTCAATTTAGCTTTCTAAGGTCGACACGCTCTCATTACGTCTATGTAGTCTGTATGTAAAGTACAGTTCTAACACACACACACAATTTTAGTTTTTCCACAATTTACTATTCATCTATTCTATTGTGTGGAATAGATGAAACCTTTGATGCATTTATCCAAAGAATTTGCCTTGAAGTCACCATGAAACGGAAGTTGCGATTGACTTCTTTTCCGTATCGTGACGTATATCGGAGTGAAACGGCTTTTTTTGTTGCTTACGTCATGTGGTGAAGAGTTGTTGTTAAGAGGGGAGAGGAGCTTAATATTTTTGACAACAAAGTGTAGTAATCACTATAGTTTACTATAGTAAATATACAAGTATACTACAGTGTTCTCTTATGTGGGTGCATTAGTCGGAACTGTACAGCATTTCTGTTTTACAATGTCAAACAGTGTTAAAAATAACATGAAGTAGTAATTTACCAGTATATACTATACCATACTATACGTATGTGTGTGTGCTGGTATTCATCACTGTGTGGGGACCTACAAAGATAGTAATACCAGTAGATTTTGACCTGGACATTTTTAAATCCCTATGAGGGAAAACATAGGGAATGAATCATACAGAATGATATTTATTGAAAATAAATGTAAAAGAAAGGTTTGTGTGATTATTAGGATTCAATGGATAAAATCAATGGAAGTCTATGGAATGTCCCCACAAAACATGGAAACCAGCGTGTAGTACATATACAGTTGAGCGTGTTCAACCTTTACCCAGGCCTCGAGTTGCCAAGCGCTGATGAATATCCTGATATTACATTCTGTACAGACTCGGCCCCACTGTGCTCCAAACATAATTGGAGTAAAAATAAATAAATAAGATCTTGTCACAAGCTCAGAAACACATGTCTGGATTGCACTTATGAAGAAGGATGAATTCAATTAGGTTTTAAGGTCTCGGATGCATTCTCAAGTGCCTCGCAAAAATAATACAAATCCCATCTCACAGGCCTGGGGATTTCTGGCAGTAATGTCTGGCAACACGGCGGGTGAACGAGTTCTTCTCTTGGGTTCGTTATGATGGTGAGGTCTTCGAGCCCTCAGTCAAGCGCTCCCATTGGCTTTGCCCAATGAACTTGTCACAGTTACACTTGTTTCGCTTCTTCAAACGACTGTAAACCATCCGTCCGTTTTGCTAAGCAAACTGCGAGATGAGCGATATGAAACACAATTACGTCTCAGTGATGTATCGCCGGCTTTAGTTTCTCAAAAGCGCGATGCAGCACGGCACAAACCTAATGGGGCTTGAGGAATGGGTTTAGGATGGCTTATATAATTACCTCCCACCCCGACAGCATATAATGCTCGCGGTGAAACGCTCTCCGATGTGTTTCACGAACGGGTGGGAAGTGGAGAAATATACCAAACATTCTCGTCTGAAACATTCACGTCTCATGTGGAACCTCCGCTTAAAATGTGATCAGCCTCCGTCTCTTCATTATTCCAGTGCGCCTGCATGTGTGAACGTAGCAAAAAATACCAGAAGGAAATAAAATCAAGGAGAAATGTTCTCTAAAGTTCTTCTAGATATCAATGAGATCAAATGGAGAGCACATGGAAACTTCTGCTGAATGTGTCTCAGATATTTCTTGTATCTTGTGGTGTTGTACGATGCTTTATTATTACTAGATTTTGGGTGGTCAGTGAAGACTAGTTTGTGCTCTAATACTAGCGGAGAAAGAAGGTTCACCGGCGAATGTTTCTTGCAGAAAGTGTTCCTGCAAAGTAAGCAATCCATCATAACAAGCATATTTCATCCAGAGCGAGCGAGCCGTGAGGACTTCGGGCCGGCAAACTCAATATCCAAGAGAAAAAGGCAATCGAAACAAAGTGAATTACGAGCGTGAGGTTATCACAGCATCTCTGACACACCGAAGCAAGCGAGGCTAAAGAAATAAATGAAAAGAGATGAAATAAAAGTGCGGCGGATCTCATACAGCCCTTCCCGGACTCCCTGCGGAGACGTCCGGTCACCTCTTCAGACCGCCCGAGGCACGAGACGAGTTCTCGCTCAGTCATTTCTACAGAAATCCCCTGATGATAGAGAAGAGCCGGACAGACGGGGGTCTGCTCGGAGACGTCCACCCTCTCTCTCCGTCTGTCACTTTATCTGACACCGGCCCATCACAACAACGCTTACTTATTCATGCTGGCTTCCAGGAACTACACGTGTGGTTTCAGATTGCGGAATTGAAGAGGAAATCTTCTGTCACCGGGGTTACGGTCACGAGGGACCGCGGATGGAGCGATGCGCTGTCAAACACGCCGCTTTTTGGGATTAAACCAGGTTTGCGCTGTCGTGCTGATCGATGCATTGACATGCAATGACATCTGTGTGCTGTAACGCGCCGCACTGATGGATACGTACGAATTATTTCAATTTAACAGACTCGGTATGATAAACATGACTTCCCACGTTCTCGCTGTAAATTTCAAGCGGTTGCATAACGAGATGATGTGGTTATATTCCACAATACAAATATAATTACAAATACTATATAAATAAGTTATTTATAAAAACAAACTGTATTCAATATGCACAGAATTCAATGGCAAACAAATGTGGGCGGAGCTTAACAGAGCCATCGTGAATTGATTGGACGTTGGAGAAAAAAGCCAGCATTGACCAACAAAAGTTTCCACTGAATTATGAAGGACTGCTCATTGAAAAAACACTCTTGCAATTACTTAGCAACACCCTAGCAACAAACTACAAAACATTCAAAACATCTTAGCAACCGTATATCAACTGCCTGGTAACCACAGCATCCCAGCATCACAATGAGTTTGGCACTCCGGTCATGAGCTTTAGTTCACAAATCTCAAGAATGTAAAAGTCTAGTTTAAGTATAGTAAACCATAGTATATTTACTATAGTACAGTATATACTTTAATGTTTAATATAGCACAATTCATAAATAATACATGTTTTTAACCTTACCATAGTAAATATTAAATTATACTACATTTTTAGTGGACGTACCATCTACTAGAGTAAATACTACAATGTACTATAGTATTTTATTCATGGAGGTTACAGTCTCTAAACTTAAAACATACCAATTGGAGACATTTTCCAAGGAAATAGTCGAGGCGATTATTTCTCGCCTTGACTATTGGCATGCACTGTAAAAAACACGCATTATAAAATAATAGTTGAGTCAACTTAGAATTGAAACACAAATGCTGCAATGCATGTTGGGAACTTTCAAACTCTTGCAATATCGTTTGTTCAGAATACACTGTTTTGTAAGTTGGGCAAACTTTCTCACGCATTTCGGCCCAAAACTTGAGAATCTATTCAACAAAATAATCTTTGTTTGAAACATGTTTAGGCTAATTTTGTTTAGTATATGCAAAGCAATCATTTGACTTCTTTAAATAGACATTCTATGTTATGTTCAATTTACTGATTTATCCTTGTATGGAGAACATTTTGCAAGTTGGATTTTTTTAAGTTGAGCTACAGGAACAGATGTAGCCTTCAAATGTTCTAAAGGAAATCTTTAAAACCCCATGTCCTCCACAAAACCCATAATGGACATTTCACGGCGTCTGTCAGAGCCGTCCGCATCGCTCTCTGCTATTTTTTGCCATCTTCTTCCTGTGTGTCTCAATCTGTAAATTGATTTCTCTGTGAATCATCTCTTTCAGACACAATATGATCCCGGATTTCTTCGAAATGCACATTATCTGCTCATTCCTCAAACAAGACGTGGTGAGCTTTCAGTAAAGTAGCAGTAATGTACACAAATGCATTTCTGCTCCTGATTTCTCTGAGCAAGCAGAACATTTGCTTTGCTCGTGCTTACAGTAAACCATGTGAACCACTTCTCTCTCTCTCAGCATTTGTGCTGCTCACAATTTCATTCTAAAAATATCAGATCTAGTGGCGTGTCGATGTGTCGCTGTGGGTAAGAGGTGCGTAATGGGAATCCAGCGCTCACGGTTAAAGTCGCCCTTTACAGAGATGGAAGAGCGGTCTGACCCTCATAACAAGCCTTCTTAGTCTTAAGGGCGACTTCTGATGAACTTCACATCTCAGTTCTGCTTCGGCTGTGAAGAGAAACCTTACATGTGAGGTCAGAACCTCGGGCAAACACTCCAGCCTGTGGGAGAAACTCGACTTCTCTTTATTTAACTCCAGCGGGATTCATTCAGAGAGACTTTCATTGGTGTTAAACCTCTGAATATGACTTATCATCATTGGGTCAAAGATGGATGTTTTTTAGCTCATTTTATTTCCAACGGTCGGCGTGTCCACACCCAAATAGCATCTTTCCAAACATGTATAATCTTTTTTATTGAGAAATGAAAAGTAAACCATAAGAGACCAGCTGCGCCTGTTTTACGTACCAAAATGATTCAATCTTATAAAACCAAATAAAGCTTCACAAGTTCCAACCAGATGTATTTAATAATCCCCTGTAACAGTATAGTCTCTATGTTGTAGTTTTGTTTTCTTTACAGTATCCAGTTCTCCGTATGAACAAGATGCTAAATACAAATGTACTTGAGAAGCAAAACTGCATGAGGCATTGCATAATTTCTCAGAGAATATCTCTGTAATGAGGTTTTTTTTTCCAACCCATCGGCAAATAGTTCTTCTTGTTTGCATGCATGCACTTACACACAAATACGCTGGATTTATATTTAAAACATTAAAAACACAATGCCAAAGGGGGAACGAAACAAAAACACTGATTGAGATTTTTTTCCTCTCATCGTATTAGTAAAAGCTCACGAATGTTGAGAACGAAGAAGCTATATTTATATGTATTTATTTATGTTTATTTAAAAAAAAAAAGATGAAAAACGCGTTGAGCATCATCCCAGATTACTTCTGTTTACAAACTATGATCCGTTGCCAGCTTTCTCTTCTGTCTGAACTCAGATCTGTTTTCACATTTACTGTATGATTATTAAATAACAAATGCTTCTACATTTCTCAACCAACTTAATTGTGTTGCATTCAGTGTTGGGTAAGTTACTCTGAAAAAGTAATTAGTTACTAGTTACTAATTACATATTCAATAGTGTAATTAGATTACTTTACAAATTACTCTGTCCAAAAAGTATTTAGTTACTTATTACTAATTACTTTCTATATCCTACATCAACGTTGATTAGTTAAGTGATTCAAGGATAGACATGAAACGGCTTATTTAATTCATTCAAATAAATAATATTAAACTACTTAAAGTACTCTATTAACTGACCAACGTATGACAGATGTGAGAATTATACATTTTAAGTTAGACTTTGAATTTTGATGTCAATCCCACTATTGCACACACATATATTACACAAAGTATTTAGTTTAATTACATCAAAAGTAACTGTAATTAAATTACAGAAAACATAAGAGTAATCCCTTACTTTACTTTTTTCAAGGGGAAAGTAATTAAATTACAGTAACTAATTACTTAGTAACTAGTTACACCCAACACTGGTTGCATTACAGTTAAATGGCATGTGAAAAACAACAAAAAACATGTCGCAGCAGAAAATGAACCCTCTTATTTGTTCTGTTTATCTCAGTAACATCTGTGAATCAGCAGATCTGCGTTCGCTCATGAGCCTGTGTGCGTGTGTGCGTGTGTGTGTGTGTGTGTGTACTCATCTCACAGCTCTTAAAAACAGGTCAAAGTGAGCTGAAGCGAGGCTCATGTGAGACATAGCCTACTAATGTATTAAAAAACACTAATGCAGTGTAATGGACATCAGATCTGCCACCGGTGCACATTTATAAAGTTGTTCGCATGCTTGTCATCCAGTAATCTGTATAATCGCTTTAATCCCATCCAAATGACGCGCCGCGGACCACAGGCGTGCTGCTTTCGTCTTGTGTTCCACAGAAGGAAAGAAAGTCATACAACGAACTACGAAGTTCACTAGCAAACCAAGGTCACTAAAAAGTCACGTATGAGCTTGAGTTCTTGCCTTTTTTAGCACACTTTTAAATCCGTTAGACAATCTGATGCAAAAAGAAAACACTTGTCGGAAACCTTTGCTTGTTAGGGTGCTGTTCTGAAGCTATACAGAAACTCTCCGGCGTCGCTTACTTTCCAACACCGTCGATATGAGGCAGGCCGAGTTGCGCGAGGTTAAAAAAGCGTTCCGATTTAACTTAATCCTGCAGCCTTTCAAAGGCTTTAACAGTGTCGGGATTTTTCAATAATGCATCAAAAACACCAAGCGCTTATGAAGCCGCGGCTGTAATCGAAACGTGGGAGTTGAGGAATTTCTAAATAGGATCCTATAAATAGCAAAAGAATGAAAACAGAGGGCACGGAAAATGGATGAAGGATCAAATCCCTGCGAAGCGCCTACAGCTCCACACCAGAAGAGAACGAGAGAAACGATGCTGACAGCCGCATGGACAACTGCCCGTTTATGAGCATCTACACCCAACCGTCTTGACAGAATACATCTCTTCAAAATACACCTCTTCGAAAAATCGCCAGTGTTAAAAAATGTCAAATTAACTCTCACAGTGTATATAAAATGCACACTTTAAGAGTGTTGAATATATATATAATGTACACTGTGAGTGTTAATTTGACATTTTTTAACACTGGCGACTTTACTGTGGAGGGTTAATCGCGGCGATCCCACGGACGAGACATTTTTGGTTTTCCAAAATCAAAACATTTGGTAACATGAGCAATGACAACAACTCTTGACTTAGCAGTTCTATAACACAGAAAACCTCTTTTTCATTTAAAAGAGTGTATCTGAGATCTAATGCTAAATGCAACCCAAGCTTTACCGAAAGTACTTAGTCTCCGATTAAAGAGACAGTTTACCCCAAAAAAAGGAAATTCTTTTATTAATCATTTATTTTTCCTCATGTCATGTCAAACCTGTATGAGTTTCTTTCTTCTTCAGAACAAAGTAGATGATATTTTGAAAAATGTTGATGATGAACACTGAACTCCATTGACTTCCATTGTATGAACACAAAACCACAGAGACATTCTTCAAAATATCTCTTTCGTGTTCCACTGAAGAAAGACTCACATGCAGGTTTACATCCCCATGATGGTGGATACTTGTTTCGCTGTCTCTTTAAGGTGAACTATTTGGGCCTAAAGTTAAAAAGCGTAAAAAGGTAAAACGCGAATGTGAAAACGGATCTAGATCTAAAAGGTCCATCTCTGAGTGAACATTTCCCGTCGGGCGTACAGATTCACTGGAAATCCGTAACTTCACGCCCAACAGAGAACAAAAACACAGTCATTCATCACACGGAGCTCCTGCTTTTTGAGAAAAGAGATACTGCGGACAGATCGATATTTATCCGGCCAAGCTGAAGGTGTTACTGGGGATTAGCTGCCAAATCTGCGCTGCCTATCAGAGTGATAAATAAAGTTGTGTGTTCATGTGTGTGTTTGTGCGTGTGTGTTTCTGTCAGATACACCTGCCCTCCCAGATAAAGGCGAGTAAACTAACAGCGCTGAGATGATACAGAAAACAACAGACTATGAACGCACTTCACACCAGACGCTCAATAGTGTCTAAAGACCGGAAGATATTTATCACACCGATAACATCTGCAGTTCATATCTACTTCACATCATTTGCATCATTCATATATTTGACATTCACTTTTATTTATTTTTGAACAAATAAGAAATCTGCACTGCTCTGAACTCTCCCATAAGAAAGACATCGATGAGATAAAATGAGCGCAATGGAAACCTTTGCTTAAAGGGACACTTCACACAAAAAAGAAAGTTCTGTCATCATTTACTCGCCTTCGACTTGTTCCAAATCTGTATAAATGTCTTTGTTGTGGTGAACACAGAGGAAGATATTTGGAAGAATGCGTATAACCAGACAGTATTTTTTCCTACTATGGAGTCAATGGGGGACAAAGTCTGTTTATAAGCATTCTTCACAATATCTTTCTCTGTGTTCATCAGAACAAAGACATTTATAAAGATTAGGAACAACTCGAAGGCGAGTAAATGATGACAGAATGTTCATTTTTGGGTGAAGTGTCCCTTTAAGGAGAAAAAGAGTCAGAAATCTGACAAATATCTCTGTTGTCATCTCTGTTGTGTGCTCCACGCTCTTTATAACTCGCGGGAAAAGTTAGTTATTTTCGCGTGAGTGACGCGATTCGACACATATTTTCAACCTTCGCGGAAGACGAGATCGACGCTTAATCGCGGCGCCCGATTCGCATCATCTGCCACGAGTTCGAGTCTCTATGCGTCTTTGCATTGACTTTGTATGTAATTTACTCGCGCAAAACGCTTGATTCGCGTTTTGTGTGAACCCAGCATAATGACAAAACATTTTTGTGTCAAACTGAGCTCTGATTTGTCAAGTGTCCTATCAAAAGTCAATATTATTGAAGATCTCAATATCAACTTATATAAATTATACACCTCAAGACTCTAGACGCGCTTCAACAATTACACTCACATTTGATTCTCTTTTTCATTTTATTCTTAGTAATTTTAGGAAAAAATGGGCATGCGTGATTGAAAACAGATTTAGATTTTGTTTGCAACTTCACGAAACTTTTCGGGTTTAAAAAGGACGCCTGATGAAATATTCATGTGGAAAAAGCTCGCTACTGATCAAATGTATTAATAATGTTGCTGAAGTATTAATGATTCTTTTCAAGAGTAATGAAATTTCTCGCTCATTCCAATGGCTCAGAACAGCCTCCATAATGCCTCCAAACCCAACCGCTCTGGTGTAATTAAGAAACTGTCAGATGTAAAGACCAACTATGTTAATCACAGCCACCGTATTCCTTTTTAATAAAACTCTTTCGGGATTCTGGACTGAGCTAGTAAACGCCTCCTCTATACATTCAATCCATGTCTCAAATAGTGCTCACTGCTGCTCAAATCTGCTCATATCAAAAGTCAGATAACAAGACTTTCGTCAATCGTTTTACATATTCATGAGCATACAAAACAAATATTTTTCACTTCAATGTGACAAAAATCGTTCTGTTCATTAAAATGTTAAACAAAAGACAAAACATTTCACATTTCACATTTCACATACAACTCTACATGAATGAAAGCCGTGTTTACAAAAATAAGATGAATTAATCAAATCCTGTTCTTTTCAACCATCAGTTTATTCGTTTTTCCGTTTTGAAAACAAAAACGAATAAATGAATGATCCGAAGGTACACGGACCTTAACTGTATGTCAACAATTGATTAATTTATCTCTGTTTTCATTTCTCCAAAGACATTTTAGGAGACATTTGAGATACTTAAGTGAAATATAACTGAAATCCCAACCGGGTCCATCAATCTGGGTAAAAATAACACGAGTTTACGTTTTCGGATTGCGTGTAATACATACGCCAAAGTCCAATCATGCGTGCTTAAGATACGCCAATATTTCCCATTAGCTTTGCTGGATAGCAGACACAAATGACTAAATTATTTAATGTGGTGTAATTTTGCCGTCAAGACGTATAGGGTGTGATTGTTGTTTTAATCGGACATCGTGTTTTGTGCACGTTTATTATTTTGTTCGCACAATTTAGACGCCTTTGCGCATGTAACCCCAACCCACCCATAAACCTAAGAGTACATGTATTACGCAATATAAAACAACACATAACAAAATAGTATTTATAAAAACATTCCGTTTTAGAAATTGCAAAGAAGCGAACACGTCTTGTTATAACGCCAGGCAAACGACCAAAAGCAACTGAAGGTTTGGCGTATCATATGCACAAAAAATTGGGCTTTGACGTGTATTAAAGTGAAATCATTGCTAAAAACACGACAGCTACACGTTACATTAATGAAGCATGATTTCTTCTCACACTACGTGCAAAGAAGCTTTTGAGAGCGCTGATATTAACATTCACATAACCTGTGAGCTGACTTTACACTGTACGCTTTCATTACGATATTTCATAAACTGTATAATTAGTGCTGGCGAGAAAAAGATCTACTCGGCTGCAAATTAAATCTTCATTAACGCTTGAACTGACAGAGTTTGTGGGGGAGTTGAAAACACCTCTGATTCTACAAAATACACAAAGAAGATTTCAGAAACTAAAAAGTTATTAGTTAGTCTTTAGAAAATATTTGACCTGTTGTTCAACAGACCAATGAGAAAAAACTGCCACAAAATACATACTGTACACGTACTGCCAAAATATCATTACACAGTCTTAAAACATTTTCACACCGAGAACAATAACTGTAAATATAACAATTTGAGCTGTGAAAAGAATCCCTTTTATAATCCACCGCAATCCTGATGTGAAAGATTACTGCATTAAAACATATAACACGTTTTTTGAAATAATGCAATTAAATAACATATGGCCACAGTTTTTACTGTAAATAAAGTTGTCATGAATGTTGCTCATGACAAAAATTGTTATAAATACATCTTTCTGCTGTCATTTTAAAATCAGTGTGAATTTCTCTCTCTCTCTTTCTAAAGAGTGTAAAGAATTTTAAGGACAAGATGTATTCAATCGTGACCAGTGTTGGGTAAGTTACTCTGAAAAAGTAATTCATTACTAGTTTTATAATTACATATTCAATGGTGTAATTAGACTGCCGTACAAATGACTCTCTCCAGAAAGTATTTAATTCAAATAAATAATAAATAACTACATAAATTATTCTTATTAACTGACCAAAGTACACAAATGTGAGAAGGATAGTTAGACTCATAATTTTTATGTAATTTCCACTATTGAATATATAACACAGTATTTAGTTGAATTACGCCAGAAGTAAGTGTAATTCAATTACAGAGAAAATAAGAGTAATCCCTTACTTTACTTTTTCAAGGGAAAATGGCGTAATTAAACTGTATTTTTTTTATTTTTATACTGTAATTAAATTACAGTAACTAATTACGTAGAATCTAGTTACATCCAATATTGATTGTGACCCTCCGAGTCAATTTGCTATTTTGACTCTAATAATTATAGCTATATGTCCGCACCAAAGAAAAAAGAAAGATTATTTTATAAAACTTTATTTTTAGTTTTCACTCTTGTTGTGAACGAGTCTTTACATTGCTTGTAAAGCAGAGTCAGATTTGATTCAGATGACCCCCTATATAAAATACTGGAACTGAACAATTTCAGTGTACAATTCTGAAACTGCCATGAAATGCAAGCATTCCTTCTGATGATTAAAAAGTCTGTGTGAAAGTACCCCTTTGTGATACATTAACACGCTATGTGCTAAAGACAAATTAAACGACTAATATTGCTAATTGTTTGTTCTGTTCTGATGAAAAATCACAGGCCGGCGAGGACCACATTTCTGCGTAAATTGGGTTTCCTCAAACGATTTAATTTCGTGTGTTCATAAATGAAGCTCAATGCCAAACCTCTTATTCAAATTGACTAAAAGAATCATGAAACGAAGCATTACGGAGTCATTCCCGTCGGCAGTGAAATCATCGCCTGTAGAGTTGAGCTGCAAACCGAAAATCAACCGTCGCTCGTCTTACCGTCAAACTTCTTGTGTTTGGAGGTAAACGTCGTCCGTATGGTGTGGCTGCTCTCTTCTACTAATCTGTCAAACTCCTGTTTGCTCTGCTGGCCGAGTCTGTCCTCCATCGCTGAGGTGCAGCAGGTGTACCCCTGAGAACAAACTCGCAGATGTTCACCTGTGGGACGAGAGAAGGACACAATTCAGACGGGTCCAATCAAAACACGCTTCATTTAATCACAACTGAAACTGTGATTTCCCAAAACACACTGAAGATATGAAGGTGGCCTGACGGAGATTAATGGTGCGTATCAGCGCTGGATGTGACATCTTTAATTACGTCAAAGAGACAGATCTACACGATCTCCCTCTGTGTGTGTTTTAATACATCAGGACAAGCCGAAAGTGTGTTCACCTGACAGGCTGCATTACACCAAAATATGATGTACAGCGAATACGAAAAAACTTTGATAATTCTATAGATCGTTTCATCGGACGCGAGCGCGCCTGACCCCCAGGTAACTTCCGGTTTGTGTTTGGCTAGTGTCTAATACTATGACAATTTTCATTTTATAGCATTTATGATAATATTAATTTGTATTATTATTTTATTGTATTGTATTTTGTTGTATGTTCATGCTATTAAATAAACCGTTTGTTGAATGGATTCGGTACATTGACATCTAGTGGTTGAGCTTGGTATCGCAGTCTAAATTCAAAATATTGGAGAGACAAGTTAAGCCAAGTAAGGGTTCTTAGAAATAATCAGAAATAATCTACAGCCGCTCTATTGTTTGTGAATGTGTACCGGATTCAGTTGGGGTCACAAAAGTGCGCATGCGCAGTAACGTTTGTTTATGTTGTTAAGAAGAAACCGTCTATAAACAGGCACAACTACTGTTTTTTCAGACTTTAATCTGGTTCAGACCGGTCTCAGTCGGGGTTCCCAAGAGCACCAAACTCACTTCACAAACCAGCAGTGAATTAATTACAGTTTTAAAGTATAAATGAAATCTCTGAACAACGCGTCCAGCTTTCCACCTGCACCATCTGTCGACCTCAGCGTCAGGCTGTCCTGCCCGTCCCAACTTCACGGAGAAATCTCCCAAACACCTGCTGGATTTCACGTGCTGTCAGATAGGCCACCGTAGGCATCATTTCATAAGCCAAATCCAAAGTGCTTTTGGCACGTGCAGGACGCGGGACACTATGACGTACGGAGAAAATGCCAACCGCCGGCTAAATAGCCCCAACACTAACCGCTCACGGCAAAACAAGAGCGTGTCGGTAATGATGCGGCCGCCTCCTTCCATCGTGGATGGAGCTTGTAAACGAAATCTCAGGTATTCATGGGGTGTGCTGAGACCTGAAAGTTGATTCCAAAGCTAATATTAGACGATTATATAGTAAGCGGGCTACTAACTAACACTGATTTTCAACTTAACATGGAGCTCAGGTTCACTTTCACATGGAGAATATTCACAGTTTCATTTATGTTCGTGTTATTCATCATAAAGCACAATTTACGTGGATAGAAAAAAAACGAAAATAGGCCATAACATTCATTCTTCATTCTTATAACTTTGTACATTAAAGCAACACACCGACGACATCGCACACTATTGTATATCTTTAATGACATAACAACCATCTGTCACCACATGGAAAACGGAAGTGGAGTCATGAAAACCAGGAGGTTTATGCAAAGCCTTTTGAGATATGCATAATTCATTTTACAGTCTTTTCTGAACTTTAATATTCAGTACATGTCTATCTCAGTAAAGATGTGAGGGATGGCTATGGATCTTTATCTCAGGGACCCTGAGCACGCCGCGTGATTGTAATTAGCAGAGAGTGCTGACTATGAAAACTCACGCAAGCGTTGCCGCTGTTGAAATTCCAATGAGAGATGACAAAGACAAAGACCATTTACCACAGCCAGCCATCAATCAAACAAGCGTCAGAAAACTTTACAAAGTTCGTATTTGCCTGACAAACTGCAGCCTTGGTGTGAAAAGAGTCTGAAATGTCATCATGCACATGAAGGTCCCAACAATGTCATGTTTATCTATGAAACACTTTCAGTTGTTTTAACAATTTGGTTTATTCTCACAAATTTTTACAATCTCATTCATATGTTTTAGTACAATCCACATCTATGCAGTAAGGGTTTTAGGACTCGAGCTTCATAACAGCTCTTTTCTCTAATTACTGTACATTTCAGTTTCATTCACTTTGCACAAATACATACAATTATGGAATTTGTATTCCAGAATTCGTTTGTGACATTATTTCAACTTTTATTGTTATATTTTATTATTTACAAAGGTGCTTTTACAGGTGCACAGTGTAACATCTGCTGCGACACTTCAATCCAGATCTGAATCTCAGTTTGTTTGGATGGAAAGTGAACATCAGTTCTGAGTTATCGTATATTGAATCTGCAGAGCCTGAAGGTTGAGTGACTCTTACTGGATTTAAACACAGCGCTGGGGTTTAATGGAATACATGCACAGATAGAAATGACTGTAATCAGATTATACATGCGTTCATGGTGATTAGAATCAGGATAACATTTCCACACATGCGCACAAGACCCCATCTGTGCTTTTAACAAAAAAAAAACGGCAAACTGCAATGCAATGGATCAAACGGTTTATTAAAAAATCAAAGTGCATTCAGCGACTTTAGATCTGGAAAATATTTGATATTTAATACTGAAGGCGAAAAACTGTTTATACAGCATAAATCAAAGGATTTTACACATAACCTGAAGAAGCATTTGACAGATTAAGTGCAGGAATAAAAGTAAAGGCATGTAAGCTAATAAAGAGTACATCTGCAGTACCTGCCAGCCCTCCGAATCACTTAAACAGCATCTCAATGACCGAAATAGGACTGCATGTATGAGTGAATAAAAACATGCATCAGCTTAAAACAAGAGTCAAGGTCTATGTGCCTGTGAGTCTGTGATGGGCAGATATTCAATTCTAATACATAAATGAAATAACATACAACATATCTGACAGAGCCCATGGCCGCTAGAACTGATTCATGCACATTCACTGCTGTCTGAACAAAACCTCTGACCCTGTGTACTGAGCTCCAGAAACTGATTGAGCTACAGACAAAAAATGACCTGAAATCACACGCCGTCCAGAAGAGAAGTGTGTCATTTCGTCTCTCAGCAATCAGACCTCAATCACGATGAGAAAACTGCTGGAGAAATTTAGAGCCTCCATAAAAGACGGACCTGAGACATGAACAAGAATAACAAAGATGTGGGGTGGGGTGTGCTTTTTTGACTTTAGCCAATACAATTAAAAAAACACTTAGTAACCACCCTGAACACCCTTAGAAACCACCACACAGTAACACTCTTAGAAACCTCACAGCAGCACCCCTAGCAACACCCAATAACACTCTTGGAAACTCCACAGTAACACCCTTAGCAACCCCCAATAACACTCTTGGAAACCCCACAATAACACCCCTAGCAACCCCCAATAACACTCTTGGAAACTCCACAGTAACACCCTTAGCAACCCCCAATAACACTCTTGGAAACTCCACAGTAACACCCTTAGCAACCCCCAATAACACTCTTGGAAACTCCACAGTAACACCCTTAGCAACCCCAATAACACTCTTGGAAACTCCACAGTAAACACCCTTAGCAACCCCAATAACACTCTTGGAAACTCCACAGTAACACCCTTAGCAACCCCAATAACACTCTTGGAAACTCCACAGTAACACCCTTAGCAACCCCCAATAACACTCTTGGAAACTCCACAGTAACACCCTTAGCAACTCCCAATAACACTCTCGGAAACCCCACAATAACACCCCTAGCAACCCCCAATAACACTCTTGGAAACCCCACAATAACACCCCTAGCAACCCCCAATAACACTCTCGGAAACCCCACAATAACACCCCTAGCAACCCCCAATAACACTCTTGGAAACCCCACAATAACACCCCTAGCAACCCCAATAACACTCGGAAACCTAACACCCTAGCAACCCCCAATAACACTCTTGGAAACCCCACAATAACACCCCTAGCAACGCTATCACTAACGCTATTCAAGCAGACCAATCACAGCACTTGCGGTCCGCATCGCATTGACGTGCTATTACATCGTCTCAGAGACGTTTTGCAGATGAGCAAACAATCAAAACAACAGAACACATCCTGCAGATGTAATTGTAGCTGTAGCAGGTGAAAATTCCCAATATACACAATGTTTTGTTTTGATATTCTTGAAACATTTCATGAGCAGATGTACAGTAATCTGAAAATAATTATTTTTTTATCGTCGCGCTTTGTTACTAATAACATTTTTAAAAGGTAATCAATAATCCAAAACTTATATTAAAAGTCATTGCCCGCACCCGGAGGATAACTGAAAATAAAAAAACAATAAACATGATGATATCTACGCAGGGCTACTGTTTTCAGTTCATTTTGTTTTTCTCAAGAGTCGAGTGTTTTGATGGTTACTCTCCATTGCATCATTACGAGAAGGATGCTGTTAATAGATATATTTAAGACATGACTTGTTTCATAAAACGATTCCAAGTTTCCTCAACAGGGATTCATTATACATCTGCATCTCTTTGATGGGCTAAAATCTCACTGGACCAATCGTGCTATGTAGTAAATATAACTGAAAACAGTATATAAATAAATGTTTCTGTACTAAAATAAAGCAGAGAAAATGACATCGTTGACTCGTGTTTAAAAATCCCATTTTAATCGTCTTTAAGATGTGTAAACATCTCACAAACCGTTTTGCTAGCCGACAGTCTCATTTGCAGCAGTTCATAAGTTGACGCTCACAAACACAGAATCTGAAGATGGAGAGCAGGTGAACGCATGCTTACGTTGCTTCTGTTAACACTCCACATACAGCATCAGCACTGTTCGCAGGTCACAGCGACCGCCCGCCGTCCAATAAACGTCAGCTTTTTACTTGGCTTTAACATGAACGCTGCTGGTTTCCCCACGATCTGCCTAACTTCATAAGCTTCGCAATACATCAATGCCCACCCCTCAAGCTGAGCCAATAAACCAACTGAAAGATAGCGGCATCCGTCTGAAAGTACAACATTACACACACAGAGTTCAGTGAAAACAAGGCCAACCGAAATCGTCGTGGAAAAAAGCGCTCATTGTTTTCTTTGGCAACAGCAGAACCATCTGTATCATTACAATTGAATCTTGACTCAAGCCGGCAGTAATTACATTGCACATAATGAGTGTTTGATTGTACTGTAAGACAAATTAGTTTCCCTTAAAAGTGAGTAAATTGGAGTAATTGATGAGGGGATTGTATCAGTAAATACAAGACAAACTGTTGTTGCCTTTCATCTCTGAGACATCCCAACAGATACCGACACACTCGATGCGATTCTGGGAGGTGTTTGATACCACGCCATCGTTTTTATGTTGATTTGATGATTTGATGATTTTAAACTAAATTCCTCACTTTGTGAAGGTTTTGTGTGTGACTGTATAGGATGTCGAATACTTCATCAGATATATCTAGATATTCATAATCACTACCAAAAAATATGTGCAGGTTCACATGGTAATGTAGAAACGAATCACCCTTTAGAGACACAGCTGTACTATTTATACCATAGTAAATTTGTAAATCAGTGTAAAAAGACAAAAAGGCCATTGCGTTACCATCACATAGGTCATGGGTTCGAAACCCAGATATCAGAAAATCTTTATTTTTGTTTATTTATTTAATTATTTCTTTTTTTCCATTTAATTTCATTATTATTCTATTCTATGTCATTTCATTATTTAATTTAATTTAATTAAATGTTTTAAATCCATCCATCCATCCATTTTCTACCGCTTGTCCGAACTACCTCGGGTCACGGGGAGCCTGCGCCTATCTCAGGAGTCATCGGGCATCAAGGCAGGATAAAATGTTTTAAATATTATTCATAATTCTATTTTATTTTTTTATATACAGGTTGCTAGCAATGGAGACACAGCTTTTAAAGTGATGCTTCACCCAAAAATGTCATCGTTTACTCACATTCGAGTTGTTCCAAATCTGTCTTTGTTCTGATGAACACAGACATTTACATTTATGCATTTGGCAGAGATCGAACCCACAACCTTGCGTTGTTAACACAATGCTCTTACCACTGAGCTACAGAGAAAGATATTTGGAAGAAAGCGTCTAACCAGACCGATTCTGACCCCCATTGACTCCCATAGTAGGAAAAAATACAATGGGAGTCAAAAGTGCCCCAGAACTGTTTGCTGTCCTACATTCTTCAAAATATCTTCTTTTCTGTTCAACAGAACAAAACAAAAATTATTAAGTCATTTTTCCTACTATGGGAGTCAATGGGGGGCAAGATCTGTCTGATTATAAGCATTCTTCCAAATATCTTTCTCTGTGTTTATCAGAACAAAGACATTTATGCACATTTGTAACAACTCGAAGGTGAGGAAATGATGACAGAATTGTCATTTTTGGGTGAAGCATCCCTTTAAGCATCTCATTTATACCTTCACGAATCATACACACATCCTGTCACTCATCATGCATCAGTTCTTTCTTCATATGAAACGGTGAGTAATGTATAGTTCAGGATACGGTTGTTAACATCTGGTGTTTTTCTACACGGCGAGAGCATTGAGACATGGGAAAAGTTTCTTTCCGAATGTTTTTCTGGATGTGCCCGTGAAGCAGATGGCACAGTTTAAATGGAATATTTCTGAGGGTCCAGTGCCAACCGGACAACTGCCATCAAGATGTAATGGAACGCTAACGGAGAACTCTCTCCAGGTATTATAGGCATCCCTCGGAGTCGGATCACTCAAAAAAACTCAAATAAAAAGATGTTTTTTAAAGAAGGATACAGAACCACAGTGTTGACACGACACATGTAATTTATGTGTCTTACTCGACACGTTAAAATGAAATAGGAGAGAATTGACTTTACTGCATAAAGAGGCTGAACAACGCTGAAAAGAAATTATTGTTAAATAATCGATGTACGATATGTGATATCATTTTGCGAACTCAATTAAAATGTAAAACTTACACATTACTTTTTAGCGTAATAAAATCATTAGTTATTGCAAAACATTGTGTGATGTGCACAAGAACTGATTTTCATAATTCTTGCGGTCTGAATTAGAGGCGTCACGATATAGCAGTATTTCAATAACCGTGACATTTAAAACCACGATTACAGATATCATGTTGATTATACACACATCGTAATATCATAAATCATATATACGGCACCCATTCAACATTTGAAGCTATGGGAAAAGTTTCTTTCTGAATGTTTTTCTGGATGTGACCGTGGAGCAGATGGATATATTGAGCGTGATTCATTGACCCAATAGCAAAGCCAACGATAACCGTGATAACCGCGCAGCAAAAACCGGATACCGTGACAGCCCGATTCTAAACACAAGCAGAAAGAGGCGGCTTGACGTCACGCATAAAGTCGAGCTCGAGGAAATTCGATTGAGATTTCACACCAGCACACGAGCAGTCATGGGAACTGATTGTGCCCAGCGAACAAAGTCCTGCCAAAAAAACTTGGATCAAGTCTCGGTGGTATTCATTAGTCTACCTGGCCGCAGGGACCTCCTGCATATGGCCGCGACCATCTGGCGGGTCCCACGGCCCGTTGTGTGCAACTTCTGAAAGACTCCCTGCCAACGCTTTCACCCTCCGCGCCGCGCTAAAACTCTCACGACGCCTCTCTGATCTAATACGCGGCCGACAGAACCCATGCGCTCCTCTCTCTTTGATGGCTCGCACCGCTCCGAGCGCCCCGACAAACCGCATGCCATTTTCAGCTCGTTTCGTTTTGTGGTGAGGACCGTGCAAAAAATCAATAATCATTGTTGTTTATTGCGCGGCGGGCGTGTGGAGACTTTTGTCAGCGGCCACCCAATAAGTCATTTATCATGTAGTGGGAACCCGCTGCAGAGAATGATGGGATAGCAAAAACCAGAGAGCACTTGGAGTCATTTAGGAACCGCAAAGAGATTCTCCCTCGTCTGTCGTGAAATCTGAAGCTGCTCTTAATTCCATGACTAATCAACTCTCGGCTCGCAGGACGGTGTCGGCTGCTTTTGCACGTTCGATAGCGCTGCTAGTTCTGCACGGAATGAATTGGCATCGATCGGCCATCAGATACTAGCCCATCAAAACCAGCTCTGGATCACTGACTTCAGATCAGCCGTGGAGGAGAATGGAGTCTCGTCCGGCTAAACAGGGTTCCATTAAAGGTTCTGACTTCAGCACGCGTGGGGTTATTGGGCTAAACGTGCTAAGCTATTTTTATAGATTCCACAGCTAGCTCAGGTGAAGCATTAGCTCATTATCGGGAGAAAAGTAGCGGTGGAAAGCAGGCATGTCTTGAGCTGAGGTCTGCATCGATCCGGTTCTGAGAGTCCGTCTCTTTCTTACTCTATTAGATCACAGTGAACCTCATAGAGACTCGGCTGATAGAACTGTTGACCAGCTCTGTTCTCTGTGTCCTGCTGTGAGTACACCAATACACATCATGTGCGTGTCTTTCACATGCTAATGTAGAAACGAATCACCCTTTAGAGACACAGCTGTACTGTTTATACCATAGTAAATTGGTAAATCACAAAAAGGGCGTTGTGTTTCCATCACATAGGTTATGGGTTTGAACCCCAGATATCAGAAATATATATTTTTATTAATTTATTTCATTTTTTTTTTTAAATTCATTTAATTCTATTCTGTTAATTATTTCATTTAATTGTTATTGATTTATTATAGATTTTTTAGATTTTTTTTTTTTAATTCATTTTTTTTTTTTTTTTTATAATATATTTTTTTTAAATGTATGTTGTTTCGAACCAAAGTTAGATGCATTTTTATGAAATATTAGCTATGTGAAATATTATGTTTTATAACAATAATAATTGCCTTTTATTTTATTTCATTTGATTATTTTTCGAATCTGTCTTATTTTAACTCATGGCTGTGTAAATTATGGACAAACCCAACGGTTGGGTTGTTTGAACCCAAAATGCCAGATTATTTCAATCCATGGTTTGGTCCACCATGAATATAGTCTAGGTCAATTTAAACAACAGTTGGGTTTGTCCATAATAAAAACCACTTTTTTAATGTAAATGACACCACAGCATATTCATTTGAATAGAGTTCATATGCGACTGTGTATTACGAGCTTCCCATCATGTAGACAGCCTTCCCCATCTCAATACAAACCCTACAGAAACACATCTGACGGTGGTTTATGAGAAGACCTCCAGTCATTGTTTGCCCCTCTGCCAACGTCTGCTCTGTCAGATTTATATAAGACTGATCCTGACGTGATCTACCTGAACACACAAAGAAAACTTTAGAGAAGAGACTGACGGGGCAAACGGAGCCAAAGCAAACACGCTGTGAAAGAGAGCGGAGATTAAAGGTCCTGGAACGACGGCTGGATGTTTCAGGGGTCTGAAGTTCTTTGAGACGCTGCCAGACCACCGCTAACCAAATCAACAAACATGATTAAAGATCTCCAAGCGCCTTCTGTTCTGCTGGTCTTTAAAATAATAATAACGGCCATCTAATGAACACATCAGTGTCATACTGTATAATGAATGAGCTTTAGACCAAACACTGAATAATTGTGCCTCACGGCCATGAGGGGCGCTGCCATCAAACTGATACCTCCAGAGGAATATAAAGAGTTTCTTTATCACATTTTGGCGTAAAGTCCAGCAGAACAGCTTTATATATGGTGTTAAAACAGGTTGGGAGTACTGCACCTTTACACATCGCTGAAAGCATGATCAAACTACCGAAATATTTAATAATTGAAGATGCTGGAGGTTGGGTGTGAGCACAACTTTTGGATTTGATTTCGGATGCAACCTGATCCGAAGGGAAAGCATAACTGTTTTACAAGGTGTCCAAATCAGAATACTTTCACAGTAAATCAAGCTTCTATCATGTTGTCTTTACACAACAAATGAAAGTAAAGGCAAAGACATTTTTGCATAATTTGTCACCTTGGCATTATAAGATTCTCTCTGACATTTTTGACAAAACTGAGTTATTCACACTTTCATATTCTGTGACATTTCATTTACATTATGATATGTTTCTATTCTTTGTGTTGTGTACATTATGATAATTCTTTCGAAAAACATGTTTATCTGCAAAGTCAAATGGAAAGCGAAGCCTTGTCTCAAAACTGCCATAATTCCAAGGCGACGAATAACAAGTGCTGACAAAACAAAAAAAGAAAGACAGCATTTCAGATGAACTCGAAACACTTTACGTGTCATTTACACACAGTTTTGAGCCAGAATAATCGGCATTATGAACCAGATTTCATGTGATAATAAGGCGTTGGACGACATGAGACTTCATTAGAGGAATGAAGTGGGCAAAATTAGCCACAGACTGTGTTCTCCACCGGTGAAAACTTCTTCTCCATATTCCACTTTCTGTAATTCCTGCAGGGAGTCCAGACCCAAATGGAATGAGTTCATTCAGGACAGGCCAGATACTTTCTGAAAGCCACCATATGCCACAGTTCTGAAGGGTTCTTTAACTTCCAAACAACGCAAGAGTTCTGGCAGCGCACCTCACAGATTTCCTCATTGTACATTAGAAAAGAACGGGGAAAACGATCTATCCATGCATGACGTGCTAAATATAATTATGACCCATTTAAATAGATCGATTAAAACCAATTTAAAAATTGTTTATGACTTGAATAAAATCGTGTGCTTGCAACCATTCTTATATATGAAGAGTTTGAGATAATAATCAGTTTTTTCATTATATTGTCATGTTTTTATTGTGTTTTGTTGTGTTAGTATTTTTGAGAGATTATGGCTTAAATAAAATAAAAAACTGCAGTTTGATTGAAATGAATTGGAATGCACAATAAAAATCTTGTTTTGGAACCAAACTCTTCATATATTGTTATGAAATATTAATAATATTAAATGCACACAATAAAGCAAGATGAAGGTGACAGCTAACAAAAGACTAAAAGCATAGTTTAGAAACCTGTAATATTGAGTTCATGTGTATTAAAATCACAAAGCTCTTCTTCTGCTCTGAAAGGATTTCACAACATACGGAACCATGTCCAAAAACACACGAAAGCATCATCCTGAAGTTCTTCTTTCGGCTTTTTTGTTGGCGTTACTACAATATTTTGCAGTTGAAATAGTTTGTTCTATAAGCATGTGTTTAATCAAAACCTCCAACGGCGCTGAGATGTGTAACCCAAACGCCTTAAACTGCACAATATCAGCAGCTTTTGCCTTGCGCTCAAATGAAAATATGCTCTCGAGCAAACTATTCCACGACTCACTGATCCAAAGCGTCTACGAGATGAAGAGACTACAGCAACGTTCCCATAACCCGCTTCCTCCGGCCTCGGACCAGATGCATACAGTACACGCCAGAAGCACTCAACCCCGCTGTAATTTAAAGTCCATTTAATGTACATTAACAGCCTTATGAGCATTTTACAGTTCCTCGCTCAAATCCCCTTCACCGTTAATGAGGGGTCACACATGACTTCAGGTGGAGGCGCTTCTGCTAAATGTCAATGGACGACTGTGGCGTTCGCTGAGAAACTTCTCTTCTGCCCGTGGCAAGTGTCTAGAATGATGCATGCCGGCTATTAAATGTGCGGATGTTAAAACTAGAGCTTCCGTTCACTCGGAGGGGAGTGTACAGTAAGTTCAAGTAAAACCCTCGTTATATTTCTTTTGTGCTAAAATAAAAGCCGTACAGTGAAGTATTAATGTTAGCGACGCTAGTCCATTCATGAATCATACATAAAACATACACAATACAAATGTTTTAAAAGGGTTCAGTGTCTAGATGGGTAGAATGACCTGTAAACATGATTAAAAAATACTGTATTATATTTTAGTATTTGAAGAGTTTGGTTCCAAAATGAGATAACTGTTATTTATATTGTGTATTCCAATCAACGTCGCCACAGTAACTCAAAAAATACAGCTAACTAACACAATAAAACATGATTACGTAATAAAAAACCATGATTTTTGAATTTTCTCAGTTTTCTCATTTTGGAACCAAACTAATGATTTACTATAAAAAACAATATTTAATTGTAATGTACTGTAGTATATTATAGTATTTAATTCAACAGAATACTATAGAGAACTAATAAACTGTATTATTGTATTTAATGTTGTGGTATGTTTTAATATTTACTGCAGTAAACTGTATCAAATTGTAGCGTACTGTAGTATTTACAGTATAGGCTTATACTACAAAATACTAGTATATATTATCCGAGTGTAGTAACTATTAGGAATTAATCATATTCTGTAATTTATAAGAGTTTGGCTCCAAAATTAAACTGCAGTTGGTTTGTTTTGATTTAAGACATTATAAGAAAGTACAGCTAAATAACACATTAAAACACAATAAAAACATGATTTTAGATTTTTTTAAACACAGAGTTATCTCATTTTGGAACCACACTCTCTATATTAAAGTATTTAAGAGTGCAGAATACTACAGTATACATTAACCAAGTGCAGTAACTATACAGAACTGCATTAAATACTGCAGTATACGTAAATTGAATTGATTTACTACAGTAAATTCTTCTAAATTGTAGTATAGTCTATTACTACCGAATACTGGTAACTAAAAAAACCGTAGTAAATACTCATTTTTTTCACATGGGAATAAAAGCAGAATTCCAGAAAAATCTTTTTCTATTTTTGATAATCAATCACTTATCATTGCTATCACTTATCCCAAATGTCCTTCCTGCAATCACATCGCGCATCCGGTTTGAAGCCAGAAAGCATGATAAATGAAAAGGCATCCATCCATCATCCAATAGGCTTCATTTTTTAGAAAGCCGAGAATGGAAAACAGGGAATGTGGAGGGAGAATTGTTGCTCGGCTGCACATTGTACAGATGTTAACTGGAGCGTGTCTGTGTGTTACAGGTAGCAGCTGGTGACTGCATTTGCCCAGGAGGAGCCCGAGGCATCCGCTGATCATTCTAGCCCCTATCCAAACCCTCGCAGACGTCCCCTCCGCCCGGCTCGACCCATTCCCTTCACAACAACCCGCTGAGACTCAGCTGCTACACTGACCAGCTGCTAAAAGCCGACCGAGCTGTGCTCCCTACAGTCATTTCATGAGCAGACTACCAGGTTCTTCAGGGAACCAAAAATGGGACTCGTGCGGCATCTCTGCAAAGAAGATTTCAACCAGCAGGTCGTTAATCTCTGGTAACTATCATACCCACAATGCACTGCCGGACATATTATGCCGGCTATTATCCAGAACGCAAACTTCAAATCTCATCCCGTCACGTGGAGATGTACGTGTCTTAGGAATGGATGATGTTCTGCTTCAGTAAGGCACGTCACAGGTCTCGTTGTTTAAATATTAGTTTAATTCCCCATGCAATAACATGATGGCACATTACTCTTCCCTCCATCTCCCACCTCACCTCCATCCCAACAGACTTCACGGATCTAATGGTGCGTGACTTCCCCATCTGAGGCGAACGCCTGTTACACTTTGATTATTTCACGGACAATGGGCTTTATTTTCAAAGCATAAATATCTTGAGCAGTTTCGCCAGGAATTCACCTGCTACGCCGACTGAAGAATAAGTGAACGTTTCTTTCCATCGGAGGGAAATAAATGAAATGCTTTGTGCGACGCAGCGTGTGAATACACTTTGATGGCCGTGACGGTTCGTGACAAATGTGTTTTTTGCCCAAACGTAAAAAGACAGAAGCAAACAAGTAAACAAATGGAAAATAAATGGAAATGCGCGAGAGGCGAGTTTCGGCCGCCGGTTTCTTTCGAGACGCAGCGGCACGCTTCACTACAGCTTGTTATCCGATCTGTTGAGAGTTCACGAGGTATCGCGTCTGTCAAAATAAACGTTTACATCAAACGGCTTCTGAGACGCAGCCTAAATTAAAGTAATAAGACGACTTCTGGGAATTCTTATCGGGCTGAACGTTTGTGTAGAGAACCGGAGGGCAGAGCAGCGAGTGTCTCAGTCGAGAAAGGTCACAGCGGCTTAACTCTTTAAGGGACAGTTCTCCCAATAACAAAAATTCGGTCATCATTTACTCACCCTCAAGTTGTTCCAAATGTATATGTTTCTTTGTTCTGATGAACGAAAAGAAAGTTATTTGGTAGAATGTCAGTAACCAAACAGATCCCACCCCTTATTTACTGCCGTAGTAGGAAAAATAAATACTATGGAAGTCAATCAAATCTGTTTGGTTCCTGACATTCTTCAAAATATCTTCCTCTGTGTTCAGCAGAACAAAGACATTTATACAATGTTGAAACAACATGAGGGTGAGTAAATGATGACAGAGTTTTCATTTTTGTGTGAACTGTCCCTTTAATCTCAAATGTTCCTCTCAACGTCTACGTCTCAACAAATTCTTCCAAGTGCACATGAATTTTACAGCTCATATCAACAAAACATCAGCTCACGTGTTAAAGAAAAGACAGATGCGAACAGTTTCTGTAGACAATGATCTTTCTACCAACGCTTCCAAATGTATGAAACACTTTTAAAAGTTTCAGTGGAACACATTCATATTTGCTTGAATGATTCAGAATGCGTTGCTATGGTAATATTAGTCATGTGTTTGTTTATTTGTTAAAATATTTCTTGACAAACTTCCCCGTGGGCACAAGCGATGCCGAATTCTGTCAAGCGTGTAATGGTTTTCTTATGTAAACAACAATAAAGGCGTCCCGAGAGTGAGCTTTACGTGTGATGTGACACCTCGGCGTGTTGTTGAAGGCTGAAACTCGTTCTGTATTAGTCGCGCATCTTTTACATTTTCTCCGTAGCGGCGGTCCGGGGGGCTTGATACAGTGAGTCCCTACGGAGGCTACAAAGAGTCTTCTTGAAGGGTAAAAACACAGCAAATCAAAGGTGTTTCTAAATCCCAAAACACACGGCTTGAGACAACACTGTGGCTTTTCACTTTCAACTGGAAGAAACTCTGTAGGACAGAACCTTTCTAGAATCAAACTTCTGTCCGTCCCCTGATACTTCCCTGACTCTTGTTTTGCCTGTCTTTTAAAGCTTATTTCCAGCCGTCGATTGTTTTTAAACTGTTAGGCCAATGACGACGAGTGAATGTTTCTGAAGAAAACTATCTGCTGTGATGCTGTCTGGTTGTCAGGGAGTTGCTGTGGGCTTCTCGGCGACCTCTATAAGGCAGATAAAGAAGTCTCTGAACAATCCCTTGCAGTATTCGGCAAAAGTCTACTGGATATTTTTTCACCTAGTTTATCGCCTACGTGAAGACTGTCACGTTCTTAAAAAAGCAACAAATTCTGAATCATCTCGTATCATTCATGCCCACAGCACAAACACCGTGGGATGAGTCAAAACTTCACAGAGAAAGTTGAAAGGGTCAGAGAAGAGTTTTAGAACGCCTGTAATCCCAACAATGAGTCAAAATAATAACGACACTTGCCTAACAAACCAAATCAAGTGTTTCATTTCCGTTGGGATATCCCACGGCTTACTTCTCTACTTCCAGACTTCAACATCAAAAATCGAAAGATTTACAGGGATAAAAGATGTCTGAACAATACACATTCACGGAGTTTAAAGACTCGAGCTGAAAGCTAATTTACTTCTCCGACAAACTTCATTTTTATGTGTTCAACAGATATCAAAGTGAGACTGTTTTCTGTCAGTCAGCGAGTCTTGTTGTCTAAACTGTCCACAACACTGATTTTTATTAGCATAATATGGACAAAAAAACATGAATCGCTATATTTTTAGGCTGAATGCTGATATATGATATATATATATATAAGGGCTGTCAATAGATTCATTTTTTTATCGTGATTAATCGCCCTTTTCGTGTGATTAACTGCGATTAATCACACACGTATAGTGGAATTAAACATACACTTTTTCTTTTGTTAAACATGTTTAGTTTAGTGCTGTCAATCGATTGAAAAATGTAATCACACACAGCTTTTATGTTTTTAAAATATACTTTTACATTCTAATCATTCAGATTTTATCTCACAATTTAATGTAGAAACAACACATTTCTTTAAAAGCATCATTTTATGAATGAAAGCCAACATTCTAATATTGTTGGCTTTGCAACTGATGTCTATTAAATATATTATTGTTTTCTACTAATCAAACCCATTGTACTACGTGTGCCCTTCCTACCTGTCTAACAGGTACAGAAAATAAATAAAGTTCTCAAACACTTTACTGCTAAATACAGAAGAATCCTCATTAAAGCTACAAAATCACATTGAAATCCTATTTTCTTTTGTTCTTTGATTTTTAATGTTTAATGATTGTTATGATAATGTTTATATTCAAGCATAAAAAAACAATAAAAAAACAAATATAGGGAAAGTAATCATGTAGGCTATGTGCAAAAAAAAGATACAAAAAGCAGAAATCACTAAATAAACCAAATATAATAAAAAATGTGTTCAGCACAATTTGTATTATGCAGCTCATTCTGGCAATATTTTTCAGATGTCCATTGAAAAAAGGGCGACTGAGGTCTCTGTAAAAACAAAAAGGGGCGTTTTCAAAGCAGAACATGTGGATTTTAACCTCTGCAATTGATTGGCAAAAATCAGGTGGCCGCGTCCCGATTGCTTTTTCTCATTGGACGCTCCATCCCAGTTGGAAACCCTTTGGTCTTCTGCAGACACCTGTACTTCATATAAGGACCTCATCCCATATCGTTTGTAAGATTATATCGTTCAAACATGACAAACCACAAAGCGATTCGGATGTTTTGATTTTGTCAGAGATTGTAATGTGCAGGCTATGAGTCTTCCGCGCACGAGAGAGCTTGTGATGCGCACGGATCGGGATTTTCCTCGCAGGAATTGTTATGCGCGTGAGGGTTTAAAACCTGAGCACGAGTTGTTCCCGTTTGGCAATCAAGTAATAACAGCGCACGCGGGCGTCAATGACGCATTTGGATGAATGATATTGACTTACAGCAATAGTTTACTTTCTCTCGTTGCGGTGGGAAGTAACAACGTTGCCAGCTGCACTAAACTTACACTCTTAGAATGCTAAGTTCAGTCACACATGAGCATTTTCTAGCCACTTAAGCGTCTGTTTTTGTCCACAAACCCAGCTTGTCATAGATAAATGCGTAAATTGCCCTGCTCGATACTATCGTGTATCGCCGATCCGCATCTGACAATAGAGAATATCGGCCAACACTATCGCATACCTCGATCAAACAGGATCAGGTTATTTTACATTTTAGATACAGTATTACAACAAAATGAGCTGTAAAGAGAGGCTGCAATCACGTGAACAGCTGCGTTTTATGTTAATAAATGTTCTGTTCTTGCGGAAATATGAACGAAAAAAAAATCGATATCGAATCGTGCGAATTAAAAAAAAAACTATTTTACGATTTTCTTTTTGCCTACCCCTAGTTTAAACGACACCAGTCACACGCAGAGGACGTCGTTGAGTTTGGATCTGATGAATATTTGAATTATATTAAAATTTTAAGCGTTTGAAGGACTCTGGTGTCAGTATTGAATTGTGTTATTGTGACAAGTCTCGTTTCAACAACACACTTCAGCGCTCGCAGACGTTTGTCGCTCGCACTTCCAGAGCTCTCGCAATTAAATCCACCGTGTTTGATTACGACAAAGCTCTCCGGATAATAGAAGACATCAGGACACGCTTTCTGAGCGCTAATCTAAAACGCTCGCACACATTAAATTGCAAATAAACCCTCCTGTCGTTGTGATGATTGTTTGCCATCAGCCGTCCTTAAGAAACGACGGGACATGACACCATTAAGCTCGTCCAGCAGATGAACTGAGCTTTTAAAATGAACATCTCCGACTCCTCGTGACCCGACGGCATCCGCAGACGGCTTATCAAAGCGTCTAATCCCTTAAAGCACAGCTCGGATAATAAACACACTATGAACAATCTTTCCCTGACCCCTCCTTTCGCTCACATGTTCCCTTTCATATTTCCATCTGTGCTTTCAGACTGAAAAGAGCAACGCGGTCGCTCGCGAGCACATGTTTGTGTTTTCTCATGCTGCTGGTGTTCTGTCGTCATGTTCTCATCCTCACGTCCTATCACTTCTTCGTCTCACGGAAAACAAAAGATGTCAATTCTTGAATCAAGATGCATTTTCTTGATGAGAAAAAGTCCTGTTTTAAGACAAAAAAAAAGAAATTTCAGTGAATATTTGCTTAGAACAAGCAAAAAAATCTGCCAATGGGGTAAGATATTTTTTCTTGAATTAACGTTTAAATTTTTCTTAGTCACTAAATTCAAGATAATTTGTCCTTGTTTTAAATACAAATTCACTGAATTTTCCTATTTTTGTTCTAAAAACAAGACTCGAAACTAGTGTAGTAGCACCTATTGTATTATTGCTCCTGTATGACATATCGCTTTATTGCCCCCTGAACTCTTTGTAAATCGTTTTGGATCAAAGCGTTTGCTAAATGACTCAATGTCAATGTAAAACAGGACTTATTTTCTTGGGTCATTTTGCTCATCAAGAAAATGCATCTTGATTCAAGGATTTTTTGACATTTTTACTGGAAAACAAGACAAACACACTAAGCAAGAAAGTCATTGCATAGCAGTGTAGGAGAAATAACCGAGATATTAAAGAGATCTCATATGTGATTTCTCTGATGGGAGGATTATCATGTACCTACAGAAGAATAAAACACAAGGATCACGATCACTTCGCTTTTTATACTGTAATACTTTATACGCCCTTGAACATCATCTTTTGTTCTCCACCGAATGAACCAAGACATAGAGAAACAAGACTGTGACCTCAAAAGATTTCAATGTTTAGTGTTTACTCTTTCGTGACTTTCTTATTCCCTCCATGATAATCCCTAAACTCAGTATTTTTGTAATGCAATATTCTCTTCTGGTCAGTTTGTTGTTGAGGGAGAAACAGTAATCCCTTCAGTTACCAGCTCATTGAAAACACTCAAGTCTGGCGATGGCGGTCTCTGCCCGCAGCTTAACTTCTTCTCACATCACAGTCAACATCAGTCATACGTGAGCGTTTAATACTGAAGGGCTCCTGACCGACTTCATGTATTTAATACTTGAGTGCTGACACAAGTTTACAGAAGTCAAATTCACTGCGGCCACGCTCGCATCCACCTTTAATCCATCACTGAGAAGTCAAGTTTAAAGCCCTTGAAACTTTTATAAGAAACCTTTTGTTATACACTAATATTTATAATAATTTATAATATGATAGAGTATCTAAATAATTACAGTGATTCTCTTGTGGTTAAAGAGACACGACACAATATGTTGAATAAACAAATTGATACGTTCAGTAAATAATTAAGACTATTAAAAACACTTAACGATTCTCCTGCCAAGTCAGAAAAAGCATCACATTAACTGTGTGTTGCCAAGCAACAAGGCGATCACATTACAGTAGAGTATTAAAAAAAGAAAAGTAAAACGGATATTTCTTCAAAGGAGGATAATAACACAATCATTCTCACGCCTAAACAGCAATGAGATTAAATTGAGATCATTTCGCTCATTTGTCCTATTTCTCAGGTTTTCTCATATATATAAACTTATCATCTTTATATCACTTTTACCTTAAGATTCAAACAACATCAGAGTTTTTTAAAAGAACTCAAGTATTACTCATCTAGTTCTCCCAAGATCAAATCTATGTTAAAATAAATAAAACAACCCCATACGAAAATGAATAATAGTTTTTTTGTGGTAAAAGTGTAGAAACCGTTGTTTCTTTGGTGCGTTGATTACTATTGGCAAAACAATGTTTTTTTTTATTTATTTTCAATTAAATGTGAGATAACGTGAGAAACAGCAAGCAGTTTGACTTTGCTCGGTCATGTCTCACAGCGGATCTGTTTTTCTTTGAAGGAGAACTGAATTAAAGCTTCAATATGTTGGAATTGCGTCGGATGAAAACAAAGAGTTCTCATTCTAGCAGCGAGATCAAGTGCAGCATATGTCTCGCAGCCACTCGAGAGATAAAAAATAAACAAGACCCCACACACGAGAAAGAAAACAGACACGCCGCGAATGCTCGCACATCAATCTCGCTGCGGAAATTGGCTCGAGACCTCATCCCAACACCCAATCACATGAAGCATGTTGATGAGTAGAAGCAAAGTCTGTGTTTTACCATCGACTACACCTCCAGTCACCTGGGTTTCCATCACGTCATTCCAGTTATTAAATAAACATATCGGTGTGTAAATTAACTGTTAATTACTGGTGTGTCATTTTAAAATGGGACATCAAAATTCACCCCACAATCTATACTTTGTAACCCTGTTAGAACCAGACACCAAGTGCTTTCTTCATTAAGGCAAAAAATAGGTCTGAGGGGGTTAAAGACATAATCAAAATATTTCTGACATTGTAAATCAAAACTGGCCATATATACTAAGCAACTTCATAAAATCTAAATTGACCCTATATATTTCCATAATGACCCCACAAAATCAAAACTGGCCCTATATACTTATTAACGACTTTATAAAATCTAAATTGACCCTATATATTCCCATAAAGACCTCATAAAATCAAAACTGGCCCTATATACTTATTAACGACTTTATAAAATCTAAATTGACCCTATATACTCCCATAATGACCTCACAAAATAAAAACTGGCCCTATATACTTATTAACGACTTCATAAAATCTAAATTGACCCTATATATTCCCATAAAGACCTCATAAAATCAAAACTGGCACTATATACTTTTTAACAACTTCATAAAATCTAAACTGACCCTATACATTTCCATAAAGACCTCATAAAATTTAAAGCTGGCCCTATATACTTTTAAACAACTTCATAAAATCTAAATTGACCCTATATATTCCCATAAAGACCTCATAAAATCAAAACTGGCACTATATACTTTTTAACAACTTCATAAAATCTAAACTGACCCTATACATTTCCATAAAGACCTCATAAAATTTAAAGCTGGCCCTATATACTTTTAAACAACTTCATAAAATCTAAACTGACCCTGTATATTGCCATAATGACCTTGTAAAATCAAAACAACTGAACCTATATACTTTGTAAAAGATTTTATCAAATCTAAATTTACCCTATATATTTTCATAACTCGCAGTACACTGACCCTACTCACTTTTTTAGACTAGCATTGTAGTCACATTATGTTTTTTACAAACTGGTAAAGTTATTTCAGTAGTTACATCTTGATCTAGAGAAGTTACTATTTTACAATGTGGTAATTTCATCTATATTTGTGCGATATGAATTGTACAAAAACTAGTGATTATTACAAAAAGCAATGAAGGTTCATTCCAAACTGACCCCTAAACACAACCCACCACATGGGCAAATGCAGACTGTACATAATGTTCATAAGAATGAGTCACTAAATCATAAAAGAGTTTAAATGAGTTGCCTTGAGATTTTGATGCTAGAAATCAACAGCAGACCACTTACTGTCTCTGTCAAGAGCACTCAAGACATATTTAACCCCGAATATTCCTTCTGACTTGTTGTGAGCGTTTCGCCACAGAGACCAGGAGAGAAAAAGCATTCGCCCCGAGCAGCTTTAATGAAGTCTCGAGGGTCATCGGCCCACACGGTCACGTCTCAGAGGGAGAACTTCATACACCCTTCACACAACCATACCAAAACTGTACAAAGCACCTCTGCTTGAAATCCCCCACTGTATAATTAACCACTTCTGTACCCAAAAAAATCCACCATGTTTTCATTGCAATAATACCTCTGGTACATACTGTGATTCTATAAATACACACACAGTACACAACTACATCACACTGTACAGCAAAATAAACTTCAAATTACACTGAAACACTCAACACCAGCAGATGTTATTCTCTTATTAAATTCACTTCAGTTTAAACTCTAAAAACTAAACTTAAAAATCACTGTCTTTTTTCAACATAACTTCAAGTTACTTTTCAAGTTATATCAACTCAATTGTAAGTTGGTCAAAATGTAAAATAGTAAGTTAGTGACTTGACTTATAAAGCCAAGTTGGCTGTACTTAAAAATTTAAGGCAGCTAATGAATTTTCACTATATACATGTAATTGTGCAGTATATATATACCATTAAAACGGAATATGAAAACAATACGGAATCTATTTACACAGCAAATAAATCTGCATAAGATAAAGTAAAAGTTTGCAATGCAGCTGCTGAACAGGTGCCGGTCGCACCAGCTGTTCGTAAGTTACAACTTAGCCTAGTTTTGACTTAAATGGGCACAAAGTTACAACTTATGCACTACTTAATATTTCTGAGTTGTACCATTCTACTTAGTTGAAGCGTAACGTTAAACGAAAAATAAATGAAATATATACGAATAAACGAATATAAACAAAATATTTAAGGAAGCCTCCCGTCAGGAGTAACTGTAGGAATAAAATAGCAGACTGACTTAACTAACTGAATAAGCTCTTGTTTCACTCGACATTCTTCAATGCTTTACACATATGATAATGCTGACATTTACCGTCACTTACCTTTAAAATAGAGAACATTATGTGATGACATTACATTATAAGCGGCTCTAATAAGAACCCGTCCTAGCGCACCTCCGTGTGTGTACTGTATATCTGCCTGCACATCAAAATAAATCATCCTCTTTTTATTTCTGTGCCGGTTGGCAGAAAAATTAAATCACCCATACTGCATGTCATTTTGTATGATTTTATTGGGCTGTATTGTTTTTTTTATCAACATTTGTTTATTAATATGTTGAATTTTAAATATTTAATAAAATACCTATTATGTTATTCGAGATTAGGTAGTATTCTATTCTATTTAATAAAAAACATATTTTTACCATTATTATGCGAGTTGAAACAAGTTTAAATCAAGAACGTTTTGAAATTCACAACATTTCAACACAACTTTTTTACTTTACGGAGAGCTTACGAACTACTAGCTAATTTCTGTCTTAATACCAATGTTGCAACTGAGTAACGTACAGAGTTAGTTACAAACTAGCTAGTAGTTACAAAGCATCTAGTGTGAACTTTACATTTAAATTTAAGAAAGAATGACTGGTGCAACCCTACCCTGCTCACCATTTCTTATAAAATACAACACCATAGGACATCAATAAACAATGATAAAGTCGAATAAATGATCTAATAAAATCAGTCAAGCCATTTAACTCCACCTGCTGTCAATGCCACGATCAGCCACGAAATACCTTCCACACATACTGTAGATAATGAAAATGCTCGCTCACCTTCATTTCAAATTGGCTAGCCGAATAAATCCAACCGATGCTGCTCATAAACCCACGACACCATCAATCCTACAATCCACCTTGAGAGCGCCACAATCGGATTTCAAAGAAAAGAGTTCACTCGCTCAGCTTTGCTCAAAACGTGAGCGTAACTTTTCGTTCACTTTCTGTTTAAATACAAACACGAACTACTCAATAAAAAAATACAAACCAGTCGCTTCGCGCACTCACAAAATCCACTCAACAATTTGCAGTCATAATGTTTCCAACATATCTTTTTTCATACTACATCGACAAACTTATGTTGAGGTTTAAACATTCTTTGTATTGTATCTCTCTCTCACACACACATGCGCAGGTGTGTCTGAAGGACTGTGGTGTGAGGATGACGGCCGTGTAATGGAGTTCCTGACAGCGGACTGGGCCGTGCAGGCATTCGAGCAGAGAGATGCTAGGATGAACGACGGGCTCTGAAGCAGCACATCGCTCTGGATGAACTTCTGAAGCATTGTTTTTTGACCCCGGGCTGACTGACTTGAAAATGCACTTGAGTTAAAGATGAATTCCAGGACGGCACCGCTGTACTTCAACTCTCAAAGACTCAGCTGCTGGTGTTTTTATGTAGCATTTCTTCAGATGAAGCACACGGAGGCTTTTTTTATTTGTATTGGAATCACTAACAAACTAAACTACCAGTGATTGGAATTCACATGAAGACAATACATATCTATATCATTTATATATAAACAACCCTAAATAAATGAGTGTGTTTACTATTTGCATACGTCACATTTAATATGAACGAAATCAAAATGAATCAACAGTTATTTAGTATTATCTTATTAAAGTACGAGAGAAGATCTGGCGACACTTAACAATAAGATCTCATTCATTAACAATAGTAAATGTATTAAACGAACAACCAGCAATATGTTTAATAACATTTATTATTCTTCGATAATATTAGTTAATACAAACACGCAATTCATGCATATTAGTTCACCGTGCATTAAATAATGTTAACAGATCCAACTTTTGTGTTTTATAATAACTGTATTAGTAACATGAAGCAAATAATGGAGAGATATCATTCATTGTTAGTTCTAACGTTAAAGGCGCAGTTAGTAAAATGTTAAGTGTTACTGAAGCTTAACAGACAGAAAGTAGCGCTAAGATCACACATTAATAAATCGCTTTGAATGAAAGTGTGTGCCAAATACACAACTGTAATGTAAATGTAAAATCTATAATATACTTTACGGAGTCACTCTGGATTACAGCTTCTGCTTGTTAAATAAACCACAGCTTGTTGTTACAGAAGCAACCGTCCCAAAGCCGCTTTTCACAACCAGGGGCACATAGAAATTAAACAAGAAGTCATTCACAGATGAGACAGACACAGCCAGACTTACATCAAACCTCCATAAATGTGAGCTACAAAGCGTTGCTCGGACCAAACGCGTCTACAAACCAACCTGACTCATTGTGTGGCCTTTCTTCAACATTTCAGCGACACAACAATCTTTTGTTGTTTTACTGGTTACAACCACAAACGCTTCAGAAAGCAGCAGCACGTTTCTTAACAAGCGTCACGGTTTGACAGCTCATTCAGCTCATGTGTTACGGGTAACACAACACAAGTTTAATGCTTCCTTGACATCAGCTATTTTAGGGACGCCGCATTAAAGTCAGGAAAACACACAAGCAGAGGGAAAACAAGAAAGAAAGTGAAAGTTTGGGGGGAGAAAACACAACACCCATCCCAAGTGATGCTGACAGCGAGTGCAAGCAACGCTAGAATAATGTGCTGTTGGTTTTCTAGCCGCTCGGAGGGAAACAGCAAAGAAACGCTCTCAGCATCTCACCACTGACGGGGCAAAACAAAGCATTAGATTCTCGCCTCGCCCACGCTTCCAAACAACGCCACAGCTTCCAGCGTCACTCAATTCCCATAATATTCATGCCTTTATTATCTACCTATAAGCGTCTCAACCTCACAACTTGTGTGATTCTTAACAAAATCTGTGTGCGAGTCTATCTTCAGCGGAACACAAAAGAAGATATTTGGAGAAATGTCAATGGAGTTTGATTATCAACATTCTCAAAAAAATCTCATTTTGTATTACAGTATGTTGTCATGTTTTTGTTGTGTTAGTTAGCAGTATTTTTTTATATTACGGCTTAAATCAAAACAAACCAACTGCAGTTTGATTGATATTAATCGGACGATAAAAAGCATGATTTTTGACTAATTTAATTTTGGAAATAAACTCTCCATCTTCTTTTGTGTTGTGAAGAAGAAAGAAAGTCAAACAGGTTTGATATGATATGAGGATGAATAAATGGCATTTCCTGAGAATTCACATTAAATCGCCACTGTAATATCTCAACTTATAAACCTTTATTACACTGTTTAACGTTGAATTTCACGTGTCCAGGAGGGTTTCTGCCGTGATGTTGTGTGTTGTTGAGTAGATAAATATTACTGCCATCGTATAATCCAGCGGCACCTGATGTGCTTGTGTTAGTATTTCTCATTAGCAGTAATTAAGTGGCTTCTACATCCCTTCTCCTCCGGGGCGGCTGCTCGTACGCCGCGTGTTTGTGCTCGGGATTATTTCGGAGACGTTAAGGAAAACCAATTACGCAAGCCGTGGCTCGCGGTGAATTTGAATGGGAGTTTATTGCTGTGGCAAACGTCAGATTTGTGCGCGTGAAGATCATTTCACTCAAACGCTCGCGAACATCGCGGCACGAAGATGAATAGATCAAAATCTGCCTGGTCGCGAACTGCTGCTCTCGCTTCTTTTATTAAAGAATAATAATCGTATTTTGCCTTCAAAACAACGTTAAACTGTTTTATTTGCTTATTTGTAAAAATAAAAAACGATGGAGATTTAATGTGAGAAAACAATGCAGATTCTGAATGTGTTCTGGAGAAATAGGAATCTTTAGATATGGTATGAATTTCGGACGTCCGCATCTATGTCAACACAAAGCCCTTCACGGTAATGAAAACGAACAGTCTTTGATACACATAAATCTATTTACCTATAAATAATTCATCTGTTCGCCTGGATCTTCCTTTTTCTAGCAGTATTACTGGAGGCGATGTAGGTGGATTTCCCAGAAGTCCTTACATGAAGAAACTGACAGACTCGGATTTTCTGCTACATTATACACGGGCCCCGAGCAAATATTATATTTCTCTGTTGCCACTGGAACAATAAAATAAAATAAAATGAAAACATATACCCTCTGAGCTGAGAGAAGTTCTGTAATGGTTATATAACTACACAGCTCTTAAAGAGACAGTACACTCTTAAAAATAAGGTGTCATAGAAGAACCTTTTTCGTGTAAATGGTTACCAAAAGAAACTGAACATCCGAAGAAAAGGATTATTTGTGGTGAATAAAAGGGTTCTTCAGATCATAAAAAGGCTTAGTTTTCTTGACTAAATGGTTCTTTGTGTAACCAAAAAATGATATTTATTTTTAAGAGTGCACGCAAACACTATACTTTATTAATCACTCCAACACCTCAGTCGGTTCCTCGTGCAAAACAATCGTATTTATGAAAATACACTTTTCTGGAGCTTAAAAGCTTCACTTACTTATTACACCAAAAGAAAGAGTGGTGAGAATACTCAAAACTTCCCTTTTGTGGATCCAAGAGAGGAGAGAAAGTGACACTAGGGTGAGCTAATGGCGGCTTTGTTTTAATAAACGTCTTGAATATAGCGTATTATCGTGATAAATATTCCTCTGATGTATTCGGCTTTGCCACAGACGTCACCTTTCCAAGATAGCGGCGACCTAATTAATTCATCCCACATAAATTTACATTATTCTCTGTACGTCCGTTCGCCTTCTAACAGGCTCTGCAAACCGCTCTCTGTTTGTGCAGGTCGGTGCGAAATAATGAATGCAAATGGATGTGGTTCAACACACCAGCGCTGCCTGGACAAATAAGGCGATGGCACGAGCGGCCCGATCAAAGCCTTCAGACTTCAGGTGCCGCCGACATTTAGATTTTCATTAAAGCCGGTGATTAGAAGAAAGACAGCGAGAGAGAGAGACAGAAGTGAGGAGAGACGCGTGGAGACAGGTACAGACAGATTGAATCAACATATGGTGGATTGTGATATTAAACCCGGAGCGTGTCTTAGATCTCACCTATCGTGCGCGTAACACTTGTTGAAATTCCAACGTGTGACAAAAAAAAGCATCATACCAAAAACATCATACGGCATCCATCACATTCTGGTTATATAATAAAAAATACCACTAGACGTGACTGTAATCTTATACCATGATAGAAGTTCTACTTTACATCAAAACATACAATTGTTTGAGCTGGAATCGTGATACAAAGATGCTTTGTGTATTTAAACAATGGGTCTCATTCATGAAACACGAGCATGAATGTACAAATTCAATGCAAAGACGCGAACTCGCGGCAGGCGGTGCGGATGACGTGAATCGGGCTGCACGATGGCCGCGAACGCGCGTTTCTGTACGAGGAGATGGTTCATGTTGGAGTTGTACAAAAACATACGATTACTTTACAAATATGGTATTGAATCTTTCCATCAATGGCATGAACGCAGGACAGACTAAAACATACCAACGAAGCTATTCAAATTCATTTCAATTCAAGAATTCAAGATAAACATAAATGTTTTAGTGTCAAAGTTCACTTGTTGAAGGTGTGCGGATAATGTCCTGTTTGTGTATTTATAATGCTAGTGTGAAGCCAAGTGTGTGTAACGCTTCCCTCGTGACCTCTGTGTTGTCAGGCACCGATTTGAAGGCTCATCACACAAACAAAAACCAACTGAGACCTGAAATGAGCTCATGAGAGAAGAAACAATCAAACACGGGATTAATGGAGCAGATGATTTATCTGAAGACAAAACCATCAGTACATGTGTGTGTGTGTGTGTGTGTACATGTTTTGATATTCCGGTGGGGACCTAAAACTGAATGCACACCAACACACGGGGACTCGTGTCACTGTGGGGACCAGAACTGAGGTCCTCATGGGCAAAAAAGCTTATAAATTGTACAGAACAATATTTTTTTTAAATGTAAAAATGCAAAAAGTTTTCTATGATCTTTAGGTTCAGGGGTTGGGTTAGGGGATAAAATATACAGTTTGTGCGGTATAAAAAACATTACGCCTATGGACTGTCCCCACGGAGATAGTAAACCAGACATGTGTGTACATGTTTTTTTGTGTGTGCGCGTGTGTGTCCTCCTGTATTTCACAATATACCATTACAGACAGACAGAGAGAGATGTTTTTCTCTTTGGTCAGAGTCTGGAAATATAATGTCATGATTTGGGAATCGTATGATTTGTTCAGTCTGGAATGTTCTCACACACCCATGAATCTCTCCAGCGGGATGAAGAGACACTTTAAAATCAGATGCTCTTTACAATCACATGTTCTGGATCTCTCTGACACACACACACTTATCTACTGCACACATCTACAGACTTTGAATAACTAAGTGACTTTATTCTGTCTTGCAGTGTTTGTTCCAAATCATCGTTTTAGGTCACATGATGTTTACTGGAACACATAAGCGTAACCATCACGCCATGAAGCTCTGAAATCTGAAACGATGCAAGCTCCAAACATAAATGTTAATACACGTCAACAGAAGGCTGAATATCTCTTTAGTGAAGCGTTTGATATGATACCGTTATCGTTATATCCTCTACGATTTTCACATTCATTATGATTTCACACTCATTCCTGCTGTTTTCAATTATATTTCAGAGAGTTCCTTGTTTTCACGGTTCCTTCCTCAAAACATTGTTTTCTAAAACAAAACCTTATTGAAAACGTTACATATCATTTGCCAGGCATTTCTACATTACACCAGTTCACATACAGTAAAAGTCCCCCGCAGAATACTGAATTAATGAAAAACTAATGACATTTTTGATCATAAAGCTGAAGTCGGGTTATTGCTGAAAACAAACACACTTCTATTTAACATCACGTAAAACATCATTTAACACACACACACAACTGTTTCTATAATGCAACCATGAAACGCTAACCCTCACACAAACCTGTTGCTATTATTGAAATCAAAGCAATAGAAATGTCTCGATCTCTTTCAGACACGCATAAATAACAAAGAGCACTCCGAGAAGGCTTGCCCGAACCTGTACACACACAAACCTGACAATCGTCACAAAATATCCTACAGCCAAATCAGAAGAAAGAAAAATGTGAAATGTCAGCATTGCAGGGGTATTACAACATAAACACATCATGCATTAACACATCCAGTGTATATTCACATGCGGAAACCGATGAAACTCCCCGAGGACGCCCGAAACGGGCATCTCTGAAGAGTACGTTCACAGTACAACACGAGGGAAAACTGAAAGAATGGTATTGTAGAAAAACAATGCAGATGTGTGTGGTACTCAGACACACAGTACAGGTTCATTTCCGCTTCACATTAAGTCGCAGGTACAGATTTGCTGCTTTAGATTCATCACCAAACATTCACAAACACTGAAACTTGGTTTTGGAACTAAACTTCACTTTCTTATACAGTCATCATGTTTAAATACCACAATCATCTGCTATCGGTACGAGAAACAAAATGTCATTTAAAGCCGGATTCAATCGCATTGTGGAATGAAACATTAGTACAGCATGATTTCAACCTTTAAAAAAAACGCTCATCTCTCCTCATGCATCATGTCCTTACCATGGTAATCTGCTTTTACCGGGTTAAACCCTTAAATGTGATTACTTCACAACAGATAATGCAAGAAAAATCTGTGCATAGTGTGCAGTCAACTCAAGTCGACTCTAAATGGCCTGCAGGACTTTATAAATCCAGTGTTAAACAGAGACCCGTCCGACTGAGTGAGTAGAGACACCTACTGGGTTCTTTTATATTACACTCACTCTCAGCTTTTTAATTGGAGGCAGTCTGCTGATAAAAAAACACTATAAATCTCTTACAATGGGTCTAAAACACACAAAAAGAGTTTATAGGAGTGAAGGACAGTAGTTTACTGAGCATGTCCAAAGACAATCCACAGGTAGATTGGACTGTAACTCACACTTATCCTGCAATGTCTGCGTGACACTAAAAAAGAGCCTTTAATGACCTTTCTAGGTTTTTAACTAACACTAAAACTGCACATAAAAATGAAGCGTTGTTCAATCTAAACACAGCTGCAGGTAGAAGTTCACCGTGCGTCAGTTTCTCTGAAAATAAAACATGATAAGCGCGCAACAGTTGAACCAGATGTAGCTTTACATTTAACGTGCGATTGTTTATTTGTGTAGATAAACACGTTGACGCTGTCAAAATATCAATTTACTATGAAAGAGGAGTCCCAAAAATTGCAAGTCACCTGAATTCCTTCTATTTACATGAAATGCGTTCTGCGTTCATATCAATGTGTGCAACGCAACGATCAAAACCACAACAGGTAACGTCCCCCTTAGATCCACATTCATGTGGTTTTAAGTCACACAGACTTGTTCAACTTCAAACTTTCTGGTACTTAAACGTGCAGAAATTGAACAGCCAAACTCGCTCTAATATGAGCATCTCTTATGCATCATCACGACGGGTGCTTTCTAAAGCTTCTTAAAATATTGCCATTTATCACATGCAGTGCGAGAGTTGACCATCCTTGCACCATATTACACAGCACCACAAGGCGCAGCTAATGATAAATAAGCACGACCTGTTCCCCACCAAAATGTTGCATTTAAAAAGACACACGAGGGAACATTCCTCCCGTAATCCCAGCAGGATAAGTGGCAAACCCTCGGCACCCTCACCTGGTATCTCCTGATGTGGCACATCATGTATACTGAACCCTTTGACCGCGTACGCCTGGCGAACGTCGCCGCAGCTGCGCGATTTCACATCTCCGGCACATGACAGCGTAAAGAAGAGAAGACACAGAGAAGTGAAAATCACGACAGGTGTCCGCGACATCGCAACACTCCCGTGCGCAAAAATCCACCCGATGCGTAAAGGCGCACGATCCGCGCGTACGATCCGTGGAGAGAAACGCGCTCGGCGCACCGGGATCTACAGCTGCAGGTTGAGAAATGTTTCAATCGCTCATTAATCACGCCTTCTTTCGCATCCACCACATAGCAGAAGTCCGATACGGATCCGCCTGAAATAAACGGGAAATAAAAAGTGAAAACCTCCAGATTCCAGTTGTTGAGAATGGAGCGGGAGCTGCGCGTCCTGAACTTCTGCTCTATACAGACGCGCTCTGTGTTTCTATCAACGGGGTAAAGTAGGAATCCTGACTCTCTCTCTCTCATATCTTTCTCTCTCACACACACACACACCTACACACACACACACAAGCTGAAAAACCGCACAACCAGCAGACAAGTATGAGCCTTGGAAAAAACGCGGACTGGATTTTAAAGACTGGTGGACTTTTGCCTCAGGAAAAATAAAATTACAGTAAAATAAAATTAATTCACAATCGATTATCATTTAACCCAGAATATTATAATAGCTCTTATTTAACGATACAATATAAAATCACAAAACAAAATTGTAATCTTTTATAATTTTGTTTAACTAGCGTTTATTTCAATTCGTGTTAGAATTGTTTTAATGATTACGTTGTTTTGTCTAAACGTCCACATTCATCATAACAACACTGAACTTTATTTTTCTTTTAATAATTATTTATATCTCAATATATTTTAAGGTTATGCTACAATTGTACTTGAATGATGCCGAACACAACATATGATATAACTTAAGACGACAAAAGGCTTTTAAACACACAAACCATTGGCCAGTGCGAGTGCTGGAAAACCCGGACTGGAGTTCTGAAGGCTGATTGAGTTGCGCTGGATCGGGAGTCATACTGTAGCATCTCGTCATCATGTCTGGCCGATTGAAATCAGGTTCAGACAAACAAACAAACAAAAAACGTACATATATAAGTAATCACACAATCACATGTACGTATATTGCTTCAATATAAAATGATTTGAGGAAGAACCTATTGTACAATAGTCACTCGTTTAATTTAGTTTAGTTTAGTTATTTATACAGCACATTTTAACACAACTTGAAGTTGACCGGTGCTTTACATGGCATAATAAAACAACAATTCCAACAACACTACATCAACTGTTGAGTGTGCTGTCATTTCAAATGAGAGTCTGACTTTCCCAATTCGCTTTATCAACTGCTGTGGGCTTTAATGATGAAAACATCTGCGTATCTGTAGTCGATACTAGAGTCCTTAAAATTTCCACATGTTCTTGCAGATTTTTTAAATGTCACATGCTTAATAACCAACCATATGAACCTCGTCTCAATACATTCTGCATGTTGTCTTTTTCAAATTAAATCCCAATATTGTTATCAAGTGCACTGGGTTCCTGTGCTGTGCTTTCATTGTCATATTATTATTATTCTGCAGACAGAACTCTTACTGTCACACGTGTATCTGTGCATCTCATACAGAATGAGAATCTCTGATGACCTGCCGTGCAGTCAATAAATATTCTATATTTACAGAGCTTCCCTGTAATTTATGCACGATTGTGCTTTACATACTTCTGTCACACACACACACAAGCAGGAATTGAGGTTGGAAAATGTCACACAACAGCTGGGTACACAACTCACACAATACACAACGTGTTAACACACCATACTGTGCAGCCACACATCACCATCATCTTTGTGATAGGTCATCTCTATTACCTTCACTACGTAAAGATTCTAATGATTATATAGAAATATTAAAGCATGATGAAGCACGGTTTGATACAAGTATTGATGCATTATTGTGATTTATCTCAGGCTGATCTCAGTTACTGTATTTATCGAGATGCTTAATTCATATGAATTTCTACAATGAGAATCGCATTATTAAATAAAGCAATAGTGAATGCCTTCAACTTATTTAACGAATTAGCCTCGTGAAATATTGCTGAACAGCGATGAGATTTAGTGACATTTTCAAAAATGCGTCTGTGTTTGTTTCTTTCAGCAGATGGTGGCGTAGTGTTTGTAGTTTTAAAGGGTTATGTTCAGTCTCTTTTTCACACCCGCTCTGTTGTGCGACAGCAGAAACAGAGAATATGTGATTGAGAACCAATTAATCATTTTCTTTTAGCAACATTTCAAGTCTGTCATTCCTAATATCGTAATTTAGTGATATCTTTCATGAAAAACACACTGAGAGATGCCCTCCTAAACTGTGAAAGAAACTGTGATTTTACAGAATTATTTTATGAGTTACTTTATTTTGGGTTATTTTTTTTTACAGATTTTCCATTAAAATATAAAAAACGGGAATTGTCCTGTTTTTAACATATATTTCATGTAATTTTGAAATGCGGCAAATTTACAAGAAGAAACAGGGGAGTTGGATGTAATTTTACAGGGAAAACCGCTGCCAGAAAGTTTCTGTTTTTCTAAACAAGATTTCTTTTTTTAAAGTTTATTTTTGAAATACGGTCAAAAACTAAAAAAAATCAGAAAAAGACAACAAATTTACAATAAAAAACTATTTAATATATATCCTTATATCTTACACTTACATTTCTGTTTTAAATTTTTTTACGGATTTTTTTTACACTGGAACAAAACACACCCCGGTGTTCTAATCTACAAAGTAAAAGAAACATGTATTAAAGAACGCCACAAACACATATATCAACATCTTGAACATGTACTCTTATTGTTCTTGTGATAATGCATTACAGTATACAGAATCACCGCGGAGGGTTTGCAAGCCGCGGGCCACGAGGAGCGCTTAGCATCCTGAAGATGGATTACTCTGTGGTTTTTCAGCACATGGAAGGTCAGTGGTTTTCCTCTGACTGCAGGTGCTGAGAGAGAGAGAGAGAGAGAGAGAGAGAGAGAGAGAGAGAGAGAGAGAGAGAGAGAGAGGTGGTTTCTGCCTGTTGTCTCAGCAACACGTGTCTCCTCTGAGGCTTTCTGAGTTTTTTACAGTACGGTGTAACTCATTACTTTAAAAGTGTTGTGTCAGGTCTGGTTTTATGTGCACTTCTCTGGTCTGATATTTTACAGCCCATAATAAATAACTTCTTTATGCAATTATAACTTCAATCAGCCGGATAACTAAACACAAGGTTAAAGTGTGCTTTATTGAGCGCAAGACGGTTTGACGCACCTCTGGTCCAAAGCGCCGGTCATTTGGGCAACTAAGAGGCTGTTTGCACAACACAGTTTTCAGCTAAGGAAGCAAAAGCCTTTTATGTGTTCCGATTGTTTTAAACGGACAACAGCCTTTTGGGGTTTAAACAACAGTTACCGTGCTAAAACCATGGTACATGTGTGGTAATCATGATTTAACAATAGCAACCTTTTTTTTTTTGTAGTAAAACCAATGTAAATATTCACAAGGAGGGGGGGTGGTGGGCTCTTTTAATCTTTACCACAGAAGTAGAATCACTTATTTGATTTGCTGGTTTGTTCTTACCGTAATGGTTTGAATAGCACTCCTCTCCCAGTCCTCTTCTGCTTGATGTTTATTGAGTGGAGTAAATAAGTCTTTTGTCCCATCAGCAGGTTTATTAACCCGTGAGGTGGTGAGTGAGTGAGCGAGGGACACTCTATACAGCTCAGTATCTCGCTTTGACCGCCACGTGTTCTGGAAGCTCCAGCAACAATAAAGCTCAGGTCCAGAGTCGCTTCTGACGGATCGATAATCCTCCATGTGTGTGTTAGTGCTTCAATATTACTCTGTTTCTCTCCAACCTCTTCCTGTTCTAACACACACACACAGACATGCACGCACGCACACACACGCTGACACGCACAATGACACACACTCTGACACACACACACACACTGACACGCACACACTTTCATCTGCTCGTTTGATCTGGGCCGTGACAAGTTCACTGTGTGTAAAAACAGTTGTGAAAGCTTCTCTTTGATGTTTCATTCATTTAACTGAGAAAGAAACAGAAATCCGCTGTAAATCTCACCGGACACACTTGTCTGATATTTTATCAGCTCGTCCTTTCAATTTTTTTGTTGTGTTGAGTCTCCTGTGAGTCCAAAACTACTTCAGAATGTTTCTATGCTATCCGTTTAACATCTTCCCGAGCCGCTGCTCAGAGCTACACATCTACCAGCACTTCGGTATGAAGTTATTGATATTCAAATAAAAAAGTAAATACTGTCTGTAGAAGCGTGCATCTGTTTATGTCAGCACCAGTAATCCAGCTGTGACCTGTCAAACACAAACACACAGATGTAGTGTTGTATACAGATGTCTTAATGGGTATGAAAGTGCACATTTAACCGTACGGTGTAAACATTAATACACATGAATAAAAGCAATGCCGACCAGAACAAAAATCACTTTTTTTGAAGTTAATCTAGTTGTGTTTTCATAATAATAATGTATCAGACGTCATATGATTGTTACTGAAAAAATCATTCTATATTAACTTTAGCTTTATTCTGTCACACTGCAGACTGTTCGATTTTCAGACAAATTTTGAGAATCCTAAAAGATTCCTCTGATCCAACTGTTTATTGGCTAAAATCAGTAATCTTCAAAGGTTGATTGACAGCTGATCAACGATCATTGTACATTTTTCCTCCGATACAACCTCAAAACACAGCACCGCGATAAGTGAACTTTACTCTACGTCACTTTGAATAAAAGCTTCACCTGAACCGCTGAACCCGAGATGAAGAAATCAAACACGTCAGCGCTGGTGTGAACTCCAGGAATCAAACAGCCGGAGGAGTTTGGAGAAGAGTAGGATTGAACCCCGAGGAGCATCTTTTACTCCGTCAGTCTGTAAAGAAATAAATCACATTACAGGTTCAGCGGGACGGGGCCGGTGTACACGCACAGGCGGTCCATGCATACAAATGCTGTGTCCCGACGGCGAAGACTATGAACGAGTACTAATGACGCCTTTCAAAGCCTCTGAAGAATAAAGATAAAAGAAATGAGACACAAAGGTAGCATGTAGTACACTTTGATGTGCACTTATTTGCTATTGGCCCCCAGGAATGTTTAGACGAGGTCGATTCTTGTTGTTCTTTTATTTCAGGACATAAACACTGTTTTTCTTGGCTTCTCTTTGCAAAACTAAACATGGTTCGTGGAGATAAGAAACTAAGCGTGGTATCTCGTGCTCCAGATATTTATGAGGCGATCTGAATAAACGCTCAGCCCTCGGTCATATAGAGGAAATCTGATGATTATTATTCTCTGTGTAATGCTGAGGGCATTGTTAGAGCTCACGGAGCAAAATAATCACAATCTGTCTTATTAATCAAGTCACAGGACGCAAGAGCCTTGTGGATCAACCTATGCGTAGGTTTCATACCTAAACGTGTGTATGCACATTGGTGTAAATCTTAAAATGGTGTATGCACCATACGTAATAACTGTGAGGTTTATGGTAAAACTATGGAATTACTGACCATATTCATTCAAATAAAAATTGCTATTATTTGACTATAGTCAAATGACGTAAAAATATGTCTGTTTTGGGCTGATCAGTGATGACGAAAACTATAATCATGTTATTTTGGCTAATATTGAGATCACAATTATTTAACATGATTACTCGCTGACTTCTGAAACAACGTAAAATAATAATCAAAGCGTCTGCTAAATGCTTAAATATAAATGTCTTTTTAAATTGAATTCAACTAAAAATCATTAAATAATATTTATAAAAAGCTGCACCCTATAGATCCTTGCAAAATGGAATACCACGCAATAATCAATTTAACTCAGTTTTTTTGTTTCTGTATTAACTGGAAGCCAAAACTGACAAATACGATATGTCACAATTACTTTCAGAGCTCTACTGTAATTCATCAATTTCAAGAAAAGTGATTACTATAATTTTTGTAAGGAAAGTTCTATCGATGGAAACACACGTGACACCCCCATGTAAATGGGACAACTTGCCCCGAACGGTTTGACCTTAAAGGGACACTTCACCCAAAACTGAAAACACATCATTTACTCACCCTCAGATTGTTCCAAACCTGTATAAATGTCTTTGCTCTGCTAAACATAAAGGAAGATATTTAGAAGAATGTCAGTTACCTAACAGACCTCATACCTCATTGACTCTCATAGTTGGGAAAATAAATACAATGGGAGTCAATGGGGGATGAGATCTTTCCCCTCACACAAACTCATCCACAGCGCCTGTCTGCCACACCAAGGACAAAAAATATGTTGTTAATTTAGCACTACAGGGCTGGAAAAGGTTTCTTCGCTCGCATTAGCGCTGAGAGTAAGCCTTTGTATTATTAATGAGCTTTTCATAATTGATGAATTCTAAAGACAAATATGGGCAATTATTGTAATCTTGTGAGAGACGAATCGTGGATCTTAATTCTGCCACATCAGGCTCTGTAATGTGGTTTTCTGCTTCCACTGTAAAGGGGAAATGAGCTTTTAGAGTACAGAAGAATAAAATCAACATTATAATGATTATAATTCGTGGTGCCGGTGAAAAACTGTTGCTTTGAACGAGCCCCTAATCCCAAATATTGTGCTGTCACGTCAAGATTTAAGTAACAATACTAACAACTAACAATAAAAAAAGATACAACAAATGCAAAAATCAATGTATGCAGTAAAAACTATTTACAAGGAAACACCGGCTGTGGAAAAGGAAAGGACTTCGAGGACTTCAAAGGGTCACAACAAACTTTTTAAATATAATGTTATAAAATGTTGTGCCCTCAAAATCTGAAAATGCACTTCCCTCCTGTAGTGACTATCCATCTTAGATGACGTATGTTAGACGGCTTGGGCGGAGCATCCGTTAACTCCTCCCCTTCAACTGTCAGTCTGCTGCCAGTTCCATTTCAAAATGGCTGTTCAATCAAACCGTAGAGAAAAACGAAGCTCAGTTTGACACATTGTTGACATATCTTCACAAACTCAATACATTCGCATTATGACGGCGCATGTAAATGTTTTGAGGGTTTTTTATACACAGCCACTTACTGGTTCAGAAGAAACCGGTGGTCATAGGAAAGAAAAACAGACAAAATAGAAATAGAACCAATATACTTCAAAATAAAAGTCTTCTACTTCCAATTATGACTGTGACATGATACCTGAAAAAGTAAACAAAATAAAAGCTCACGACAGAACATATTAAAACGCTTAGAAAATGTAAATAGTCAAACTCGTGTGGTAAACTCTAGTTGTCTCACAAGATCTGTGTCTAACCAGCATTTCACAGAAACATATTCACTGGAGTATAAGAAGCACTCATATCACAGAAATCATCCGTTAAACCTCTATCAAAGATATTAAAATGAACAAAATGCGCCACTGCTGTTACAATGCATGGCGAGGAATGCAACGGTAAATATGGCCGCTCTAGTGAAGGAAGTCCCGCCTCTCAATAAAACGAGCCAATCGTCAATCAGTAAAGACGGAGGATTCTCTGGGGCGGGGTTCATGTGAGGCGCTTGCCAGCCAGAGCGCAGATGCTGTAGATTAGGTGACCTCGTAAAAGGTAATTATTAGTGCAATTTAACCTAAATAATGACACGGTTCATGTCATGTTTAATTATTGATCAAAAATGTTTTGTTTAATTTAGACTTTTGCCAGGGATGTTATAAATATCTGCCTTCCCCCATTCAAGTAGATAGGACTGTGGACTTGCTATGACGTAAATAGCATCGCAGAGGCGTTGCAAACATGGCCGCCGAGGGCACGGCTTCCGTTAACGGACTTTGGCCGTACGCAGTACATACATGAGGTGATCTGCTCCATCAGAACATTTCAATACATAACTTAGTAATGAAAGATCACATGTTCTGTGCCACTACTTTCATAATAACAGAAGAATCTGATTCTGTCTGATATAACTGCACTTCAGTGTCACGGGGTTACAACAGTTCACGTACAGAAATATAATTACGGTTCAATGGATTTCGAAGTGTACCATCATAAAGTTAAATGACTCATTTTCTTTTGTGCTCAATACTTGGCAAAATTGTCTGCGATGCTCCCCTCTCTGTGTTATTCATGAGGTGTTCATGAATATTCAGAAGAGCAGCAGTCATTAGAAACACCCCTGCATTATATCCTCAACCTCAATGAAATATTAAACTCCTGAACAAGAACAAAAGACTAAAGCTAGAGAAGGTTGTTGAATGTCGGCGTCAGATTCTGCAAAGGCACATGTTGAGTAAGTGCAGAACTTATATTCTCGATGATGTAGGCTAGAACCACCAAGCTTTTTGTGGAGGGGAACCAACAAATTTGAGCACGTCTGTATTTTATCTACTGTACTTTGTATAATTTTAACAACAACAAAAACAGAATAGTTGTGAAAATCACAGACAACTAAAAATAATTCAATGATTTCCACAAACTAGTCTATTCTGTGTGAGCATGTTTGTTTTGTTCTGAGATTGGTGGTGACCTCATTTAGCTTTGCCCCAAAGGAACGAGGGTTTCATTTGTTTACTCCTTCACTTGGTTTGCTTCAAACTCTTTAAATGACAGCCCTATTTAAATAACGTTTGCATTTAATTTGCGGCTCACCTACGGCAAAAGCCAATCCCATCAGTACACGCTGGGAGCAACAATTAAATTTCAAAAGTGTGTTTTTAAAGTCCATTGTGCACGTCCATGTGCCCCAAAATCAATATCGTCAAAGCTCCTTGTGCCCACGAGGCACCTTCACCGTTAAAATAATTCTTCGTGGGCCCTGCCGCCGGAACATTATTCATAAACCAGAGGATACCCGCGATGCCCGCGGTGTGGACCGGAGGGGCCGTATCCAATCGGAGAGCCTCGGGAAAGATGAAAGAGCTCGAAACATTTACACTTTTTAAGCGGCCCTCAATGGAGGCCATTTCTCACGCTGTTGGCAGCCAAGAGTCTGTTGGGTACAGGCGAGCACATTGTTTCCTGGAGATTAAAATTGATTCGAGGAGAAATGATTAAGAACGTGTAAAATGGCTGTCAGCGGGGAGAAAGCCAAACCTCTGGAGCAGGTTAAGTGATTATGTCAGGTTATGATTCATATTGCACTAAAAACAAATTACAAAACACTTAATATCTCCAAGGCCAAAATGAGCTAAAGAGCAGAAATGAGCCCAGATTGCTCAGAAAACATCACTTAAGAGGAACGGTGGGTACCAAAGGCGTCATAAATGATCACAGTACTATACATGCACCTTGACAAATCTCCCAAACTTCACAAACAAAACTTATTTTTTCAAATGTTTTACAAAGAATAAATTCCCACAATATCGTTTTTACATTATAGTACAACCGGTCTTCTACGATCAGATCATGTCAGTGACGTATAGGTTGAGGGGCTTCTTTGTTTCTTTTTCAAATAATCATTTTCTGTGATTTATGTTAGGGGTGCCACAATAACCATGATATTTAAAATCATTATTATTGATATCGTGTTCATAAATAATTCAGCAAGAGTGTGATTTTGTTTTTATTAATACTAATACTAATGTTAATTTTAGTTAAATATTTAGCAACTTTGTTTTATATGCTTTTGTCATTAATTAAATTAAAAGTTTTGTTTTGACTATTATAATTTTAGTGCTTCAAATTTATTTCTGGGGCTACATTTACATTTTTTGTTAGTTTGCTTTTCCCAATGATTTTTAGGCAAATATTTTATTGTATTTCAACAAGCCAAAACGCTTTCAAAGTTTTATTTTAGTAAACTAAATAACCTTGTTCATAACCTGTTTAAAGTTTTGCTTTAAGAGCCACACGGTTACAAACTCTCTCTAATCCTCATACTGGAACTTTGAGTGTGACTTGATGGCCGAAAAGGGAGAAAACAAAAAATAAACAAAATGATGAGTTTGACTGATATAATTACTGAAACATTGAAATGGATCCCACGATAATAATGTCTTACTTATGGTCATGATAACCGTGATGTGGAATCTGATTTTGTGACAGTCCTAATTCATATTTTATACGTTTATAAAAAGCAAAATCTCTGTTGATGTGTTAAATCTGAATTCCTCTCAGTTGAGCCAATACGGATCAATAATTGATGACCTCATTCTGCACCTCAGCTTCTCATCAGATGCAGGCTGTGAGGTAAACTAAACACTATTGGCTACTTTAAAAGGGGAGGAGCCACTCATGTATCCGGTCCTTACATCCTGTTTCAGTTGAAATGACGTTAACGCATCAAACAAAGCAGCACGTTTAAAGGCACTTCAGCGAGTTTTCAATCCGTCTGCATTAGCAATGGTTAAAGTGATCCTGACCGACATTAATGACTGTGTTTTTAGCTTCATTATCGCTCTTATCGATGTAACATTCTCAAGCAAGGTTCAATAACATCGAACGTCTATTGTGGAAATATCCAGCATCTTTCTTCACCTGTGAGGCTATCGTTTATCCGGCCCGAGTCGTATCGGCTGTCGTCTCCTGATCCGGATCGATAAGTAGCGTGTTGTCTAAATGCTACATCGCAGTATGTCTTCGGTTTAATCCCTTTTCACATCACCTATGAAATGCCACACAAGCTCAACATTGATCTCCTGACGTTCAGCTGGCTGTTTACATGAACTATAGAATTATTCGGCAAAACACTTCTGACCTTTCAAAAGACAATTTATTGATAATATGAACATATGTAGAAGATCATCTTTATGATCGTCATTTACACAATCCTGGATGAGTTCCCTTTCCCAAACAAAGAGATGCCTGAACTCAACATTACCGAGTACATAGCGTTTCTATATCTAAAAACGTGTCAGTTTTGTTCTTTTCTGTACAAGCAGATTTACACATAGTTAAAAAAAACTTGTGATATCACAATTTTCCTCAGAGACACAAATGTCTTTTTATGTATGAAGCGACAGAGGCTTACCGCGGTACTTTGTGTTGAGATGAGGTAATTATTGCCTGTGGCTGCACAGGTTGAATCATGCTGGCAACATATTTAATTTAGAGACGAAGGCGATTCTCACGGGGGCGACGAGTCCCCAAATTATGCATTAATGTGTTGGGAAAAGGCAAAGCGGGACGTGTGTGCTGAAGGAGGTCCGAGGCGCAGAGGGGCTTTACCAGCACAGCTCAACTATCATTCTCAATCACTATTCAGTGTGAAGTCAGACGCAGACGGCGTTTGAATCGTGCCAGCCCGGGGGTGACACGTGGCTTTCTCAAGACCACCTGAGAGTTTCAGTAATTCGTTTATCCCCACTTATGCATTTTTAATATTCGGTAACGATGTCATTTGCAATTTGAGATCTGTATTGTACCTGTTTGGGACCCCTGACTCCAGATTTCGGCACAGAAATATCCCGAGAGCAGATTCACGACTCAACTCATATTAGGAGCTGCTTCGACAAGACACCGGAGCTGCTCGACTGCTGAACATGACTGATGACTTCATAAGCCGGGAATGAAAGAAGATTAAGACGAAACACGGAAATGAAGCTTTGATAAAAGAAAAAGAAATGAAGAAAATGACCTACCCAACATTTGTGACATTCTGTGGTGGACACGTGGCCGCCCTATCCATAACAGGAACTAAAACTCAAAACTAAAGCAAACATCATTTTACACACACACACACACACACACACATACTTACAATGCAAGTATCAACATCAACATTCTCATAAGAAAGTATCACAGACGAGATCTCATTAATATTTCAATTCATCAATAAGATTAAATGGAGAGCAAACGGAAACTTTGTCTCAAGTCTCATCAGCGTCTCAGGAGACGTGTCAACAATGTGTCAAACGGAGCTCAGATTTGCAATCTAATGTCAATATTATTGACGATCTCAATAACAACTCAAACATTTCTCATCAAATTGACCCAAATCCAGACTATGTGACCTCTACAATCATTTACATTTACATTTAGACATTAAGCAGACGCTTTTATCCAAAGCGACTTACAAAGAGTTTAGGAGCAATAATCTACATTCATTTTACATCTCAATACTCTTGTGTTTCAATAATTACACTCTCATTTGACTCTCTTCTTATCTCTTCACAGTCATTTTAGGAGAAACATCTGAGACTTAAAGGTGCAGTTTTTGATTTACAGCGTCCACTAGCATTGTATTATAGATTTGCAACGAATCGCTCAGTCCAAACACTACGGTGGCCCCTGTAGTACAAAAAGATGTTGTTCTCATGGTAACGCAGGGAAGAGGTCATGCGGGCATTAGAAAGACTGCAGAAAGAGCGATGTCTTATTTATTACATAAAATAAAAGGTCTGTGGATTTTAAGTATAAAAAGAAGGATAAAAGTCAGGCAGGAGCTGGACCTGCGCTAATGTTATAAAGTCTTTCTAGCAGAGACGCGACAGGACCCGCGGTACCAAGGCTTTTAGCAGAGATACTCACAGATATCTATGACGATACTTTCCAGCAGAGAGACGTTGGAGAGAAAGATCGTCTAAAAATCATAAATATCTAATAGCAAAAATAACCTTTGAAGATTGTCATGTTGTCTTGTTGTATTTTTGTTCAATGAAAACAATGAAAATGTTTAAGTACAAGTTTGAGTCAGGCCGTAAGTGTGCACGCTCATGTAGTGCACGCTCGCCAGGAAAATCTGCAGTCTGAACGTGTTTACAGCTTCTGTTACAAATCCTTAATGCAAACAAAGAAGGGTAAAAAAGACAGTTTCCAGGACAGAGCAAACCATCCCCACACACAGCATCAGCACAAAGTCATAAACTGTGTGCCAAATCTAGCACAGAATATATATACACAGTGCTTAAAGTGATCCTTCAGGCATGAATCAAAATGTTTCCCGTTTTACTTAACCTCAAGGCATCCTATAGGTGAATGTGAATTTCTTCTTGAATAATAATGTTATTATTATTATTTACACTGTTATTATTGGATATTGTTTAATGCACAATGAGGTGCAAAAATGTATCTGCCACTATTTATAAGTATCAAAAGCATCTAACAACTATTTCTACTTCATCCAAAGAAAATACAGCTTTTTTTAGTAAGTGTTGAGAAGCATTGATATTGACTAATTAATAGACACTCCGTAAATGAAAATATTTTATAGAAAAAAATATAATACATTTTCTTAATGTGTCTATACACAGTCATAACTTCTGTCCTGAAAAAAAAATCTCAAAATATGTTCCCGGGGCTATGCATAAGTCCCGCCCACACGCGAGATTTGTGCCAGAAAGGCGAACGAACTCTGAAAGCGCGAATGAAAAATCTAGCAGCGAATACGAAATCGAAACTTAGAAAATTGCAGTTTATTAGAAAATCAAAAATGTAAAAATTTGAAAAGTTGTTATTTTTATTTCTGCATTGTATATTTTTGTTAGTGTTTTTAAAGTTTGCGTTATTTTTCATTGGCACTAGAATAATCCCATGGTTAATGGGGGGCATGAACTGTCTGGTTATAAGCATTCTTCCAAATATCTTTCTCCGTGTTCATCAGAACAAAGACATTTATACAGATTTGGAACAACTCAAAGGAATTTTCATTTTTGGGCGAAGCATCCCTTTAACCACCTGGACAGGTCAAAGAACACGCTGTCTTTTACTACTGCACAGGCTATTCTAAGTAAAAGTAACACAGAATCATTGGCTTTCAAATCACTCATTTTTATACATCAGTGGATAAATCTGTGGCATTTTTAAGTGAAGCATCAGTCAGTCTGATCTTCACCTGCAGGTAAATCAGTACCATACACTAATACTGCCACGGAGCTTTTATAAGAGAGCAGATGAATGGATGACCCTGAAATATTGTCTTGAAATCGCGTCTGTTCCATCTGCAATGTCGAAGGCGCTCCGAGACTGAATGCGGTACATAATAGCACAGGATAATGAATGAAAAAGCACTCGAGATATATCTGGAGCGCTGCAGGTGATGAGACGGATGATAATGCGGCGCTAAAAACTATCCAGTGATGCCCTGACACCTCCACATACCCAATTTCTCATCTACCGTGAATCAAAAACTGTTCATGCTGTTCCACCGAGAGAAGTATTCCAGTCAACATTTTAAACCATTAGACATGACTTTCACTTTCTACATCACAACACAATGTTCCACGGAGCTGAAGTCTGTGCTGATCATTTACCCAAAATCACAATGTACTGCTTCATTTCTGTAGTGAAACACTAAATGAGAATCAGTTACACGTGTCTCTGTCAGTCAGCCGCACCGCAACTTCATAAACACCTCAGCAACCATCACACCAATGCCTTAGTTACCCCCTAGCAACATCCTGGAAACCTTTGCTTAAAATGATTTCCAAACGCAGGTAGAAACCACCGTTCTCGGCGTGCATGTGAACATATGAACACATGGGTCGACTGGTCTCAGATCTGTGAGCGGGTCATTGCGGATGAATGTGCTGTAATCTCTCTGTTGAGATGGTGGAGATGTGAAGCACAACAGCAGGCAGATGCAGGCACTTAAACGCCGAGGGAGGGAGCACAGCATGAGACTCAAATATTGATGAAGTCCTTTACCACACACTCACACCTCTGAGAAAAGCAAATGACTCGAGAAGACACGATGATGCTTTCGAGAGAGACAGAAGCAAACGCACATTTGAAGGAACTTTATATGTTGCATATGTAAGGGTGTAAGATGGAGAACACCGTTATGAAAAGCGTTTTATTGATCTGAGATCAGATGAGGCCTGACTTAAAAACACAATTCTCCATGCACATAACGGGATTTAGACGGTTTCATCAGTGTGCGCCTGGACCAAGGTTAACTTCCGGTCTGGTTTAATCATTTATAATAGTAGTATAATTGAATTTATATGCATATTCACTTATTTTAATGTGTTGGTGTGTATTAATTGTATTAAAACTACTCGACAGTTATTGATTCTTTGTGGAGGTCTGCTGGAAGTTAAGTTTGGGCCACATAACGTTTGTTTATGTTGTTGCCGCCGAAACTATAAAAAATAATTACATTTAGTGCAAATATGTGGACACTGTTGACACTTTAAGAATACAATTTAAGCAAAGTTTTAAATATGCGGCCACTGGAGAGTACTTATCAGATTAATAAAAGAAAACCCTATAGAAATTATATTGAATTAAAAATAAGAATCCTATTTTAAGTCACAATTTTTATGAATGAGAAAAATATATGATACATTTAATCACACATTATAAAATGATTATTATTAGGGCTGTCAAAAGATTAAGATTAAGAAAAGATCACAATTAATCGCATCCAGCATAAAAGTTTGTGTTTACATAATATATGTCTATGTACTGTGCATATTAATTATGTTTATATAAATACAAACACATACACATGTATACATATTTAGCAAATATTTGAAACCAACAATTGAAATTATATATAAATGTTTAATAATTTTTATATTTTTCTTAAATATGCATAGATGTGTATGTGTTAATAAATACAAAATTATTATGCACAGCACACAGATATATATTATGTAAACACAAACTTTTATTCTGGATGCGATTAATCGCTATTAATCTTTTGACAGCCCTAATTATTATATAAATACATATTATTATATAAATAATCCATCCATATCATTTTTAAATATACATATTAACACATTTTCACATCATTATTTATCCCCAAAATACATTGCAGTAATGTACTTCTAAAAGATCTAAATAGTTTCTACAATTCTTTACTTGGCAGACTTGGCACGATTCCTACAGTACTGCATTCCAACAATCATTTTTAGAAAGAAAAATCTGAGAATGAAGAGGATGAAAGAGTGACACAAAGAATGTAAATGATATAAAACACCCCATAGAGACATTACTGCGCATTTAACTTTATCGCAGCTTTCATTCAGTCCGATAACAAAAAGCCTTTTTAGAATAGCCTTTTCCAAAAACACTGCTGGAACACAAACCTCCATCTCTCTCCATCTATCGCACGCTCTCTTTCTCTTTCTCTTCTGTGACGCGATTGGCTCACGTCCAGCTCTTTGACATAAGCAAGGCCGAGGGTCTTAACCTGTCCGTCTCCCCTGGAGCTCATCCATCTAACACTAAAGGGCAGCAGAAAATCTGCAGGTTCAGGCCCTTTAGCTGGCCTGTGTGCATCATGTTTTGTGAATTCGGTCATCCATCATTCCAAACTAATCCTTCTTAACCTCCTCTTCATTTCATACATTACGTGTCAACACGCTGACCTTGACCACGCTCGCAGCACCTCCAGTGCCAATTTGGAATCAGACGGATGGTAACAGCTTTGAGCCCAACTCAACGAGAGCAGCTGGAGGGAGTCATTTAACGCTGATCTAGGAACAGCTTTATCCACGCAAGCTCTTGATCTAAGTGCATATGATGGACAGCAGCCCTGGTCTCTGATGAGGAGAAGCCGTGAAACTCATGCTCTTCATCACAATTTATCATCTAAAGAAAAATAAATATTTCTCTCTTTATCTTACATAAATATGAAGTACTTGCTTTAATGTTTTTTCTCCTGATGAACACAGAGAAAGATATTTGGAAGAATGCTTTTAACCAGACAGATGTTGCCCCCCATTGACTCCCATAGTAGGAAAAAATACAATGGTCGTCAAAGTGCCCCAGAACTGTTTGCTGTCCTACACTTCAAAATATCTTCTTTTGTGTTCAACAGAACAAAACAAAAATGATCAAGTATTTTTCCTACTACGGGAGTCAACGGGGGGCAAATCTGTTTGGTTATACGCATTCTTCCAAATATCTTTCTCTCTGTTCATCAGAAACTTGAAGGTGAGTAAATCTCATTTTTGGGTGAACTATTCCTTTAATAATGCATTCAAATTTGACGTTTGATCACATTTGATCCGTCTGTGTTTTATGGCTTTAGTGCTGCTTACACACCTCTCCACAAAACCTAAACCACACAAAACCCACCGCAAAACAAGCACGACACATTCAATCAAACTCAAATGAGCACAGCGGAAGCGTTCTCTTAACACACAGATGGTATTAATAATAAAACTGAAGTGATGTGCTCATAAGGAAACAATTGCTACTGTTGAAAATGACTAATACAACACTCTGAGATTTATTTAGTCTTACAGTATGAAATGAAAGTCATTTCAGGAGAACTTTTCTTCTAAATCATTCCCCGTAATACCTGTTCATGGACATTCATTGGCTTCGGATACAGACGGCGTCAGGGATTTTTCTAGGTGAACAGTCACCGTTATTAAACGCTTTCGGTTTCATTATAAAGACTTGTGAGGGATTTTCACATATCAAAAAAGTGGAATACGTAATATCGGTTTTCTGCAGCGCATTCAGTTTTTCTCATTCATTCTCAGAACGGGTTTCTCTGAAGAAACTAAACAGATAATCATGTGGTGTTAGGATGGCAAAACAAGCAAAATCAGCTGTTACAGAGAACTTCTCATATCCTTTGTTATTGATGTCAAAGTCTAATGAAAAACCAACTCTACGGCGCTGCATGTTTGTCTTCTTACAATTGTGTCGGAGTTGTTTTTTATTTGAGTTTTGTTTCCTATCACACAAGCTGTTCATGTTGGCATCGGTTGGTTTCTACCAAGAGCACCTGCCAAAACACCTCAGAGACAGGACCAATTTCAACATCAAAACTAAGTGCTTTTAGGCTGAAAATCATATTTGTTTCACCATCTTAACTATGAAGGATTGATGATGAGTCGCTTCGCTGCTGTTCGGAAACTTATCAGAACACAACCTCAACCCATTTTTAGGTCACGGGTGTCTTACCAGGAATCAAGTCTCTCATTAAAACGAGTCAGACGTGTATTGTTCTCTGTATGAAACACTGGTTTTGACTTCAATTAGAACGTCTGGCAGTGAATCCCCTGTAGGCGGCGTGTCTGGTGGTATGTACGGTTTAATGGGTGAGAATAGACTAATACACGTGACAGACGGAGAAAAAGTTATTTTCTTGAAAACAGTGACGAGGTGAATCAATTCCTGACAATGATAACAAGATCGTTTCTCAGGTGCTAAAACTGTCGCTGTTTTTTTAACTCGCAAAGTGTATCTTTCCCCTTCCTCTCGAGGTTTGAGAAAACTTTCATCATTGGAGTACACGCCGACTGGAAAAAAAACCGAAAGTTTGTCTTTGGAAGTGTGAAAAAAGGCACGTGGGTGCGGTACAAAGGGAAAATCGACTAGTATTCTTCTGAGATGCACCCATGGTTTTGAGGAACGTGTGTCTGTCTGTGTGCGAAGAAAAACATCTACATATCTATAAATATCTAAATCTTGTACTTATCGCATTCGAACGCTCGAGGTTTCAATACTACAAATAAACTTCAAAGACAACAAAATAAAAGCATCCTATGATGTCACATCAGGACATTGATCCGAGGCTGTAAACGTCTTCATACTCGACCTCTCGTGTTCTTGCTCACCGCAGTCACATCTGAAGCAGATGAAAGTGTGACGGGTTTGTTTGGATGGAAGACGTCACTTTACAGCCCAAGGAAGAAAGCCAACATATTTACTTTCACATACTTACTTTATACTAGCCTATATTTTAATCATTTGTCTGGAAGGCAAAGAGCATAGATTTGAAAATGATTTGAGATATAATTATTAAATAAAGATAATAGGCTATGAATGTGGTCCTGAATATGATCTATTATAACTGCATTTAAAACAACCCACATGGAATAACTGTAGTAAATTGTAATATACTGTAGTATTACAGTAATGACTACACTTTATGTATACTTACGCATTATGTATGATGAGCTGAAGTAAACTGTCGTATATTTTGCTTTAGTGTACTTTAATATTTCCTGTGGTAAGGTTTAAACACTAGTAGAGTATCTAGGAATTTTACTACAGTAAATACTTGAGCGTACTACAGCGTTTTTCCATGCCCACGTGGGTTTGGAAGAACACGTGGTAGACTAAGTAATTAAAGAAACATTTGGTATGGCAAACACATTTGTGGCCAATTGTTTAGTTAGAATAACAACTCTCTGTATTTCATAGATACGAAGAGCTTTCAATAAGGAAAAGATTGTGAAGTTCAGCGTGAGAGAATGGAGAAGTGCAGTAATAAGATTCCAGCGAAATTAAATAAACAACTCAGTTTACTCATCCAAAACAGGTGAAAAGTATTGAGAATCAAAATTTCCCAATGGCTGCACTCAACACTTAGACATGTAATGAGAGATAAATGAAAAACATTCTCATCTGTGTACTTTAAGCGTACTCATTTCAACAAACTATGATTTGGGACGGTCATTCTAATTTAAGATGGATAGTATGCAGTACGCAAGACAATTTACAGCAGTTAACAAAAACATCCGAGATGGCACCTGGATTATCAAAAATCACGAGCGGTTTGTAATTGGTGTGTTTTATGTCATAGAATAAAACTTGAAAATATTTAGAGGTTTTGTTTACCACAGACCTTATTTCAGGCAAATTAACAAAAAAACGTTCAATAAACCCGTAGACTTTGGGGCCTAAATGCTAACTCTCTTCCGGGGTTTACGTATAAAAATACGTCATCTCTAAGATCCTCAATTAAATAAAACACATACAGAGGAGGTCTTGTGGGATCGGAGACTGTTGGCTTTCTTCCGTGCAGAGTCCCCGGAGCCCCGAACATATCTTCTTCAATTCATTTCCAGCAGCCTCTCTGAAAGAGATCATAAAGTCAGAGCACTTCACATGTGAATGTCACACCTCTCACCGCTGACGGATTCTCTGCATTATTTATTAAAGTTATTATTCACATAAACAGGGTAATACATCAACATGCCGCAAAATATACAGTATGAAACATTTACAGTGATTTCACCACGGTTAAGTGGTGTTGTTAGAGAGACACGGCAAAGAGGTGTGGTAAAAGAAATAAATCACTACGGTGCTTAACCTTGAGTGCTTTAAGACTTTAAACAACAAAACAGTTTTATAGCGATTTTTTTAATTATACTTTACATTAAGGTTGCATTTGTAAGCATTACTTACCTACTTTAGTTATTATGACGTTGTTTAATTTCCAAATGAAAACAGTCCAGTACAGAAGTGTTTTTGGAGTGCGTTGGTTATCTTATCTGTCGGTACTCTTGAGTTCATTTTCTGAGTTGAATTGATAACACTTCTCACATGCTGCCCGGCCCGCAACCTCATTAAGAGTTACAGCATCTTTTTTTCCCAATTACTTTCCAGAAGTCCCTACACAATTTGAAGCAAATTTCAGACATCGCTTAATGCCAGTGGAGTGATTCCTAAGTCCCAAAGCCACAGATAAAATGCACCTCATCAGACTCCACCGCAAAGAGCTGAAGATCAATGAGAGCCAATTAAAGAACTCTTCTTTATTTAAAAGCCCTGCATCTCCGGCATGACACCGACTGACTCCTTTCTCACGCAACTACACACTGTACTGAGGATGACCTGAAGATATATTACACTGAAACTAAATGAACAGTTCTACTTTATGTGCGGGCGAGGCGATACGTTTGAGAACCTGGATCTCACAAATGAGTGCTATGTGGAGCCGTGTGCAGGTGGAGCCGATGTTGAATATTAACTCTAAACAATCTGTTCTATTACATCTCATTTGATCAATCTGAAAACTTGCAAATCAATTAAGTTCAATTGAGTTTTATTTATATAGCGCATTTCACAATGTTTCAAAGCAGCTTTACACAAAGACAAAAGCAAACGAAGGTTAGTATTCGTATTAGAATAACAATGAAGCTGCTGGTCATTTACTTATAAACAAGATATAATACTTGTATGCATCATATGTATACTTTGCTGAAAAGATGGATTTTTAATCTAGATTGTGATTGGGAGAGTGTGTCTGACCCTGGAATAGTGTCAGGAAGACTATTCCAGAGTTGAGATGCCCTTTGGTGGATTTAGTTATTCTAGGTAGTATCAGAAGTCTGGAGTTTTATGATCGTAAAGAGCGGGATGGGTTGTAGCGTGATAGAAGCTCTGATAGATAAGCGGGAGCTAAACCGTTTAATGCTTTATAAGTGATTAGAAGCACTTTATAGTCTGTCGGTAGCCAGTGTAGGGATGATAACATTGGTGTTATGTGGTCCAATTTTCTATAAGATCTCTAGCAGCTGCACTTTGAACTGTAATTTATTTAATGATGATGCAGGACAACCACTATGTAGTGAATTACAATAATTAAGTCTTAAATGCATGAACTTGTTTTTCTGCATCAGAAATACACAGAATATTCTGCCGTTTGGCAATGTTTCTAAGATGGAAGAGTGCATCATTCTATTTGCAAGTTGTAATCTGTCTTATTCTGTTTACAGGTATTTGGTGTGATAAGTAATATCGCTGTCTTATCCGAATATAGCAAAAGATAATTACTAGTCATTCACTGTTTTGTGTCCTGATCGCACTCTTCCAGTTTTGTAAATTTTGAGGTTTCGTCCGGTCTAGATGAAATGTGTAACTGAGCATCATCTGCATAGCTATGGAAACTAATTCCATGTCTTCTAATAATGTAAACTTGGGGCAGCATGTATATAGAGAATAGCAAGGGCCCTAAAACCTATCCTTGAGGTAATCCATTGTTTTCTGGCATTTGATTTCATGATTTCCCATTTAAATGAACAAACTGATATTGTTGGATAAATACGATCTGAACCATTGTAAGGCTCGATCCTGAATACCAATATAATTCTGTAAGCGATCTAGCAGTATGGCATGATCTATGGTATCGAATGCGGCACTAAGGTCAAGTAAACTAGTAGTGAAAAGCAGCCTTGGTCTGATGCTAGGAGTAGGTCATTTGTCATTTTAACAAGTGCGGTTTTCATGCTATGATGTGGCCTAAAGGCCTATTGAAACTTTTCGTGTAGGTCCTTTTTTTGTAAGACAGAGCACTGATACACAGCTGATATTGAATCATAGGGCAGACTTAAAGGTTTAGCATTTACTATCTTTTCTCTAATGTTTTCAATTTTCTCTGTGAAATATAGCATGAAGTCATTACTTCTTAGGTGAGGTGGAATATTCTGATCAGGTGTTGTCTGGTTATTTGTTAGGGTAGCCACCATTCTAAATAAAACCCTTGGAGGTTCCTGAGGTGCTCAGCCCTAGCCGATTTCATTGCCTTTTTGTAACAGTTCATACTATCTAACCACAATTCTAAAAACCTCTAGTTTTGTTCATCTTCATTTGCATCTAATTTACATGTTTATCTCTTCAGGGCACGTGTGGTGCTATTATACCTAGGTGCTTTGTTTTTCTCTCTAACCTGTTTAAATTTGATGGGTGCCAATGTATCTAATGTATTAAGAATATGATGTTCATAGTACTAGTGACTTCTTCGAGATCACGTGTGTTTAAGGGTGCACTAAGCAGTTGGGACCGGTCGGGCAGGTTATCAGTAAATCTTTTTTTTAGTGGTTGGGATCATGGTTCTGCCCTGTCGATAACGCGAAGCGATGCGGCCTTCAATCTCGGCCTAGGATCTCGCTAAGATCTATGCCATGTGATATAACTTGGTCTATGATTAAAACGATGGGTGGGTTTGTAAATGTTTTGCTTGACCCCAAATGAGTTCAATAAATCTAAGTTTGAAATTCTATAAACTCCAAAAGCATCACTTCTGTTATCAACATGATTGTTGAAATCTCCAGCAATTAGTGCTTTGTCAGCATGAACCAAAAGGTCTGACATAAAGTCTGCAAACTATTTTGGAAAATCAGCGTAGGGGCCTGGGGGTCTGTACACAGTGGCCAAAAGGAGAGACAGTAATGGTTTTTGTCTTATATCTGGAAGAGGGACTTTAAGAACAAGTGCTTCAAATGACTGTTGATTGATTAACATTAAGAATATTTCTATAGATTGTTGCAACACCGCCTCCACGACCAACCGAACAGGCTTCATGCTTATAATGAGATATTAGATACTCCACCCGCTCACTCACATAAGACACACATGGTGATATTAAATTCATTATATATAATAAATTACATTGCTTGTCAGGGAAAAATGGATAAGACAGGCCATTCAAATGGAACTAATGAGAACCACACTGAACAGCCAACAGATCACAATACAATACATACAGTAAATGATAGATGTCAAGGGCACTGCTCTAGTACAGTATTACAAGCTCATATAAACATGAGAAATGTGAAGACATGGCCCTGAACATACCTGACCTAACAGTTTCTTCAGGTTTGGTGTGTGTTCACAACATCTATAGTATATCAGAAAGATCCATACACTTCACTGATGTTTCACAGACAAACCGCCAGAAGTCATTTAAGATCAAATTATTTTTAAAAGCCCACAGCCCTGAATCTTACATCCCATTCCTGTAGCTCAATTCACAGAGTATGGTGTTAGCAACATGAAGGTTACGAGTTCAATCCTTACAAACACACAGATTGATCAAATCAAAAATGTGCACACCATAAAACAGTTTGAATATAAAAATGCTGTATAAATGTAAAGCATGATATGTAAAAGATCTCAACATAGAGGTTTCTCAATATTTCTCAGAGAAATTCCGTCACCAATCATTAATAAATCAAAACTCTTAATGGATGACAATCGGTCGGTGTACTGAATGTTTACCGTCTGCGCGCTTCTTCGTTTTGTTATTCTTTTGCTCTGCACGTCTGGGGATTGAATGTTTATTTCTTTTGAATGTTTTTTAGTGCACACGATTAGTGCTCAATTTCCAGTGAAATATTCAATGTGTGATCAGTGAATACTTACAGAAACACTGACTGACTGACTTACAGCTCTTCAAGTTTTAAAGCTACACTATGGAACTTTTGCTCACGGTTCCCCCATGTGGTTGATATGCGCAATTGTCTGTTACCTGTGTCGTGAAACAATATCGCTGTATACAAGCTTCCCCGTGGCCGGTGCAATACACGTGAATTTGTTGACTAACCTGCTGAAACCGGCGAATGCAGAAACGTCATTTGGAAACCATGTGGTACTCTTGCCCAGGCAGGGGATGGGTGGGGCTGTGTGCACCGACCCCAACACACAACTTACAGAGTGTGATTTTAGCCGCTCGGGCAGCTGCGGCAGTAGAAGTCAGCCGGTTAAGAGCTGTCCTACCACTGAAATCATTTTAGAGACATTATTTTAAGGTCGAAAAGTGTTGCTTTAATGCAGGAGAAATGTATAAAGCGCTTCTCTGTGTTTTGCTATAAGTACAGAAATCTCTGTATCAAAGCAAAGCAGACATACATTTAGGGATTAAGGCCTACAACTGAACTTAGACAGGCTACGAAGTTCTAGTTTTTATTTTCAATTTGAAAAGATTCAACCTCATATAACAACCTACACTCTTTTACTACAGTAATCATAGTTGAATCATGGTGTTTGTGACATAAACGGTGATCAATCTGTCCAAACGGTTACTACAGTTTTACTATAGTAAAACCATGGTTAATTTTCATGAGAGTCGATTCCCCTTTGGTCCTGAGGAACGAGTCACAATTTATTAAAGTCATATTCTATAACATAATGTCTTTGGACTGTATTTGTTTTGTGTTGAACACACATGATAAGTCATGACTCCGTGTTTATATTGTGGGACGGATCAACACTGTGATTTAATTGCTTACCGACCTGTCTGTGATCGGGATGACATGGTAAACATCTCTCCTATAGCCACCGGCAGGGTTTAATTGAGGAGTTTGTGATGACGCCTGTGGGCTTGACCAGAAGAATGAGTTTGAGAAGTAAACAGGCTCTGAACGGGGAATATGATCTCATCAGGTGCTTAATAACTACTAATATATTCTGAGCTCACCGTCGATGCCTGCTGGAAGCTCTCAACAGGGCCGGTGTAAAGCGTTATGACTTCTCGAGTGATCGAAGAGATGAACGGCAGACCGACATTCACATTTATCTCAAATCTTAGTTCAAGACTAGCAAAAGCTCTCTGGATCGCCTCATTTCTTCATGTGCGGTTTTCATTCGGGGTGGTGCGGTGAAAGATGCACTCGTCTGTCTGACAGCGCTGCCCTCCACATGGTAAATGGCGGCCTGACAATCTACGCTGGGTAATTGGGTTCAACCGCCGGCTTTTCTTCATTCATTCTGATGCCTTTTCCGGCCTAATGGACCATGTAAAAAACTCTGCAGCCAAACGCTCAACTTGTAAACTCCAGAGGGATTCAAACACAATGGAAAAGAAAATACAGTCGGCGATTTTATGGGCAGTACTTTTACATATGTCGACAGACTCGAGATTAATATGAGTTTGGCGTACGTTTCCTCCGCTTTAAGTGTAAAAATAAGGGACAGAACTGACTTTAGTCGGAGCCTGTGGCCATATGGACTGCGCTTCGAGCGACCAGAGTTCGAGTCGCAGCTCGTGGTCCTTCCCCGAATCTGCTGCTCTCTCTCCTCCCCATCACCTCCCGTCTGTCTGTCCTGTCAAACATAGAAAAGCCCCAAAAATGGACCATAAATGACTATCTGTGGTGCAAATAACCCAGAATCCAACTCTCATTAGTACAAACTAATGTTGTTTTAAACTGTCCGAGCATTTATTCATCAGACAAAGCTGTGTGTGCTGTGTTGTGCTTGTTAAGTATCCAACCTTTATAGTAACCGCACTATTGCTGATGGCCACAATTAAAATAATAACCGTCTGAAAGAAACTCTTGAGACCAACAAAACATTTTATAACACAATCAGATCATGACTCTTACAACCTTCATCAGGCTGAAATGAAGTCAGAGTTTTGTAGCTTTAGTCCATGTGTGCTGGCGTTAAGCTGATCGGTATATGGTATGTTTGATGCAGACAAAATTAACTTTTATCAGATATATTCCAAACCAGACTGATCTCACGGGAATTTATAACCATTTTATGAGATGGCTAATTCTTACGATTTGAATCGCACAAAAACACACAATCATTTAAAAATAGGCCATAGTGAAACCTCATCCTCTAAACCTACTGTCACTGCCGGAGGCTAAAGCAAATCAAACTAATGAGATCATACAAATTCAGATGAAATAACCTCATAAAATACTTGATATTGGCATGAGATTGTTTTTTTCGACTCCCTCATTTAAAAAACCTGAAACACTGACAATGCACAGGCATAAAGCAAACATAGACTTTATTGCTAATGAAATATATATTATTATACTTTATAGAGTTTGGTTATAATATAACAATTAATTGTATCATTACATTAACATTAATTATGTTCATATTTTATTGTATATTAATTGTATTATATTTAATTGATCAAATTGAATCAAGAGTTAAAGATTCTTTTCGAATGTCTAACGGAAAGAACGTTTTGGTCGTGTAACGTTTGTATTTGTTGTTGCCGCTGAAACCGTCTATGTTAGCATTATATTATGGGTTGTTGTATATATTTAATAGGTCAAAAAGAAAAATAGACTAGATCATGATGGGACATTGAGGGGACATTGTATTGACTGTTTGGTCTGAAGCTTATTTTAGAGGTGCTTTACTGAACGATGCTTCACGATTAATTAACACAGTGGTACTCAAACTAGGCCTGTGGGGGGCATCAAGATGGGGCCACCGTTTTTGTGGCATTTTATGAAATAAAGAAATTGATCATACATTTTGGGCAATCAAACATCATAAAAATAATGTTTGTTTTCAGCATTTGGATAATTGATTGTCTTTGGTTTCATTTAAATTCATAAGTCTTTATTTGGGGGTCCACAAAGCAATGCAACCCACACAAGGGGGGCCTTACAAGCAAAAAGTTTGAGAACCGCTGCATTAGCATCATCACGTTTCCACCTACACCCACAAACTAAACTGCAAAGCATGTATAAAGTCGCTGTGTCACATCTCCCCACCACTCAACATCTTCTTCATCCATCTGCTGAATTCTAAAAGTCACAATTTGAATGTTTTCTGCTTACTTTGGTCTGAATAAAATGGCGCCATTGGAAAGTGAATATTTCTCCTTTTCCAACAAAAACAGAAGTGCAAGAAAATGAAGAGCAAGTCTTCAGCCCTGAATCTCTAACGGACGGCAAAATTTCCCACCGTGCAGCGTGCGATTACATGTACATTGATGCATTTGTACCCTTTCATCAAAAGAAACTTTAAGTGCAGTCAATCTACGTTTGATCAGTTTGTGTGTCCTGGGAATCAAACCCCTGACCTTTGTGCCGCCGACTCATTTTGAGCAACAGAAACACTAGAATTACACTGAAGCGCTGCGGAGACATCCACGAACCCTCATAACGCAAATACAACCCTTCACATCTGAAAACAGCTTATGTGTGAGTGCTTTCTTTGTGTCAATACAGAAGCAGAAGTGTCTCAGAGCAGCTCTCGTGTAAGCATCAGCATGCTATCAGTCCCCTGAAGAGATCTCAAGAAACTTCTGTCTCTGACCTGCTTCTCTCTTCAGACCGTTCACTGACCCTGGAACTGCTTCAATAAAGATCATTATCAGTCATCTTCATCTGGTGGACATGCAACATCCTGATTTCAGGAAGATCTGGAGCGTTTCTTGAACAAGCACATCACTCGACCTTCTTCTCTCGCTCTCTTCTGCTCACGTCTGAAATACTACTTGTTGCCAAATGGCATTTCTTAATAGCCACGTTTCTAAATGAGTGTTGGCTCACGGGAGGATATTGTCAACAAGCAGATGTCCTCTGTACATATTGACATGCATAGTGGGATCTACAGAAGTCTTGATTCATTATTCTCTCATCTCATCTTAATTCATCAACAGTCCGTACGTTCTTTCAGTAAAGCCTTTTCCTCTCCTCTCCTCTCCTCTCCTCTCCTCTCCTCTCCTCTCCTCTCCTCTCCTATCCTCCTCTCATCTCTCTCCTCTCCTCTCCTCTCCTCTCCTCTCCCTCTCCTCTCTCTCCTCTTAGACTATTCCAGACTATTCTAGACTATTCCATCTTTACTTTTCTATTCTTTACCTTTCTATTCTTTACTTTCTATTCTTTGACTTTTCTATTCCCCATTACTATGATTTCCAGTTCCTATTCTTTTATCTATTATTCTATTCATATCTATTCTATTCTAGTTTCTATTATTCTCTTTTCGTTGATTTTTCTTTTCTTTCTTTTATTTTATCTACTATTCTATTATCTTAGTCACTTCGATTCTCTGATATTTATCATTCCTCTTCTCACTCTGCTCATGCATCGTATCTTCTTTCTTCTTCTTTTTTCTCTTCTATTTCTCTTCTCTTCCTCTTCTATTCAATCTCCTCTTCTCTTCTATTCTATTCTCACTTCTCTTCACTTCACTTCAACTTAACCTTAACTTCAATTCAATTCAATTCACTTTTACTATTATATTTACGAAGACTATAGAGTCTATTCCTATTCTATCCTATCTCCGTACTTTTCTTCTCGTCTCTTATATTTTTTCCAGTACTTTATCTCTCTTTCTTTCCTATTGCCTATTTATTTACTTCGTTCTCTTCTCGTCTCTTCTCTTCTCTTCTCTTCCTTTCTCTTCCTTATCTGTTCTCTATTATATGCTTGCTCTTCTCTTCTCTTCTCTTCTCATTCATTCGTCTCTCTCCTTCTTCTCATTCGACTATCATTATTACCTCGACTCGTTTATTATTCTATTAACCATTCTATTCCTCATATTCTCCTTAACTAAGACTTCCTGTCTATACACATTCTATTATCTATTCTATTCTATTAGGTCTATTTCTATTCTATTCCCTATTCGGATTCCTATTCATCGTACTCTTCTCTTCTCTCTATTCTTTACTCTTCCTCTTAGTATCATTACTCTTCTATTATATTCTAGACTATTCTTATATACTTTTCGTCGTCATTACTATTACTATTCTATTCTAGTTATTCTATCCTAGTATTCTCCTTTATTTCCTTCCTTTCCTTTACATTTCCGTTCAATTCACCATTCATTCCATTCAATCATTCCATTTATTCCTTATTCTATTCATTTTATTCTACCAACTACTATTCTTATTCTTTTCTATTCTATTCTTTACTTCTTATCTTCCTCTTCTCTTATCTTTATCCTTTCTCTATCCTTCCTGACTTCTCTTCCTAGGACTATTCCTATCACTTGACCTTAGTTTCTATTCTACTTCTATTCATGTATCCTTTATCATTACTTACAGGTTCTGATTCTAGCTTATTAGTAATTATCATTCTATGCATATTCTATACCTGATTCTATCTATCTATTCGATTCTATTAGATTCTTTTACGTCCGATGCTTATCTCTTCTATGCTGCGAGATCTCCACGTAGCTGACGCACATTCCTCTTATCTGCAATTCTTAATCTCTCTTTCTGGCCTTACATGGTAGTTGAACCTGTCATTCATTGAGTGCGGATATTATTAGAATATCCGAATGACGTAACACTGGGAGGCGATCTCCTGCTTACTGTAGAGTGCTTTCTAGGAGAGTATGCGCCCTGGTAGTTAATTCAGGTGTACTTCACATGGTCCAGTTGACCATTACATAGACATGAAAGCCATGTTACAATTAACATGCACACAGTAAAGGATGAGTATATTGACATTGATAGTTATTTATCAGTATCAGGAGATTATCTTCTCGGAGCGTAGATTATCTGACGTAGGACAGTTACTATCTTTCTGAGACTATTCCTATCTTTACCTTTCGTTCTATGTTCGATTCCAGGATATCCTTTATTTCCTTTCGCTGGCCCTTGCTATTCTATTATATTATTGCTGATTCTATTTCTTATCTATCTATGCGATTTATTCTATTCTTTCTATTCTACGTTTCTATTCATCTTTACTCTTCTCTTCTATCTCTTCTTTCTTCTCGTCTATCTTCTTCTCTTCTCTTTCTCTTCTTCTCTTCTGATTCCCGGTCTATCACTTACTCTGGCTCGTCTATTATTACTTCTTCTCTTGATTCTTCTCTTCTCTTCTATTGAAGACGACATATTCTTACTTTTCGGTCTATCTTATTTTATTCTATTATATCTTCTCCTGTAGGTCTTACTTTCATTGCCCATTCACCATTTTATTCTAGTCTATTGCATATCTATCTATTGCATTCACTATCTATCTATTATGTTACTCTTCTCTTCTCTTTATTCTAGACTATCCTATTCTTTACTTTTCGTTTTTCTATTCTATTTTATTCTATTCTATTCTATTATATTCTATATGCTTTACTATTCTTTTCTGTTCTGTTCTAATCTATTCTTACTATTCTATTCTGAAAAACATTATTGTTCTGACTACTTTCAGAGTGATTTTTTAAGCAACACTGAACGATGAAACAGTGACAGCCAATCAAAATCGATTTGAATTGAAAGATCGCACATATGCAAAATGTAAAACTTAATTTTGGCCTTTAGCTTACCTTTACTCTCCATGCTATGGTTCCCGGCAGCATCAGGTCTTCATCAGTCTCATGTGTTTATATCAGACTCCAGCTCAGTGTTTAAGATGTTTAGCAGTTGATGTGTGAGAGATCACCTTCAGACTCCATTACACCAGAAGAACAGGAGGAGGATGCTGGGTAATTTTCCCTGCAGACAGGCTGTTAATTAATAAAGCGGCTCTCCTTGACGACTCTGTATTGTGTGAAAGAGACGGGCAGCATCTCTCCAACTCCAGCTTTTTTTCACTTGTGTCTTCTGCAATTGCCGACATCCGAACCGAAGACTTTATATTCTCAAATGGTTTTTCAATCTGTTAAAACAAAACTGAGCCGTTTAAAACAGTTAACACTTCGCAAACCAATTTGTGTATTTTGACAGGGTAGTGGCTTTAAATTGTGTCAATAAAAGTAAGACATTTCATAGCGATCAAGACTCAAGAGCATAGCAACACATTCTCTTCTGCTTTGTGTGAAATCATGAAACCAGAAAAACTACATTAACATTACTGAAGTGAAATTAACATCATACTTATAAATAATATAAAAGTACATTAGTACTTGTGAAGAGGTAATTAACCTTGTTAGGTTTATATTCTTGTGTATGTTTGATTCATTTTTTGGAGAGGATTTTAGTTACTTTTCTTATGGACTAAGGTGCAAATTTGATTAAAAGAAAGACACCAGTCGTTTCCTTTCTTTACTTTATTTAAACATTTTCATTTCCTTACCTTTTTGTCTCTGGGCTCATGACCCTTTTTACTCTTTCCAGAGGGATTATGGGTAGTGTAGGCCTAGTTTATCTATTGTGTGGGCGAGGGGGGCGTCGTTGTTATACTTTGTTTGTTTGTGAATGTTTTTGTTAATTTTTTTGTTTTTCTGCTTATTTATAATCTTTTTAATGTTAGAAATATACTTTGAAATCGAGTGTTAATTATGTTGATTTATGTATTTATTTTTCCCTCTATGTATTTGGAGGGTTTGCTCCTTTGGGTAGAAAAGGGGTGCTTCTCAATATGCCTCCTCATATCCTCACTCCTCTGTCCTCCATCCAATGACCCAGAAACCGATTTAGCTCAGAAATGTACAGGACATCTCAATTCTCTCATTGCACCGGGAGGAGGCGAGGATTGAGGAGGCTTTCCGAGGAGCCATGATGGAGGATACACAGACAGGTGTTTCCTTTGCGGAAGTGCTTTATCGACTAAACCTGACACACATATTTATTCTCCACCCCCTGCACATCATCACATCTTTAGATCATATTGAATCACGCACAAATGTGATAATTAAGCATTATATTATTGTAAATGTAGACCTATTTCAGACAGTAAATATATTTAACATTTATTTGACATATATTTCATATACATTTCTGACCACTTTAAGCATGTTTTTAACTTTATTTTTGTAGTGGTGATTATATAATCTGCTTAAAGGATGAATTTAACTACATTTTTGATATACTTTCAATGTGCAATGTGTACATTCATCGTTAACAGACTGCGCTTTGAAGTGACGGTGACATTACTGTACATTATTTTCTGTGCGTGTAAATCCAAATGAAATATTTTTAGTGAGTTATTCATGAATGAAAGACCCGTCTTAGAGAAGCTTACTTAGAAATCCGAGACAACAGGCCATATCAAACATTTCTTTGATTTGTTCTTCAAAAAGAGCAAATCCTTCTTAAACGTGATCCGACTTTCTTCAAAGCTTATAGCGAGTGTTTCTGAATTCAACCTGATCCTTTTCTTGCTAACAAGATGCTGCTTCTGCTGTCACAATTCCACCGTTTATCGATTTCTCGTGAGTGCGAACTCGGCAAAGAGGTTTAATTCTGGGAGTGGAGTCCATGAAGCTGGTTTCCAATAGCAACGGCGTTATTGTTCGGCTGCCTGGCTGTTAATTTGCTTTTGGGAGGAGAGCAATGCTGTCACGATTCACGTTGAACACATCCATTCTTGTCTTCACAGCCGAGTGGCTAGGAGAGAAATAATAACAAGATCATTATTGTTTATGCTTCTTTCGTGCCCCGTGTCTATCCAGAAACGGAAAAAGTGAAATTCAGCTCGTACAGATAGAAAACAGAACGGGACGCCTGATTTAACATCTTTTATTTAACACAAAACTTTCACATTCAAGAGAGAGAGAGAGAGAGAGAGAGAGAGAGCCGAGGCGATGAACCTAATTATCCAAGAGAAAAATCGAAGTCATCTTTTCACCGTTGTTCTGATAATAATTAAAGTGTGTGAGTCACAATGAAAGGACGATTAAAGACAAGCTGAGATGTTTTAATAATAATAAGACATCACTCATTCACATAATGCCTTCAAGAGAAACACAACATGAGCGACGGAGTAAAACTATCCCACTGTGCAGTCTGACGTTGACGTGACAGATTTAAAAAGAAAAGTTCAGCCAAAATTTAAGCATCTACCCACTCTGAGGAAAACTTGCTTTACAAATCTGTGCTCAACAAGCCGCACGATGTCATGCATCGTTTCATGTCAAACAGATTTATACACCAAAGTTTAAAACCTAATGATTTGGTCAAACCCTCCAACAGCAAACAAGAGTTACAGCAGTGTTTGCTTTAGCAAAAATAATTGATGATTCTTCCACCGCTGTACACGGGTCTATCTGTCAGAGAAATCTGAAGAGACTGTGAGAAAACTAATATCTCACTCACGAGAAACGCTGCTTTTTGCTTCAGTGAGAGTGAACTGCACGCATTACCAGTCTCTTTTAAGTAAAGAAACGTCGGCTAATTGTGCAGAAGTGTACGCTTTGAAATATCATCATTAATTCATGGCTGTACGAGGCTGAGTTTGTTTATGAATCAGAGAATCTACATTGTGTGCACATGAATTCAAGCGTATAACACTACAAAACCTTCAGAGGAACTGGAAATAGCGCTGGTTGCTTTGTTTCCCCTGTGCCGTGAGGATTTACACATCTTCCTTTAACAGAATACACACTCACACATTTAGGCCATGTTCACACTTGGCTTCTTTTTTGAAGCTGCTAGCGTCTGATTTATATTATAATCCTATGGAGTGAACTGTGTTTTTAGAAAACTTCCTGAGTGCTTTTTTAAACGCCAGCGCCAGCGTCTTTTTCTGCAGCTCAGAGCATCTTTTGAAGTTGAAAAAAGTTCAACTTTTCTGATCCCTACGTCAAGCACCTTTTTCACAGCTGACCAATGACAGAGACATGTCGTTTCCATAACAACATGCGAGGAACGAGATCGGTCGAGAGGGCTAAAGCTCCAAAAAAATTAAATGGCGACGAAACGGCCGTTGGAGCATATAGTTATGTATAAATGTAAGTTTAATTTTCACTTTCAATAACTTCTGAATGCATTTCTAGCGAAAAAATGAGTATTGTAGTTTTTAAATATGTGATTGGATAATGCGGTTTATAATTCAAATAAACTGCCTATGAAGCCAGTCTCTCTAAAAAAGCACCATTGTCAACATTTTCTTGTCAAAGAAGAAGTCAAATGTGAACACAGCCTTAGAATGGCAAGACTATCTTTCATGTACTTCTACATTTTCTTTCCATGTTATTTTCATTCTTGAATTTAAATGTTTCTACTTGTTTAAAATTGCAAATTATCTTGTTAATAAAAAAAGAATGTCACCGTTCTTCTTCAGGACACAAAAGAAGATATTTTGAAGAATGTCGATAATCAAACAACACTGAACCCCATTGACTTCCATTGTATGAACACAAAACCACTGAGACATTTCTTAAAAGATCTGTTGTGTTCCACTGAAGAAATATTTAATATAAATGATGACAGAATTAAGATTTTTGAGTGAACTTTCCCTTTAAGCCCTTATTAACAAATACAGTACCTACAGTACCTTTCACATTTCTGATGGACTGAAGGTCAGTCTCCGGTCTGTGCCGGTCCTCTGCTTCTGTTTGAAAGGACAAATCCAACACAAAGAAACTCAAACATACATCATCTCATCAAATATTTAAAATGCAGCACTCAAATAAAGTTATCGTTACCATTACAGACATTATCTCATCTCAAATGTACTTTTACTGATTCAATTACCATTTTTCAGCTTTAAAACAAACAATTAGTGACATTTTCATTCCAGCGCTCCGCGATGTTTCCAGTAAATTATCAGATTATATTACAAACTAAGAGGTTTAGATGACTGGAGGAAATGGAGCTTTCCAGGCGGGGTGCATTTGTGTTAAATATGATGTAACCGGACGTACCTGCACATCTGTGGTGAGAAGAGCAGCGTACTGCAAATGTTAACCGACGGACGACACAAACTCTGGAAACCACTAGAAACAGATAGACTGCGATGTAATGCATCTGCACCTGGAAAGACACAGTTTGATATTTACAATAAAATGCCTCAGGAGAGATAAAAAGAGAAATCAAATCTGTCGATCTGGATTTGAGCAAATTTAATGAGAAATGTTTGAGTTCATAATGAGATTTTCAATAATATTGACTTTCGATTGCAGACTTGACAAATCTGAGCTCAGTTTGACACATTGTTGACATCTCCTCCTCTTTTTCACAGAAGAAATATCTGAGACTGCGATGAGACTTAAGGAAAGGCTTCCATTTGATCTTCATTTAATTTAATCTATGTCTAGTAACATAACTTAGATATTATTGAGATTTCATCTGTGATTTGTCTTTCTTATGGGAACACCTCTCATCCACTCACCAGTGAGTGATGGGACCAAATGTCAGCAAGCAGTGAAAGCATCAGGTTATGATTATTAGAGAGAGAGAGAGAGAGAGAGAGAGTCTTGTCTGTGTAATTATGGGGTAAATAATTGCTTGAGGACAATGAGCTGGATAAATGGTGTCTTTGATCTGAAAGGTCTTAGGACGGCACTCAAAGAACAATATGTTTCACCATGTCTATACACATGCAGCAGACGAGAACTTTAAAGAGCAGTTACTTGGATTTCCTAAAATCATCTTTAAAGAAGAGTGTCTTTCTTTTTTATTACTTAAAGGATGTGAAGAGATTTCGTTTATATGCTGTAATGTTTCGTAAGTCAGTCACGTTAGCATTGCGGCTAACGCATATAACAGTTCAACACAGTCTCATGGAAATTTGTGACGTTGTGTTTACTGACATGAATTTCCCCCTTTTTGTGTCAGTCAGCACGACTTTCAATCGAATGTATTTTAATATGTGATATCTTTCATATGTATAAATATATATCAACGCAATCTGACGGTAATTCATACCTATTTTACAAGGTGGCTCATTCGTGTGATTTACTATTTCCTACGAACTCATTGGTATGTTTTGTTTTTTCCTTTGTGACGTTAGGTTTAGGGGCGGGATTTGGGTAGCCATTTATCGTTGTTTTGCCACTTCGTGAAACTCACGTTTTTAGCTAAATTAGACTGCGCTGTGATTGTAGGGTTTTGGGTGAAGTAAGGTGTTGGTTTATATATATATATATATAATATATATATAATATATATATATATATATATATACGTATGACTTCTTCTGATATCAGGTATATATAAATATGTAAATGCACATAGCTTTCCTGTGTAGCTCAGTGGTAAGAACATGGCGCTAACAACGGCAAGGTCGTGGGTTCGATCCCTGGGGAGTGCATATACTTAGAAACAAATTTATAGGATAATGCAATTTAAGTAGCTTTTGATAAAAGCTATGACAAATGCATACATGCAAATGTACATACACACGCAGTCTGTGTATCGAAAGTCGTGCTGAGTGACACGAAAAGAAAGTCGTGCTGACTCGCATTAAAAAAAGATCGTGCTCACTGACACGTAAAAAATGGGGATGAAAAAAAAACACCAATTGATAGATTTAAAATTAGGTGTCTATCCCACGAACTGCTGTTCGCTGTCTGTCGTTTTTATTACTTGGATTTATGATAAATTTATAATGACAGCGTTATTTTTTACCTTGGATGCATTTAAACCTGTTGCTGGTTACAACATAATGGGCACTTTAAGTCAATGATGCTATAAAAATGTAAAGCAGTATGTTGTCAAAAGATCTCCAACAGAAATCTGTCAAACTGCTGTTATTGTAAGCTGTAGTTCACAATCATTGTGTGATTCTATATTCAAGCTGTTTTCCAAAACCTAACAATCCACCCACCGCAACGTTTTATGGCATCATAGGCAGACTTCATATATCCACAGGGGGTTTGAAAAGTTAGGCAGAGACTTTTTCTTTAAATTAATTTGAATAACTTTAAAGGCAGAACTACATGTAACTTTTACACAGACAGCAATCCCAGAATGCACTAGCACAAAAAAATACTAATGTAAACATATGATAACCCAAGTATAGGTACCCCACATATTTACACACAGCGGTGGAACAAAATGAACAGATCACTACAACATTTTTTTTACTATTTATAGGAACGTTCCTGAATAAAATAATTGATTTTGTTTCCATCTGTGAACTGTTAACAACATGTCTCCCAAATTAAAATATTTATTTTATTGCATTTATTTGCAGTAAATTACAACGGGACAAACTGATTAAAATATCAAAAAAGAGGAAACGCTTCAGAAGTTGATATTAATGTTTGAACAACACAACTAAAGTTTGTCCATGTGTTTTAGGATCAGTCTATAAATGAATATATGATGGAAAACAAATATTTTTTGCTTTGAATTCTTTCACATTAAATGACTTTGTCACTCCTGAGGTTTGATTCTGTTGAAATTTACAATTCTTTTACTCAAAATAAGTAAATATATAACACCTTACATGGCCAATATGGAACCCACTGTGCTGATATCTGCAGAATAGATGGAAAGATGGTAAAACTTGTTAAATGAAGCTGAGAACGCTCAGTGAAAGCGCAGTGAAATTACCTTAAATATTTAATAACACGGTGCATGCAATGTGTGTGACTTTGTGAATGCTGATTACTCTCAGAAAATATGTTTTCTCCGTATTACATGAGATGATGACAGACAGAAGACTAAAGCATCCTCAGCTGATCTGTACAGTATGAGATGATAATCGCACATAATTCTCCGGATTATTTCTGTCCTCTCAGCTCATATTAAACATCCCACACCTGCAGCGGTTTATCACAGAAACGTATCAAGATAGATTAGTGCAGGGGACAATAACAGCACCTGAGATAACACACCAGTCATCACCTAAAATAACAGCGGATATCAGTCTGTCAGTGAAGCAGATTCTGTTGGTTTGTTGTGTTAAAAGTGAGAATGCATCAACACAACAAAAGACAGATTCAACTTCAAATAATATACTATAATATTTTTCATATCGTTTGATATCTGCTTTAATGTTATCATTCTTGCTTTATTGCCATGGTACTTTTTCCCTTTATAGTCACAGAGTTCAATACCTGAGACTCACGATGACATCATCGGTATACGAACAACCCTGCAAAGAATTTCTCTTTCTAGCCACAAACAAACGTAAGAGCAGCAATACAAACACACAACTGTGTGCTCGCTATTCACTCTCGATCGACACAAACACATGCCAAGAGCTTGTTCCACGTCATTTATTCACTCTCACCTTGTTTCTTAAAGCTGCAATCCATAACTTTTTGGGGTTAAAAATAGAAACCAGTTCAAGACTATTTATCATCATCGTGTCATTTCAAACCTGTATTACTATCTTTCACTGACACATTTCTCAAAATATCTTCTTTCGTGTTCCACCGATGAACATACAGATTTACAAACATGGGAGAATACATGACGACAGAATTTGGGATATCCCTTTAGGTAGATAAAACCTTTTTGTCTCCCACACAATGAAAGTGAATCACTGATCTATATAAATGACTGGATTGCGCCTAGAACGCTTAACCAACTGCAGGAGGTGAAGCCATCTAAAATAACCCGTATTTCAGCTTATTAGGTACGGTTTTTAGTTCATGTGTGGTTGAATTAATTGTTACTTCTGATGTTTCTTTCCAATGTTTTCCAATAGCGACGTATAGAAATCAATGTATAGAAGGTGAGTGTGTGAGTGTGGTTGTAATGGCACATGTGTATATGTTTAGAAATAAAGCTTCATGACTTAAAGAACAAGAGTTTATTTCCAAAATGAGATACGTCAGTTTAAAAGAAAAAACTCTTTATTTGCATTTTAATTAATATCAATCAAACTGCAGTTGGTTTGTTTTCATTTAAGCCATAATAACTCAAAAAACTGTCACGGAGTGCATGAAGCAGAACCCAGATGCAGACAGCGGTTACAAAACACAAACTTTAATTGACATAATAAATAGCCACAATGATAACAGAAAAAATAACTTCTAAACAAAGACTTCCCACGAGGGGGCAAAATCTGATAAACATGATAACTAAACTGGATACTAGGCAGGAACTAGACAAGGTAAACTGACAATGTAGTTAACCCAAATTGAAACCGCACAGGAGAGGACAAGAAACACAAGGGAATTAAATAGGAGGACTAACAAGGGATAATTACAATAGGCAGGTGTGGGGAATAAAACACGGAAACAAGGAAACTAGGGGGCGGGGTCAAGATATGAGACAGGAGAACGCATGGCCATCATAAACAAATAATCACCATGCGCTTCCACACAAAACAAATGTGGCTGTCATGACCCTGCCACAAGACTAGAAACGCATGACAAGGTGAGGGAGAATCATGACAGCTCACTAACACAATAAAACACATAAAAACATGATTTTAGAAAAATTAGTTATCTAATTTTGGAAACAAACTCCTCATATACAGCCTGTATGTATCTGTATTTACATTTCAGAAGAAGCACAGGTGTCTCGTTAATCTGATTGTACCCTGTCATGAAAATGGACGTTATTTACTTTATATCTGACAAGACAGAAAAAATCTGACTTTAAAGTATTAACCATTTAAATGCTTAAGACATTTGCGTTGAGACTTTATATTGACTGGTAAGTTACTGTTTTATCATGAATATGCGATAACTCCCTAGGCATACCAACATGGCGGCGCGGTAGCTTCAGTGTAATGACGTCATGAGGAATCCAGTCAATTTTATAGATCAGCGAGCTGAAGGTGACTGAGGCTTTCAGACAAAAGCTCATCTGAAATAGCTAAACTGTAAGTAACTGAAGAGAGACCTGTCATTTTTAGATGAACTTTCCCTTCAATCCTTCCCAGATCTATCATCATCAGTACTTGGTCTGTGGAGTTAAAGGTCATATTGGCCGTCACCGTGGCCTCTGTAAGCAAGAAAACATCCAGAGCATCAGTCTGAATTCTGCCTACAGAACAACGTCCTGATGATATTCACTGATGTTCTTTAGGGGGTACGGGACATATAAAACACTTTTGGGAAGGATTTTCCACGCCTCCCTTCACATCGTATGGGTGTTGAAATCCACGTTGATATCTGTTGAAAGATGACATATTTATAACGTACACCCAGAGATGAGAAGGCGGAAGAACCTGTGGCGTAAATCACATTTCAACCGGTGACTGGAATGTAAACGTTTGATTTAAGGCATGAATATTTAATCCGTGATAAATACAGAGGACGACTCGAAAGCACAGACAGCAAGTTAATAGATGGGAAATTGGCGATATTTTTCACCCTTCTTGCGGTGACACCGTCTGACAAACAATTAATCTTACGCGTCGCTCATCCAAATATGGATTTCCAATTTGCACAGTTCAGCCTGCGTTTTGTCATAGAGCGGCGGTTCAGACGCGACTCAAGATGAGGCCACTCCACTATTCATATCTGGAGCAAAAGGGGCTGGCATGACTAGAATTAGGAGTCGAATCGATGGTCCAATGGGACGTAGGGGACAGTAATCTTTATTCAAATGGGAATAATTGATTGGTCATCCTTTTGATTTCCATATAAATGAAACCTTTTATCAGTCCGTCCACCTGTTTGAAGCTCATCATGAGGCGATTGGCTTTGAGAGATGAGACGAGGTGCCGGGCCACATTCGCAGAGGGCTCCGTGGACTCGGGTTCTGACAGCGCAAAGCTCTTTGTATTCGGCTGCCGTCTCCACATCAGAAATGAGACGTTCTGCCACTCGGTCGCAGAGAGGGGGGTGAACAAAAATTGCCATTAAGGTCACATTCAAATTGAATATTTCACTCTTTATTCTGCTTTCAGTGAAATGTCTGCGGCCCGAGAAGAGATCGTCTCCAATAATGAATTTTTATATTGATACAAATCATTTCCGTCATTTATAATAGAGGTGTTTTGCCACTATAAATAAGATCAAGAGTTCTACTAAGAAGAAAGAGAAATGGTGAGGTGAGATCTCTTTCACGTCGCCATTATTTCAGCTATAGACATCAACGAGAGCCAACGCAAACTTGATCTGATGTCTCAGATATTTCTGCTGAGGAAAAGAGTCAGAAATCTCACAAATGAGTTTGAGAAGAGACGTGAACAATGTGTCAAACCGAGCTCAGATTTGTCAAGTCTGTAATAAAAAAATCTATATTATTGAAGATCTAAATATGAACTCGAACATTTCTCATCATATCCAGATTTCAAAATATTTTTTCCTCATTCATCCTCCCTTCACAGTATTACAAGAACATTACAATAAAATTTTCACTGAATTTAATTTAATAACACTGTTAAAATGCTTTGTATGTCTAAAAATAAAGACTTCCAAACAATTGTTTTTAATCACAGAATAAACCTGACTACGCTGGATAAAAAGGAATTTCATTTTTGGGTTATTACGGCAAGAAATAGCGACGGAGTGTTTTTGTGTTACGGCGTATGCAAACAAGACTTCATTAACTTTATCAGCGAGTGCTTTATCAGGAGTGACACCGCTCTCCTTTGCTCTTTTATGCATCTTATTTAGGTCATGAGACCTCATTTAATTGTCATTTGGTTATGCAATGAGCCGTGACTTATGTCGACTGTGAGCTCTGCGGGAGTTTCAGGTGATGAGGTTAATCACTTTTACATAATTACTGCACACACACGCAGTCAGGAATCATATCATCTTCTATCCTTAATAACCTTAAAACTCCATTCTCATGAATATAAGACTCTCGTCTCTCTTTGTGATGAGTTCAATACAATCTCACACCAATTTCGAACTATTTCATAAGGCGATTGAAGCGTTAAAATGTGTACAACCTCTCTTGACCATCTATCTTTCTAGGACAACAAACGGTATAGAGTTAAACACATACTGTATATAAACACAAGTTCCTATTTATACAAACGACAGCCCAGAGGACTATAATTCACACACGGTGACTAAAGACAGCCGTGTGGATGTGTGATACGGAAGTGACAGATCACAGATGGTGTGAATTAGACAACAGTGCCAGCACAGAGGTCAACAGAGACGACCTCGGCCGCCGCTCGGCCTGCTGGGAACTCCTGCAGTCCAACACCGCAGAAAGATGAAGATCACACTCGACGTATTCAAACCCTCTCAGACGTCAGCGGTCTCGTGGAAATGCAAGAGAATGCTTATGTCCTCGTGCTAATTATTTGACCAAAAGTCATTGATATTTATGCCAAAATTTGTGTCCGAAATTTTCTGCACGTTTAAAAATAAATACGAACAATTCCATTTACACACTGACTCCAATATACGTCATAAAAAAATGTGGACTGTGTTTTATTTATGGAGACTATGTGGAATATGTTCTGTTTCTAAAAATTTAATTGTCATATTGTAAGTACTTCAGGAAGGTTCAGAAGGTTCAACTACACCGAAGTTGCAAAAATTCATGAATGTTTCTCTCGACCTGACCGATCTTTTGATCTGATGCTGTTTGCCTAAATGTCAGACGAATATAATCGTGCGAACATACAGTATGAGATACTTTCATTAGACAACTAAAGTTTACTTTCAAAGTCTCAGTAAAATTACAAGCTTATTTTTTTTATTTATTTATTGTAACTAGTTGATCAATGTGGGTCGTTCTCTTTTTAAAATTCGTGTGCCCTCATAATCTGTAGTTAAAATCTGAAAATGCACTTTCATCCTGTAATGACTATCCATCTTAAATGACGTGTGTTTGGCGGCTTGGGCGGAGCATCCGTTAACTCCTCCCCTTCAACTGTCAGTCTGCCGTCAGTTCCATTTTAAAATGCAACAGCCGTTTTGTACATCCAATCAAATTGCAGAGAAAGACAAAAGCCACGCCCACTATTCATAATACGGAAGTAAAAAAACATAATATTCTAAATAAATAAAGAAGTGACTCTAAACTTTTGAAGTGTATTTAATAACTCATTCTTTATTAACGTTTCCGCACATTTGACAAATTATAATTTTGTCTACCAAAGTAATAACATTTAAGCATACACCTTCAGTCACAATCGAGGACAGAAAAAAGGTTTCCAAACCGTTTCCTTACTGTTTGTTTGTTTATTTTATTCGCAGAACTGAACACACACACACACAGAACAACTGTTGATTTAAAACTCCCCAAAAGCCATTTTTGTCGAGAAATCGAATGAGACAAAATATTCACCTGTCCGTACATCTATTCATTTAGCAGACGCTTTTATGCAAAGTGATGTACAACTCGCTTCTGCTATTTTCAACTAATATGGTTTTCATACCAATTAGAGTCCACTTTAAAAACATCTCAGTCCACAATGAAAGCTTTTCACGCTCGACGTATCATTCTGATGTTCTGTTAAACCCTTTAAGAAGTGTATCACATAACTCACCCTGCCCTCAATTCAACCTGCTCCGAGGACGGACCCCTGAGGGACGCCCCCCTCCTCCTCGCTGCAGTTACAGAGAGCTTTTTCCCTCATCCTCCCAGAAACTCATCCGATAGATGTTCTTCAGTTTATCAATGACTTGATCGATGGCTGGGGCCGACTCCTCCACTTCTGAGCACATCCGTTTAAATCCCCCCGCAGACCGCTCACAATGTGTTGCTGTGAAAGAAGAAGAGAGGGAAACGGATGGGTCGAGAGGATCACTTGAGATAAGCAACTCGATAGATGGATGTAAGGACTTGAGACGTCTTCATAGCACTCTACTGTAAATATCTAGAGCTCTCCTTACTCCTTAAAGATGCAAACTATTTACTAAAGGCATCCATTTAAAATGTGTTTGAATCTGAAAAAATGATGTGAAAAGATTGTTAAAAACATTTTTTAAGTGCAGTACACAGGTTTACAGAATGGAAATAACAAAATTCTCTTATTTACGAACTGGTTTGTCATGCTGTATATAAATAATCAATGGAATAACATAAGCATAAAACCATCAGTGAAACTTTTCAAATAAAACTTCAACAGATCTAAGTTAATGAGGTAAATCATGTTTCTCCATGAAGCATTAATAACATTAAATCTGCATTAGCAAACTGAAATGAATTAAACCACATCTTCCAATACTCTTTTCTACATTATCAAAACAAACTTATTTTCATAACATCTTTGGTTTAAAACTATGATTCACGTCAGCTGATAATCTTTAGCTCTTGGACATATCGGTCTATAATATCACCATACGGATGAGAGAGGTGTGGATTTTATTCTTTTGTATAGATAATGATATCTTTTTCATTTGTGGATGATGCTTATCAGAAGGAGTCTATTTTACGTCAGAGCGCTCATAATGGTCATTGTATGTATTTAGATTTGTAGAAGTCTCTGCAGGAGTCGATGGTTTGGTGAATCACTGGACTTAATTATCTGCAGAACAAAGAAGACAAGACGTCCATTGACTTCAGGTAAAAGCACTGGAGGTGAGCTTGTCTCCATTTCTGGAGATCGACATGGTCGGCCAAAGCAATTATCCAGGGGTTATCAGGGCTGCTTTATAATTGCAAAACCTGCCACCGTGATGTTAAAGTCTTGTAAGTCTAGTTGTTAGTGCTGCTATGCAGTTCTGTGTGGATTAGGTGCATTGAGGTTGCCTAGGGTGCTCACAGTGGGTGCCAGGTACTTGACTATTGTTCCAAAAAATGGATGGCTCGAAAGCTTCCCTCAAATCGAGGCTGTCAGATTTTTTGCCATTTCACCAGACAAACATAAGGCTGATTACTCAGAAAAGTAAAATCATGGAAGTTATGAAAAATATCAATGACACCCTTGCAACATGCTCGAACTACTCAGAATACCTTAGCAACAGCATGGTTACACCATAGCAACCCCCCGGAACATCCTCTTCATCACATAACAATGTTTATTAGTCATAAGAACATATCAAAGTTGTGGAAATCGCTTTGGTCAAGCAAGCAGCTCTCATTATCTAGTCTATGACAACACTTTGAAGTTTAACCAGAACATAAAGGCTTTGATCCAAAATGCATTATACAGCAAATATTTTCTGGAAAAATCAGCAGAAGCGATTGCGATTTCATCACAGACAAAACCGATCGGATTGCATTTAATTTGTCTTTTGAAAAGAAGTTTAAAACATTTCATTTAAAGCTGTAAACTGTAACCTTTGGTGGGAAAAAAAACTTTATTGAGGGAATAAATAACATTTTAGAAAGTGCACACAATAAACATCAGTTGAGCTGTCAGTTGGATTTAATTGTTTTTCAACACGCGTAAAAATAAGTCTGCTAAGTGACCTAAACTTTAGTTTCAAACAGAGATGGCAACAAACAGGCTAACATTACAGATTAAGAAAAAAACCAAACAATTCTAACCGTCATTAACATTCATTTGAATCTATCCAGCGAGGAAAAACTCGCGCATGCGTTTGGCCCAATGCTTGGTTAAGCATCTCATGTCCATAACAAAGACAAAAAAGGCGTTTGAAGAGAGAGAGAGAGAGAGAAGAGAGAGAGAGAGAGAGAGAGAGAGAGAGAGAGATACGAATCGAGCTCTCTATCCTCGATCTCTCTCTCTCGCTCGCTCTTCTCTCCTATCCTCTCTCTCTCTCTCTCTCTCTGGGCGAGAACGAACGAAAGCTGAACCGTGTCTCTCACTGTTGACTTGATTGGCCGCATCTGAATGATGAGTGAGAGAAATCGATTAAACTCTGCGGGATCCTCGTTTCGCTCTCAGATTTTACTTTTACATATCTCTACTTAAAAGTAAGATTTAGAAATCTACAGAAATAAGAATTGTTCTCTCATCTATCAAGTGAAGATGTGAAAACAGGTTAAATGGACACTTGCACTCTTTCATACTGTCGTGCGTTTGACTTACACAAACTTTTTCAGACCGAGTTTATGCAAATGCAGTTTGGCATGTGCGATATACCTGATGATTTTCATTCTGTTTCTCACAGGCTGAACGTGGCACATATGGTATACAAAAGTACACATTCTGTACAAATAGCCTATGGAAAATCAGTACAAAAACAACATTTTCATTAGGAACTCACAAAAACAAATGCATTTCAAAAGACTAGGGCTGGGCGATAAAACTTTTTCGACGATACACAATAACGATGGAAAAAATGTCCGATATAGCGCTCCAAACTTAAAATACAGACCTGAAGTTTTGTTGTATAGCACGTGCACAGTCTCTGGATCATAAACAGCTCTTTATTTTCTTAGACAGTGTCAGCTTTTTTACAGCTAGTCCGCATTTGCAACCTGCAAGTTTGGATTTTGCTTTTAAAGGAGCCAGTCGTTTGCTGTTTTTGAGGCTTTGATTATGTTTTTGGGTGTTGTACAATGTATTTTCATTTTTTTAATAAAAATAAAACGCTTTATAGTTCACATTTTCAAGCCTGTTGTTCACCGCTGTTCCTCCTTAAACAAACCGACTGGATTTCTTCCAGTCTATATAAAGTCCCTCCTTCCGAAACGCTCTGATTGGTAAAGCTGACCAGGTCCGTCGTGATTGGTCGGTGCCCCTCTCAGTGCACGTGTATTCATAAACTTTGGCTTTTAGTGCACGTGCACAGGTACAAAGTTCTCTTTCACGTCCTAGTAGGTATTTAGCTGTAAAATGCAGGTTCACATAAACACGTAGCTTATGTTATAAGCGAAGGTAACAGTGGATGATGTGATTCAGCGTTACATTATCTCTTAAAGTGACAGTAACCCAATAAAGCTGATGCTGTCTCTGCTATAATAAGTCTATTTATTTCCAAATCACATCACAGTAATACAGTCAAAATGGGGAAAATGTGAATAATACAGTGGTGGAATTCAAACCTCATACTGGTCGTAAAAAAGGCTTTTCAATATCGAATGTTATGAACGTTATATTGATGATAGATTTTTAAGCTGGATCGCCCAGCCCCGCTAAAAAACAATACTTTAAACGACTAAATCAATGAAATTTTTACTTCACATTTATTACGATTTTGATTCTTATATTTTACGATTTTATATTTTGGCTTAACTTTTTATAGCGTTCATGTTTATTTAAGTTTCTTTTTAAGCAGTTTTGTTATGTTTTTGTCATTTTATTTATTTGAAATAGTGCTATTTAGGTTTAAATTATTTCTATTTCAGTTCTAGTTTTAGTTTAGACTGTATTTCCAGTTGAAATTGTTTAAGTTTATTGGTAAGGCAACATTAAAAAATCCAGATAATATTTCGGCCTATATTTTTTGTTGTAGTTCATGATTAAAGCCCTTGTCCAAAAATCATCATATCACGAAAATGTTAATATTTTGTATTTTGAAAAAATTAGTCTTAATATTTAATGACTCTATGGGAGTGCATGCAGACACACACACACCAACAAATACACATAAAGACAGACTCACATTTGACTCGAATGAGTCTCATCTCTCACTGTTCCGATCATTTTTCATGCTCATGTAATAAAGGGCCGCACAGGGCCCGCATACACACGGCATAACTTCCTAAACGCTCTTAGATGATGAAAAGCCCCCAACACGTGGAAACGTTCATCATAATGTTGGGTGTAATGGCCCCTCTAAAGCCTCGAAACAAACCACAAAAAGACAAATAAATCAAAAGTGCATTTACATGGTACAGTCCCGACTAAACTATTTCCTGCAGGGAAACTTACAACCTATATGTTGATCGATTCGGTACTGAGGAATGCAGGGCTTGAATTTGCATATTTGCAACCATTGGTTTTCATTTATTCCCATTAAAAAGTGAAAGTAAGGCACAGTAAGAAACTACTTACTATATATGGTGATTGTTTATGTGTAATCCAAGGAGTAATGATAGTCTGAAAATCACGCACACTTCAGAAACCCACTGAAAACAATTGGTGACGTGGGCTACATTATAATATAGTAAACAATACATTCACAAAACGTGTGATGACGAATATGCGTGCGTCAGGAGGTGGAGGTTTGAAAAGATCAAGGGATTGAATTACCTTCAGTAAGTAGTATTTTTGAGCCTTACTACAGTATATAATAAAGTATAATACAGGATTTGCTAAAGTACACAACAGAATATCACAATTTAACGTTACTACAGTTTCAGTATAAACATTTCTACAGTATGTGTTCATGGGGGAGAAAACGAACATACACTATAAACTTTCATGAAGAAACTCTTAGAAGAGTGAGGAACAACACAATATAGCAATAAATGCAGATCAGTGTTTGTTTTGCTTAATATTGTACTCTACATCTTAATGAACGTGGATATTATTTCCTGTAATGTATAGCCACAGTTGCACAAAACCTTCCCTTGGGTATTGTGTTGTAAAATATGGCATTATGATGATTTGTTGCTTTACCATTTTTTATGAAATGAACAGGTTCTTTCAGATGAGGGAATATTGTTTAGTGTGAGTTTTCTGAAAACCAAACATCATCACATTACAGATTGTTCATTATTTTTAGGGATTTATTCATCATCCACTGGCATGTCTTTCCACATCTGTGTCACTAAAGCAATAATCCCCGCACGATTTAAGGGGTTGCAAGCACTTCGTTTTTAACACCCTTAAGCCGTGACTTATTCACAATAGCTACAGCACAGCCTTTGTACCTTCTTGCAGATAAAGGAGTAGCTCATTTTCAAAATACATTTTCAGGATAATTTACTCACCCCCATGTCAACCAAGATGTTTATGTATTTGTTTCTGTAGTGGAAAAGAAATGAAGGTTTTTGATGAAAACTTTCCAGGTTTTTTCTCCATATAGTGGACTTTAATGGACTCCAAACGGTTGAAGGTCAAAATGACAAGTGCAGCTTTAAAGGGCTTTAAACCATACCAGACGATGAATAAGTGTCTTATCTAGCGAAACGATCGGGCGTTATCTAAAAAAAATAAAAACTTATATGCATTATAAACACAAATGCTCGCCTTGCTCTGTTCTGCGATGCGCGTTCATGACTTCACGTAATACGTGGTTACGTTGAAATGGTTGCGCTTTTTTAATATTACAACATTCAGGATACGCACACGAAAGGATCATTTTAAACAATAAACTGACACAAAGACAATTGAATATGTGTCATTGAACATTCAACTACTTTTGAACGGTCCTCTGTACTGACTCGGTACTTCCGCCTACGTCAAGCGTGACCTTTTCAACGTAATAACGTATTACGTGAAGCCATGAACGCGCATCGCAGAACAAAGCAAGGCGAGCATTTTTATAGTTTTTAGAAAATGACCGATCGTAGTAGAGGTACTGTAGAGGTACACAATTATTACTGTAAATGATGTTTAATTATGCGGTACATTGCGCCTCGTAATCTAAAGCGTTACCGCACTTTTTAATGTAGTGTAGACAGCCTTGAGTTGACGGATCTATGAAACTGTTTCACAACCACACACTGTACCTGCATGCCATGCATAGAGAATGTTTCTGACCTACGACACAGCTGCTGGTTATTCACATTTTAAAACTAAATGAAAAGCAATTATCATTACTCTTACAAAGTCATTTTATTCACTGGCTTCTGGTCATCTGGCTTTTTCTCAATCATTTGAGTATTCCAGCAATACAGTAGATCTTTTACTCATTCCAGTCAGCCCTTAGACTGGTCTATTGCTGGTTTCAGAGCAGTTTGAGGTTTTGTGCTATCGTCAGGTCTGGTTTAAGTGGTTGTTTTTTCTCAGGGTAGTGAATGTTGACAGCTGTGTTGTGTCGAGGGCACTAGAGGTGAGATGACACCGACCCTGTGGAGTATATGATTGCACACTCAGCATCTCTGTGTGCTGAAACTAGACTGTTATCACCTGGCCGACACAACACTGGTGCTAACTAGATCTGGGCAATTTTTTTTTTAATGCGTTCGATTCTCAAACGTCACAAATCGATTATTTTCTTTAATATTTCCACAAGCATTAAACATACTGTAAGAAATCATAAACGTGAATCTTATGGTTACTACTAGTCTTCTCCGCTAGATGTCACCTTTGGGGATGTTACAACAGCGATCCTATCATTGCTTGGTTAACATGGCGGATGCAAGTATGCCGTGTTTGTTCGGTCGAAGCGCATTATGACAAACCTAGTGCCTTTTTGGATATACAGTAGAAACCTACTATACCTTCATCAAGATTTGGAACAAACCTAAAATCTCTGTATCAAGAATCCCTAAAGGCTGACAGTATAAAGTTATATATGTGTGTACTGTGTGTATATATATATGATGAGTTCATTTGCAAAAACAGATAACTTCTTTCAAAAAAATGTTTTTTTTTAGTAACACCAATTAAACTGCAGTTAGGTTATTTTGATTAATATACAGCTAACTAACACAATAAAACACAATTAACATGATAACATAAAAAAGTGGAATTGTCTACAGGCTTGCGATAAAAATTATCCTTCAAACATTGTAATTCAAAATAAACAAGACGTTTTTCTAAATAGTGTGAAGTGCACTTTTTAATAGGCATATGTAGTTCAAAAGTATTTTGATCTGCTCAAAGTGACTTTAAACGAGAATTATTCTAAAGTCGGAATGAAGCAGTCTGTGCCAGGTTCAATAGTTTATAACACAAAATAAGTTTTATTCTGAAGGAATGGAAAATGGACACGAGTGACTCGTATGCGTTAGTGTGATAGATAGCAGCCCATAGTCCACTTTTATTTTGTTTTGCCTTGAGGGAACTTAACTTTAATTAAATCTCTGGTTATATATCTTTCTTTCTTTTAAATACCAAGCCCTTTGTATTATTTGTAGGAATCAATACTACTCGGTAATCTGAATCTACAATGAAAAGCGTAACACAAAGAGCTCGTTCAAGCTTCTGCACAGAAACGCTTCCTCCTATCTTAGATTTCAAACCATGATCTCATCACTACCAAACTCGGATTAAAAAAGGTAAACACCAACTTTGACACTTTACGTCTGATCTGTGAATGACAGATGTGATACTCGCCTCCCTGTATCAAACACAGATGTCATGATAAAAGACGACGTTGAACCGTATCAAGTGTCTTGGATATTTTGCTTTAAATGTATGTAGTTTGAGTTAAATGACATGTTAGTGTAGTCATTGTAGTCACGTTCTGTAACGCAGCCCAGCATTGTTAAATATTATTTTAGATTTGTGGAAGATAATGGTGATGGTGTAATGTAATGGTGAAAGATCAGACGCTCAGATCCTGATAAACCATCATTGTGTGTGTTTTATCAAAGCAAAGCGTTTAATCCTCAGACCGCCCACAGTCTGTTCAATGACCGTCTGATGCCTAATGCACACAAACCAGCAAGAGTTCTCTCAATCTGTCGTGATCTGGTCCGGACTGAAAATAAAGTTGAGTTTACCACACTGATATAATAAGAGTGTTTGAGGATGAACTAAGCACTGCAGATTTGCCAATGTTTGTCAGATTAGTGACATCAAATCCTTGAAAGATATTCAGGGTTTAGTATAAGACTTGAAAGTCAGATAGATTTCCGCTGTGTGTTCTGCTTTGTTCTGTGAATTACGTGTGGGAAATGTTTAGTTCTTATTACTTAAGCAAAGACAGGGATTGTGACTCCAAACTGACATGTTTCTGTATTTCTCTGACTTTTTTACTCCACAGTCTATTATTGATACTTCTGCTTCTTTCATATTGACAGATTAAAAGGTCATAAAATGAACTGCACTGATGGAAAAGATCTAGTGTTGAGTTTAAAGGGAAGATTTTTGTCATGCGGAGATCTGTAGACCTGTTGGGTGTAACTAGTAACTAAGTAATTAGTTACTTTAATTGAATTACTTTTCCTTGAAAGGTGTTTCTGTCATTCATTTACAGTTACTTCTGATGTAATTGAACTAAATACTGTGTAATATAATTTTGATGTCATTTCCACTATTGAATATATGTCTAACTTTAAAATGTATGCTTTAATGTATCCTTCTCACATGTGTAATATTTTGGTCAGTTAATAAGAATAATTGATGTAGTTATTTATAAGTCATTTATATAAGTTATATACATCCATAAGTCCCTTGACAAAACAGTGTACTATGTGTATATTATGGAAATGTGTGTACTGTATATTGTGACCAGTTGTCTATTATTTATTGTAGATTGTGTAAAGTGAGTATATTGTTGTTTATGTATATTGTACATTTTAATATCTTGTTGCTTGTACTGCCATGGCCAAGAGTCTTGTACCTAAGAATTTCACCATCAGCACACTTGTGTACATGATGTGTGACAATAAAGAGATTTGATTTGATATTTATTAAATATCTATATATATATATATATTATATATATGATAAATTATTATCAATTCTAATTTGATATAGGATATAGAAATTAGTAATTAATTACTTTTTTAGACTAACTTACCCAAAAATGGACATCACACACGAGACTCTGAGGTAAGATGGACTGGAACAGATATTATTGAGTTCTTTAAGGGATACTTGATGAAAAATGATTTCCTCACCTTCGAGTTGTTCCAAAGCTGTCTGTATGCATTTTTTTTTTTGATGAACACAGAGAAAGATATTTGGAATAATGCTTATAACCAGACAGATTTTGACCCCCCTTGACTCATATTAGGAAAACATTTTTTTTCTGTTGAACCAAAAGAAGACCTTTTGAAGAATGTAGGACTGGTAAAATCCAGATAAAAATGTCTGGTTATAAGCATTTTTCCAAAATCTTTCTCTGTGTTCACCAGAACAAAGACATTTAAACAGGTTTGCAACAACTCGAAGGCGAGTAAATGTTGACAGAATTTTCATTTTTGGGTGAAATATCCCTTTAAAAGATTTGTATCCTCACTAAAGGCAAGACTGATTTGCTGAAATGTTTTGTATAGATGGTTATATGTAGCACATTTTCTTTTCCACGCTTCCACGAGCACACGCTACACAAGTGCATGTGTGTTGGATAATGAACAATAATGAAAATCCAATGTTAAATGGAAAAATCAAATGCTGTAATTATTTTCTGTTTCTGCCACTGCTGTTGTGGCTGGAAATGGCCTGATTCTACAAGCTTTATAACAAAAGAAAATGTAAAGCGCACAGCTTGAGCTCGAAGTAGGTTACCTGCCGAGAACTGTAGGGGATTTTTTTTTTGAAATAGTTTTGCATTTTCACTAAGACTTTTGTGTTTCCTCGCAACACTTTTGCATTCCGTTGCAATAGTTTGCGTTCTCTTGCATGCAAGAAAGTTATTTTCTAAAAGACTGAAAAACATTTTCATTGCCTTCCTGTACCAGAGGGCGTCTGTGGTTAACAACGCTAGAATTAAATAAAACCAAAAAATCCTGTCATCTGGAAACGTCAGCATCATATATTGCACATTGATGAAATAAAAGTCCATTCTGTTGGGAAGTTGGTGCACAATTGCAATGACGGCGCAACTATTCCATTTGTATATTGAAACTGAAAATCGTTGCGTGTTTCATTAAAAATTTCTGGTGAATTCAACCAAAATGATGGTTGACAAATATGCATAAGCTACCTATCTAGACAGCACTGTAGGTGTATGTGCACTGGTGAGTTTTTATTCCTGAAGGTAGTGAGCATTACTAAGGGATTCCTTTCTTTGGCCAGATTCAGGGTTCATCTTTTAGAGAGAAATTTTATTTTTATTAGATCAGAGTCAGCATGATGATCTGACGGAGGAGAAAGAGTTTGTTTTTGAGAGACTTTGTTTAACGGGGTCATATGGCGCCAACAGGGGCGTGTTTATCATTTTGGGGGGGCCTAAGCAAAGTCAAGACCTGAGGCCCCCCACACATTGTCTAACATTATTGTTTGAATTTCACAGCAGTATTGAGTACATGGAATTAATGAGACAAATATTCATATAAATATAAACTTTATTATAGACAACAAATATGACATTTCAGTGAATTTGTGCTTAAAACAAGCAAAACAAATTGCAGATGGGGTAAGAAAAATACGATTTATTTGCTTGTTATAAGCAAAAATTTACTGAAATTTCATACATTTTAGTTTTAAAACAACACAGGTCTTTTTTCTCATCAAGAAAATGCATCTTGATTCAATAATTTGTAGACATTTGTACTGGAAACAAGACAAACATACTAAGTAAGAAATTCGTTCTTTGCAGTGTGGTTGGTATATAAACATGTTTTCCGCAGCTGGGTTGTGAAAATGTAAATGCTCATGTAGTGTGTAGACAGCGAGGCAGGTGAACCCGAGCTGCTGTATAGTGCTGATGCTGAAATGCTGTCACAACAAAACCCAGCAATATTTGCATAACCTTGAAACTACAGCGCTGCGTTCACCTTTGCATTCTAATTGAATTCCTCAACAGCGTATAAAGCGATGTCACAGCACTACATTAACTCTATAAAACACACACACATGTTAACATGACGTCTGACAGCTGCTCAAACGATGAATCCTTGACGCGTTAGTATTTAAACGTTTCCTCAAGGATATCATGTTCGCTCAACAGTTACAAGACATTACAGGACAACACAGCCCGTGGCACAACATTAACAAGAAATTAAAGCTCCGTCATTCATGTTCCAATCAGTGGAAACACGTGAGGCATGAAGGAGCTTCTGTTGATTCATGCCGGGGCACAAGACGTGACATTAGCCAGTGGCCTCTAAAGAGTTCACTCGCTAAAACATGACTCGAAAAAGTTTGAAAAGTTAAAGTAATCGCTCCATGCAGGGAATTCTGCACAACACAAGAGTGCTCGTAGCTTTGATTTCCAAGAACACACAATTGTATAACTTTGGATCACTTTGGATAAACGTGTCTGCCGAACGCGTAAGGTGCATTTTTGTATCTGAAAAAAGTACCTGACGATATACTGTATACATGCAAAATGGGGATATATGGCGTACAATCTGCTTGTTCGGTCTGACTTCACTGTTAGTTTATAAAAGTTAGACGTGTGATGTGAAGAAATAGAGCTCATAAACAGATCAACTTGAAACAAGTAAAAGCTGTGACTCAGAAACTGACTTTAGCAGTTATTGTGTTTATGTAACTGTGACATTTTTTTTAAGAGTGAGTATTTTCCTGTGAACTTAACCATTTACAGTTGTATATACATTACATAAAAATGATTTTTTTATCACAAGATACGCTGTGATGGACTCCAGCACTCGTTCTGATTCTACACGGTATAGAAAAGTTAACAATACTTGCCCAACAGAAGAAGCCTTATGAAATAAATAGCAGATAGAGTCCTAATGAAATATTAATGAAGTAAGCAAAGAAACATAAAAACAATATACTGACGCATTTGTTTCATTTCCAAACCTGGGTAATGTTACTCATTATTATTTTATGAAACATTTTATGTTCAGGAGAAACATATAAGGTCAAATCAAATCTTCTGTGATCTGTGCTTTTATAATAACAGAGCTGCTACCCACCCTGACAAATCCAAAGCTTTATCATACACAGAAAACACAGATGAGAAATCAGCATAAAGCGTTCTGACAGAATAATTGGTTGTGACAACACACAAAATGAAAACTTGAGCGACGAGAGAAGCCGGAGGAGACGGTGTGAGACGTATAGATGAAAACAGATGGAGCTTTAGTTGAATGAACGACCTGAGTGAGATACTGAAAGTCATGTGCTTTAATTTCACCTGTGTGCACCTGTGAGTCTGTCTGTGCTCTTTATAATGAAACACAGTCACACACCAGTCACCTGTATTGAAAGGTTTTTTATTGATTTATTTGTTCTTCTTCGCTCTGCTGTACTGTCTGACTGAAAGAGATGTACAGTTGTGTACAGTTGTGGACTGGTGGTTTTACAATTACTCCAAAAAAGGAATTTCTTTTTTCAATTCTATCTAAACATCTCAATCTTTAACTATGGAAGCAAAATGACTTAAACACACTAAAACACACACAAATTTGATTTCTACACCCTAATTCCCCAGTAAATGCTCCTTTTTTTCTTGAAAATACAATTTTATTACCATGTCTGTACTGTAGAAAACAAGTTGTTTTAATCCCTTAAGGTGCGATTGCTTCAAAACGATAATTGTTTAAGATTAAAAAACTTCCTGGTAATTATTTTTTTCTTCCTTTTAAAAATAAATCTAACAAAAATGCATGATGTATATATACAGAACGCACCACCACAATGTTTCTAGGCCATTGCTGTGCAGTAGTAGATTTGTATGTGTTGTTTGTTCATGTTTGGCCAGCTCAGTCAAGTCCAAAGAGCATCTTCATACAGTATGTCTCATCTGTCTCCTTTAATGTACGTCTGTGTGTTCTGTCCAAAATCTTATCTCCACATAACCTGACAGTGTAGAGTCAAACTACCAATGCCTTGCTTATAGCTTCACAATAAATGGAGATAACATATTGATTAAATGTTTTTATTGTGTTTTACATATATGCAAGGCTGTACATATATGTTGCACATGCTACGAAAAAATCGGTCTGTTTTAAGACAAAAGGCAATAGTGTAGCACGCGTTAGATAGTTTGGCAGGTGCCTTAGACAGAGCTGCTTGTTTGTGTGAAGTGCGTTTGTCGTTGTGCTTGTTCGTGTGTGAGGTTAACCAATGGCGCAGCACTTTTTATTTTTGTTTATATTTATATTTTTAAAACTTGTTTTCCAGCTGCATTAAGTCCATTGATCTAGAGCCCTGTGATCTGCGCGATGTGGGAAAACGTGGAAGGAATTGCGTAAGCGGAATTCTACTACTACTTCTGCATGTACGAGTGAATAAATTGCACAGTTTAACATGTTACAAGCGTGACAGTCGTGGATTTGTCTGTATCTCACTATATGAGGACGTAAACACATAAACTACATCCACAGAGCTGTTCTAAGTTTATTTTACGAGCGTTTCACTGTTTGAGTGAAGCTACCCTCAAACACACACTGAAGCGTCTTCCCGACGACCCGCCAAAATAAAAGTCTGCTTAATTTGAACCAAATGAAAGAAATAATTGACTTGTACATTTATAAACTGTAGTTAACACTCTAGTATACTTTAATATGAACTATAGAGAGGTGAAAAAATACTGTAGTACCTAAGAATTTCAGTGAATTAATTACTACATTATAATTACCAATGCCCTAGCATACTGCAGTTTTTTATGGATATGGATAATAATAATATGTATAATATTTACTATTGTATAGAAAAACATAAAAAAATACAAATCTCAGAACAATTAAAAAGTAAAAATGACATGGCCCTAATTTATCCATCTGTATATAACATGAATGTCCTTTGTAATCTACCTGCCTATTTATGTGATGAACTGCACTTCAATACCTTAAACCTCTGTAGCACTGGTGCTATGAAGATTTTAAAGAAGTAAGGCAATGCTCGTCATTCAAAGGAGCTCCTGGTCTGCACTGCACCATTATTGAAGATTTTCATAATTCATATAGACATTCTGCACCAATAATATCTTTATATGTTCAGGTGTAGCATTGAAGAAACTATCTAGAAACAGTTTACATACTTCACCTGTAATATTATGACATAATAAGTAGATTAGATTTTAGCAGTGATTCACTTCAGGACATCAGTGAGGGGTTGAAGATCTCCCCACAACACTACACCCAAAAACAATGAGTGTTTGGGTAAAGATAAGAGTGACATGACTTATCTCCATAAAGACACACAGAGATCATCTCATCAAGATTGTGTTCATTCTTCTGTCATCTTCAGCCAATTTTCTTCTGCGTGTGTTGGAAACCACACAACCCTGCCACAAGCGGTTGTGTGTTTCAGATGAAAATCAACCAGAAGAAAGAGACGTCTCTCCACCGCCGCTCGCTCATTGACTTCCGGCAAATCCCTCCCAATCGCTTTGAAAGAGTTTTCTGATTTTATCTAAAGACTAAAAAAGCTTCATACAGTGCTATTGATCGTCCTGAGACAGCTGCAACAGAAATCGAGGTTTCCTTACAGTTTCTTCTTACTTTTTTATCGGTTTTATCGGTTGACCGTGTTTATTTCTGCTACTGTGCACATTTTATCGGTTCACATTATATCAAAGAGAAAAGGTCTCGGTCATTTCGGGCAAATAATAAATTGGTGTTTAGTCTTTATGGTGAAAGACTCTTGTATCTGAGCATAGTTTGAGACATCGTGGATATCGTTTCTGGATGAAATATTTAAAGTTTTAAGAGAAGCAAGGGCTCCGTCTGCTCTCCATTTCATGTCAGTGCCGTCTAGAAGAAACAAATGAGCAGATTTCATGCAGTGTAAGAAGAACGCCTGTGTATAACTTTATTATATATTCTGGTTTCACAGGGGTCATTAAATGGTGACCCGGACAGATTGGAGGTCTTTAGCACCGCAGGCTGTGATTGGCTGTTGGATGAACTCCAGACGGTGGAGAGATCTGGTGTCATATGGACTGCGGAGGGACCGTAATTCAACAGGAGCTCCAACCTCCTCGGCCATTTCATCTAAAAAGTGCTTGAATAACCCGCGGGTCAGGAACGAGCTCAATGCCGGACATTAATCCGCAGCCACAGGTGTTTTACAAGTGAAAAGTTTTCAGATTTCAGTTAAGTTGAAATCAATAGTTCTTGTGAGCTAATGCATTTCTTGGCTTGCAGGGGCAATAGCGGTTTGTCATATCATTTAACTACTGCATGTGATGGATGATTTTATAGCATTGACCAGTCAAGCTCCCAAAAATCTTCTCTATACAATTATATTTTTAAAGCTTTCCAGTCCACATGACATAAACAGTAACGGAAGCAAGATTGTCAAGTCTTCATTAATTGGTCTCGAGAGAAATGTTTTCATAATTGACATTTGGAGCGAGTTCAGAAATAAATTCCCATCGCTTCTGACAGTTTAGAGAACATTTGCTTGCTAACAAGTCTGTGTTAACTTTGCATTCAACGTTTGGCATTTGCATGTTTTGCCGTGAGGTTTTGGAGACGTGTAGAGCTTCATTAATTTGAAGGATGATGCCATGATAGTTGCCGCTCAAGTTATTGTGCTAATGGCAGCGGATGAGTGTTGTGTTGTGATGTTTGGCCTTCACTTAAAAGCAGCTACACGTCCAATAAACAGACGAACATGTCCAGAGCAACGCTAACAAGACCGTCCTGTCAGTTTATATCTCATCGCACGACAGCTTTCCAGCACGAAACAAAAATACAAAAGACAGATGACATTACTACAAGGTTGTCTTGAATCTGTCTGAGATTGTTGTGTTATCGGCACGTCTTACATGGGCTTCTGTGGGAATTGAAAAGCTCATAATGAGGCTCAAATTGCAATAAATAAAAACTAGATTTTCACATTTAATGGGAATAAAATGTGGCAGTTATGATGCTAGGGCAAGTGCTGCCAAATAAATAAAGTGTGAAAATGGCATTTAAGGCTGAAGTTCTCAATGGAATCTTAAATGTGATTCAGTATGACACATGTCGATCAATAGTACTTGGATAAAAAGCCATGCGTCTGCGCTTTTTCATGCTTTTCGGAAAGAGCCGATGCCCCATCCATCATTCATGGCTGAATAAAAGCAAATCTCCAAAATAAAATTTCCATATCAGTCAAACGCTTCTGACGTGCTTGCCAGAGAAATGTCCGATGTTTAATCACTCGAAAGGTAATTAAAACAGCTTTTAAGAATGTGTCTGTGAGTGATAATGAGTCACAGAATAGAAACGTGTTGAATAAAGAGAAGATCTTTCATTCAGACGAGATTCATTACATCTTCATGGACTTTTCTGTTTAACCCCGGCAACGGTAACTAGCAGAACTGAAACTATGAAAGAGGTGAATCCCATAATTAAATGCTGCTTTAGATTTCTGTTCAGGACGGAGCCAACTGTGGATCAGAAAAGATGTCAATTTGTTAAAGAGAAGACCATTACATCGTAAGGGGCCGACCAGACAGAACACGTTATTTGCTTTTAGACGCACATTTTTTTGATTGTTTTCGGTTGGCAGGGAGAGAAAAAAATCTACCTTTTTCCCATTGTCCAATAGAAGGAATGGGGAGGCGGGGCTTCCGTTGTGATGACGGAACTTTACAGCTGCTTGAAATGTCCGCATGATGGAAGAGAAACTTGTGCTGGCTGACGCGGGTCAACCGAGGTCCATTAGGGGCTTTGCTATATACAAACATTGTTAAAATTAGCAGTTTTTTCCGTGAAAAGGTTTCTGACTTAAGCAGATACAGAAGATCAAAGCTGCACCCGAAGAGGATCAGATGACATGAGTGTCGTTCATTCTTCACATGTCGAATCTTGTAAGAATATTGCGTAAGTGGACGTGATTCATCGGTTCATTTGGATTCTTAGAGTTCATTTTGAAATATTAATATCATTTTGCATGCATGTCAAAGTCAGGTGCTTTTAAAATGCTTCACTTCACTCAAAATTCTGAAACGATACACGTGCATCCCCAAAATTGCATTCATATTTATGATGAATAATGCAACATTGGTACAAATCTAATGGAGGATGGAGTTTCGTGAACAAAAGAGCTCCGAAAAGGGCGACATTAATGCCATACTGTGGCTTTTAATATTTGTAGATTTTATTTAGGCTTCAAGATTCACAAAAGTTGTGTTCATTGGTCAAGATTATCTTGATGGACAAAATATGGAAGCATCATAAACTCTTGTTAATCACAGAACACAGAATTTATTTTTGTATAATAATCCAAACTCCCGTTGACTTGTTCTTCAGAGATCCAGTGTGATGCTAACTTCAAAATCGTCCTTCAAAATCCTCAAAAAAAACACATTCTCATGAAAAGAATTTGATTGGACAGAACATTTTAGAAAGAGATATTAAAGTGTGTATTTGTTTGAAGAACATTTTTATATGGTCAAAGCTAACCCTGATGTTCTCATTTATATGGGGTCTCGTGGGGTCCTTGATGTAATCGGTAGGGTGAGATTTTAAAAATAACTATTTAATCTCTTCTTCTCTCATCCTGAATCGGAAATTAAATTGAAATGAGCAATGTGTATGATTTCAAAGAGCCGGTCTGAAAGTCAAAGAGCAGTTTGGTGTGTAAAATGAGTCATGGCTATCCATTTATTGTAGCACTTAACAATTTTCTGTTAAAAGCAAATATGCTCAACCCATAACCGTCCTTAAATCTCATTTTCTGTGGCTTCCCGTTGTTAATGACTTCATCTGTGAGCCCGCCGTATTAAATATGCATCACATGAACTGAAGCCAACAGGATAGTGCCGGACAATTGAGCGCTCGCTCTCCAGAGACGGCCGTGACTGTTGGATCGTGTGTCAGATGTGGAAAGATTGTTGTAGAGAAGCAGCGTTCTGGCCTCAGATAATTGCACAGATTAGTCATTGGACTTCATTCATAATGAATGTGTGTTGTTGAATTATGTATGTTTGTTCTGCGCGGTTTGTGTGAATGAATTGTTTGCATTGAGCATGTGCCGTCCGATGGATGTGCATAATTGTAGCGGCGTGCTGCTTTACTGTACATGTTTCCTCTAATGAGTTATACAAAAAGACAGATCCAGATTTTAATAGTTTTGCACAAGAACAGGTCACAGTATCACCGTAGATGGAGAAGCGGCGGTTTTATTTGTTGATTTGCAGTTTGAAGTCGAACACTTGCAGTGAGGTTACGTGTTAATTAGCTGAGAACAGTTTAATAACGCTATTGAATATGTGAAACGTGAACACGTGAACAGTGCTTCTTTGCTCGTAATCATAGGGGAACAGTATATAGCACCTCAGTCATCCCAAAGAACCGCCGAAGAACCCCTGAAGCACCAAAATATGGTTCTATAGAGCAGGGGTTTTCAAACTTTATGATGCCAAGGACCCCCAAATATTATTAACATTATTTGTGTGGTAGCCCCTTTTCTAAAATATATATCAATCTATGTTTTTTCTATGTAAAGAAACGTTTCAAATGTGTTATGATAAATAGGAAATGGCATACAACACATTGTTTCTAAACCTAAATAGTCGGCAACAATTTCACTTTGAGTCCCAAAAAAGAAACTATAGTGAGAAAAACTCACTCAAATTTGAACAATTCTGGAAACTATCAATAGCAAGAGAAGCAGACTTTAATCATTTTTCTGGGGGATCCCTTGCAACCTTCTGGAGGCCCCCTGGGGGTCCCCGGACCCCGGTTTGAGAACCCCTGCTATAGAGCACTAAAAGTGGTTCCCCTATGATTACGAGCCAAGAACCACTTTTAGTGGGTTTGTATATCGCACTGTTTTTGTTAGAGTGAAGGTAACAAAGCAACAACATGTTAACACGTTTCTTTAAGTGCATCAATATACTGTAGAAAAACACAACACTTGTTTGTCTGAATTTTAGATGCGACGTCTTTTGAAGATGTTCTGCCAATAGGATGTTGTTTACAGCAGAGAAGTGTTTACTAGGTAAAATCAATATCACTAGTCCCTTCAGTAATACAGATTGACTTTGTGAAGTGGCGTTGAGAGAGACGTACAATAAACAGTTTAAACAGTTATACTTATAAAATCATGGTCCAAATGCATTTTTATTTAGCACATTTACTTATGTTGAATAGTATCCTGGGTTGTTTTTAACCCATGGCTAATTCAAATATGAACACTTGTTTTTTGTAAGGGACATTCAACCAGAAATGTACATTATCTGTCCTGTTCCAGACGTGTACCTGTTCCAGTTCATCCAAAAAATGTCTAAAACCGACTGATGTTTGATTTCTGTGAGTTGTTCTGTTATGCAACGTGTCTTCATTAAGTTCTCAGATATTTTTTCTGTATTAAAAACACTTTTGAAAATCACAAATCCTGTCCTTGTCCTCAGCCAAATTGGACCTACAGCCTTCATAGTTTTGTTATGCTAATCCATCAACAGCAAGCAGTTATCATTCATATCAATTGATTAAAACCATGAAATTACACATAAATGCTGTAACACTTTACATTAAGGTACCCTTTCTAACGCATTTAAAAATGTGTTCATTAGTTATAAATAAGTCCTTTACAAATGCATTCTGAAGCCGTTATAACTGCGTGAATAAAAAGAGGGATTCTAACTAAAATACCTGCCAAATAATGAGCCACACTAACTCACATGTCATAAAAGCTTAATAAATGTATTTATTCATTATTTATTTGACTCGAAAGCAAATTCATTATTATCTTGATGTTGTTTGCAATATTGGCAGAATGGACACTGTAGGCTTTTTCTTTTTCTTGTACCTGCTCACTAGTTGCCAGGTATTTCGTTAGAATCCCCCTTTTTTATTCATGCGGTTATAACTGCTTTATAATGCATTTGTATAGGACTTATTAATCATTAATAAACACATATATAAATGCCTCATAAGGGTACCTTAATGTAAAGTGTTACCATAAATTCTACAAATAAATACTATTTAACAGCTCCCCATGTTTTTGGTCAGTCCTGTCGTGTTTACATGAAACTCAACATAAAATGTGTGCAATATGCCTTCGGTTCGCCTCGGAGGAAATGACATCATTTGACTGAGGTGAAGCTGACACTGATCAAGGGTGGGTTCTGTCATTGAATCGTTTGATTTTAAGCTTGTTTTTGCATGATTTTTTAAAGAGGGCGAGCTAAGGTGTCAGGCCCTGTCACCGTAAATGTACATTACTGGTAGAATGTCTCGTGTTCTGTATTAGAGGAAATTCTGAGCAATAACTCTAAATCCTTCATTCTAAATCTAACCAACAAACAAACCTTTGTTAAATGAGCAGAGACCCTGGAATGTCCCAGACTTCCATCTCTTGTGTCTGATGGAACCACAAACATTGAAATCTCACGACGGTCCCTCTACATCAGTGAGATCACCAGCAGATGTTCACAGCAGATGTGTTATTGATCACTGGTGGCTGGTGTCATTTCTGTCTATCTAACTCAAGTCTATTCAACGCGGTTCTGTTCTGTATGTTTGTGTTAGATATTCACACCCACAGATTCATATTTACTGATGAAATAAATCAGCCGTGACGGTCAGTTCCATGTGGACGGTTCAAGTTGGAGGAACATCACTACTGACTCAAAGAAAACCATCACAGCATCAGTTCAGTGTTTAGTGAGGCTGTTTAGTGATGTCAAGACACAGCGTTACTGTACTGTCAAAATATTTTACATCGCTTATCTGTTACTATATTTATTCTGCTCAAAGAGAGAAAACTTGAATAATCTTGAAATCTATTTACTGAAGGTTCCCTTTCAAATTCTTTAAAATAATGACACATAGAAGCAAAGAGAATTTAAGTAAAGAATAAAAAGGGTTTTAATGCACGACGTGGGGGCCAAGAACCACCCCGACGCGAAGCAGATTAAAATCCTTTATCGCAGACCTTAACTCCATTGATATTTCAACGCAAATTTACAGGAATGGGGAGGTTAAGAGATGACATATTTTCGAATGCAAACCCGGAAGCGAGTTAGCATTTTAGGACTTTAGGTTCCAATCGCTCCAAAGTCCATGGGTCTTTATAGAAGGTTTTGGTGAATCGCCCGAAAGTCTTTTATTCTATGACTTAAAACACACCAATCATAACCTGTGATTTTTAAAAACCTTAGGGGCGATTCACGCCGCCGCATCGAGATGGAAATAGTTTAACTTTTCAGTGGGTTCCTCGCGTTTTCCGTGCGGTTTTATATGCGAAATGTGAATTGCCCCTTATTATATTGCAGTCTTCCAAAAGTCTTTGGGAATAATGCAGAGGCTTTCGGTCGAGGGAACAAGTGCGGCACACACTTCCGGGTTAGCCTACAAAAATACGTCATCTCTCAGCCTCTCCATTCATACTGTACATGTTTTACGAGGTAGATAAATAACCGAGCAAATTCATTACAAACATCACTTTGTAAAACAGGTAGAAATTCCTGTGAGATCAGGCTGGCAGTTCATGGTGAAACACCTACAAAATAGTCACTGAACGGAATCAAAAGAAGCCTTACAAACATCTAATTGCTATAAATAAACCGTATGATCTATGAAACATCAAACCAGAACATGAACGAGCAAAGAAGTGCTATTGAAGGTTAAAGTAATGAGTATTTCTGATCATATTAAGAGAATAAATGGTGTTTAATGGAAAGGGAGTGTTGTGATTGGCTGAAGTCAAGCAGAAAATAATTTGTCTCTGGAGACTTGAGTTCATGCGCAAACTTAATGACACGCGAGCAGCTGGAATACTAATGTTGTCAGCTTTTCCATATTCATCTCAAAAGCTTCTTATAGCAAAACACTCGCTCTTTATGTACTTCTCATATGGATAAAGGTGAAAAGGGTCAAACTGTCAGGAACTTTCAGATTTTTTAAAGAAAAAAGGTAAAGAGTTCTCAAAAGTAGACATGACCTTTGGCCCAGCGTGAGCTATTTTAATAGAAATCTGCTTTCTTGAACTGTATCCAGTCTGAATGAAAACTGGATATTGACCGCCGGCACAGTTCTGCTGTTAAATCCAAACAAAACAATTACAAATCTGTACATTAAGAAGACATTCTGTAAGCATTTTCATGTGTGTTTGCTGTGAAATGCGTACATCTGTATTTTTTTGCAGTGAGTCTTGGTTTCTGTGAGTGAGCACTTTCACACATACAACCTCGTCTTGTGAATTTATCCACATTTACTGTTTAGATGTCATGTGTTAACAAAACTGTGAAGAACTGTAAATGGAGAGATTAGTGCAACACACGCGAGGGTCTCTAAGCGGTTCACTTTTACTAATTGGGAATATTACCATCAGTCACATCTATCATCAAATAAAAACAGAGGTGATTGACACCTGTAAAAAATGATTCAGCGTACAGTATTGTTTTAGGGATTTTTTAAGTTTTAATACAAATGTTAGTCTCAGTTTTAGTAGAATGGGGTTATACGTTTGTAGAAAGTAGGGCAGTAGCTACCGTATTACAAAAAAATATGTTTTGTAGAGCTGTGACAATGTGACATGCTGCATGTTTGAGCCACATACACATGATGTTGCATTTATGAGTTCAAATAGATTTGGATGTTTTGATCAATGCTTAAAGCCTAATTGTATAATGTAATCTCTCTTTGGGTTAATAATTCTGAATTTATGTAGAGTTTTAGGTTTATGTTGAAAGGTAGGTTTTTATTCATTTACTGTACGTGCAGAAGATTAAACATCAAATGATGTCAACCTTATGCAAAGAAAATATATTTTTCTATAAACCAGCTGTCAATATATTAAAGGGATATTTCAATGGCAAAAAAAAATTTGCCATTGAAAAAGTCAATGGCAAAGTCATCCTGACTGAATATGACTTTCTTCTTGAAGAATCATGCAGTCAAAGTTATAATACCACCTTTCATTTTACTTCCAAGCGATTGAATGGGAGTGAATGGGCGTTGGTTTTTTGAAGCTCCAAAAAGTGCAAGCATCGATCGAAGAACTGCTCGACGTGACTCTGTGGTCTTAACAAAGGTCTTCTGAAGGCAATTCCATGCGTTTGTTTAAGAGAAATATCCATATTGACAGCGCTATTAACGTCAATGTCTAGCTTTTGTTTTATCATCATATAGGTTGAATTTCATCTTTAATGTTTTTTTAAACAAAGCAGTTGATGTTGCCATCGCGACAGCAAAAGGCCGAGTCACATTCACCCCAAAATGGCGGAAAAATGGAACATTCTATTGAGTTTCGCCTCTTGGTATCTATACTCTTTGTGTATACTGTACGATTGTACATAAAAGACATAACGGTATTGACGTCACCAGGGTCAATCTGATGAACAATAGTCACAAAGAACTGGAGAAAAATCCCACAGCGTTTGCTCAGAAATAATTATTCTTTTGAAGAAATGAATTCTGCCAATCCTTTAGAAGAAAGAACATTTCTACTTTATATTCATGCTTCTAAATGAAAGCTGCTTGGAAAAAAGAAAAGCTAAATCTCATTAATATCTCAAACGTTTCTCCTAGACAACCGTGAGATTAATAGAAAGCAACTGGAAATGTTTGTTTAGGTTTCATGCTTCTCAAATGATTCAGTTTGCATTTATGAGTTCAAATAGTGAGATCTCACGTCTCTGTGAGATTTTCAGAAGAGATTTCAACATCATATCTCAATATCAGAATTTCTTAGATTCTTTTCAGACCACGTGATCTCCTCTTTGTTTCTTTTTACGACTTTATTGTGTTATTGGTATGTCAACCTGCTTGTGCCATTTTTTGCTCTGTGAAGGCAACCTCGGAGACTACGTTTTTCGACACGGCGATGAAACAAACCCTAGAAGTCCATTTACTTTGTTGAGCCAATAATGATAATCCTTTGAGCAATAAAAGTTTCTTCTGGCTGTAATGAAAGTCACACATAAACAGACAAGTATAATCTCTATAAAAGTATATTTCTATACAGTATATAGGTGGAGTGTAATATTATTTTGGAGTGTCTATTTACACGGAGTACAAATAGCCTTGCTGGCAGAGAAATGCTGCTATTTTCACTTAGTGTAAATAGCATCTATTGCAATAGATGGCGGACTGGGAAATGAATTCGGCCCTGGACTTGTTTGCCCACATCGGCCCTCCATCAATACTGTCGAGGTGGGGAGGGGTTTGGGAGTGTTAGATGGTGTCGTATGTAACGTGTGCATTGCGTTACATAGATACATGTCCAAATCAAAAGTGCCTTCGCGTGGCGTGCATTCGCGTTAATAATACGTCCGCCAGTCGGACTCTAGTCGCAGCCATTCTGGACTATGACAGAATGTCCTACTGGTCAGTCCGCCCCTGACTGCTATAAACACTTAGTGCAAATAGCCGCTGCCTTTCTATATAAAGAAAGAGAGTGTTCGATTTTCCTTGGACTGTGTGAGAATGATGGTGTGTGTTTGTAAGGACGGCACACAGTGTTTTCTGTGTTTTACAGCCATTTCACATCACATCAGAGATGTACACGTTCTTCTTAATACAGACATCAAGCTTTTCAAAAGGTATGTGTGTGTACATGTGTGTGTGTGTGGGGGGGGGTTTAATGAGCAGTATTTATCACTGAAGACATCTTGTGCCACAGGCTCACATGAACCTCGCCGTGCCATGAACTGCTGTGATCTTTTATTCGTGTTGATCAGTGCTTGCCGGGAGTTTTTAATCAACATCTGCAAATGAAACGATAGGATAGAGCTGTGTGTGAAATCTCACGAAGACTAAATGACACGCTTCATCGCCTCTGTCACGATACATCACCTTCAGTTTTATCAACGTGATATTAAAACTGACCCTCTTTATTTCACACACACCACTCAGGATGGACAATGGATCAATGCATCTTACAAAACAAGACTCTTTTATTTTATTAAAAACAGCTTTTTCTGAAGAAAGAAAAATCATAGAAGAGATCTTTCAAATATTTCTCAGACCTCAATGACATTACGCAGTCTCATCTGCGTCTTAGATATTTATCCTGAGAAAAAGATTTAGAAATCTGACACATGTGTCTGTCATTGAGTTTGAGGAGAGATGTCAACGATGTGTCAAACTGAGCTCAGATTTGTCTCGTCTGCAATCAAAAGTCAATATTATTCAAGATCTCAATATCAACTCAAACATTTCTCATCAAATCCAGATTATTTTACATCTACAGGAAATGTTCTCGGTTGTGTTTCAAATTTCATCCAAAAATGCTTAAGAGAAATAAAACAGAAGCAAGTGAGACAATTGTACAGAAACGGTACAAAGGTGTTAAGTTTTTCTCAAGAGAAATATCAGAGACACGGTTGAGACTTAAACAAAAGTTTCCATTCGCTCTCCATTTAGTCACATTGATGTCTTGGAGAAAAAATTGAGACAATAAAGAGATGTCATCTGTGATTTTTCTTATGGGTTCAAACTGCACATGTTTTCTCAGTGTGTGTATTCTCTTTGGGATAATCTGTTGATCTACAGAAAGCACATTTCAGTAAGTAAGTGGTGAATTGTTTTGGAAAGGTTGGCCAGCGAGCGGTCGGCTGGACGTCCTTTAATGGCTCTCTTAACATGCCGCCATATGGCTAATTTCTCCGGTTTCTACCGCCGCTCTGGCGAGCCCTGCTGACAACACCATTTTTGGCGGCGGGAACACGTGAAGCGCAATGATATGAGAAATAAACGATTGCTCTCCTGAGTTACATTTCAGCCGTTTGTCAAAGTTTACAATCTGTGCGGTTGAACAGAGATTCAAGGGTAGAGGAGCTTTACGGTCCAGACATTTAACGCAAGGCATGTGGAAACTCGTCTGGCGGGTTTGAGATGTAAACAAAACCCCTGAACCCAAACATGAATGATGCTGAAATCCTGGAACCGAGGAGACATGTGCCGTGCTCGTCACACTTTCATCCAAACAACAAAAATATATTCACTTAGATATACCGCATACATAGACTGGACTATGACAGAGATGCTCGGACGCATTTTCCTGTGACATCAGAAGAGATGTTGAACATATGAACAAATACATTTTCATGGAACTCAAAGAAATGCACATTTTATATTGAGCCAAAAATACACAGCGGCATGACAACAATGTGATTTAAAAATAGACTCATAAGCCACAACTTGTTCAAAAGCTTAAGACTCAAGACTTTCTCTGAAGGAACATCTGTAGGACTAAATTTTCATTGTGTCGGCTCACCCTCGTGGTCTTTGTTGGAGGAAATAGTAATCTGGTCTGTTCTGAATGACATCGCAGAATGACATCGGTCATGCTTTTATTCAGACACTTGAGTGTTCTCAGATTGAAATGACTCACGCTCACTTCAATACTAATGCTGAACGCAGACCAACGGCATGCAAATGACATTTCAGACTTTCTTTATTTTACAAAGCTCTTTAATGTCAGCGTTTTAATGTTTATCATGAATTAAACACTGGAGATGATATCATCATTTGAAGAGTAAGAGCTCTCCAGGTACATAGATGTTCAATAAACAGGCAAACAATGGCCACCTTCAATTCACAAAGCATATCCAGCGAACGCTGACTACCAGATCCTTGCGACTGTCATTAGGTGTAAATGAATTTGACAGCGGATCGATGGAGTTTGGAGGTGATTTATTGAAAGCGGCGGTTATCGACTGTGTGATTGTAGCGGGTGTGAAAGCATCGGGCCGAGACGTTTGATTAGTTATAGAATTAGCTGCGCTTCAGGTTTCCTCAGGTCATCCGTCTTTGCCACAGCGGAGGCCACAGTGACCGAACACCCACCACACTCAGAGCTCAGGTGCCCCGTCAGAACACGTATACCCCAACGTGATAAATGACCAGCACACATCAACTTCCATTCAAAACAAGAGAGAGAGAGTTTATCGTTTATTGTTTTCCCCTGACAGTGACACCAGACGTGTTCTTTTTCTTCTGGCTGTATAATAATTGTTGGCTAATCTTGAAACCAATAGTTAAAAATGTATGAAAAACACAGAAAAAAAGTTGCATTATATATGATTCCAAATGAATGAATTATAAAGTGTAACATCTCCTTTCTTTCTCAAGATGTTACTCTTCATCAGATTTTTGACATACTATAAATAAACCTCTTCACAAATCAAATGGTCTTCAAGCCCAATTTTATTTTCCCTTTACGTTACTGCGCGTACACACTTTTGTGAACCCAACTAAACTTGCGGTACACATTCACAAACAATACAGTGCCTGTAGATTATTTCTATATTTAGGTTGTTACCTTTCTTCTACTAAGTAAGATGTTTTTTGCTGCGAAGTCAGTTCGACACAACATGACAGGGGTATGTTAGCAGAATAACCACATGTGTTGTTTATTGTGTTATGTAAGCACTTTTCACTTACAACCAGAACGTGTTTATCTACTGTTTGGTGTAACTTTCAACACTATATCTATTGATTTGTTTTTAAATAAAAATACATGTATTCATTTGATTAAAGTCGTCTTGAGTTAGATTTCTTTTAAATAAATGCAACTTGATATTTTGTTATCAAACGCAATGATATTCAGACATTTTAAGGGGGAGATTTTTTTCTACTTTTACACAAATGTGATATAAATCTTAAGGGTCCACAGAATATCTGTGAAGTTTCAGCTCAAAATACACCACAGGTCTCTTATTATACCAGGCTCTAGATGCCCAGTTTTGCAACGCGCTGTTTAGGTGTGTGTCTCTTTAAGTGCAAATGAGCTGCTAGTCTCCGCCCCCTTTTCAGCAGAAAACACAGCCAGGGCTGTGAGCCTGTGCTTCCAACGACAAAATAGGAAAGAAGGGTCACATAAAGCGAGTGAGAAGCGCTGTGTCTCGTCTTTAAACACCAAACACATTGTTTTCTTTAAACGAAAGAAAGACTCCTACAAAGAAGTCATTTGTTTTCCATTTTCTAACCGGTCACGTGTTTACAAACCATACACACTACTTTCTATACGTGAAGGTACTTAAGACAAACGCTTTAAGTTTTCACAAAGTGAAAGTAACGTTACACAGGACAATCCTATCGTGTGTTTACAAGCCATACACATTGCTTTCTATGACTGAGATAAGAATTGTTGCCGTCAGAAGGGGAGCAATATCTGAACGGCTTGTTTTCTCACATGCTGGCAGAGATAGTCTCACATAAACAAAGCTACTGAATTGTCCTTTTCACGTTTTCTGAGTAGGTAGATGCACCAGAGACCCAATTAAAGCACTTAAACATGGAACATGGAAAAAGTCAGATTTTCATGGTATGACCCCTTTAAAGTGTGCTTTTAGTGTACAGGTGCTTGTTGAGGTCACAGTTGAAAAAAACGGGAGGCCGTGAAAGTCTGAATAATTGTGAATAATTAAAAGCATTGAAAAATAAGTCAAAGTATCAAACATCAAAGTACACCAAAACCATGAAAAAACACATCCGTGTGGGAGTGTGCGGTAGTATTTCTTTATGAATATTTTCGAGGTTTCTCTCTCATCAGGCAGTCGTGGGAATTTGCAGATGGTTGAGCACATGGATGGCGAGCCCCCGTGGCAGGACACAGTAATGAATACCGCTGAGAGTCATCGAAACGTCTGCACCGGTGCATTCTGGGATATGTGCCCTCTTGATCCTTCATGTGACTTTCTCAGTCACTTCAGCAAACTATAAAAAGCCAAAGTGTCAACTTTTCTTTCAGAAGACCTTCAAAGAAATGTTAGCTTGTGCTGCTTCTGTTTACTGGCTGTGTCCTTGTTTGTTAAAGGTGAGGCGTGTGATCAGACTAAAGATCATTTTTATCTGACAGTTGATAAAATGGTGAAATATTACAGTTTTTCTCGATTGCTAAGACACATTTCTTGAAAGCTGCTCTCCTTTTCTCTAAACTGTGAACACAAAACCCAATTTTCAAGCTACATTCATCAAACCTCAGACTCTTCTTGCAAAACCAAACTTTCACCTCAAAACAGTTCAATCTGTGCTCAAAACTGAACTATTTTGTCAAATCGTGCCCCGAGTCAATCAAAATTAAAAACACTACGGAACACTCATTAAACACTACGTAGAAAAATAGAAAACGCAATGCTCAGGACATGAAGCTGGAGAAATAAATGTTTATTGTTCACTGTAGGCTAAATGCATGTTATGCATTTAGCACTTGTACAAAAAGACAAAACAGAAATCTTGTGCATTTAGACGTAGCACTTGTAAAAACAAAACAGAAATCTTATGCGTTTGACACTTGTGTACAGTAAGCCCATGTAAAAATAAAGTACAAAAATATACAAATAAGTGCATTACTCCACAGGCCACAGGACTTCATCCACATCACAGGCCACATTTTGTCTGGCCAGGCAACGGGGGAAAAAACCCCTGGCATGCCGTATCCAGGCTTGGCATGCCTCCACACCTATGTCACCACAGGCAAGTCCCATGGCTTGCAGGAGATTTACCCTGGTGTAAGGTTGGCGTTCATATACCTTCCACCACCATGAGGAGAAGAATTCCTCAATGGGGTTTAGGAAAGGGGAGTACGGTGGAAGGCAAAGATTGATCAAACCTTGGTTCATATTGAACCACTCTCTAACCTGGAGGGCTCTGTGAAAACTCACATTGTCCCAAACAACAACATAGATGGGATGCCCTAACCCTGCTGCCCTAACAAAGCATCTCGCATGTGATTGAGGAAAATGAGGAGCTGGTGAGTGTTGTAGGGCCCCAGGTTGGCATGATGGTGGACAACCCCATGATTGCTGATGGCAGCACATAATGTGACATTGCCACCACGCTGCCCAGGAATATTACAGCCTCTCCTTTTGGTGAGATTAAACCCAGCTTCATCCATGTACATGTATTCATGGGGTCTTTCCATTGCATACAGTTGAAAAACCCTCTGTAGAAATAGATATGGTTTTGTAAGTGATACGGAAAAAGTGATTTAGGCCACTACAGTAAATCACTACTTAGAGTAATCAACATTGAATGTGATCAACATGAATGTGTCTGGATATATGCCAACCTGTACATACAGTCTGTTGCGCTTGAGGACACGATCAACATAGAGAGAGTGACACTGTTGATACCCTAAAAATGTACATGGTCCGATCTGCTGAATTTCACTCAGTTAAATGGCATTGTTCTCACGGACCATATCAACATTAGGGTCTCTTGGTGTGGGGAGAACATACCTGTCCTCCCACCCCCATGTGACAGTCTTTCAATTCTACAAAAAGAGAACATGGAGTTACAAAAATATACATGGAATACTAGGCCCACAAACAGTTAGACCAACCCTCCATTACATACTACAGTACATTGGTACAGTGATGTACTGAAACATCAGTATACTGTACCATACAGTAATTGCTGTCAACATTTACATACTGTACTATAATGTATAATAACTATATAACTATAATGAATCCGATTTCATCAGATATTATTGTTCTTTGTCTTCGCTGACCACCTCGGCCTCGGCCTCGGCCTCACAAACCAGTGCTCTTTGAACTGGCTTACTGTATATGTTCCCTCACATCATTAGCCACAAGTGTGATCTATTTTGAGTTGTTGTGTTCAAGTGGTGACACCTGTGCTTTAATTGTGTTTGACTTTTGTCACCTGTGCTCACCATTATGCAGCACGGGTGCATCACAATGAAAATGTGTTGGCAAGTTGTGTCTAAACAGGTGAAAAGTGCTTATAGTTTTGCCAAAAGAGTGATTGATTCAATCAGTGGGTTCAGGCAACTGAGCATTTGGTTCAGACAATAGGGTTTAGTGTTTTAGCAATTGAGAAAAACTGTAATCCGATCCATAAGAATGACCCAGAATATTTAATATTTAACCATGAAATGATTCCAGTTTGCTAGGGCTACATTTCTTATTTTCATTTGGCTGAAGTTTTTGGAATATATTTTATTTGATTGCAACTAACAGAAATTCTTAATTAAGTGTTTAGTATTTCATTAAGTGTATGAGTTATCAATACTAATGCTTTAAATAACGTGATTTTATTTCACTGAGAGGTCAAAAATAAAAAAGTGTATTTTTCCGAGACGTTGACTTTGGCTGGTCATTGATATTCAACAGCACTGAAAGGTGAATTTCCAGTTTGCTTGCATGTCTTCAGAAGTCTCATTAAAGTAAATGGTCAAGTGAGTGTTGTGAATGCAGATTTGCTGCAGGTATATGCTGATGGAGTCTCTCATCATTAGGATGGCCGGTCTGAAACGCCGCGGCACAGGACATCGGGTTCGTGCTATGGAAATGCTTGGCCGTATTTGGGATAATGAGAAAACTTCATCAAGGCGACTAATGGAGGAAACGTGATCCGGAGGCAGTGTGGCCAGGCGCCTTCCTCCATTACAGAATCCAGAGAGAAGAGAGAGATAAGAGAGATAGAGATAGAGAGAGAGATAGAGAGAGAGAGAGTTTAAGGTGGACCATAGAGCGTGAGAGAGGGAGAGAGGGATCTAGATCTGGTAGGGATTCTTGCTATATCTCTCTTTCTCTAGCTCTCTTTCTCGCTCCTCTTTCTCTCTCTTTCTCTTTCTTGCTCTCTCTCGCTCTCTGTACTCTCTCTCTCTCTTTCTCTCTCTCTTTCTCATTTTCTTTTCTCTTTCTCTTTCTCTTTCTCTCTTTCTCTCTTTCTCTCTTTCTCTCGTTCTCTCTTCTCCTCTGCTCTCTCTCTTTCTCTTTGTTCGCTTCTATTCCTCTCTCTCTCTCTCTCTCTCTCCTCTTTCTCTCTCTCTTTTCTCTCTCTTTTTCTCTTTCGTCTCTTTTCCTCTCTTATCGCTCTCTCTACTTCTCTGTTGGCTTTCTCTCTCTCTCTCTCTCTCTCTCTCTCTCTCGCTCTCTCGCTCTGCTCCTCTTCTCTTCTTTCTCTTTCTCTCTGTTCTCTTCTCTTTCTCTTTCTCGTTATAACTCTCTCTCTCTTCTTCTCGTTTTCTCTCTCTTATCTCCTTTCTTTTTCTTCTCTCTTTCTCCCTATTCTTCCTCCTTACTTGCTCTCTTTCTCTTATTCTCCTCGTTTCTCTGTTCTCTCTTTCTACTCTTTCGCCTCTTTCGCTCCTTTCTCTTTGTCTCTCGTTCTTTGATTATCTCTTTATCTCTTTCGCCTCTGCCTCTGTTTCCTCTGTTCTCTTTCTCCGTCTTTCCTCTTATCTCTGTCCTCTTTCTCTCTTTTCTCTTATACGTCTCTATTCATCTTTCTCTCTTTCTCTCTCTCTCTCCTCTCTTTCGCTCTCTCTCTAGTTTCTCTTTCCTTCTCTCTCTCTCTTATCTCTTTCTCTCTTTCTCTCTCTCTCTCCTTTCATCTTCTCTCTCGTCTCTCTCTCTCTCGCTTCTCTCTCTCGTCTCTCTCTTCATTCTCTCTTTCGCCTTCTCTCTCTTTCTCCTCTCATCTCTTTCTCTGCCTATTCTCTCTTTCTACGTCCTACTCCTCTCTTTTCTTCTCCTCTTCTCTTCCTCATTTCTCTTTCTTCATATATTCTTCTTTTCTTTCTCTTCTCTCTTTCTCTTTCTCTTTCTCTTTCTCCTTTCGTCTTTCGCTTTGCTCTGTTCTCTTTCTTCTGCGTGTTCTTTCTCTCTCTCTCTATGAACATCTCTCTTTTCTCTCTCTCTCCCTTTCTCTTTCTCTCTGCTCCTCTTTCTCCCCTGTCTTTCTCTCTGTCATCCTACTACTCCTCGCTTTTCATGCTCGTCTCTCTCAATCATCTCCTCTCTACCTCATTTCTCTCTCTACTCTCTCTTTCTTCTCTCTCTCATTTCTCTCTCTCTTCTCTCCTCTCTGCTACTTCCTCTCCTCCTACTCTCTCCTCTCTCTCTCTGTGCTCTCGCTCTAGTCTCTCTCTGCTTTCTCTCTCTCGTTCTGTCTACTCATCTCTGCTCTCATTTGCTCTCCGTCTCTCTCTTCTTCTCTCGTCTCGCTCTCTCTCTCTCATTCTAACGCTCTCTCTCTTACGTCTTCTCGCGCTCTCTCGCGCTCTCCCTCATCCTCTCTCTCGTCTCTCTCTTCTCTCTCATACTCTCGTTCTCTCGCTCTCTCACTCTCTTGCTCTCTCTCTCTCCTCTTTTTTGGGTGGGGGGACACCAGACTGTGGATTCAACATTATTAATGCAACCATTAGCTTAAATGATCACCACACAAGACTGCAGGGCCTTCTGTCAGACCAATCGATTTCTTTATTTTCCTCTCAAAGTTAACTTTAGAGTCATTTTAGTGTTAACTCAAGTATGAAATCTAGATTTACTCTAAAATGTGTAAGAAATATAAACAAAGAATGACACTGAACTTTTGGTATGTTTTAACCATGGCAGCATTTTGAGAAGTAAACCTCTTCTGAAGCTCAACCTCCGGCCAGTAGATGGCACTATAATGTCTCTCCTCCCTTGATGCGGTTATTGTGTTCATTTTATCAGCTTTGTTGAAGTGAAAACATGAGTTTGATCTTTCTGAAGGATCCTCGAGGTGCTTTTGTGATTCTACAAGAAGGATTATTTTATTTGTGGCATACAGAACTCGATCAGCTCTTCAGTTCAAACAGAGATGCAGATGGTGAGCAGCAGTGCTTTGTATTCTGTTTAATGTGTCACGGCAGTCATATGGACTGAAAAAAAGAATATATTCTAACTGGATCATCTGATGAAGATTAACTTTTGTGTTGTGTTGCTTAACAAATCTAAGCTCAGGTTGACACATTGTTGCCATCTCTTGTGAAACTCTAATGACAGACACATTTGTAACATTTAAATTTTTTTATCTCCGTTTATTCTCATGTCTATGAATTAAGATATTGGAGAGATGTCATGTGTGTTTTTTCTGCCGATGAGGCGGTGTTAAAGGGATGCCTCACCCCAAAATAAAATTCAACACATCGGTATAAATGTCTTTGTTCTGATGAACACATAGAAAGAAATTTGGAAGAATGCTTATAACCAGACAGATTTCCCCCCCATTGACTCCCATAGTAGGAAAATGGTGGTCAAAATTGCCCCAGAGCTGTTTGCTGTCCTACATTCTTCAAAATATCCTCTTTTGTTCATCAGAACAAAGACATTTATACAGATTTGGAGAAACTTGAAGATGAGGAAATGGTGACAGAAGTTTCATTTTTGGGTGAAGTGTCCCTTCAAGAGTGTCTTGGAGAAGGTTGAACGTCAGATGGTGTATATCTTGAATATCATATCTTTTGCTCCAGGGTTTTACAGCGATCACATCTTCAGAGTTCTGCATTTATTATCAGTACACCATTATTTCACGTCCTGCTGTGTGAAGATAAAAATAAGTGGAAAGCAACAGGAGAGCAGATCCTCATCTTTTTCCCAGCGCAACACTGTGAGCGTGTGGGGGTTTTCGGATGCGATCTGCGTTTTCAACAGATGTGTGTGTTAAAGCGCTGAACCCTGAACACATGCTGAACACCTGTAGAGTTTACTGAGAATCTCTGAAAACTGGTTTAGAAATGCATCACCGCTTCAGGACCATCATACAATTATTGATGTGAGAAACATGCTTTCAGGAAACACTTCAGATTTAATAATCTTCTGTCATGTGTGCAGAATATAAACTTAAATTGACTCGACATCTTTTATTCTAGATATAAAGTCATTTTTCATTTTTTCAAAGCTGCAATCTGTAACATTTTTTTTTGTTGGTTAAAATAATCAAACATCTGTTAATGAGCAAGTGCATAAGTGTTAAATATGGTCTCCTTACTCTGATTCATATTCAGTATTAAATGTATAATAGTGACAGACAACAGCTTTGGAATGATGAACATGACAGATCTCTCTCATTACATTATCATGTTTTACTGCATTTTAAATGTTCTTTCCAAGTTATTTTGTATAAGGGGCTTTTGTCAACAATTTAGAGCAAAGGCAAAAATAAGGAGACGTACGTATCATTAAAATCTGAAAACATATCAAACTACCAAATTTCAGGCATATCCAGCACTTCGGTTTCATATAAATCGGTTTTGAAAGAGTGTAAAAGTCAAGCGGTGAGTTTGTTTGCCGTGGAGATCCTGTTAAAGACCTAAAGCTCACTTTGACAAGACAGTGACATGAACATTTATCTCGCAGTGTTTCCGTCTGGTGGGTATGATGTGAACGGGCATCGCTCGAGGTGTGCAGATATAGAGGTTAAAAACTGTTGCTGTTCAACAGAAATGATGAAGAGCCACAGATTTACTGGTATCCCAACAGGACTTGAATTTCCGTCATCATCCGCAGGTCCAGCACCGCTGATAGTGCAATAAATATTGTAATTATACATTCAATATATGTAAACGCAACAGGCATTATGTATCTAATCAATATAAATTATATAAAATATAATAAATGTATTTATTATTTGACTGATGCAGCTTTGATAATTTGAAACTCTACTTACTCAAAAAAACGTTTTTTGCTGCTTGTTCAAATTACTTCACTTGCTTAAGTTAAATCAACACAACTTTAGGAACATTTGGTCACGACATGATTTTTTTATGTTTAGTCGTAAAACTGAATCCATTCATGTTGGGACAACATAAAGGAGTTGTGTTGTGTTAACATAAAACAGTTACAATTGGGCAGAGGACTTATATTTCCCAGCATGCTTTGCATAACTGCATTTTGAGAGTTGTTTTCTGAAATAAGTCTTTTTTTATGCATTTTTCAGTAAAAATAAACACTTGATAGTGTTAAATGTTCATTTATCTTTAAGGTTTTGAAGAGTTTGATATATTTTTGAGTTTTGTGGTTACCATTGTTCAGAAAAGCGTTGCTCCCGGTTTTTTGTAGGCGGTTAAGGTCATATTTTGTTAAAAAAAGTCTACTAATTTGTTGTGTGATATAAAATTTATAAGGAATTGCGTCAAACAAATAAGATTATGTTGGAGAAATGTAATTCAATTTCGTGGAAAAGTTTTCCTTAATTTAATTAAGTTCGTTCAACAACTTTTTTTTTATAATATAATAAATAATCCACTAAATAAAACTATTTAATTTGGTCAGCTATGTGAAGATGTACTCAAGGTATACGTAAACTCATCCATTGTTTTTCCGAGTCGTGACGCGGAGCGCAATGTCAGTTGGGTGATTTTCTCCTTTCTGCTTCTTGCTTTATAGTTTCAACTTGAACTTGTTTTGCATATTTATAAGATAAGATTGAACTTCTGGCAGTTTGTTGAAGTAATCATTCAAGATAAAACAATTGCAGCAAATTCATTTGTCACGCTAGAAATACACCACAAGCATTGCATTGTGGGAAATAATATACCTTGCTGCTCTGCTATTCTACATTTTGACAAACGCAACACGTCATCTAGGTGTACATGAAGCTTACAGAAAATTGGTTATTTCAGAGAAACTGTCTAAAACAACCGAGCCATCGTCAGTTATTCAATTGATAAATGAACAGACATTGGCCCGAATGACCGAATGAGAAGTTTAGATATGAATATTTTAAAAAATATTACGTATCTAATATGCAGTATGTCCAACGGAGACGTTTCTGGGAGATCTGCCAGATTTAGTAGTAATATACTGAGGGCATTGTGAGGAGAAGAACTGCTTGTTCATTTATTAAAATCAAGAGCTTCACTTTAACCTAAACCGTTTATCACTCCTGGCTTAAGGTTTCTTCTGATCCTCTGACCGGATGCGAACATCTCCTTTTAATTCAACAATCTTTTGAGATTTTATAGAAGTTTTAATTTCAATCTTGACGTTTTCAAGCTTTATATTTTAAGACAAACAATACAGTAGACATCTTGACTGAACAAGCACACTTGTGTAAAGGCTAAGCGGACATTTCTTGGTTTCTGGCCGGGTTGGTGTGTCAGTAATAAGTCATTGTACATCAGTATGACAGCTCTATTCTGCAGGAGAAACTGTGACCATTGAGTCTTTTCAAATCTGGAGACAAATGACAGACACCTGTCAATCATTTCAGAACCCTTACAATCCCCTGACATGCCTCACACACCTCTCTGTGTTAGGTGAAGATGCGGCGCATTACACACAAACAGGTTTGGAGATGTTTTTCTAATGAAATATACTGAAAAAAACGTCAAGCAATCCTAAATTTGACTTTCGTTTAATATAGTTAAAGGGATAGTTCTTGCAAAAATGAGAATTGTCATCATTTATTCATCCTCTATCAAACCTGTATGAGTTTCTTTCTTCTTCAGAACACAAAAGAAGATATTTTGAAGAATGTCGATAATCGAACGCTGAACCCCATTGACTTCCATTTCATGAACAACCTCACAATATCTTCTTTTGTTTTCCACCGAAGAAAGACATGAGAGAGAATAAATGATGACTGAAGCTTGATTTTTGTGTGAACTGTCCCTTTAAGAAACCCATCAATGTAGAGAACCGAGGGATGTTGCCTTGAAGTCTTGTGTATAAGGTTTTTTTAAGCTTTATTTCAATTGTAATGAAACTTTAATGGTCCTACAGATGTTGAGGTGTTGCTAAGCAATTGCCGGGATGCAGTTGCTAGGCAGATGTTGAAGTGATAGTTGAATGAAAATGAGTCATCCTTTACTCACCCTCTTATCATTTCAAACCTGTGTGACTTTATTTCTTCCGCAGAACACAAAGGAAGATATTTTGAGAAATGTCGTGTTAACCTGACCCCATTCACTTGCGTTGGATTTGTGTCTATACAATAGAAGTAAATGGGATCTAGTACTGTTTGATTACCAACATTCTATCTAAATATCTTCTTTCTTAAAAAATGTTTTTTGGGGTGTGAACTATAACTTTAAGTGGTTATTCTATGGTAATACTTATCTTTTATTATCTTTTATTTAAAACTTTTATATTTCTGCACACTTGCTTTGACATGAAGCTTTGTGAAAAGCGTTATAGAAATAAAAGTGAGTTGGTTGTTGTTGTGCTGGTGTTGTTGGGGTCGATATGGATAATCGTGTCCTCATGAACCATATTTTAGGATGCACACTAGGCAAATTGTGCGGTATACCTGGAGGAAGAACTGTTAAAAAAAACTATAAATGAATGTTATATATAGCAGTGTTTTATTTTAAATATATTAAGTAATTTTGTTAAACGTAATAAATGTAATAGTAAATAAACGTGGCAGACATTTGTTTTGTTCTCTATATTAAAAACTTATACAATAAACATGTACAATAAAAATGCCACACATGTGTATGAACTGTCAACTTTACCCAACGGACAATTACAAAAAATTTTTTTTTTTATATAGTGGACTAGGCATTCGCAATCCTCATAAATGACGTGTGTCGTGGACATTTATGGGAATAGTGCATGGATGTGATGTGAACACAGCTCGGTGTGTGTGATATGTTGTGTGTTACGGACCGATGCTCTCTGATTAAACACATCTGTGTGGATTTGGGTGTGACATTCCTCCTGAACACAAGCATTCATCTTCAATTATTCTATCAGATGTAATTGCACATATTTCCATCTCTCGTCGCTGGTTTTCTAATGGGAAATGTGTAGCGCGGGCCAATAATCTGTGAGGGAACAGATGAAAAATCAAGATGGGACATGCCGGCTGATGATGTGATGAAGAGCGCCATCGAAACGCTTCATTTGAATAGATTTGTTCTGATGCGTTACTGAGGGTCAGGTGATTGTATTACAACTATTCAAGTGTTTTTTTTCTATAGATGATGAATGATAAAACGTTAACAGCCATTCAAAATCGACTTTAATTTAAAGGGCACGTTTAAACGTGTTCGCAATTCATCTTCTCTGGCGTTATGACATTTAATAAAGCAGAGAGCTCTTTTTTTATTATCCTGCAGGGGTTTATTTGTCATAATGTTTATTTCTGTCGCTCTACAGTATTTGTTGGTGGAATGACACACTTTTAATGATGGGTCTGTTCTTCACACACAGCAGCCGTATGGATTTATAATACCTCACAAATATAGCACACCGTTTCTTTGCACCACTTTTCTGAGACTTTAAGGGAGGTTTTTTAAAGGTGATTTGGGGGATTGACGGGCTCAGTCCTCATTCACTTTTATTATATGGTAAAGACTGACCCTGAATAGACTCACACACTGTCCTTTAGTGTTCCACAGAGGAAAGCCGCCGAGTAATGACACGAGGACATTTCTCCTGAGAAGAACGCCCGCCGGAGATCTCAACGGTTACATCTGTTAAGTCTGTAATTCACGTTAGAGACAAATTCTTCATGTTTCTGTCAATGTTGATACTCGAATGAAACGCGTCCCATGAGGAATAAAAGAGCTGCTGAGCAATGAAAAATTGATCTCCGCACAGGCCACATGTGAACACTACCAGCACATGCATTTTTAACCCATCTCTTCATGATCTTCATACCCACAGACAGACCCTTACGGACCATTTTTTGTCCCTCTGCAGAGGTGAATCGAGTTCTGTCGTTTCCTCTTTTATCATTTCCTCACAGACAGTAGAGGAAGTTGGTCAAGCCAGGGCTGAGTGGCTGTGGGGGATTTCTTTCAATCACGACGGTCGGCTGATATCAAGCCGAGATCTGTCCTCTGACCGGTCGTCCTCCAGCCGTCTGCATATTTCAAGTGTCACCAGATTCCCTCAATGAGTCCGAACACACAGCGCTGCCACATCACATGAAATGTGGACGCAGTTTCAGAACCGTTACCAGTTTTGAGACGCCCAGTTACGCCCACTGACTAAAGAAAATGAAATAAACCCAACACACCTCAGTAGAAGCTTTGAATGAGGTCAATTCCTTCATTCATTTTTTGACGTTCATATGTTGTTTTGTCATGGGTTTGATTCACAGGAAACACACAAAACTGATCAAATGAAGCCCATATTGTATTTTGAATATCTTATAAGTCAGTTTTCATAAAATCGAATTCCGGATGCATAAACATAAATAAATTAGGTTTGTATCTATGTATTTTGTTTAACAGGCCCAATCTTAAATTTAAGGCATAAAGTCCCAGTGAAATTAAAAACGACAATTCTTATTGTTTCATGAAATATTGCAGAGTTTATTGTAAATAGTTTATCAATGTGGGTCTTTTTGTTATTGCAATAATCTTCAGTTAAACGCACCCTCCTGTAATGACCATCCATCTCAAATGACATAAATTAGACGGCTTGGGCGGAGCATCTGTTAACTCCTCCCCTTCAGCTGTTTGTCTGCTGCCAGTTTCATTTCAAAATCAATGCAACAGCTGTTTTACACATCCAATCAATTCGCAGTGAAAACGCAAGCCACGCCCACTAATTTTCTCCTTTGAAATTCCTTTTCACTCAGAAATACGGAAAACGGAAAAACGATCGCAACTTCCGGTTCACGGGGACTTTAAAGCTGCCGTAACACACGCAGTTTCTGCCAGTCTCATATTAATCTTGAGTACCTATACTCTAGTATTGCATAGTTAGTATCTTCGAAGAGTATTGAGCTTGATCACATTTATAAAAGATAGATACAGCTATACGATTATTTCTTATTATATGCTTATTATATAAGTTTGTGTTGTTTACATTATGTACGTACGCTCCGATTGCCAACAAAACACAGACATAGGCAATGACTTAGTTTCAATTACCACGTGCGGTTCATGTCTGGCATCTTTTAGCGCTGTGTCCGCTCCATCTATCAGTTGGCGTCTTGTATTTCCTTCCCATAAGGGCAGTAAATCTCTGTAAGTCGCTTTGGATAAAAGCTTCTGCTAAATGACTAAATGTGAATGTATCAGTTTCAAACAATCTCCAAATCCAATGTTATATCCACCGTTTATATATTATCCATCACTGAAATGCCGTGAACAAACAAACACACCTCGACTTCTCTCACTATCGCAAAAGTAATGAGCTGCAGCTGCAGGTCCACAGCGCAGCCAATCTTGATGTTAAGCGGTTCTTCCTATCGCTCGTCAGCTGACGCATCGCCTTGTCGTGGGCATGCTTTTCCAGGAGAATTGATCAATAAGGGACAAGAAAGAAAAAACTTCCCAAAACCTCTACGAACGCCGGGGGAGTGTATCTAGCACAGAAATACTACGTCATACGTCCAACAAATTTTATGACAAGTTATCCATGTCAACCATGAGAAGACAGCACGTTTATCATTGTAAAGAAGTCAAAATGCATGAAACCCCGTTGCACACCCGCTTTAAAATATAAAAATAAGTCATCAAAACATTTCTCAAACAAACAATGGAGACAACAGCATTTGTGCTAGAGATCATCAGAAGGGGTGTCTGCCATAAGGTAAATATCATTTTACTGTGCATCTTTATATCAGTCTGACAATTTGAGTCACATTCTTTTTAGTTGCGTTTATTCAGGATGCAAACAAATGTAGATATGCTATTATAATTTATTTATATATTAAGTCTTGGGAAGACAAAGGAGTCTGACATTTTTCTCTTTAAAGGTTTCTAATGAGATGAGGCGGATGTGACATTTGTTGTTTCAAACCATTTCCATTCAGGAAAATAACAAGAGGAAAATCTCTGCATATCTATTTGCTGTTGGATAATGTTAGTAGATAAATAAACATTTCCACCCATTTATGGAAGATGCTTTAATGCAAAGTGACTTCGCTTATGAAAACAAAATGAAACATCAAAATGAATTTGGCAAACAAAATGAATTGACAAAAGCAAACAAAACGAATGAATATCTATAGCCCAGCAAACACGTAGCGTTCCCCTAACGTTTTTGGTCATTTTTGTGAAAAACAAAAATAACTTTCTAAGAACGTTCTTTTTTCTTTTGCAAGCAGAAAATTATGTTCCCAGAACAGTGCTAAAAATAACGTTTGACACATCTAAATCAACAGACCAGTAGTCCTGCCATGTCCTTTTGGTCTTTAAATATTTCATTTTTAGCAGGCAGTCAGTGTTGTTTTGTATAGAGAACAGAGACTTTTACTTCACTGACCGCTCTGTGTTTGGGTTGAGAACACAGATTGTTTGCAAGTGTAAGTGTTGTACTTTGTGCTTTGTGCGTGTTTGTTAATAAATTGAATACCGTATTTCTTCAACTTGCATTATTCCCTCGAGAGAGCTTTGTGTCAAATATTTCTTCCTTCCCAGAATTCCCCTTGTGCGTGTCCTCAAAAGTGGCGGGAACATTCTGTAGGCAGCTTGTTTTTCTCCTCGTGTCGCCCCGCTGCCACGTAATCGCCGAGACTGGGCTGTCGAGCTCTGAATTGGAGCGCGGGCGACTGTGAAACTAGGCCGCCCGCCAGCCGGCTTTAATATGCAGGCTTTCAGCAGCGCCGGCGCTTTCTAATGCATCAGACAAGAGCTGGAAAGAGCGGCGGCGATGTGTTTACAAGCACATTTCTCGCCGACCGGCCATTATATATTTCAAGACATCTAACAGAGACTAATGCAGTTTATGGCAGCTCCCGCCGATAATTACTTTCATTAGGACTCACTTGGAAGTAAACAGAGTTGTTGAGTTTCACTTGATGAAAAATTACAGCCTTAAATGTATTTACTCGAAAGTGAAGTGAAAAATGTACATTCTGGTGAATCTTATTTGATTCTTAATCAGCCAAGTCTGGAATTAAAGTGTTTGCATTTGCATAAGAGGTTGGGAAGCCAAGAAACTTTCTCTTTCAAATCTGAGGCCTAATGTTTTCAACTTTTCGTCTTTGAAGTCACAAGTGTTCCCACTGTAGGATGTGAACAGATTCACACTTTTGTTAATCGTGTGGCTCCGTCGGTAAAGCCTTGCTTTCGTAACACAGAGGTCATGGGTTTGATTTGAGTACTTTACCGCAACTAAGTGATGCGATGCAAACTCGTTGTTAACAATTTTTTTAAAGGGATAGTTCACTCAAAAATACGTCATCATTTACTCACTCTCAGATTGTTCCAAACCTGTATACATAACTTTGTTCTGCTGAACACACGGGAAGATATTTGGAAGAATGTCAGTAAGCAAACACATCTCATCTCCCATTTACTGCCATAGTAGGGAAAGTAAATACTATGGGAGTCAATAGCGGATGAGATCTGGGGTGCTCTGAAATGTGTGATGAATATTAACAGCCATCGTCAAAATTAAATTCATACTAACTAGCAAATTCAGAAAAATGATCCCGCATAGACGGCGAATAGGAAAGTTTATTGCCATCCTGTAACGTTTGTAAACAAGAAGAGTTTGTGTGGAAAATGTTTCGCTATTTAGTGTAAACTGCATTTTATTGCTGTTTATGTTTTTCATAGCTCATTTTATCTCTACACGTTGTGTATGAAAACAAACAAGCCATTAACTGCTAATAATGGAGCAGAAATTGATTTCTTCAGCCAAACAAATATGTTTTCATTATGAAAACAAGCCGTCATGTCCACACACAGACTCTGTGATTGATCTATTTTATACACGCACCACAAACATTGTCGATTTGATCTATTGTCTAATGTCGAAAAATCACACTTGTATTTGTATCTTTTTTTTTTTTACTGCAATTATTTACTGTATTCTTTCATTTTATACATCAGTACATGTGTTCCCTGTATTCAAACCTGTGATCTTTCATGCTTCTGCCCAATAAAATATTCTAGAGCTCAGTATAACTGGAAAGATGTATATTTGTTATAGAAATAACCAGATTAAAATCTCCTAGATGGCTGTGATTAAATCAGTGGCCCATCAGGCTTGATTGTTTTCTTTGTAAACAGCAGACGGTGAGCAGAATACATGAACGAAGTTCATCTCTCCGCCGTATGACTCCACAGCAGGATCACATTAAGAACTCGCAGTGTTTCATAGGAATTCTTGTTTCCTCGTAGACTTCTCTTTTGTTAATTATTGTCTCAGCATCCGTGTTTCCCCCCAACGGCTCGTCCGCTGAGCTGTGCTGCTCCGTGTTACGGGCGTTAGCGCTTTAAAATGTCAGAGGTGCTGTGCTTTCCCATCACGCTTCTGCAGGACGGCACATCCCGGCCCAGAATACAAAACAGTCCCTGGCAACCCACAGGACTCCTCATACAGACGGGAGAGAGAAAAGAGCAAAACTTTCATGGCTATTGTGGAAGAACACTTCAACACGGTGGAAAAGTAACACGAACATAAGTAAACTAGTTTGACATTCCGAACAGTGATTGGTTGAGTGATCCAATCACATGTCAACTCAAGTAATGACCAAATTTGGGCGTGGTCCTGGTTGATGAACATTAGACAAGGAGCAGAGAAGACTTTAAAGTCCCTGTGAACCGGAAGTTGCGATCGTTTTTACTTCCGACCCGTTTTTACATTTTCGACCCATTTCCGTGTGAAAAGGAATTTCAAATGAGAAAAATAGTGGGCGTGGCTTTCATCTTTCTCTGCGATTGATTGGATGTATAAAAACAGCCGTTACATTTTTTAATGAAACTGGCAATAGACTGACAGCCGTCTAGTCATTACAGGAAGGAAGTGCATTTTCAGATTTAACCTGAAGATTATGAGGGCACACAATAAAAAAAAAAAGAATGACCCACATCAATCAACTTTTTACAATAATTCAATACAACTTTGCAGTATTTCATGAAAAAAACAAGAATTGTAATTTTTTATTTCACTGGGACTTTAAGGTGCTTCTTTTCATTTGTGATTTATTTAACGATTCTTCAGATCATCACAGTATTTAAAAGTGTAAATCAGACTTTCATCACAATATGATTTGATATCATCCCTCTTATAAGTGTTGACATGATTTTGATGAAATCTCAAAAAATTATCCCCAACAAGAGAAAACGTTGTTGCATTGTGATCTGACGCACATCTAGACCGAGCATGTGTGTTCAAATGAGGTTGTGCACTTTGATGAAAATTCGCAGACGGATATTCCGTAAAGAGGTCACAGTAAATCTGATTTAATTAATGTCTCAATGAAATGGATGTATTGCTACACTCCTGCTAATATTATTCAAACATTCATGGAAAAATATGATATTAACTACCTTATCTGCTATCTATAACATGTTTGCAAAATACACAAGAAGGGCAAGTGTTTTGTTTCCAGAAGACTCTAGTGTGCACGACCTGTAGTTATGGCAGCTTCACACCATCTGATCTATACTCACAATATGAACTTCCCCCCGCTCTGGGTCTTCTTCAGCACATCAGCCCTTCAGGCAAACATCATCCCGCGGCACACTGGAGTAAGAAGAGAAGAATGTCACCGGTGGGTGGCTGGAACTCAGATATCTCAACATAATGTCAAAACTTTGGTGTGATCATCTATAGAAAAGTGCACGGCTGTTTTCCACCCACATTTTCATAAATGTATGATTTTTGTTTGAGTAACTGTGTATTTTTTCACAACATAACAAATGGTGCTGAACTTTTAACCTCAAACCTGAAAATCTGAGAATGTGGAATCTAAATTACTCTGAATTTCCAGAGTGCAGTCCAATAAAGAGCAATAAAGAAAGTCTTGTTATTATCAGCTGTGTGTGCGTCTGCGTGTCTTACTGGCAGCTGAAGAGATTTTTTAAATTAAACAGAATTTGCTGTGAATCACAGAAGAACTGTTGTGTTGTGTGTGATGTTAATGTGCCAACACAATCTTATTGCAATTCTTCATTATTTTACAGGGCGGCTAATTCATATGAACCTCGGTCTCATTCGTACGTTTTATGGTTTTGCCCAATATGCACTCTTGTAAATAAAGGTACTTCAAAAAGTGATTTCATGCCATAGAAGAACCTTTTCGTCTAATGGTTCCATAAAGAACCTTTAACATCTGAAGAACAAAATGTTCTTTGTGGCGAAAAAGGTTCTTCCGATTATGAAAAGGTAAGAAAGAGATGGTTCTTTAAAGAACATTTGAATGGTTCTTTGTGGAACCAAAAATGGTTCTTCTATGGCATCGCTGTGAAGAACCTCTAAGCACCTTCATTTTAAGAGTGTGTGTTTTTGGTGAGTGTTTATGTAAAATCACATCTGGACAAAGGAATAATGACTGATTTCACTTCGAAAAAGACTCACTATCCATGTTATATTGTTAGTTTCTGACAGTATCAGTACATTAAATGGTTCCATGTTAACAGCGATGAGCGGAACAGAACAAAGGATGTCAATGAAAATAAACCCAAGAGAGAGATTTAATCACAGCAGAAAACTGAACGTCCAGCGAAGGTTAAAGAGGCCATACGAATGCCATCGAAATGCCATTTAAGCAAGCGATGGCCTTTCATGAGTACGCCCATCACATGACCATCCGGAGCACGCCCGTCTGGTGTTAGGCCTGAATTAAAGTTTGGCCAATGGATCAGTGTACTAAGAATATGAAGAGGTAACAATTCCATTGAGATATCATAGGAACGGGGTCTAGTTGAGTTGATGTGTTCCCTTATTGTTAAAACATCGGTTGTGTGACCTGTTGTTGAGTTGAATATCGTATGAAACCTGATTTCGGGTGCTTGAATCCGTCGTTCAGGACCTCAGCAGTAATGAGACAGTTTAAGCGTGTAAATGTGGATGAGAGAGAATTCGACCTCCTTGTGTTAATGTTAGTGCACGACGTGCATGTTCATTATTTCAGTCCTGTGGTGTGACGCCGAGAGACTTTCCCTGTGAAGTGTCTTCATCAGGTTTAATTATTATGATTCTGCTTGTGTTTTTTATGAGCTCATATTGATTGAGAGGCCGTGTGAAGTATTTCAGCTGTTCAAAATTCATGTCACGCCGCAGGACCATTGAAACACACGCTTATGAAATCAAAAAGTTGATTTTAAGAGGTGTACACAATGGAATTTTAATGAAAATGAGAAAGAACCAAATTTAGATAAACACAGGGGAGTACCTTTCTCTAGAACAGCACTCGTGTTAGAGTTGTCAAATTCAATTTAAGCCTTCATAATAATATACAAAACATATCGATTGTAAGTTTTGGATGCGTGTGCAAGGTCTGTTCTAACTGTTCACCTTGGATGCGTTTCTTGTTGTGTACCATGTGCGGGATTTTGTGCAGAACTAATAATTGTCTTTGGGAAACAATCTGTTGTAATATCTTCTTGAATCAGACAGCTGTTCATTAACTTCACCTCAGGGCTTGCTTTAGTTTTGTGGTGAAAGGTAGTTTTGGTTTGGCAACCAGCACACAAACCACACAAATGCGTAGGGCCCCGCAAGCTTGGGGGCCCCCTAGTGGCTACAAGCGGTAAAATCATTTGACACTCAAATGCAAAAGAAAGCAAAAGAAAATAAATCTAATAATAATTTTACGAATGTAGCAAAACAATGATATGAAAAGAAGCATGAAAGGAAGAATCTTGAACCCTCTACTTTCTTCTACTGTAGCTAAAAGCATTCTGTATTATTCTGAATAAAACAAAGGCCCAAAACCAAGAAGGTTTAGTTTGAAACTGTAGAAACTGTAGAGAATTTGGTTCAACGTAAAATAAATCCAGTTTATATTTGTTTTATTAATCCCATGTACTCAATACTGCTGTGCAATTCAAACAAAAATGTTAGGCAATGTGTGGGGGGTCTTCACCTTGCTTAGGGCCCCCAAAATGGTAAACATGCCCCTGCTTCTCAACAGAAAAAAATGAAATTCTGTCATCGTTTACTCACCTTCACCTATAACCAGACAGATTTTGCCCCCCATTGACTCCCAAAGTAGGAAAATATTCTTTACATATTTTTTTCTGTTGAACACAAAAGAAGATATTTTGAAGAATGTTGTACAGCAAACAGTTCTGGGGCACTTTTGACCACCATTGTATCTACTATGGGAGTCAATGGGGGGCAAGATCTGTGTTTTTGGGTGAAGTATCCCTTTAAGAGCAGAAACGTACGGTACATTACTCAAGCAAATCCTCATGTGCATGCAGACGTGCGCTTACTCGCTCTTATGACGTATATGAATTCATTTCTTCGGTTGATTGAGGTAAAACAATGTGCCAGTTCTTCAATGTCACAGAATGGTCCTCTTTTTTTGAAGCGTGTTCCTTTAAATGTATGTGCATTTGGACGGCTTTGTTATTATTCAGGTAGCTAGTCATAGACATTTTCTGTTTACATTTCCATTCAATTCAATTTAACCTGATGTTTCCTCTAATGCCCGTCGAAGCACTTTCACATTGTCAGAGCTTTATGATTTAAGATTTGTCACGTTTCAGACTGGGGTAAAGACAACTCGTTGAAGTAAAACAACAAAATAACTTCAATGCACTTGAATACATTTTCTTCATGCTGGAATATATATTTTTGCAGTCTTGAATTCGGATGTGTAGTGCAGAACATGATGCCAAACCAAATATCTTCACACATTTACTTCCCTCAAGTAAAGTTGATATCAAGAAAGCAGGACAGATCGAACTTTGGTGCGTTGTGATGCATTATGTATTGGAAACAAAAAGGTCAGCCTTCAGAATGTTCATTTGATGTTGGATCCTCACAGGTATTTGTTCGGATTTCTTGGGTTTGCAAGCTAGAATGTCAGAGATTCGGGATGGAGTTCTTGACCGACAGCGAGTATTTGCAATGCAGTTTGTGAGAGCATTGGAAGGCCAGCGAGGGCCAGTGAAGGTCTGAAGTCTGCACTACGGATGTACTGTAGACTTCAATCGATGGAGCGTGCTTGGTGTTCAGGAGCAACACGAGTCCACCAGTCAATCGCTTCTGTCTTTATCAGTACAAAATGTCAAGTTCCCTCTTTCATTAAAAAACCTCCACATTTTTTACATTCATTTGCTGTTCAGTAAAGTTTCTTTATTTCTTATTGCAGATATTTCTACTTGCTTGTGCTTTAACATGGTACAAAAACATGACATAGTGTACTGACAGTATGTGGATATTAAATCCTCATTTGAACAATACTGGCCATGTTAACGCAACAACAGCATTTTGTTTATTTTGTGTGAAGTATTTTATATTATATATGAAAATATATCATTGTGACTGATTTAATTTGGTTAACATGTATTAAAGTAAAAACAATATTGAGATATGTTGTGAACGTGACTGAAGGGCTTGATGCTGGAGTGCAGGCTGTTGCCAGGGTGTTGCTATGGGTGATATTCTGTTCTCTGGATAATATAAGCCCTGTTTTATTTTCCACGAGCAAGGCATGTATGAGGAATAGATAATATTCTTAACAAGCACAGCCAGTTAATCTTTAAAATGAATGTGAATGTATCTCGGGGTTTGACCTTTAATTTCTCGGACAGCTCTTATGCATTACTTATTGATCTCGGCTCTCACGATTACTCTTCATTTTGTACTTTTACATTTTAGATTTATCAGTGCTTTGTATCTTGGTCTTGTCACATGATAATTTACATTCCTGTGGCAATACCGTATTGCGTCACCATCGCACAACACACGTGACATTGGGCGCTTTTTTTAAATTCAGTTTTCACACGGTGGAAAGTCGGATTGGATGAAGTTAACGAGATTCTGTTTTATCTCTTTGAATAGTTGATTCATGTTTTTGACATACGCTGAGGCCAGACTGACGTGTGTCTTTATAACATCCTGCGGTTTGACCTTTCCCCCGTGACGTTAGGTTTAGGGGCGGGGTTAGGGTAGCCATTTATCATTGCTTTGACACCTCGTGAAACTACCATTTTTAGCAAAATTAGCCTTTGCGGCTGAGGTTTTAGGGTTTGGGGTGAGGTATGGTGTTGGTAAGCCAACTCCTAAAGTATAAGCAACTTCTTTTGATATCAGATTAGAAATATATAAATGTACAAACACAATTTGTCGTGCTGGTGACACGCAAAAAAAGAGGAAATTTGTGTTGATCAACACAAGTTAATAGATTACTGTTCGTGATAATTTCACGAATATCAATCGTCTTGTGTCTTTTTCCAGGGAGCTGTCTGTAAGAATTTGGTAGGATGACCTGCTCTGACTTTACCGCTGCACAGCAAAAGTAAATTTACAGAATTTTTCTGTAATTTTTTACAGATTTTCATACAATGTAAAAAAAATGTATGTACTTTTTAAATACAGGTATAACCGTAAAATCACAGAAAAAGACTGCAAATTTACAAGAAAAACAGGGGGAACGTATCATTTAACAGGGAAACCCGTTGTTTTACCGTTTATTTCTGGCACCCCAGCTGCCAGAACATTTCCGTTTTTTTAACAAGATATTTTTTTTACAGTTTATTTGTTAAATACGGTAAAATAACTTTAAAATTACAGAACAAGACAACACATTAACAATAAAACTGGAGAAAACTGTTATAATATAGATCCTTGTATCCTATAATTTAAAAAAAAAAAAAAAACTTTACAGTTAATTTCTGTTTTCCAGTTTACGGAAAATGTCCATTTTTAACGGATGTTTTTTTACAGTGTGGTGTGAAATTTGAAGTGGAGTCATTGACTGCTGAATATCTTGGAAACACAAATGTTCCCAGACAGTTATAATCTCAGCATGGTGTACTTCAATAGCTCAGACCAAACCAGACCACCCCTTGCTTTTATACCTGCAATGAAAGGTCCTCGAAATTATATTATAAATGATAATCCCCTACAGCTTTTAACACTCCACTCTTAATTCTGGCACTCTGGTGCAATGCTAACGGCTAATCGGCTTTTACGATGGACTCATATGTTCCCTTATAAAAAATGAACCATGTGAAGAAAGGGCTTGAGTCATTAGCTTTCCAATGTGTTAACATGAACATTTTGTTGGAATAAACCTAAATGAAGTGCTTGTAAACCACATAATACAGTTCAAAGGAAAATAAAGCAGACAGACCGTCCGCATTTAAAAATAGAGACGAGCACAGATACTGTAACTCCAGGCATGGCTCATTGTTACCATTTGCAATAATTGGAATCAATCGTCGCGTTATTGCATCAAACCACATCAACATCATTAATACAAATTAGGACAAAGGTGAAGGCGTCCTTTGCATTGACGACACAATTAGGGCTGTTGAAATATTAATCTGTGTTTGTTTGGAGGCCTCGACGGAGAGAGCGACCTGTTTGTCATAATCCGGCGTTCCCGAGGCTCGGGCCGATGAAGAAAGGACTGCTGCTAATTAAAATGAAGGAGAGGCAAACAGATGGCTCCTTCACAGCTGGAAACATCACTGTGTCTGAGACGACGCAGGCCGTTATTCCTCAGGGATAAATATGATGCCCCTTTTGTTTTGCTTTCTGGATGCAGTCACTTTGAGCTAATGCCCTCTGAGTTTCCTCACAAACCACGACTGCCTCGCAATGCTCGATCGGGCCTCCGAACGTGTCCGTGGTGTTAATGAATCAGGTGATTAGGATTTAGAAATCGGCACTCTCAAAGAAAGGGATTCTGTCGGCGTTAATGAACGCGAGCGCCGTTATTAGAGCAATATCTCTCATGGCACGCGCTCCAGACGACGGCATCCGTAAACATTTCTTCAAACTGAGCGTTTCTTGCGCGCGTCTTTGTTTTGGCTGGAGGCGTTTTTTCCCTCAACTCAAACGACCCTTCCAACTTTTCTCAATGGCTTTAACGTGACGCTTTTGTTAATAAGACGTCAAAAAGTGAATTTCACGTGGAGAGGCCCTTCAATGCTGATTTAACTCCAGACAATTCCATTCGCGTCTAAATGCTAAACAGATCCCACAGTAGCGTGCTGGAAATACCAGCCATCCAGATTCTGAACTTGATAAACCAGCGATCAACGACATGTCTTACATCGTATCTACACGCGACACACGGCTTGTTCTAATGGGATTGTCGCGTCGGACAACATTTTAAATTATAATGGGTACTCGTAATGCGTTCTATTGGTGTAGACACGGTGTAAATCAAAGAAAATCGTACAATTCTTAAATCAAGGTATACATTTGTTCTTGAGAAAAAAATGGTATTCTTAAAAAAACTAAATGAAGTAAGTTTAAGACAATTAAAGAAGTAAAGTTGGTATTTCGAGTAGTATTTCAGTACGGCTACACTGGTCCACTTTTTAGTTTATAAAAGTATATATTTTTAAAGTAAAGTAGACTGAACGTATATTTAGATTTTCTTATTTTTAGTTTAAAAGAGGTATATAAGTAGCACACTTTGTAAAGGTTTGGCAGAAGGTTTCATTCAAGTGCATTGAAGCTGGTGTTGTGCGTCATGAACTGTTGCTGTGTGTACAGTATATGAGTGAACACTTGCTCATAATGACCAGAGAGCTACACAAACACAATAAATGAGCGACATGATTTGGAAACAATCCTCTCCTCTTCAGTCCACTGGTTTTAATAGTGTGACACATACAGTAGATGAAGACGTCCCTGAGGGACCTTCCACAACCATCTGCTCGTCTTTCCGCTCTTTGGCTGATGGGCCACGCTAAGAGAAGGTCAGACGCCGCTGACAGCGAGACAGCGAGAGAAAGAACAGTACATCTGACACGTCTTGAAAGCTTCTCTTATTGTCTGGGGTTTTCCCTTCATTCAGTGTTTCAGGAATAGCCTCGCTCTTCCTCCCGTTGCATCAGATTTATGCTTCGGCCGTCGGCTGTGGTGCAATAACGCTTTAATGAAAACATTTCACACGCATGCATACATTAACAACAACAACGTGCTTTAAAATGTTCACACACTTTCGGCTGCTCCAGTCGACTCTTTCAACTGATACAGTATTGATGTTATTATGTATTTATGTTAACTGCTGGTTTATATTGTACGATCAGTGGCTGAATTTATGTTGTGAAACGATTCTTTTAGGTTGTGAAAATCCTGAATGTGACCTACAGGAATGTTATTTCTTGAATACGAATTAGTCTCGAACCGAATCACTTATAGTTAGGGATGTAACAATATTATGGATATTGTGTTATTGTGAACAAAATTGTCGTGGTCACATGACTTGAAATGATAGGTCTTCCGGGCTGAACATAGGGAATGTTAGAAAAAATAATAGATGTTACCTTTGGCAAAGCCCATCTGGTGCAATTATTTTATTTTATAAAAGGGATTTTTAGGTCATTTGACCCTATTACTCATACCTCTAAGCAACAGTGAGATTTTGATATTGTTACATCCCTACCTGTATTATTTTTGAATGAACAAATGATTGGGTTGTTACTGTGAGGGAAATGCAAGGAAAGAAAGAAGTAAGCGCCAGACAGATTTGTAATGATTTTGTTCCAAGTTGTTCTCTTAGAGGGATAATATTGGGGTGAGAGGGAACTATCCTTTTATAAAGTTATAAGTTGTAAAGATGTGGCTTCTGAACTTGTATTTTGATATTTTAGCAATTTGGCAACATGTTGTTCCTGATAAAACACTGAGCTTGGACAGAGCTTTTTCAAAGTTGTAACCTTCGGCATAAGGGTGGCGACCTCGGCCGGAAGCACGGAAGCCCTGGGGGAGGCTGACGGCACGGTCGACTTAACAGCCTGATAATCTCGCGTGGAGAGTGCAGAGGGCGGTGAGCAATGAGCATCATTCACCGACCAACAACTGGTGCCTCGATGGCCATTGTCTGCTTCTTCACTGCGGAGAATTGCAGTGACACATCCTCCAGGGCGTCACCAAACAGCGAACTTTCTGGCCCTCACTCATCTGTACAAGTGTGAGCCACAGATGTCTCTCTTGGCTGTGCGAAGCTCCTGCATGAGCGCTCGGTCGTTCTTCCCATCGTCCAGATCTTTAAGTGCCTTGGCCTGATGGACCTGAAGAATGGCCATGGCATGGAGCGCGGAGGCAGCCTGACCCGCAGTAGTGTAAGCTTTCCACACGCTCAGAATGAACGTAGCCAGCCGTGACCGCAGCGCCTTGATCGACATGTTCTCGCAGTCAGGACATGTCGGGCGGACAAAAGCAACCTGCGCGTGCTCAATCCCCACGCACGCGGTGCATGTGTCGTGCCCGTCGGACTCAAGGATGAGTGTGTCGCATCCAACGGCGGGACATGTCCGAAGACAGCACATGTTGTGAGAGAGAAGGAAACTTGCTTTTTTAGACTCTGTGACTCGCTGCCGAAACGCCCAGGGGAACTCCGTTGAAGAATGGGGACGGCTACGCTGCTCGCGCCTTAAATCCAGCATCCAACAAAGACTTCTCGGAGAGAAAACTACCCAGCAAAAGCTGAATGAATGGGCACGCCCTTCTTCCTTTATACCCGTATGCACGGATCTGAGATTGGCATGCTCATGCCATTCGCCAAGTTCATTGGCCTTCTGAAATTCAGCTCGGAGAGGATAGGCTCTCAAGTTCAAACCCCAATGTTGAAGTGGAAAGGGAACCATGTTTTCGGTTGTAAATAGCCTGCAGCTCTCTGTGCGTTCAACTGACAACAATGTGAACTATTTCGTATGTTATAGCAGCACTTTTTTGGAGTTATTTTATTTAAAAGCTCCATATATAACTGAATAGTGTGTTTTAGTGTCAGATGGACACTAAACGTCTATTTTACTATAAGAGAGACACAAAGAAATGATGGTGTGATATCTGCCTGAAATGCAATTAGATATCTTATACTGTATATGTATGTAGTACTTTTAAATTCAAATTAAGATATTTAATTAAATGTACTTGATGAGTTCATATGACAACAATATAGCTACGCTACTGTAAATAAGGGACTGTAAAGTAAGAGGCAGTGTTGAGTTGATGTTGAGTAGCACGTGTATTACTGAACACATAGAGCACCTCCTCATATAACCTCTTCATCCTGAGAGCTTTTACACGCACTGCTGGTAACACTGGCACTCCTGTTCTCTTATATATTTGACCTTTGTTTGCTTGTGTTTAACACACGATTGACTTTATAGGGAACGATAATTTTAGCTCAGGAGCAGAGAGTTCTGAAGGGCCTTCCGGTGAACCAGGACGAAACCTTCTCCTGATCACTTCTCCATCACCCACAGCTGGATCAGTTGTGCTTGAAAAGTCAACCTTTGGAAAGTCAACACTGAATTTATGCTTCCTTTTTTATGTTCCTATTGTTATTGTTTTAAACCAACATGAACCGAAACATCGTTCCTCTTTCGTGGCATTCATCAAGGTCACTCCGGCTTTTGGTTAATGTTGAGAAATAAAAAGAGAATCGACTGAGAGTGTCATCGTTGAAGCACATGAAGAGTATGGAGCTGTAAAACACATGTAGATTTTAGAGGGCAAATAATGTGGATTTGATTAAATGTGATGAGAAATGTTTGAGTTGATATTGAGATCTTGAATAATATTGACTTTTGATTGAAGACTTGACACATCTGAGCATTTGCTATGAGAAACATGTCCACACGTCTATGAGGAATAATTGAGATATTATAGAGATCTCATCTTTGTTTTTAAGTTAAAGATGTTGAGTAATAAGAAGCATCTGTCAGTAACAGAGGGCTGTGAAGGATTTATCATTCCTTAAGGATCATATCTGATGCATACGAAGCGTTTGAAGACGTTCATGTTTTTATTTATGAAGGCTCGCGTGACAAAGGATCTCTGTGGATCACATTATCATTGTTTGTCTCGGCAGCATTTGGTTGTTATGTTTACAGCAAGTATTGATAAAGACATGACTGCTTTGCATATGTGCTTATTAATTTTAAAGGTGAAGCAGCTGCGTCAATGTGCTATAAAAATGAAACGCGTTGACAGAATTGTAATGGTCTCTCTCACGCAAACTTCAATTATTGGGTTGAAATGTTTTATCCTTTAATTGGCAATCTGTTTAGGTGTTATCCGGAGTTGTGGACAGAAATGCGAACCATAAACAACAAACAATGCTAACGACTTGCTAGCTTGTTAGTTTTCTTTCTCATAGGAGCGTGATGTTGTTGGGTGTGTTTATGGTTCCTCTGAGAGAACTTTCTTCAATGCTCTTCTCTCTTCTAATTGGATTGTATTCTATATTGGTCTCATTATTTCAACTAATTAAGATTTAGCTCTGGGATCTTTTGTCACCATGGTGTAACCAATCCACATTGATTTTATTTGCTCGTCTCTGTTTGCTTTGTTTAAGAACAAAACCACCTAGTAATCTGGTGTTATGAATATGTGGTGTTTTCGAGCAGAACGTGTTCGTATATTCGCTAAACATCATTCCAAAGTTTAGCGTCACTCGTTTATTCTTTATCATTATATTTTCTACATTTGTTATCATTCTAACTGAATCAAAACTATGGGTTAACACGGATGTAAATTTGGCATTTATCTTGTTACTAAATTCCTATTAGAAATGTTTTCTTGTCTATTTGTCAAGCTGCTTCTTAAGGTCTTAGCCTGAGATGATTCTTCAAAGCTCGTATTTACAGATTTTTCTTTTCAGAAACATTTATTTTTCGAATGAAACAGTAGATATTGCATAAAAATTGCGAAAAATATTTGCACAAAAGCGTAAGTCTACAAGGTAACCTTATACATTCAGTTTAATAAGAAACATTTGAGAAAAGTGGCCTAAACCATTTTAACAGCACACTATGATTCGTTTTTTTTAAACCTGTATAATAAAACAAACACACATTTTATTTTTGTGGAAAATATATTTGTTTAATCGATAAAATATATTCCATTAATATATTATTTTTTATAATTGTCAGAATCGATGTTATTTGTTTTCAGATTATGGTTAGCTCATATTATATTATAGTCCGTTTGTTTGTTTTATACACATCGTCCTGGTCCTTCCGAAATGTCCAAATTCGCTGTTTTTAGGAGATGGAAAAGACACAGTACTTTTTGAATGATTACATACGTTGTCACAGTTGACAAGCACTTGAATACTTTTTATCGGTTAGCTATGTGCAAAACCCAGTGACAAACATAAAGGGTGACGAATAATAATGATTTATGCCAAAAAATAAATAAAATCACAAAAATAGAGACACAGGGTTTCCAGGTTTGAAATAAAATGCAGTGTGGTGCTCTTGCGTCACCGGGTCATGCATCTCTTTCTCTCTTTTAGCTGCTGATATGAGTCCAGTTGATTGCGTAACAAACGTTCTTCGCCTGGACGTCACACGTGTGGAGCAGAAATCGGCGCTCATTGTCTGAGATATTACATCATTCTGGTGGGTGCTGAGGAGAGAAGAACATGTGCTGCACTTTCCGGGCGGACAAAAAAATGCATTTAGCATTCCGCTGTTGAAATGACATTCCAACTTAACACAAATATATCGTTAGACTGCCACTACACACAATATGAATCAATCTTTCCACAACAATATTTTCACACCTCCTGCACTCTCAACACAACCTTCCCCAAAAACCACATAGTCATGATCGAAGCAGCAGCCTTCACGTCGTGTAAGTGCCGGAGCAGGACGCGTCTCAATAGATCTGCTTCAGAAAGCGTCTTCATCGCTGTCACTCGCTGCGAATCTCATTCCTTTCCTCTCCTGAGCCATTGATGATAACTGTGACGGAGGTTGACGGGTGACGCGCTTGCAGTCTGTCAGACGTCGCGAGAGAAAGTGATTGAGTTTCGTGGCTCTGTGAAAGTGGTGTTCACGTTGCAAACGTGCTGCCAATTGCGCCGTGTCTAATCTCTCCCGGCAGGCAGCGAGGCGGTCGCGTCGCGAGCTCTTATCTTCGGGAGCGGGTGGCCTGAGTCTCGCCGTCTCCACATGAGAAATGGAAAAAGCTCTGAGAAAGAGTCGTGGTGGATGTCGAACTGGTTTGTGGGTCACGAGAGAGGTTGGAAGTTTTGTTTATTTCTCTTTCTCTCTGCGCCGTTTCCCCCCTTTGTCCTGTTCAGACAAACATTATATTCTCTCCTCAGGTACTTCATTCTGGCAGGATTCCCAGCCACCGTCATGTCAAAGGGACTCTGTGTTTGTTTTGTGCTGAGATGATGACATTGTGTTGCCTGTTCTGGGACGATCTGACCCACATATCCGCTCCTGCCACATATCCGAAACTACAGTTTGGTTTTGATTCGTTTCTTATTTCCTGATGTGTTCCCTTGTTCTCTCAAAACGTGAGCATTTGCATCCCTTGACGTGACACTTTCAGAAGAGTGTGAAACTCCCTCGGCAGACGAAACGCCTCACGTCAGATCAAATCTTCAATGGCAGGGGTTTAAAGATCATGTCAGCGGTCAGAAAGGTGAATTGTTATCGTGATACCAACAAACAAATCCGGCAGCCTTAAGGCCCAAACGTATTCAGCGCAACAATGCAAACGCTTCTAGCTACGCGAGCTCAATTTCATGCGTTGTTGCGTTTAGAAATGCATTACAGCACAATTAAAGTGTTTCTGGCCTTAAGGATGTTTACACTGACAACAGTTCCACATCTTGGAGGTCAGTGAGGTTTTTGTGTTTACATTTACGCATTTGGCAGACGCTTTTATCCAAAGCGACTTACAATGCATCGAACCCATGACATTGGCATTGCTAGTGCCATGCGCTAACCACCGAGCCACAGGAAAAGCTCTTGCTTCTTAACTTGTTTCTTGTTTTACTCCGTCACTATATGATCAAAAGTCAATTTATTGACTCTCTATATTAGATGTGTTCACTTTTAAACAAATCATTTGTATCGCGTTTTAATCCAGTAGATAAATGTGTGAATATAAATGATCTTGTTATAGGACGCAATCCAATTCTTTCTTATGAGAAAATGATCGGTGTCGTGGGTTTCAAGCCTAAAGAACACACTTCAAAAAATGTCTGCAGGTAAACATACAACGTTGAATTAGGGATGCACTGATAGGATTTGTTTTGGCGGATACCGATGCCGATTTTAAGGAACAACTATCGTCCGATATCTATACCGATATTGATCAATTGCATTGTACTTTACAATACTAGCATTAAGTTCATTTTACTGAACATGAATCGGATCCATTTAGGTTTTAAGAGAGGCGCAAGTTTCATATTGACGCCGCATTTTGCCCATTGAGATTGCCAAACTCTGCTGTTGCCATGTAATTATTTTGCTCAGAGAAAAACGTTGGATTATTCAGACATGCAACTCATTACCTCCATGCAGTTAATAAATAAATCATCTGTATCGGCCTTTTTCATGCTGTTGCCGATATGTCGATGGTATTAAATAAATACAATACCGGACGAATAATATCGGTGGCTGATGCATCCCTACATTTAATAGATGCTTCTTTAAAGTCTAATTGGGTGAGACAGAGTTGAGTCGATCTGTATCAGGTGCCACATGTTTAATGTCATGTACAACATCATGTCCCCCAGCTCTCTGATTCTGATTTATTAACGTCTGTCAGTGTAAACGCTCTTTTGGATGAAACAATGCGAGACATTTAACATGACTTAAATGAAAGAATTTATCTAGTAAATGTAATAAGCATTGATTTGTGTCCTGTGTTGTGAGTGCTGGATATTTGCCTCTTAAATTAAAAGTCATCCATCATACTCATTCCTGACCTCAGCTTCATTACACACACGTCACATTTCTAATCTCTGCTTTACAAACCAGACATCATTTATTAATGTATCCGAGATATATGATTGTATTTTCAGGCTTTAAACGTGTTTGTGTGTGTTAATATATGGGCTAGAGTACATGATGGGCAGATAACAGTGACGTATTGCTCTGTGATTGAGCTTTTGCGTTGTTTTTCATAAAAATGTGTCAGACTTCGTCTCCCATGTTTCTCCTGCCAAACAGTTCTCTGAAAAATGATGGTTGTCTTTATGTTTGAAGTTTGACGTGAATTTTTTTATTCATGGGAAGAATTGTTGTTTTACGGATTATTTCTGGTGCCACAGCGTTTTTTTATGGGAGTTTTTTACAGTTAATTTTTGAAAATACGGTAGAAAATTGCAGTTACAGAAAACTGTTTCTCCTCAGAAATCTCACAAACTATACAAATTTCTGAAGAGATCTCATAAGTCAACACTATTGAAGATCTCAATATGAACTGAAACATTTCTCATCAAATTTACTCAAATCCAGATTATTTGACCTGGACAATCTACATTCATTTACACCTCAATAATCTTCATGTGTTTTGAAAATCTCATTTGAACAATTTTAGGAGAAACAAAACTGATGCTTAAATGAGAAATCTGTCAAAATCTTTTCCTCAAGTCAGGAAACAAGGCACGACAAAATGGAGGTATTATAGAGATCTCATTTGGGGTTTTGGTTTCTCACATGACGTCTGTAAATCTCTTGATAATCCTGCAAAATTCCTTCGCTAGTCGCTGAAGTCTTGCTTGAGGCTCTCGACTGCATCCGAGCTGTTTTTACAGGTATAGACGACTGAAAGTTTCATCGAAAGTGACAGGGGAAGGTCTAAACCTGAGATCCGTGATGCTGTTGGGGTTTGACGAGAAGAAGCTGAACTATTGATGTGAAAACCACTCACAACAGGAGTCGGACCGTACTTGAAATGTTCAGCCGTGTCAACAATATTGAATGTAGGGCGGCCGCGAATTCCCAATGACAACACAGATATTCAGCGTGTGCTTTCTGACACCACGATAGAAAACTCACGCTGTCTGTTTTTAGCCGACGCGGCCCACAAAACTCCCACAGCACCTGCCGTCTCATTCCGAAACATCCCATAGCAGGGCTTATAAACAGAACTACAGTTCAGGGGAGGGATGGTTTTTGGACATGTTAAGTTTTTGTATAATTTCCACCTCTGACTCATTTCCCTGAGACGTACGTGAGAATGAAAGATAAAATTCTCTCGCTCACAGACTCTTTTATTTGAGTTGCAGTTTAGTCTCTGATTGTTTTGGCTCGATCACATCAGATGGAAATTACACAGAACATAATCGGATGTTGGTGCAGCACAAATGAAACGGATGTTTTCTTTGAGATAAAGTGGCTTGTGGGTTTAACTTTCAAGGTAACGAGGCTGTGGATATTGTTTAAGACGTTCACATGTTTCACATTCACACATTACAGCTGCTTACAACCAAACTCATATACATATGATATATATCATCGTACTGAGGAGAGGTGTGTGTTTACTTTACTGAGAGATTTTTTCTGCTTGGCTCTTTTGATTTGGCTCACTTAACAGTGACTTTATAACATTTCAATTTTCTATCGTGCTTTTCAAAGTTTACCATTGCTGCAAAGGAGCTTTACAGTAAATACGTTTTAGCAGTAGACACATAAGAAACACACCATAAATACAATGAAATGATTTGAAAACAGTACAATTATAAACTACTTGTGTTAAAAGACTGTACTAAACATCACTGGAGATGTTCCATAATGTACATTAGCAATACTAAGTGTAAATATAAACATCATGACATGATTATACTTTGATTGTTTATTCATCCGTATTTCAGTTCAAAAGTACTAATATGAAATAATATTTCTTTATGTGCTCACATGGGATGCATATGTGACAATAGGCGGATCTCAGATCTCACTATGGCGTCGTGAATATATTGATGATTGTTTCAAAACATTTCAAGAAAAAGATCCCTGTCATTGTATCATATGTAACAAGGACAACGTATCAAGATATGAGCCTAAGAAGGTATGTTCTGAGATCATCAGATATTTCATTATTTAGCGGAGCTGATGACCATAAAAACACACGTGCCCTTATAAGGTTATAGACGGTTTCATCTTAACCACATAAACAAACGTTACTGCGCATGCGCACTTTTGTGACCCCAACTGAACTTCCGGTACACATTCACCAACAATGCTTGTAGATTATTTCTGATAACTATCAAAAGAAACCAAGAAGTACTGTTACTTGGATAAACTTATCTCTCCAATATTTTGAATTTAGACTGCAATACCAAACTCAACCGCTAGATGTCATACAGTTTGTTTAAATGTGACCGCACTGCAGGACCCACGCAACAAATTGTTTATCTAATAAAATGAACATAAAACAAAATCAACAAATCGTTTATTTAATACAATCGTTATACAGTAAAATAACAATACAAATTAATATTAACACAAATGAAATGAAATAAAATATAAATAGTCATATAATTGGACACTAGCCAAATACAAACCGGATTTGAGGTCAGGTGCGCGCGCCTCCGATGAAACGATCTATAAACAGGAAAATGATGAAGTATGTAAAACAAACAGCATAAAATACCATAACATGTTCTTTGGCATTACTCACAAAATGTGCCTTAGGCAGCTAGAACAGCATAGCAACGCCTTGACAACCACTCCAACAACCTCCCACATGATAATACTTTTTACTTCTATATTTACCAGGGTTAACTGTAGTAAATAGTATACTACTGTTAGAAAATGTTGGTTCGACTTAATAAGTTGCCTGATTGCCTCTAAAATTTTGAGTTATTTCAACTTTATTAGTCAACACAACAAGTTTGCATGTAATTCAGTTAACTAATATTTTTAAGTAAAATTACTTAAATTGAACCAACAAAAAACCTCAAATAATTTGTTGGTGATGACTATACTTTGTTAAGGTATTCTACTCTTTAGTATGAACTATATTCAATGGTAGTAGAAATACTGTATATACATTATTACTTTTACTATAGTTTACATCATTATGATTACATTATGTTTCTTTTCATTGTGATATTAGGAACTTTTTTAAATATTGTATCGAGTCATCTGTAAATATAGTAATCTAGATTGTCAAGGACCACAATGGAAATAAATTGCGTAACTTTCCTGTGTTATCCTTGATAAGAGTATAGGGATTTACTGCTAATTTATGTCTAATATAATAAAATAAAATCTCTTGTATGTCCAATGTAAAATGTGAATCCAGAAACAAAACTTTTGAGAATTAGTTTGTTAAACTATGTTGGGCAGTTACTTTACATCATGTTTTATTTATATATCAGGCTCATTAAGGGTTAATTTAGTGTTTCCAGATTCTAATGTAAATCATGTGACACTTTTATGTAACCGTATACATGCTCAAAGCGAGCAAGTTTAGCTCTGTTGTGTTAATATATAGCTGTTTATAGGAGGAAGCACGTACCGCCATCTGTTACGAGCGTAAAAGCACGACACGAGTGAATGTGTGTGTTTTATTTGACTTGGAGGGGTTAATTTGGATTAGAGGGGATTTGTGTCCCTGCTGTGACTCTGGCTCTGTTTGTCAAGCCACTTTCAGAAAGTAGATGTGATGATGTGCTCGGCCCGCTTCATGAGATAACGCCGCGAGCCGGAGGAAAATCACGCTAAAATCACATTTAAGCCAGTGTGTTGAGCTGTGGAAGTGAATCGTGTGGATCTGAACCCAGACACCCTGAAAGATATGCTGATTGTTGGTCTCATAAAGCACATATTGAGCTTAAGGTGTCCAAGCAGAACACAGCGGAACACAGCAAATATTGGTGCGATTTAGTGAAGGTTAAAGAGTTTAGTGTGTGTGGAAGAGTTAGTTCAGACTACCAGAGCAAGGATGTTTTAAAGGGTTTTTTTACATTTTCTAAATGATGCTTATTATTATTAATAATGGAGGTTGTTATGCATTTACTATCATTTTTACTATCATATGCTTCTACCTTACAGACGCTTCTAACATATTCATACTAAAAGACCTTTTTAAAGGGGTCACATGACATGGCTGAAACGAATATTATGGTTTATTTTAGATGTAATGCAATTCTGCTGAACACAAAAGAAGATATTTTGAAGAATGTAGGGCAGCAACCAGTTCTGTGGCACTTTTGACAACCATTGTATTTTTACCTACTATGGGAGTCAATGGGAGTCAAAATCTGTCTGGTTATAATATTATATAATTCATCAGAACAAAAAAAGTATACAGGTTTGAAACAACTCGAAGGTGAATAAATGGTGACAGAATTTTCATTTTTGGGTGAACTGTCCCTTTAATTGCAGACTTCTCCGTCTTTCTTGTTTGATAATCTCTGATCCTGGTCTCATTTTACAGATATGTCAACAGGGTCTCCCTCAAAGGGATTCTGACTCCAGGAGAAACGGGAAAGCAGGTGATGTGGTGTTATATCTCTCCGTCGTCACTGTTCCCGACAAGCATTTGGCTCTGTGTATTGGAAGCTTGATCATCAAAGCGTAAAGTTTCATCCTGGACACGTGTCCACGTCCTTCTGACGGTCACACCGTCTCTTTGCTTTGATTTTATCCTTTATACTTTCAGTTCTCAAGTATCAATATTACTGTTGCTGAAATGGTGTTATTGATTCGCATAATTCTGATGTTTTTTGTTTCTGATTGCTAATATTATTAACAAAATTAATGAAATTCTTTCATCATTTATTCACCCTCAGATTGTTCCAAGCCTGTATACATTTCTTTGTTCTGCTGAACACACCGGAAGATATCTGGAAGATTGTCAAATCACCCCCCATTGATTCCAATAGTATTTATTTTCGCTATGGCAGTAAATGGCGGTTGAGATCTGACATTCTTCCAAATTTCTTCCTGTGTGTTCAGCAGAACAAAGACATTGATGCAGATTTGTAACAATCTGAGGGTGAGTAAATGATGACAGCATTTCACTCATTTTTGCGTGAAGGGTCCCTTTAAAGCATCATACAGTGAAGTTTTCCTGATGCTAAATTAAGCCTGGTGTTTTCAGTACATGTCTGCGTGTTATCTCTGACCCGGGATCAGTTTACAGAATCAATATTAAGTTCAGGAGTTATTCATTAAAAGCAGCGCAGCGCAGCTCCACACACATAAATGGGGTAAATAAACTCTCAGATGGTTTGAGATGAGCAGGACGGATGTACAGCGGGTCTCTGTGTGCTTCTATGCTGCAGATGGGAGCTGTGGAAAGGCACCGCCGGCATCACAGGCCCGGGGTCAGTGATCCGCTCTGACCTCCAGCCCGCTCCTGATGGAAATCTAGCCGAGCATCACAGGCAATCTGAGTCCTCACAGTAAACAAACACAAGTGCTCTCGAAAATCTAAAGGGCCGAGTGGAGTATCATGCATCATGAAACACCACAATCTTCTTATGTGTGTTTTTATATTCACTCATGTATCTCCAACACAAATGTCTACAATTAGATGTCAGAAAGTGATCTTTAAAGCAACGTTATGTTTATTTCTGTCTCTCTGTTGTGTCGAGCGGTCCCGCTGTTTCAATTCAGTTTGAGTGGATGTGATGAAGCGACAATGTGTGTCATCGCTGATTGTTGTTTCATAAAGCAGAATGGACCACCAGCGTTTCTGTTTGCTTTCCTCACCCTCAGAGATCTCAATCGCTGGTTGAGTTTTCATTAGAAGTGTCAACACAAACATCTCGTGAGCTCAGCGGATCCTTTCTTTTCATTGATGCTGATGATGATGGTGTTGTTGGTCAAACAACAGGGGTGATTCTACGATTTTCATTTAAGGAGGGGGTCAGCCCCCAATGCGGGTATAATAGTTAGAGAGGAGAGAAGAGGAGGAGATATAGAAAAGGGATTTTTTTTAACTGGACATCATTCACTTGCAGACTTTTTAAAAGTTTCAGAGAAAATCACAGAAAATCAATTGAATACTAAAACAATTACTTGGTTGACATGGGCGTCGCTAGTTGATTTTTAAGGGGGCTTTAGTCCCACTATCGTTTCTACTCAGCCCCCCTAAAAATGACCTAACGACGGCCATGTCAAACTGGTAATTTTTTCTAATTTCTTAACAATTTGTAACTATTTTACATTTCGGTGAATCCGTGGCTAATTTTTGTTTTGTTCTAGCAAACGCTTTCACTCTTACTTGCGAGAAAATGTTGAAATCTATTTTTAGTTTTCAAGTGTTCTGGGCTGATTGATGATGTGAACAGAACAACGTGGCATCCCTCTTCTCATAAATACTTTTGGCTTTTTTACATTTCAATAGAACAGAGCAGGATTGAATTTTCGGCGGGTTTTAAATGTGATTCTGAAGTGATGCAGTTTCATGCGTTGTGCTGTACAACATTTGATCGCCTCTGTCCTCCGCTCACAGAAACTGTAGTTACAGTCCTGTCTGGAAAAATTGCTTTTATATCAACACAAATGAATAAGAGATTGTTTTAAAAGATGTAAGGCACGGCTGAGGAATCTGTCTTGGTATTGATTTGTTTCAGCCAGTTCTTTTCTAATATGGCCCTGGAGAAGCCGACTGCCTCCAAATGTGTTTCTCGCCCTGCGTTCAACCTCAGCAACAGCTCACACGCTCGTTCTTTATGCTCAAAGACCCACACGAGAATCCAATACACACTTATCAACAATGTGTTTTTGACAGATTCAAGATAATCACTTTATCAATATTTGGTCACACGCTGTAATTTTCATTTCATTATTCGTTCTCTCGTTCTCTTTGTTACTTTGTCATGTGTCGTTAACAGAGGACAATATGTGACTAATAAATACAATACATTTTACCAGTACAAAATAACAGGCACTGAAGCCGTCAAAAAATCATTATTCAGGAAAATTAATATTTCTTCTTATATATACAATCAAAGATGAAAAATACAGATTCAAATGTACAGATACTATAGTGTTTTTGAACTTTACTAAAGTATACTATCGTGTTTACAATGAAAGTGTGGTCATTACTATAATATACTTAAGTACACATCAATTTACTGCAGTTTACCATAGTACATACTGAGGTTTAAAATATGTTAATAGAGTCTCGCGAAGTAAAGTATAAGGTCTGAGTAGTTAATCTGATCATTTATGGGATGTTAATTATGAAGCGTGTTGGTGTAATTGGATTTGCAGGGTGATGTTTTAATGCAGTGCTGTTCTATTAGACTAAATGCACGTGACCTTTCTCTCCTCTTCCAGTGATCCTGTATTAAGCCGCAGGATCAAGAGTCAATGGGTGATGGAGACATCCGAGACCCCTCATTCACTCTCTGTGATGCTGTGGTCTTACACCCTCCGTCTCACAACAGAAACAGTAGGAAATAAATGAATATACTCTTTATAAAATCAGCACAGGATAAGAAGTAACAGGAACAGGAATAGAAGTAAAATCAAGTTAAACAGAAAATACTGTGGAAACCAAGACAATACCCAGCTAGCACATGTACGTCTATAAAACGTCTGCTAAAGATCTGGAGATATGGAAAACGTCTTCTGGGTAAGAACATCTGCTAAACATCTGAGAAAGAGCTGTTTTACATCCATTCTAAATCATAAACATCTTACAAACATCTCCTAGATGTCTATATGATGTCTGACAGCAGACGTCTCCGAGACGTAATGCAGATGAGCAATCGATGTCTTGCAGATGTAAATGCAGACATCCAATAGACATCTGCCAGATGTGTGTGTGCTATCAGGATAAATATGAAATATAGATACAATAATAATCATACATTTATTTTATAGAGCGCCTTTAAAAGTTGCTGTAGAACACAAGCAAACACAACAATATAAAACAACACAAAGATTACATGATTACATAACTACATAACACTAGAAACCGAAATTAAATTAAAAGCCAGACTAAAATAAAACGTTTTAAGACTGGATTTAAAAAGAAACCCAGTTAACTTCCGGTTTGTGTTCGGCAAGTGTCTAATAATAACTCTTTCTATTGTATTTAATTGATGTTAATATTAATTTATATGATTATTTTGCTGTATAATAATTGTAATTCTGATTTGTTGAAATTTGTTGCATGTTCGTTTTATTAAATAAACAATGTGTTGAATGGGTCCTGTAGTTCGGTCGCATTTAAAGAAACCGTATGGTTCACTGACATCTAGCGGTTGAGTTTGGTATCGCAGTCTAAATTCAAAATATTGGAGAGACAAGTTTAGACAGGCAACGGTTCTTCTCGGTTTCTTTTGATTGTTATCAGAAATAATCTACAGGCGCTCTATAGTGTGTGAATGTGTAGCGGTGTCATGAGGAATTCGGTCCCTTTAGGACCCCGAGTGATTCTATTGGCTGAAAGAGCGTCTATAGGGTACTCTTTTAGCGCCTGATTGCAATTCTTACAAAATGACATTACGATACATGTCACTAGAACTTTATTAACGTATTTTACATTAAGTGCTTGCTATATGCTAGTATGTATATGAGGCTATAGGTAGTGAAATCAAACAAATCTCGTTCTTACTGTTTCAGTTAGCTTACGTATCAACTAGCATCGCATAGAACTATGTGGATTTTTGTAACACTCGGGGTCCTAAAGGGGACCGAATTCAGCGGAAGTTATGCAAAAGTGCGCATTCACGTTTGTTTGTGTTGTTAAGATAAAACCGTGCATGATGTAAATCAGCAGTTTACTGATCGTCAGTCTGTTTTATGAATGTTATGAAGTCTGAAACCATCATTAAAAACAATGATTGACCTTGATGGACGTTCATGAAGAACTTGAGTTTCTTTTAAATGCTGAGAACTGTGTAACCACACGTTGACACGTCTTTCCTTTGAATGTTCTTTTGGAATAACAGTAAGTAATTTCATACTGCTTTAACAGAATCGAGCGTCTTGCTAACATAAATGAATGTCATTTCATTACAAATCCAATACTGCGATATCTCAGCCAGCGTGCTATTAATTCTGTCTTCTTTGCTCGCACGAAATAGATGTTGACTAAGGGAGTTGAATTCTAAAATAAGCCCGCACTAATCTGTTTTTCCAGAAAGGTGATAGAGAAAGAGGATTAGATATCACAGCAGCGTCATTCATCAAATGTAAAAGTGCATATTGCTTTCCTCTCTAATGCATATATTGCGTGCATCCAACAATGCCTACAGTACAGTTCTCTCATCTCTTCTTTCAATGAGCCTCAAAGGATTCTGGGAAGGACACGGGGATGCAATGAAAGATGCTCTGTGCAGACCCTTTGTCATTTGTCTGCACGTCTCGACCCTGATCTCCCGTCTTGTGTGTTTCTTTGCTTCGTCTCGACACTTCCATTAGACACAGAAGAGAGCTCGTAGATGAAGTTTGGTGCTGAAACTCTTCACAGATGGAGGAGATGCGTTTAGGGTCGCCGTGTGGCGTGACAGCCTTGCAGGAAGTGCTTATGTGAATGATGTTACGGGCCTCCTGGTATATTGCCAGTGTCGTTTTAATAGTCGATTCACCAAAGGAATCATGAAAAGCAGCCAAACACCGACTAAAAACCCTGAACACTACCGGTTTTCAACCAAATGAGAGTGAATAAATCAATACAGATTGTTTTTGGGTGAGTGACATATATCATTCCCAAATAAAAAAGCTTCTGAAGATGGCCCCGTTTACCTCCCATGGATTAGTTTAGTAATGACCTGAAAAAAGATCTTCCTAAGAAATTGCGCACTTGTTCCTGTAATAAATCATAAGAATGGTCTTGTTTGGTCTCATAACACTGTCCTGAATTCAGTCCTAGAAGACCACAGTGGTCTTTATAAGGGCCGTCCATCATCACTTCACCAGAGAACAGTGCATGTCGCATCATTAATCATAGCAAACATCTCACACCTGCTTTTGTGCGGCCAATATAGACATTTCATCGGACGTGCGGGCGCCGGACCCCCATCTTCCTGTATCAATATATCATAATCAATTGATTTGTACCATCCACAATTTACTTTGTCAACTTATTGGTTGTCGAGACAATGAAAAAAAAGGACAATCTTACATGTTTTCAGCCCCACTCAGCTCTTTTTCTCCTATTCATATTTGTATTCACTTCATGTCTTTTTTTATTAAACAATGTCTTTTATTCTCTTGGGTCGACTGATGTTTAAAGTACATTTGGGCGCTGAAAAAAAAACCTGTTACACTTTGGACAAAATGAGCTGATCATTCAGATGAACGGAAAATGAGAAATTCAATATATGAGCCACACCAGAATGACCGACGCCTTTCATCCTCGCACCCGTTTCTTTAGAAATTTGTTGAACTAAAAAGTTTATTAAACCTTGAAAATTGTCCGTGTGTGTAATTCCACGTCGACGGACCGTACGTGGTGATAAAGTTTATTAAAGGAATTACTGGCACAATCGTCTCATTAAAACCGTTCCTCTGATGTTTTTTTTGGCTCTATGTTATCACATTCGGCCTTTGTGCGCGCGCCGCTCGGCCCTAATTCACTTGTGTTGAGGGAAATTAAATGTGCTTCTACATGATTACATTTGGGTGGTGAAGTTCCCTCAAGCTCAGCGAGAACGTGGCACCTCGAGGAATCCAATCCGCCGACACATTTCTTGAAATAAAGGATTGGCCACTCACTTGTCATTCTTTTGTGGCACTTTGAGCCTATTCACACTAATTTAATTGAGATTTGCCGCAGTTAAATATGACGACAGCAGGTGCGCGGGCCTGTGGAGAGCTTTCCTCGACTCTATATTAATACCTTCACGCTGTGAATGTGTGACACTGATTGAAGTGTTGTGAAAGTCCTGAGAGAGGCTAACAGCGCATCATTATCTTGTCTCTTTAAATACTTTCAGCTTTATCCCACTATCAGCTGAGGAGGACATTGACAGCGGCCCGGAGAATCTTTGCAAAGCTTCAACAATCTCCTCTGATGTGTTATTACGCACACAGCTGCCGAGACTGAAACGCTTCGGCAAATACGTGTTTGCTGGCTTCTCCGAGAAAAGGATGCTTCTTTTAACTTTACGAGAATCTTTTAGATTTTAAGAGCTTGATTTATCTTTAGTTATCCAAGGTTCGATATTCTCTCCTACAGCTTCAACGCTTCCACCATTTTGTAGTGGTGTCCGAAACCTGAGTGAACTCCTCACGTTCGTTCTCTCTTTTTCACCCACAATGCACTCTGATTTTTAGTGTACATTCGATGTACCCTCGCCCACTGAATAGTTCCCATAAAGTTGCAGTTCCTTCAGTGAGGAAGTGCCCTATAACTCCTTGCTTACTATTTGATACTCCCTCCACTTTTCTATAATGCTTTTATTATTTTTTTTACTTTAATTTAATTTAATAAAAAAAAAAAGTATTATTATTTCTTTTTATTGATTTATTTTGTTCTTCATTGCCCTTCATGATTGTACATTTCATGTAAAACTTCACTATTACATTTGAGAATTGTGAATTGTTCATATTGTCTCTTCAGTGCCTATTTTGTATGTACACTTGTTGGGTTTGTTGATAGTATTTTCGTGTTTTTGAGAATAAACCGATAAAATGAATGTTATAGACATTGGTGCTTTATTTTAAATATATTAAATAATTGTATTAAACATATTATTATTAAAAGTAAATAAACGTGGCAAACAGCTTTGTTCTCTTTTTTAAAAAACTAATACAAAAAAGTGACAAATAAGGTGAAAATTTACTTCACCATTTTATTAAGCAATCCATGAAGCCACACAGGTGTAAGATAACCGTTATGTCGCAGGTTATATTACGTTAGTGTCTGAAATCGTTCAAGCATTTTCATTCACTTCTTCCCCATATAGTGGACTCAAATGTCATTCGCTGTATAGGAAATAGTGAAGGAGTGAGCGAGGGAACGGATTCAGACACAGTAGCTGCGTCCAAAACCGCCTACCAAACTCTATAGTAGGCGAAAATGAATAGTCATGAATAGTATGTCCGAAACCTCCGTATGCAAAAAACAGAAAGGCCAGAATAACCCGGACCTACTACATGCGACGAAATTCAGAGTGTTTCCGGACACTGACGTACACAACCTGCAACTGACATTACTGTCGCAGACGTTCGTCATAAACATTAGCTTATATTACACCCGTGGCTTGGATTGTTTTATAAAATACTCACTTAATTTGTCACGTTATATAAGTTTGAAATAAATTATTGTTTAATACAATTATTTTATACTGTATATTTCAAATAAAAACACCACTGTTTATCTCATTCATTTAATGAATATAATGCACGTTTCTTTAAAAACACTGTACTGTGTTTAGTGTATTGTTCTCATGTGAACGTAACCTGCCCGACGTAAAAATCATTCTGACAATTACAGGTTGGTGCGGTGAGAGAAGTTAAAGGCCAGCTGGAGGAAGGTTGGCGGTTCGAGAGGCGTGAACAATGTGAGTTGAAGGTATTTATTGAATACTCACTGTCTTTATAAAAGAAAATTCTGAAGTTAGACTAACACTGAAGATATTTGCAGGGGTTTTAGTCTAAGGTTTGTGAGATGTTTTGTTCTTGATCATGGGTTAGTTTTAGCATTTCGTATGATGAAAATAAGCAAAATGTTTACCTCACACGGTTTCTGAAAGTCTCACAGGAACATTTAGTGGAGAGAGTTATATTAAATATTGTACTTTAAACATGGTGAACCCTAAAAAAACATTAAGATAAAATAATCTTGATTTGCGGAAGTTTTATGAGAAATGTTTGAGTTGATATTGAGATCATAATATTGACTTTTGATTGCAGACGAGACCAATCTGAGCTCAGTTTCACACATTTGTCTCATTTCTGACGCTTTTTCTCGAGAGAAATATCTGAGACACACATGAGACTTAAACAAAAGTTTCAGATGTGTTCTCCATGTGATCTGATTGATGTCTAGAAGAAATAGGCCTTACTGAGATATTTAAGAGATCTCATCTGTGATCTTTCTTTCTCACGAAAGAAATGATTCCTTCATCTGGATTCTGTTGTAATAATATCTGTGGAATGATATTTCATCTCTCTGCACTTCTTGCCTACAGCATGAGCGGAATACTAAACTACTGATTTCTCCAAGCAAAATCCTCTCTCTCTCTCTCTTATTCAAGCATACAAAGACACAGTTCTGTACTTCATGTAAGCGGGTACCTATGAATCTTCTTGCATTTCATAATCTGTCCTGAAGTTGTATGCAGGTTGACTGGTTTATCTTGTCAGTGTGAGTCTGAGAGGTTTATTCCCTCATCGTACAGCTCGTGCTCTCCATCTGGAGTCAGGGTAGCATCGTATGGTGACAGAGAAAATCACAAATCTCACCGGGGATCAGTCGCACTAACTGAGTCTAAGGCCGTCATTGCTAGCAGGATTTTGCAGGAGAGACGCCTGATATAAACCCGCCCCCCCATCACAGCCACCATTACAGACAGTGGATTGCTTCATAACAGCAGTGAACTAGATGGGTTTCAGGATGTTTTGTGGGATGAATGTACAGCTCAGACGGTCTGAATCAAAGTTTCAACGCGTTGCCTCTTTCTTACCATCACGAGCCGCTTTAATCTGTTTGTTTTTCTGTAGAACTACAAAAACACAAATATATTCTGAAAGGTTTGTGTGAAGGTCAGGTTTAAGGGGTGGATGGAAATACAGTTTGGAGAGAATAAAATATAAAAATAATACGGTAATAAATATACAAATTTGTATAACATCTTTACTCTCTTAAAAAAAGGTGCTTCGAAAGGTTATTCGATGCCATAGACAAAGATTTGATTTAGATTATAAAAAAGTAAGAAAGAGATGGTTCTTTAAACAACCTTTGACTGAATGGTTCTTTGTGGAACCAAAAATGGTTCTTCTATGGCATCTCTGTGAACAAACTTTGAAGCACCTTTATTTCTAAGAGTGTAGAAACTTGTCCCCACAATGAATAATAACTAATATGTTTTGAACTTAAAGCATCTACTGTAGCAATTAAATGAGGAGAAAATATATAAAGGTCACCCACAAAAAAATGGCATGTACCATAGAACTAAAGAGAAGTGTTGTGTCATTAGCTCAGACTCTTCTCATACTGAGAAAGGGTTTAGTGTTTCTGATGAGGAATTAAGAAGAATTGTCTCTTCTATAATCAATATCTCATTGTGCCTATGAAGACACCTGTAATGGAGTTTTGTCTCGCTGAGACCTCTGACAGGTGAATATTCAGCAGTGAATCTCTGGATTGGCTGTCATTCACTCAATGATGATAATTACATCTAATTACCTCACATCTATGTCTGTGAACTTCAGTCGACGGCTCCATAAGAAAGGAAGGAAGGAAGGAAGGAAAGAAAGAAAGAAAGAGTTCCTCCTTCAGCTTTCCGTCTTCTTTACTTATTGATTAAAGATTTGGAAATTCTCCATGACTGTTATAAGTTATAAATCATTCACTGTGAATCATTCTCCCACACCAGACGGATGCTCTCGTGAAGAACCTTCGGATTCCATAAAGAACCTTTGTGAATAGCGAATATTCGGTAAAAATGAGTTCAAATTCACATTTTATGTACAGTTAATTTCTCATGTGGCAAGTAGCCGTGTTATAAGCAGGATAATGTACAAGCAGCCAGCTGTTATCGCGAAATAAGCCCCGACAGTGTGATCAGGACCCGATGCGAAGGGGAGGTTGTTATTTCCACGATAACAACCGGCTGCCTATACATTATCCTATATTTGCTCTGATCAGTCACTTTGGGTGAGTCTCGCACTAATGAAACAATTCATTCAATTGCTGTGGAGTTTGTGTTTTTACACAACCCCATTTCTTTCTGTTTTATTATTCTGCCCTAAAACAGTTTGGCTGCTAGAGACCGTAAATCACAGAGACGCCAAATCCCACTCAAGACGTCCAATCAAACATCTTCCTGATGTAAGGTTTCTTATGTCTGTCTGTAGTTACTATATGGTCATGGATGTACAGTTTCTGGCCAATGGAAGAGAGATCATTGTACAGTTTTTTTTAAGGTAATAAAACTGTATAATGTAGCTTTAATGTTGATCAATCCACCAGCTCATGAATAACAGAAGAGTTTTCTTCGATTCTTTTAGGATGTGAATTTAATGTGACATGCATTAAATAAGAACGTTTGGCTGGCGAGCAGTCGAGTGAAATGTGTTGGAGAGTGTTTTTATCTGCGAGCGATGATATTAACATCAGAGCAACATTTGCGCAGAAGAGTGCAGAGATGAATACAAATTGATTATCATCTAAAGTCTCATTGTTCACATGAAGCGTTTGGACAATGAAGCAGAAATGAGTCTGCGAGACTTCACTTTAGACATGATCGCCGTATATAAAAACTACAGGTGAAAGATGATTTAGCCTACAGTATTAGGATGTGGTCAGATGATCAAAGGTTTTCAATAATCTGACAATGTGAACGTAATTACAGAAATCATGTGAACCAACATTGATGCATTGTTATATCTGAAAAGCTTATTTTTTTCTCATAAACAGGTTAGTGAGTGATGTCTCAAATGTATAGAGTTTTTAACAGACTAATCCTCTGTTTCTCTACTAATGTGTGTTATCAAGCACCTATACTGTGAGAACTGAAAGTGTTTAAATAGAAGAATGACTTCAGATTTGCTATAACAATCATCTTCAGGTTGGGCGATATATCGCGGTATTCATATGCTCTCAGCTTCTCAATGAATTGCGGTTAAACGCCGCAACATCCGAAAGCCAGAGGGCGCTCCTGCTCAGAAACTCAGAATATGGGAAGCAGAAGAAGAACGATTAGTTCCAGGAAATGCCAACGGTCATTCTATCGCTGTTCTCCAAACCTTTTCAGGTATTTTCATCATAATAAAGTACTTTGGGTTATTCTGTCCAGTCAAGTGCTGAATGTCCACCCTGTGTCAGCAAACATCTGCCTTTAGAGCTCTGAGGACCACCAGACACTAAAATGCTGATGTTATGAGAGACAATTCTGTAGGCCTCTATACGTGCTATATAAATATATAATATTTGCACACACACACTTCACAAGAGGTTGTTCTAAATATCTGGGAGAATTCGTCTCAGTTCTTGTGTTTTCTGTAAGTCCCTGACTGACTGCGATGTTGAGATCGGGGCTCTGCGGGGGTCTTACACCATCTGTTGAAGAACTTTTTGCTGACAGTAATTCTTTATGACTTGGAAAACCAAAACTGACATTTCCTGCTGAAAAGACTCACTGAAGTGTCTTTAAATGTGCAGTTTTACTCAATGTGCCGATGTAAATTCCACTGAGACAGGAAGTTAGGTCGGGACATATTAAGTGGCCCCTCCCCTTTTTAACATAGCCAATAGTGTTTAGTTTACCTCACAGCCAGAAATCTGATGAGAAGCTGAGGTGCAGAATGATGTCATAAACATCATCGATCTGTATTGGCCGAAGCGAGAGACTGTGAGTTTTGAATTCTTTTGCCATATAATGTAAATTTTGTTTTAGGACAAACTCGTTTAGCCAATAGATTTCCTACAGACTAATATATTTTGCTAGAAGACACAAAACGTTTATTCTGATTTCACGAGGACTTGAACAAAAGTGTTTTTGTGGATGTTTTCTCGGATTAAGACATCAGGTGGTGAAGACGCCTCAAAATTTCTTAAAAATAAAGATGCTTTATTGGTTCCACAAACAACCATTCAGTCAAAGGCAGTGTTGAGTGTAACTAGTTACTAAGTAATTAGTTACTGTAATTTGATTACTTTCCCATTGAAAAATTAAATTGTAATTAAATTACAGTTACTTCTGATGTAATTAAACTTAATACTGTGTGTAATATTTTTGTGCAATAGTGGAATTGACATCAGAGTTCAAAGTCTAACTTTAAAATCTGTTCTTTAACGTGTAATTCTCACATTTGTAATTGAGATTACTACTTTATGTCGTTTTTTATTTTTTAGAATTAAAAGATTCGTTTCATGTCTATCCTTGAATCACTTAACTAAGTTGATATGTGATATAGAAAGTAATTAGTAATGAAATACTTTTTGGAGAGAGTCATTTGTACATTATTGAATATGTCAATTAAAAATGCATTACTTTTTCAGAGTAACTTGCCCAACACTGGTCAAAGGTTGTTATAAGAACCATCTTTTCTTACTATTTTATAATCTGAAGAACGTTTTTTCGCCACAAAGAACCTTTTGTGAAACAGGAAGGTTCTTCAGATGTTAAAGGTTCTTTATGGAACCAAAAGGTTCTTCTATGGCATCGAAGAACCTTTTGAAGCACCTTTTTTTGAAGTGAAGGCACCACACAGTGAAGGAGTCTTACCATGAACTCTTTATCCCATTTAAGAAGATCTCTTTATCCCTGTCTAAATGTCCTGGGACCTCATTTATTATTAAAGAGGTAATGCAAATATCCTAATGTGAGACTGTCACTGTAAATGCATTCCACTCTGTCAACACATGAGTTTTGCTCATATAAATGAGACGATTCGTTTTTTCAAAACATTCTGTTCTTTAATCAGCTGTAAAAAATCTCTTTAATGTCTTAATTATTTCTCCTAAACAATGAGATTACATAGAAACTTTATATTAAGTCTCAGTGTCTCACATATTTCTCCTGAGAAAAAGAGTCAGAAATCCGACAAATGTGTCTGTGATAGAGTTTGAGAAGAGATGTCAACAATGTGTCAAACTGAGCTCAGATTTGTCACGTCCGCAATCAAAAGTCAATATTAGTGAAGATCTCAATATCAACTCAAACATTTCTCATCACATTTACTCATATCCACATTATTTCACCTCTACAATCTACATTCATTTACACCTCCAGACTCCATACTTATAGATTTGTATTTCTTTTAAGCAGTTTTATGAGAAACGTCTGAGACTAAACTGATCTCTAAATAAGAAATCCACCGTGTCTTGTTAGCTCTGAAAGACAAATCTCTGAGCAAGAGTATTTTATTCTGGTCAGCGGGATTCTTTTTCATCTATTGGGGCTGTGGTGCAGTTTTATCATCACACAGATCGGTGTAGAGATGAATTGATTCATGTCTGTATTGCGGTGATGGAGTAAATGGACAATGAAGTGTTGAATGACATGTGTTAAACTCTCAGTGTAGACATCAGATATTTCTCGACACATAAAGACCACAGTGATGTCATACACCCCCTCTACAGTTTCTGAAGACATTGAAACACCGTTCAAGCCTGCATGAAGGTTCTTCAATCCACTTGTCCTTCCATCTGGTTTTTATTCAGTTTTCAGATTCTCTATCATCTCGATCTGCAGACCTGATAGCCCTCATTTATTCACACATTCAGACGTCGTTGTTGATGTCTTTGTTATAATATTTTGAATCATGTTTTGCAGCTTAAATCACCAGCCGATCATCTCATTTATATTAAAGACCGGCACTTTTATACCTTATAATTCAAAGAGAGAACACTCACTCATTCATTTGTGTTCTTATTTGGTTAGGCATAACTGTATTTTGTTCAACATTTTGCTTTCAACCAAAAGTACAAAAAACAGCAGATGTATTTTCTCTCATTGAGGTTTGTGAGGATGGATCACTGAAACAGTTTCTTATGTTGGTGATGAATGTTTTTGTTTCACAGATCTGGCAACCCTGCCAATCCGGTCCGTTAAGCGCAAGCTGTCTGTGTATGATTATGACAACATATTCACTGTTGTGTAAACTCAAACATTATATTTGCTACAATAATACATCACAGCAACGAAAGGTTATCACATTTTTCTTGAATTTAAGTCCCTGTGGTTTTTATACCCGTGGCTGGACAGTGTTGTGGCATTCTAGCAAACTGTGAGTTACGTCAGTGGACCTTTCCAAGATGGCGGACACGTCTATGTGCCTGGAGTGCTTGAATGAGGCATTTAGTTATATATGAAGAGTTTGGTTCCAAATGTTCAAAAATCTTTTTTTATATTGTGCGTTCCAATGAATACAAATCAAACTGCAGTTGGTTTGTTTTGATTCAAGCCATAATAACTAACACAATAAAAACATCATATCATAACATTTTATTTAGTTAGTTCTCATTTTGGAACCAAACTTGGGCAATATGATTGCCCAAGTGCATCATATTGCCCCTTACAAAAAACATGTATATTTCAAGTTCATTGATGAAGTATTTAAGCAGTTTGCATTGAATACTCCTTGGGACTCAATTGAATCACGGTTTCACAGACAAGGCTTAAGGCTAGTCCCAGACTAAAATTAAGGTGTGACCTGTCTTGACTGAATATCTAAATTCAACTAAGGCATAGTCCTGGGTTAAACTCAGCCGTGTCTGTGAAACCGGGCCTAAGTGTATAAATGTTTACTTTTAAGTGTACTCGAAGTGCAACAGTACTAGACTTTATTATTGTTTGTTTAAAGGAAGTATACTAAATGCACACTTGAATGAACTGGTTCTAATGTTCTGAATTTCAACTTTCTCTGTTGCCAAGGGATAAAATCTCCAGTGAGTTTTCAGCTTTAAATTGAGTCTGGAGGTTTAATCTGGTCCCAGTCGTATAATGATAGCCGGTCCTTGTAGACTTAATCATTTGGTGTTGGCTGTCAAACACACGGTGAACTTTAGCCGTGCTCTTTGACAGTCGAGGAGAAAGTGCGTGGCCTGTTATTCCCAGAACACTTATTCAAAGTCTCTTTGACTTGCGTGCTTTTTAAGTCTTATAAAGCACGCATGCGCACAGATTTGATAGTAAAGTGTGCGTACGCAAAAATCCACGGCAACGTTCATATTTATAAAACGGTCTTTGACGTGGAAAAGTGCTCAGCGCTGCGTCAGGGTCTGAGCAGATGTACACGCGTATTCTGTGCATACGATCGTTCTATGAATCCTCAATAAATGAGCGTAAAATCTAATTTAGGACGGTTTCTACGCAACATTTTATAAATAAGGCCCCTGATCGCCATTGATATCTGTGAGTGTAACAAAACCTGACGAGAACACAAGATTAAACACGGCTGTTACACAGTGAGGAAATTCATCTTCGGACTTATTGACTGTCATTACTTAAAGTCTGGTCAAGAACCATCACAGTTTCTTCTGTTTCACTGTGATCATCACAACATTCAAACTATTACAAGTCATTCGCCATGACATCACGATTAATGCAACGCTAGAACAATGCTGAAATGACATTCTGTACCATTATTGACACCTTGAAACATCTGTCAGCTTCTGATAATGAGTTCGGTTCCTAGGATTGAGCCTCATTATCGGGTGGATAAGCGTTTTGTGTCATTTCACATATTACAGCTATAAAGATATTACGGGCGGCCATAAGATTTTAATGACTACAAACATTAAGGGAAACGTGAATTGGAAATATCATAGGAGGGTTGATGTCGGCGTAACAGCATTAGGAGAATCTGTACAAGGGCTTTGATGTGATGGAAATAACGCCGCCTAATTGATTTGGATATTGTAATTACATTTCTCCCGTATCTCATTAGCAAATGTAAAAATAGAGGGCGAGGAAACGTTGACGTTAATTCAAGAAATCTACCCACGGGATTGTGGAAAATCTCAGCAGCTTTAAACGGCTGACTCAGCTTTATCATGTTTACATCAATTAGCCAGAGCTCGCGCCTCTATCTCGCCCCGTGAGATTGTGTGTGGGTGTGGAGGGTTAGGATGGCGTGTCGCGTCTCTGGAGATCCGTCACCGTTGACCGACCCTCAGGGTTGTGCACATGTCAAATCCACTGGTTTTTAAAGAGAAAATTAGAGACTGTGCTGTCAAATCTGACCTTACGACGACGCGAGGAGATGACCAGCACTCAACAGTGCGCTCTTAAAAATAAAGGTGCTTGAAAGGTTCTTCACAGCGATGACATAGAAGAAACCATTTTTGGTTCCACATAGAACTGTTCAGTCAAAGGTTCTTTACAGAACCATCTCTTTCTTACCTTTTTATAACCTGAAGAAGCTTTTTTTTAAAACAAAGAACCTTTTGTGAAACAGAAAGGTTCTTCAGATGTTAAAGTCCCCGTTAACCGGAAGTTGCGACTGTTTTTACATCCGTATTCTGACACATTTCCGAGCGAAAAGGAATTTCAAAGGAGAAAACGAGTGGGTGTGGCTTGCGTTTTTCACTGCGAATTGATTGGATGTGTAAAAACAGACGTTGCATTTTGAAATGAAGCTGGCAGCAGACTGACAGTTGAAGGGGAGGAGTTAACGGATGCTCCGCCCAAGCCGTCTGATTTGCGTCATTGGAGATGGATTGTCATTTCAGGGCAGAAGTGCATTTTCAGATTTTAACTGAAGATTTTGAGGGTACATGAATTTTAATATAAAAATGACCCACATTGATAAGCTGTTTACTATTTCATGAAGTAAATGCATTTCACTGGGACTTTAAAGGTTCTTTATGGAACCATTTAGACAAAAAAGGTCCTTCTATGGCATCGTAAAGCACCTGTCATGATGAGACAAAAACATTCATTACAGATTAGATCTCTTTAATATTTCAATTATTAATATGGACATCCGTGAAATTAAATTAAATGTTCGCTTGAGTCTCATCTGCGTTGTCTGCAATTAAAAGTCAGTATTATTGAAGATCTCAATATGAACCCAAACATTTCGAATAGAGGACCAGAAATTTATTTGAGAATTTCTCATTCTCAAATAAAATTTAGCCTGTTCATACAGTAGTCACCATATTTACTTTACATCCGTTTTTAACATTACTCATCCGGCAGATGTGAGAGTTTTCCTCTTTTAATATTTACCTTTAATGTATAATGCAGGACTTTAGTGCTTGCCTCTGAAATAAAACGTGTCTGAACTTAAATGAATCGTGATGAAGCTCGCGAGTCTTTCATGTTAAACATCATTTGCTTCATTGATTGATTCTCTGTAGTCTGGTCCTCTATTCGCTGCATTCTGGAAAAAAACATCCACGTTCAATTTCTGCATCTGTACACATATTTTGTTTATGATAATGACGTTATCGGCTCGATACCACGAGACTCAAATCCATCCCATCCCTGAGTCTGACGGTTAGTCGTGTTTGTTTGTCTGGTCCTCAGGGGATGCCGGATTATAGTTTAATTAATAATTTGGTCAGATTTCGAGAGAGCACAAACCCTCCATGGGTTTACTTTTAACACAGAGGTCCAGCTCCATCTAGCGGTTCAGCCGGTAACACATTCCTGATGTTAATATATGCGATGTTTGTGTGAGTGCTGTTTAGATATTCATAGAAATTCAAAACAAGGGTGGAGCGACAGCTCAAAGCATAAGGAAAACAAATTGCATTTACAGTGCGTGTGATGTGAGCCTTCCGTTGTATTTCAGACTCCAGCGTCTAATGCCAAATGATGTGTGTTATGTCGTTGGAAATGTCTGGCTGCTTTGATTCAGAGAGAAATTAAGTTTCACGTCTCTGAACACAGAACAGATCCGCTCGCTGTGATTTCGATTCAGTAGCTTCCTCAAAGTGTTGTGTCGAGGGCTTGTGTGTTCCTTTAAATCATTCATGTTTTTATTAATGTGGCTACAGAGTTCCCCTAAACAAAAACAAGTATATTTCAAGTTCATTTTAATAAGGATACTCAAAAGAAAGATTTAAGTACACTTGATGTAGTAAGTACTAGTACAGTATACTTGCAAGTATGCAGTTATAGGAGAAATGTATGGGACTTAGTTGAGACTTAAATGAAACACGTATTATTATGTACAAATAATACTGTAAATATTCTTAACTTAATGTGTTTTTATCTCCACATGTTGCTGTGTGATCAGATGACCAGCAGAAAACACTCATCACTTTAACAGAAAAACATCTAACATCTAACACCTTACTATCATAAAGGCTGCAAAACTAAAGTCAATGTTCTCTAAATCTGATATGATGATTTTCCAGAGAGGATTCATTAAGGGCAAATAAACTCGTGCTCAAACAAACCCAACATCTGTTTTATTTGTGACTAAATAAATGACCATGAGATGGAGAGGTTTCTTTTGTTCTAGAAAACACAATCCAGCATTGCTATGTGGTTGTCAATGTAAAAAAAATCCATAAAAAAAATATAATTTTCTGTAAACTGGAAAAAACAGAAATATAACGTAAAATATATATATTTTTCCTGTAAAGTTATAGGATATTAGGAAATATATTCAATTGTTTTCCCCATTTTTCTTGTAAATTCCTCTTTATTTTGTAATTTTATAGTTTTTGACCGTATATCAAAATAAACTGTAAAAAATAAAATCTTGTAAAAAACATTACATTTTCTGCCGCAGGGCCCCCCCAACAAAAACTGTAAATAACATTTCCCCCTGTTTTTCTTGTAAATTTGCTTTCTTTTCTGTAATTTAACGTTTTTTGACTGTATTTCAGACAAAAGTCTGTAAAAAAAATCTGTTTATTAATTTATGTGGAAAATCAGTAAAACAAAACTAAGTTTAGGTTTCCTTAGCAATATTAATTGTGTTACCGTTGGATTTTAAGGGTGGTTGGCTCTTGACTTGGGCTTGTAGACCTAAAAAAACACCTAGCAACACCTTGGCAACCCAGCACAGACCAGTTTTGCATGGTAGTGAATAAATGAAGAGATTATGGGATGGTAAGTGTAGCTGATGGTATGAGCGTGTCCTTGCCGGTTTGACTCTAAAACATCTGTCTGTAATAATGACTTTAACATCACCCCCCCCCCAACATGACCCCTGAAAGACAATTACACCACCTGCTACAGGACCATATCATCTCTTTCTGTTTCATTCTTTGAACATTTGCAGTTTATTTCAGTACCAGCTTTGTGTTTATGTTTATGGGCACTTGCAATCATCAAGCGTGTGTCATCATTACACCTCGCTTCTGTTCTCATGTTATGGTGGAAATAAAACCCTTGACATGTCATCACATTCCAAACATGAGGGGTATTCAATGGTGCAATTTCATTTCCATTTCATATGAACATTTCTTGCTAAACACGTCCTTTGGTCTTTGATGTCTATGTTGCTGTCTGATGGAATATTTCTGTGGAATATTCAGATGTTTATTTTGCTCTTGGGAAGTGCAGAGATCATGATGATCTGTTCTCATTAAACTGTGAATCTTCACACTTATTTTGTTGCCCATGATCCTCATGAATATGTAAAAATAGTCACATGTTGTGCCCTTATAAAATGAACCACGGTTTCACTACAAATACAACCAAAAACGATAGTTATTATAATTTTACCACGGTATTTATAGTAAACCGTGATTATACAAATATTAGTCAATCTGCTAAAAAACGTGGTTGGTTTTCATAAGGCTGTCATGAACTCCTAAAATAAAAGCAAATGAATGCAATCTTTTCTTATTTCTATTATTCTTTGTCTAATTTATTATCACTAAATCTATATCTACACAGTGTGTTCTGTACAGCCCCTTTGCGACAATGCAAAATTGTGCGAAGCGCTACAGAAATAAGCCTGAATGGAATAGAAAAGCTCTCTGACTTCTCTCTGTTCACACGTCTGCTGTTGTGTTTCTGCTATTGAAGTGTTTTTGAAGTTTCCTCAAAAGAAAAATCTAACTGTAGAGCTTTATTTCTGTGACCTCTGTCTCTCGGTACTGTAATACATCAGCCAGCGTCGAGCGATGTGTTTGTCTGTATTCACTGTCAGAACGGAAGATTGTTTATACAGTAGTTGATGCAATCTGAAATGAAATCCCATGTGTCAATGAGACATCCTGCAGTTTTTTAGCGAGGTGTGAGACTTACATGTTTACTAAAGCACCTCGTCCAAGCCGAGAAACTGGAAACACACGAGATGTTATCGTGAGAAAAATATAGAGCTGTCAAATACTGACATATGTGCCACATACATATGCAAGATGGAGTCTCATGTAAAATGCCTCATTGCACACATTGTACTTTGGGCTGGTTTGTATTATTATGCGTTTTGGTTCACACTAATGTTTCTGAGAAAATGACAAAAACAATGTAAGAATGGACTAGAATAGCTACTCTATTGTCATGAAAATAATGTCAGAAGGCAAAGCATGTTGTGGGTTTCATAAAATGTGATTCAATGCAAATTGTCTGAGATTTACTTGGAGACAGAAGATTGTTTGGCTTGAATCAGTTCTGACTTTTTGCAATATCGCCATTTTCTTTAAGTGAAATTTGACGAATGCAACAAATAATATAAATTTTTTGCTATTATAATCATCAAAAGTTTTGCCATACGCACCCTTGGCACCAGTACAAAACTGCATGTTTGTTCAAGTTAAAGTAAAATTATTAAAATCTCAATAGTATAAATTCACGATCAAACACACAATTCACGAAACAATTTACCATTTTCTCCCAACTAGAAACACATTCTCAGAACAATACACCAACTTGTACAAACCCCACACAAAAACGTGCTCATTTTGCAAAGGTTTAACACACAATATAATGAACTGAACTGTCAAGATGTAAACTCAAATAGCACACGTTTATCCATCAGTAAACATTCAGAAGCAAAACTGATGACACACATCAGAGTCTCAGGATCATATCAATAGCAGCTCATCCTAGAATCATCTACAGGGCTTTACACTACGTCATGTGAACATACAGTATAATTACAGTACACACTTTATATGAGAGAAATGTCACTATTCCGTATCCAGTGAACTGAATAGTACATACACACCGTCAAATCTGTGATTTTAAAGTTTATTTGTAGTATTTTTTTGCAGAACTCAGAGACGACTACTCACAAACAAATCTTTTGTCAGAAGACCAAGAAATTGCTGTATTATCCTGTATCGAAATTGGGCCAAAGGTGCATATATGCCATGTTTATTTCTATTTGTATGCTGCATTGTGTTGCATACCAGTTTATATTGTTTGTTTTTGAACTTTTCTTGTCATTTATCTACTTTTATCTTACCATAACAGTAGTGTAATTTTTTTCCCTAAAGCTTATTGTTGCATTTTGCTCTTTCTGCACTCTTTTAGGTTGTATATTGTTATAGACACTGAGCTGTCAAATTACTATTTTCTTGAATCCCAATAAGAGGTTTTAGTAACAGTCTTAGGTCAATTCAACATGCCATGTTGTAGTGTGAGTGTTTCTGAGGACTTGTGTGTCATGTTGGGGGGAAAATTTGCTTTTTCAGCCAGTTTGAATGGTTTAGAGCGCAGAACTTCATTTTGACCTGAAAATAAGATCTTGTGAGAAGTTATGGTTTCGAGAAAGGAGCCATCATTTAAAGAAATGTGTTTAATCGATCGAGGAGAACTAAACAGAATTGTAAAAGTGTGCTGATGTGCAGTTTTTTCGCTAGATGGCGTCATTTCACGTTTACTGATGTGACTAAAGTGTGTAATGAGTGTTTCATTGGAAATGGTTGAAAAGCATTTTTATTAGAAATGCAACATGTCAACTTAGGGGCTGCTTCAAACTTATAGACATAAATAATTGTTTTAGTGCTGTTTGTGTAATCGGTGTCCATGTTGTGTGAAAAGAGTCGTTACGACCTTTTATTTATTTAATTTGTAACATTAACACAGTTTGATAAGAGTTATGGAAAAATATGTTTATAAAAATTATATTTCCAAAACCGCAGAATCGGACAATACAGTAGAGTAGCCTTCAGTACATTTAAATTAAAGTATAAACGTTAATTATAATTTACTGGCGTTTATAAATATTTCTAATCGTTAAACCCCATGTTTTCTTTTAATACATGATTATTATTTTTTTCGCATAATATTTGTTGCATTAATATTGACTTTATATGTCTTTGAAGAGGCGACCTTTGCTACGTCAAAACAAAACGTCATTTCCTTAGTCGCCTAAACACGGAAGTGACGCGTGAAGGAACTGAACTGAAAATAAAAGTTCGTCTTCAATCTTCGGAACACAAACGTGCTCGACTGATTTAAAAACAATAAACTTGTTTCGTTGTCAACGGGACTGTTCCTCGTATGATCGGTACGAAACTTTGTTTTCTTTACCTCTTGATCATATTTCCATTTAACGAGTGTTTTCTGTAACGTTACGTTGACATACATGAACGTTGGCACATTATTTAAGTAATCATATACAAAGTAATGTCATATTGTAAGGTTGTCCATTTATTTGACCTTACCTTGCTCTTTGATCCCTTCATTTATATATTTTAAATTCAATTATTTTTGTATTAAAAACGTCGCTAAATATCTGTAGCAGTTAGGTGAAATATGTAAGCCTTTATCAGATTTACACTTTGACACGTGGAAACACATAAAAACGGGTAATCCAGATATATAATGTCTGCATAAAGAAACCTCACAAACTTTAAATATGTAAGTATTATTTTGCAATCACTGATAGGTTTATTCTAAATGATTTGTCTATTAATTATGCATATTCAAATGCATTGTCAGTCATTTATGCACAAATAAAAGCCCCACATATTTTGATGTCTGTGCATAGACACACGGTTTTTGCATTATAATGAATGTTTTTCCATTTCTTTCACCCACAGCACATTATTATTGTTGTAGGGTTGAAATGAGTCGAGTGTTCGTGTACGGCACCCTGAAGAAGGGTCAGCCCAACTATTACAGAATGATGGACACCACCAAAGGGACAGTAAAGTTCCTTGCGAAAGCTCGAACCGTGGACCCGTATCCCCTCTTGATCGCAACCATTAATAACATCCCCTTCATGCTCAACCTGCCCGGGCAGGGTCAGCGGGTCCGAGGAGAAATCTATGAAGTGGATGGTAAGATGCTGAAGTTCTTGGACTGGTTTGAAAGTTGCCCAGAAATGTACCAGCGTACTATGATCCAGCTGGAGGTGGAAGAGTGGGCCGGTGAGGATGAAGACAGACCGAAGGCTGGCAGTATCGTTGAGAGCTTTGTCTACACCACGACTAGATACGAACCTGAATGGCTTCAAAACTCAACATATGAGAACTATGACACGAATGGAGACCACGGGCTGAACTATGTGTGTCGTGAAGGAAGATGACCAGATGTGCAGCGATATAATGTAGAATCATCAAATTAGCAAAATGCACCTTTTTCTAATTGTCGTTTCAGATGGAGAACAACGCAAACCACAGCTGCTGGACAGAACGCATCAGAGAAATTCTTCAGGATTTAATGGTCATAAGAGGAACCGTATTGGTTTAAATGGGAATTATAATGGTTTCTATGGGGGTCTATTGGTAATGTGTTTGATTCTTTTTGTGGGATGTTGTTTTTACCAATAGAACACCATTAAATCCTACTGGAATAAGACCCAAAACACACAACTTAAAGGACTTTGTGTTTAATGGTAAACAGGTGATGGTTCATATTAATGGCATTTGTAATGGAAACCATTATAATTTATATTTTAATTTACATGGCACTAAAGTACTTGAAATAATACTGACCTTTATTCTCTTAGGAAATATTAGTTAAAAATGTTGATTTTATTGTATCTAAGGAAATGGGAAAAAGTTAACCTGTGAATTTTATTACATGAGAAATAGTTGAGTAACAACCTTAAATATGTACTGTCGTGCAAAACTGTATGTGTTAAACACTCCAATATCTGTATGATTTCTGTATGTCTGTATAAATGCAAGTGATCAACACATTTTCGACAGCTTCAGTTTCACGCTTATTGTAAAATGACACAAAATGCAATGCATGACATATACATATATAAGAATTTATTTTGAAGATATTCAATTTACCATCAAACATTTTTTGACAAATAATGCATGTTTTTTATATCTGTATTAATAAAGAAAACGGATTAAAATGCTCCGAAACGCATTGATAACGTAAAAAAGATACAAAGATCCTCAAGAGAAACAAAAGGTGAAGGTGTTTGGCACTGGAGCAGTTAGACAAAGGCAGCTGGGATCCATCAGAAAAACTTCTGCACCATGAGAGAATGACGACCACCTACTGTAGGAGGAAGAAAACCCCTCACAGATCACAAAACCACTGAGGAGTGATTCACAGTTCAGTATCAAAATCGTATCAAAATCACGTCCTAGAAAAAGAAATGAATGTAGAAAGGCAGCGTCTGTCAGTCTCAGGCCTGCAGAGGAACATTTTCTTAAAACGGTACAAATCCAGACTGTGCATAGACATCCGTCAGTTGATGTGGGTACATTTCACCCCAAAATCAAACGCACATAAGATATTATACTTGTTCCGTAAACAGAGTTGTGTGTTATATGCAAAGGTCTTTTAACACTTAGACAATTAAGCACATTCACAATCCTGATTGTAGTGTAATAAAAAAAAGTGTTTTAATTTATAACAACTATTACCATTGTGTATACTTACAACTGTATTTAACTTTTTTGCATTCCTGTAGTGGGTATGTTTCCATGAAATGTGCTTAATTGTCACAGAAATTTCATATTTTATTAAATAGTTTCGGAGTTAAATCTACTCATGTTCCATGAGATTCAAACCAAAACACAGATGAAAGGGTTTTATTCTTATACATTAAACACCAGACCTGGAAAAAAGTTTCTCAGCTTCTCGGTCAAAACTTTTGGTGTAAAAAGTTTATAAAAGCGATTTTACATACGATGTCGTATTTCATTCACAAACTCCTACATACAGTAAACTGATGCATTGGTTTTCGACTTTCGACTGGCCTTAACAAAAATGCTTATTCACAAATGTGACCCATGTTGTCTTTGCCAGGACAGTTTATCTTCTGTAGATTTAAAAAACAAACAGGGAAGCGTTTCATTTTGACCTGATGATGCTTACACCTCCCGTTGTCAAATTTTGGAGCTTGTCATTGACGCGAACCTTTATTCTATCATTTTATGACGTCACTTTACACTCCAACCCATTGGAAGTCTGCTGAATCTTTTGATAAAGTGAAGCAAGAACGTAGCACACAAAACCGTTTCTGCTGTAATAAGATACATCTTGTCAGAACCTGATTGAGAACCTGATGTTTCTGCCCGTTGTGTGTGTGTGTGTGTGTGTGTTACGGGCGGTGTGTTTGTGTGGGTCGTCTCTCTCTCTCTCTCTTTGGTCAGTAGATGTGTGGTTCCTTGCGAATGGTGCGCGTGTGGCTGGACGAGCAGGTGGCACTGCGAATCACCTCCATCCACCTGTGACATCAGACAGACGAGAGAAAACCGGTTTGAAATACAGCTTCACATCGGAGTAAGCAAGCACATAACATCTTGAAACTGGTGCGATGCGTCACGTGCCTCTCGAATGTGTACTCGCTCTCTGATCTGAAGTAGTACACGTGCGATTTGAAATGAAGCTTGAAGACGTAATCTTTGTGAATGTTCTCAGATTCCGAAGGAATGGTGATGGAGTATCCCAGTAACGGAAGGCTGGCGAGAGGATATTCATCCTGCGGAGAGACGCCGGACGTTCAGTAAACGCTATTGAAGACGATGTCGAACGAACATGTTTGGTGGATTCGTCTCACCTGATGTGTTTTGTAGAAGAACAGACTGAAGTTGGTGAAAACCACCCAGAGTTTCTGCCATCCGTTGCTGTTTTTAAACTTCCTCAGCAGATTTCCGGACAACTTTCTGATAACCCCACGAGTCAAGAACAGATACAGATACAGTGTTTGTTCTGATGAACACAGAGGAAGATATTTGGAAGAATGCTTAAAACCAGACAGATTTTGCCCCCATTCACTCCCATAGTAGAAAAAAACAATGGCAGTCAAAAGTGCCCCAGAACTGTTTGCTATCCTACATTCTTCAAAATATCTTCTTTTGCGTTCAACAGTACGAAAAATAACTATACATTTTTTGTTCTATGGAGGTCAATGGGGGGCAAGATTCGGCGTTCTTCCAAATATCTTTCTCCGTGTTCATCAGAGCTAAGACACTTATACATAAATTTGGAACAACTTGAAGGTGAGAAATAATGACAGAATTGTAAATAATTTTTGGGTGAATTATCACTGTTGCTTAAAGTGAGTTTTCGCTCATGTTTGGCTCACAAGTGTTAATGTTTGACCCTGGGTATACGTTCATTTAAAGACCCCTGCAAATATTTAACCTTCGACAAACTGTTAATCGGAGCAGAACGTCTATGAGGTCGTTCACACGATGAGTTCAAGACGATAAAAAAGCTAAAAACACATCTGTGTGAACGCCCGTAAATCCTTTTCAACCGGATTTCAGAGCTTAAACTATTCCATAACTTTACTCTGTACTCTTGGTAAATATACGGTAACGGCATGACTACACCGGACGTGCTAGGCACTGTGTCGCACCGCTCGTGCTTTGTATAGACATCTTATCATCAGCACCAAAAGTTTACATGTAAACATCTTAGAAAGAATCAGGACACTCGACAACACAGAGAGGAAGACACAGAACTGACACGACACAAACCCAGATCACAGTCAGCATTCAGAGGTTTCTGACTTTACTACATTCTTAAATCGGACTATAGCACATTTGTAGCTACTATGGTTTTACTACGGTACAAATACAAGGAAAAAAAACTATGGTTACTGTAGTAAAACCATGATTAAATGTCTAAATGGTTGTGAAGGTTTTACCTCTCTACTCCTGCAGGTGTCAGTAAAGGAGAGGCTTTTGACCCGGTACCAACACACCACAGACAGAGAGAGCCCTTGACAGTCTCTGACACACTGACTGGACTACACTCGTCTACTGAACCACAACACACACGCACACACAGAGCAGGAAAAACAAGAAGAAGAAACAGAGTCAGAGGAAACATGACAGAGACGCACACAGAGGGACAAGAACAGAAGTGACGAACAGCAGACAACCTGAACGCTGAGGTAAGAGAACATCAGTCCACCCGCACGGAATCTGTGTCAGAACTGTTCCACACAGATCGTGAGATTATCAGGCTCGGTCTTGTTTTCAAAACAGAACACATTCCTCTTCACCACATGTTTGATCTTTAGTAATAATTTGATCATACTTCTCGCGACCAATAACAGTCACATACGCTCCGATTCATGTACTGTATATATATACCAGAAAATGGAGATGGTCCTCACTGCACAACACAAGATGAAGGGGCGAGGTGGGATCCAGATCCAACTCCTCCCACTTTATATACTTCGTAAGTGCTGAAGTATAGTTCCCTTTTTAAGCGTATGCGAGAGTAGGGCTGTGCGATATATGTCGCCATTCACGCTAATTATACATGTTTAAATCGATTCTGAAATCGATTGGATGTTTTATGCACAGCTCTTTCGTTAACTACGGCTGTTTGATCAGTAGGAAGTTCTGCTCGATTTAAAATCACTACGAGATTGAGTCGTTTTAACGTGTATTTGAAAAAGCAACACTCGTCTATCATCATTACTATAAATCAACTTTATTATCACGAAAATACCTGAAAACGTTTGAAGAACAGCGCTAGAATATGAACACAGCCATTTCCTGGAACTATTTGTTGTTCTTCTGTTTCCCATATTCGGAGTTTCTGCGCAAGAGCGCCCTCTGGCTTTCGGATGTGGCGGCATTTGACCGTAAGTCATTGAGGAACTGAGAGCATAAGAATCGTACGATATATCGGCTAGCCCTACGCGTGTGACAGGGTCCTGGGAGCATCAATTCAAGATAGTAGAGGAAAACCTGACCCCTGCAGGCCGGAGAGGTATTGCAAAATGTCGCAATGCGTATGCGTCAATACTCGCGTACACGTAAAAAAAGAAAAGTATGCCACAGGCTTAAGTAGCCAACGTTTGCTCTTATCAATGTCCTCATTTAATGTACGCCTGTAAGTAATGATCACAGTTAAATATTTGTTAACCCAAACCCTTACCATAAACCTAAAATAAAATACGTTATTAAAATACCCGTACACCGTGTCTACAACGGACGCGGCGACACACCGCTTGCATCCAGTGTGGACGAATTGTTTTTATTTATAATGGGTTCTAATGCGTTTTATTGTCTTTTTGTCACACGGCGTTAACTTAAATCTAATAAAATACGTGGTTAAAATATGTTAATAAATAAAGTTTGTCTTCAGCAAGTCTGTTTTCTGTCCAAAGAATAGCTTTAGTTACGACTCATTGCGGAAATGGTAGAGCGACTACACGAATATGACGTGTGTTGTGGCAAAACCGCTGCAGAAATCTGTCGACCAATCCTAACGCGGTGGAAAGAGTGTGGACCAATCACAATGCAACGGGAGGAGATTGGATCTGGATCCAGCCTTGCCCCCAGGATGTCACGTTCTGCAGTGAGGAACTTGTGTGAAACTGTGAGCACAAATTCCGTGCGATCATCATCAGGAGAAACGGCGGGAGGAGAGAGGAAGGTTAAAGACAGAAGACACATCAGACATGGACTACACGCTGGTGTACCTCTAAAGCTACGCTAAAATCCACCATAGACACGCTGGTGTTACGATGCCAGCACACGTGAACCGTGGTGTTACCACGGTGAGGTGCCTGTCGCTCCAGAGAAGTTCTTGAAGAGCTCAGATCGTCCTCGGATTCCTGATCTGCGCTAGACTCGTCAGGGCATTCTGGGAAATTTGGGAAGAACAGCCATTTAACAATGAACAAAACAAATGGTGATTCTTGGCACGTTATAAAAAACAAGTATTGTGGGTAATGCTTGTACCCTTTTTGTTTCTACCGCATAAATACCACGGTAAATACATTTCTGTACCCTGGTTTATATGATACAGTACATCTCAAAGCACACCATCACCACAGAACGGGTTAGATGTACAGTAACCAGAACATCAGACAAGAGAATCAAATCAAAACTTGAGATATGATATCCATCAGCTTTATTCAGTGCGGATGTTAATGTGTGGTTTATTCTAAGCTCATGCGCTGGAGTTTTACATTTAAATGCACAAACGCTTCAAATGTTATGTTTTTTTGTGATGGGCTGTTGATGTTTTATCATTCATTAGTAAAAAAAAGAAAATCACAATTGAAGTGATCATAACCGTATTATTCCTCTTTTTCTTAAATGTTACGGTTTTGACGACATTAAAGTTTTACAAATTAAAAAATATAGTCATCATTCTTAGAGTAAACGGGTATTAACAGTAAACATTCACATGGCACAAATAAAGAAACTTCATAAATGAACATCATAATAGTCCATCATAATCACAACGTGTGTGTGTGTGTGTGTGTGTGTGTGTGTGTTGTGTTTCAAATCAGCGTCTACACCTGAGGAAATAAAATCTGTTAAAGTGAATGAAGAGATCAACTTTATATCAGCGCTGGAACCCTGTGAAAAAAACATCAGCAAACACTAAACCTCAAGAAAAATCTGCTCCATTAAAGGGACAGTTCATCCAAAAATGGCGTCATCATTTACTCACCCTCAGGTTGTTTTAAACCTGTATAAATTCTTTGTACTGGTGAACACAGAGAAAGATATTTGGAAGGACGATAGCAATTTTCAGTTCTGGGACATCATCCACTACCATAGCATGAGATATTTGAGATATTATGAGTTCACGGGCACCTTTGACTGCAGTTTAATTCTCCCTACTATGATTATCAATAATGTCCCGGAACTGAAAATTACGAACATTCTTCCAAATATCTTTCTTTGTGTTCATTGGAACAAAGTAATTTATACAAGTATGAAACTACATGAGCGTGAGTAAATGATGACAGAATTTTCCTTTTTGGATGAACTGTCCCTTTAAGACATGAAGTTATAACAGTACTAATGTATTTAATTTGTATCGATTTACTCGGTGTTATACATCTAGACTGGGATATATGTAAAATGAGTTTTTGTCTTACTGGTGTCAGTAAAACTGCTGGAGAGAATCTCGGCTGAAGATCCGTTACAGCGTCCTATCATCCAACGGATTTGGAACTGCGGAAGAGGAAAAGGGCTCTTGGATATATCCACACATGCATCACATCCCATCATTCTTCTGCACTCTTAATAAAAGTCAAGATTCAACTACCTGGCGGCCACGACAACAGACTGACGCTGTCCAAAAAGAGTGAACGAATGAGGAACACCCCACTCCTCCTCGCTCTCACGGATCTACAGAAACACACAGATGAACGGGAATATGCATCACAACTTGATTTACTTGTCGAAAAAAGTGAATCATTGTGTGATAAAACGTGTGAAGGCACAATTATTCACAGGAGATGAATCGATAAACACAGACACTGCTCACACTCGCTCAGACGCTAAAACAAACCTCACATCCGTCTGGAAGGTTTTATGAATGCAAATACATCTAATATATGCAAACGATGTCATTTCTATTCTCAGTGTACAGACTTTGCAGTTGAGATCGTTGTACTCACTGTCATTCCATAGAGAGGAAGCTGCCCGTGAATCTTGAACTGATTTGAGGACGTCATGCCTCGACTCGTGTACATCAGAACATCATTGAACTTCAGTGGAGAAAAGAAGACACGCAAAGGTCAAGTAACGGATGAGGACGTGTGAGACACGTGAGAGCAGACGTCTCTTACCAGAAAGAACAATCTCTGCTGAAGACCTTTACCAGAGAGCTTACTCAGACATCCCAACCTGATGAACTCCTGACAGAAAACAAACAGATAAACCACGTCAACACCCGCAACACTTCAAATCCGAACCGCAGCACGTGTTAATAATCCGTAACACAAACCCTTCCGGGAACGGCGAGATTCTCGATGCCAGTAAGATCTTTCTTCAGCTCGAGAAGTTTCTGGAAGTTTTCCATCTTGACGAGGGTCCCCTGAAGCTGCGCGACCGTCTCGGAGACGTCTGCGAGCGCGGCTGGAGAAAGAGACGCGTGATTTAGGAAAAACGTGAATCTCGGAAGAAAGCGAATGTGGCTTGTTCTGCGGCGTACCTCGTGAGTCTCTGAAGTCGTCGTGTGTCGGTGGATAGTGTTTGCACAGCCGCTCCAGGATCTGTTTGTAATGCATGAGGCGATGCAGCGGTCGCAGGAAGATGATGTTGAGCGGCAGATAACAAACCTTCTGGAGCTCAAAGTCTCGACACAGAACCTCTAACTTGCGGGAGGAGCGACACGTCTTCTCCAGCTCCAGCAACGCCTCAGAATGCTTCTGAAGATGAGCCGTCAACAGCTGAGGAACAACAACAACAACAACACAATGAGCTCATCGCAAACTCTACTCTACTACCACAATAAAAAACATGATTTTAGTCTGGAATGACCACAATACATCTAGAAATGCTGATAACACGCACATTTGGAATGCTCTTTTAATTATTTATTTTTTTCTGCTAAATGTTTAATGTAATATACCTAGGAATATAGTAACAAAAATATGACATTTAAAACAAACATCTCACAGCTGTGAGTGATATCGAAGAAGATCATGTGATGTGATGATGTTCTGACCTTCAGACCCTGAATATTCTTCAGCATTACGTCTCCGACACGCTGGTAGTCTCCTTTAATGTGTGCGTTCGATCTTCCTTCCCTGAAGACACACAAACACACAACACATTTACTGTGACATACACACATCATTTCTGTTCATCACACAACACCTTCCAACATGACTTCAGACAAATCACACCAGCCATTTTATTGTACTTCGTAAGGTCTTTTTTGTTTTGACAAGCCTCGAATACAATATTATTCATACTTGTATTGTGTTATTTCATGTTCCACAGAAAGAAAATCACAGGTTCAGAAGAAATGGTGGAACTTGCATATTGATATAATGTAACTATAATCTAGAAATATAATGCAGATATAATGTTAAATGCATGAATAGTTAACAAGAAAGTGAAGCTGAAGTTCTCAGGTTTTCCACCAGATGTCTCTTTTGAGCATCTACAGTGTACACACACTGAATGTCATTTATCAGACACTTGAACTCTCGCTCCAGACACAGCACACAACACAAAATGAATTTATCTCTCCGTCCTTGAACTCAAGCCGTCTCCCTGCAGGAAACACTGAACCCAGAACAGTGCTGAGCATGGACCAGTGACTCTGAGAGAGGTCTTACAGAGAATGTGTGTGTGTGTGAAAAATCAGACGTTCAGTATCAAAATCAAATCTTTTTCTGCGTTTTCAGAGCAAATGTGAGCAATGCCGTCTGTTTCACCGCTAATATGAACACACTATAAACCAACACTGCACTTCCTGTTTGACAAACAGTACAGGAGAGCACATCCAACACAACATTTACAACTAAATCAAAATGTTAAAGATCTTAAAGTCCCAGAGAAATTAAAAATAACAAGTCCTTTTTTTTTCATTTAATATTGCAGCGTTTATTTGTCAATAGTTGATGAAATGTGGGTTGTTCTCTTTTTAAAATGGTGTGCCCTCATAATCTCCAGTTAAAGTCTGAAAATGCACTTCTGCCCTCTAGTGACTATTTTATGTCAGACGTCTCGGGCGGAGCATCTGTTAACTCCTCCCCTTCAACTGTCAGTCTGCTCCCAGTTCCATTTCAAAACGCAGCGCTGTTTTTATACATCCAATCAAATCGCAGGGAAAAAACAAGCCGCGCCCACATTTTTTCTCATTCGAAATTCCGTTTCGCTCATAAATGAAGTAAACACGTTGGCAACTTCCGGTTCACGGGGACTTTAAGGCTTTATTATATTATGTGACATAAAAAAATTGGCCTAATAATAATAAAAAATGTGAAACAGGAAGTGCTTATGGATCAGTGTTTACATTCAGAAGAATGGTCCATAGCATTCAAACTGAACATGCTTAGCTTACTTTGGTCAAAGTTTGTATTACAGTACATACATTCAGCTCATGTCTTCAGTGCACACACACACACACACACACACACTTGTCTGATGGACACACACACACACACACACACACTTGTCTGATGGACACACCATCACAGGTTTGTCTGACATACACACTAAATGCAAAGACACAGAACACACGTTTTTGTCTAAAGGACACACACACACAGACAGGTTGAAATGTGTGAAGTACACACCACTGTGCCAGTCTCTGCTCCATGTCCTTCAGGAAGCTCTCGTGGAATTTGTAGACGGGTTCAAAGTTGGCAAATATGAGATTCCTCAACGACTGTGGCATGGCTTCATCTCTCCCCACAAACTTCTGAAAGTGCTGTCAACACAACAACCAACAACACATCACAATACAGCTCAAGCATTCAATACAACCACACACTGGACAACGGCAGAACTCATCATAAACACGATATCATCTGAATGCTAAACGTGTGTTTTGGGCTGAGGATCACACTGAAGATGTTGAACAGATGTAATAACACGCTGGGTGTGGTGCTCTCGGACGCAGGAGCTAAAGAAAATATTTACAGAGCTGTAAACGTGTCACCCTGCTGCTCTTTTTCCTCTAGCCTGTAAAAATCAAACGGACCACTCGCGCCGTCAGACAGCCTGAAGGAAGCGACCAAAACAGAGAAGAACAAACAGGGTCTGAACCTTATCTGAACCTGTTAACCCCTTATCAACCAAAAAAACATCTTTTAAATAATTTATCACTTTCCTTAACGCTACATTAAACACTCGACTCAACCCAGAAATCACACGGCACCGTCCTGTACGCCATTAAAGTCCCAGTGAAATCAAAAATGGCAATTCTTATTTTTTTCATGAAATATTGCATCGTTTATAGTAGATATATAGTAACGATGGATTGACATCAGGTCAAAAATCTGTAGCACCCACACTCGATAAAATCCACACCTTATTTTATCAAACTAATGCACACGTGACAGATGTAATCTCACAGATAATCCACACAAAACTTTGATATTTATAATTGAGTATTTAGTGTAAACTCCCTGCCGACGTGACGGATCTGACGGACTGAAATGATGAGAGATAGTTACCACAGTGATGACCTCCAGATCCTTCAGATACGTCCTCTCTGTGGTCAGAAGCTCTTTGGCGATGAAGTAAGCTTTATCTGTGGGGAATCGCTGTCAGGAGAGACAAACAAAACAAATGTATAAGAGACAAAAACAAAAGAAAGACATTCACGTTCATTATAAACCAATAAAGTCAAACTTTCGTGGCCTTTGTGGCCAATTTTATTTGGTCCATATTTGTAAGCTTTTTGGCATGATATTAATCACAACAAATGCTTGTCATGTATGTAGATGTGTATCCGTGTTTACAATGACACAACCAATGAGATTCAATGTCATTGACATGCCGCCATATTTAATCTTGCCAGGGTTTATTCAAACGCTGAAATATAAAGCAGGGAGTTACATGATCATTTATTTTATTAGGAGAAAATGTATGTTTAAAGTCCCAGTGAAATAAAAAACGACAATGTCCATTTTTTCATGAAATATTGCATCGTTTATAGTAGATAGTTGATCAATGTGGGTCATTCTCTTTTTTAAATTTGTGTGCCCTCATAATCTCCAGTTAAAAATCTGAAAATGCACTTCCTTCATGTGATGACTATCCATCTCAAATGATGCATGTTAGACGCCATCCGTTAACTCCTCCCCTTCAATTGTCAGTCTGCTGCCAGTTTCATTTTAAAATGCAACGGGTGTTTTGATACATCCAATCAAATCGCAGACAAAAGACAGAAGCCACGCCCATTACTTTTTTCATTAGAAAAATTATCGCAACTTTCGGTTCACGTGGACTCTAAGCACAAAGCATAAAGTTTATCTTGACGGATGAAATCGCAGTGAGGTGAAAACAGATGTGACTGAATCCCATAATCTGCCCTAAATAGACTGGAAATGAGGTTGACTTTATCTAGGTCCCCTATTCTGAGACGTCCACAGAGACACTTGACCATAATACAGTGAAAACACATCTCTCTTCATTCCTCGGTCTCAATTTATGAAATCAAGGTTGATCTTCACTAAATAGAAGAGCATCAAAGTAACACACGATCTCAGTGCACTTCTAACTGTTTCCGTCCCTCCCTCCCCAAAAGACAAACCTTCCTGCGAACCTCGTCCTCGTCGTCCGTGCGGACGAATCCTCCGTCGGTCAGTAACGGGCTGGTGAGAGGAGACGGCTGTCGTCCATCTGGACTGTGACCGAGGCTGAGACTCTGTTTCTCTCCGTTCACCACCACCCTGACGGCCGATGGAGACTCGCTGCTGCTCACAGGACCTGAAGGAGAACAGGCAGGTTACACTTAAGCCCCGGTGTTTCGTTTTTGAAGGGCAGTGAATTTGTTAGTCCTTTCGTAAACGTGTCTAAAATCAAATATTATTTGATACTACGGCACAAAACGCACATGAACCCTGCTGAAGAGGCGAGCGTAGATGGAAATCGATACGTTGATTGCATCTACGCTCGAGTTTTCGGCAGGAGGTTTTAAAATCGTTCTCAAGACTATTGTCAGGGATGTGACGCTGAACATCACACGGACAGATGGACGGACGACGGCGGACACATCACATTAGGATCCGGACATGAACGAGCCACTTCGTCCCGAGGACTGCGGGGAGGGACACGTTTCATCTCCCGTCCAGAAGATGACTACATCTACAACTGCACAATCACTACACGAGTACATTCACATACTTGCCCGACAAAGTCCCGCGACATTTCAAATGAACCGAAGATCCACAACGCAGGAGGATGGAAGAGTCGCAAAGCTGCTGATAAACACAAACTCATACGGACATGCAGGAACGTCTTCATCATCAAACATGCCACACAAACCACTACAACTAGCACTATTCTAACACACAACAACACGAGCCGGGGGATCTAACACATCTAGGGGGACATCATAAGTCATCGACGCAAACATCTGGAACAACCAGTTTTTATTTCTAATAATACACATTCATGTACAATGTTAAAAAAGAGGAGGAGTATTGAGGGTGACAACATCAGACATCCATCGTACAGAAAAGACCTCCAAAAAGCGTTTGTTCAAAAGTGCTACAGGATAATAAAAACATGAGAACTAAGGCTGTGAAAGTTCCTCGGATGTGATGTGGTTGTTTAGTTGTAAACACATACACTTACGGGTTAGTTTTGCATACGTGTCACAGTCATGACACTGTTAACTAAGTATTTCAAATATCACATTTATCATATATCAGAAACATTCACACAGCTCAGAAATGTACAGTTCATACTAAAACAAACAAAGATCACAAGTGTCAATCATTCAATATTCCCTTCATTATCAAATGTTATTAACAATTACATTTAGGCATAATTTAGTCAAATGTACAAAATGCTACACGAAAGGTCAAGACTCTACTTTGGTCACTGATGATAAATTACAAATGACTGGAAACGCTGGCTGGGTAAAAATGACATACATTCATATTAACAGTGACGTAAACACTCGATCTTTCTTCTTGTGGAATAACTGCGGTGGTCTTGTGAATGGCTTCAATAACACTTTCGGAAACTTTTCATTGACTTAACTCTCGCCATCGTTAACGTAAACGGTCTTACTCTGGGTTCACACCAAAGCGAATTAAGCGATTTTATAAATTACATACAAAGTCAATGCAAAAACGCATACAGACGCAAACTCGCGGTTAAAAATTTGTGTCAGATCGCGTCACTCACGCGAAAATAACGAACTTTTCCCGCGAGTAATAAAGAGTGCGGAACGCGTTTGGTGTGAACCCAGAGTTAAGGGCGATTCACATTTCGCGTCAAAAAAATCGAGTCGCACCGCTTTCTCTCGCAAACTTTTTTTCTCTCTCTCGGAAACAGTCTAGGCACACCGACGCGCCTAGAAAAATGCGTGTAAGAGAATCTTTCGGAGTGTGATAAGCTGTCAGCTGTTGTTTACAGATTTCGACAACTCATTCAATTAACTGACAGCGTGATTCCAAAGCAGCTTAAAAAAAAGGTGCTTCAAAAGGTTCTTTGAAGAACGTTTTGGCTCCATGAAGAACCATCACAAGAAACTTTGTTTCAAAAAAGGTTATTTGTGGCGAAAAAAGGTTATTTCTATTAAAAAAACTATGAATGAGTTCTTCTATGGCATCGCTGTGAACAACCTTTTAAGCACCTTTATTTTTAAGAGCGTAGAGTACATCGATTTTCTTCCAGATTCATCCCTATTTGTATACGTTTTACAACAAATACTTTGTAGGCCTATACTATGGCAACTGTCGCAAAACCATGGTTTAACTATAGTAATGTTTCTTGTAGTAAACAAATACAAAACAAGCTAAAACGTGGAAAGAAAACGTAATCGGTTAACAAGCATTTTCAAAAGCCATTTTAAAATGCACATGCCGAGTCTTAAAACAATATTATCCTCAGTCTGTTCAAATCTCCCCGATGTCAACTTACACTTCAGAAGACCACTGCGTTATCAAAGACTCGTATACACATATGCGAGGGAAGAGACAGAGACCAGAAGAAAAGAAACAGATGAAGCATTCCGGAGAAACACATGCTGTCAAATGTTGACTCGAGCACAGGTTCAGCGTTCATCGAGCGTCACCGCAAACAGATGACAGTGATGAGGAGTGCCAGACGAAAAAAAGAAGCTGAGCAGCAAAGCAAAACAAAATCTGTATGATGACACTAGTGTTTTTAAAGGAGTGATGCATGCTGGGAAAACAAACAATGCCACCGGATCAAGCCCAAGTGAAGCTATAAAAAATAAACCAATAAGAAAGCTAGCGTGAAGCCATCATGATCACACCGATAATAACTGGCCTGAATTAACCAAACTAACCATATAATCAGCTGAAACACTTCCCACATTTGTCGACAATACTTTGTGACAGATGAGCTCACTTGATCTGTTATAACACATCTTAGTTTAAGACAAATATAATCTAGCACCTGTCGCATTAACTAGTCTTCAACACAAATAACGATTACAAGTTTGAATAACCACACTACTTTTTCAAAAACGTACCAAACATCTGCGTTCACCACCGTTTTAACAAAACTAATATTCCAAAAATGATAATATATGCTAAAGCTATTGGCTACATGAAGGTATTTTTTGTATTTACAGGGTATTCCTTATTGCTACAAAACTGACTAGAAAGCAATCGTTCACAGTAACATAAATTTGGCAACATCTACTGTCTAGTCACTGCTCAAAATGGGTAAATAAACTTACATCACATCTGCTTATCTTTCATTCCCTACCAGCGATTGCATTGACACACATGGCACTTTACAATACGACTTTCAATAGCTCTGAAGATCTGAGTTAATGTTGTAATGGAAATCATTAGACATTCCGACAGAACACCGTTTTGTCGCCCTAAAAGTATGAAAACAGCATTAGAGCTTATTCAGTTCCTACACCCCCTTGTGGCACCAAACAGAACTGCAATAATAACACTGTGCATCCACACAAGACAGGATGCAATTCCGCTTGTGGCCACTACTGGTGCTAAAATCCCAAGCTTCACATTGTAGTATCTCTCCTGAACCTCCAAATCACAAAACTGGACCCTCAGTCACACATCATCCTCTCTAACAGTTGAAGAATTGTGCCTCATCCTCATTACTGGCAGGATAGAGATATCCATCCTCTCCGCCCTGTCCCTTATCCTCCAGCTGGATGCTGCCAAATGAAAACTTGTTTTGGGGGACAGGAGAGGAACCGGCCGCTCCGGGGTTACCGTACACTAGAGGCTGACTGTAAGAGCCTGCATCTGATTCGGTATCACTAGACTCTGTTCCACTGCTGGCAGAGCCGTCAATCATATGAACCGGACTGTTGTGGTCATTAGCACTCAGTCGACTTCCATACACTTGTTGGGGAGTGTTGGATCGAGCTTGACTAGACACTCCGCGGCCATTAGCGGCTAGGCAGCGCTCCAGGGCGGCGATACGTTCGGCCCTCGACACCACCGGTCGCGGTTCATTGGCCGGAGTGGAATTGACTTGGCTCAGAATCATGGGGTCGGTTTCGGAGCGGTTACGCATACCGTTTTGTAATTTCTGCAAGTGCGGGGAGCGACTGACAATCGGGGAGTAGCTCCCGTAATGCTGAGCATCTCCCCCAGATCGGCCGTTAGAGCGATAACGTCCCCCGTCATCCCACTGACGACGCCCACTATAACCCATCTGCTCTGCGTAGCTGGTTTTGTGAAAACCGCTCAACACTGGACTGCAATTTGCACTTCTGGAAGCTAAAACTTGTGCGGTGGGTGACTTGGGGCCATGAAACATTTCATCGACCAGAGTACTGCTGAGCGGGAAAGCTCGTGGTGATCCGTTACCACAAAACGAGCCGTTAGACGACTGACTGCCATTGAATGTGTCTGAACTCTGAGCCAGCCGATGGCTGGTTAAAGGAGACTCCCTGAAACTTGACTTGCTCACTCTATGGCCATTCTGCTGACCGTTTCCATTAACGTTACTTGCGGCCGCTCTACGGCCGACTGGCTGGACCTCATCATTGTCATGTGTGCGGGAGCGAGATACGGTGACGCGACCTTTCACCAAATCATATTCGCTATCTATATCACTGCAGTCGATGTAAGGTATGGAGGAGCTGCTACCCTTGGCAGCGAGCGATGCTAGACCTGTGCTCAGATGCTCGGCCTGATGCTTGGATGGGGACGGCTTGAATCGAGCATCCGCCTCGTCGTGGGTCCCGTTCCGGCATCCGTTGCTTTGTGAAGTTGGGCTCCCCACATAACGCTGGAGAGACGGGTTCTCCAAGCTCACTTGGGCGAAGTGAGGCGAGTCCACCTGCTGACCTGAAGAGCTGGCATTCCTCTGAAACACAGAGATAAATACAAGAATAGATGAGACGGTCTTTACGTCTGAACATAGTAGGCCATCTCAGGACTGACATGGTATACTAATCCAGTTTATATTCACCTCTCCGTGATCATCAGCACACAGCTTGGTTGGAAATGAAGGAAGGCCGCTGTTGGACTGGATTTTACTGTGTTTCCTGAAGACAGGAGATGTGAACGGAATGGAAAAGATTAGCGACGCGACCATGTCTTGACCGATCAGACTGAAGTCTGAAAATGACACACTGCAGCATTAAAGACCAAGTGCGTTTTCTCACCTTTCAAATGGAATCTTCTTGAATTCTGAGTCTTTTACATAATCAATCACCTGTCGTTGTGTCCGACCACTACAAGACAAAACATGACCAATGACGAACAAATCTGTATACGTCTATCAATCCAAATACAACACACAGCAAACAACACATTTGTGTTGGGAATGAAGTGTTCGTCAACCTGAATCTGAAGGAGGAACCCCTGGTGAAGAGAACGGGTTTGGGTTTGGGTTTAGGCTCTTCGTAGAGTCGGAAGAAGGCGTGATATTCCACACAGATCTTCCAGAAGACTTTACAGCAGTCTCTGCTTCCCATCATAAACTCAAGAGTGTCCTGACAGTTACTCTGCTCAACACAATATTCCAATGTTAATTGAAAACTCCAAGGTTCCAATGTTGGTAACTTATACAAACGACGTCGTTACAAGTTTAAAAGTTCTGGCCAAAGTTAAAGTTATATCTTTGGGTTAAAACACTGTCTTGTTGTTTTAAAATTATCTCCAAAGCAAGCACTTACGTTTAAGTCGGATCGTAGTTTTATGAGAAAGCGTTTGCGTTTGAAGCTCAGCTTGCGGACTTTAGACCAGTTGAAGGAGTTGATTTTGGTGTGGCCCTTTAAACGAAGAAGTAAAGCACATTACAAGAGACAAATCTTACATGACACGTATGACATGCTTCCCGGCGAGATTTAAAATTACCTGAAAGACCAGGATACCAGAATGAGCCACAGCGAGGTTGAGTTTAGTGCCTTCACGGTCTTTAGCCGAATGAAGACGAACTCCATACATCTCCAGTCTTCTGCCGATCTCCAGGAGATGATGATCCGAGTCAGCCGGCGTCTGTCCGCTATACAAACATTACATTACTCGACATTTGACATTTCATTGACATTTCCAGACTCGATGAGCAGAAGCGTCTCACTCACACGTGCTTCTGATGATATTCCATGATTCGGTCCATCAGAGCATCCTGATCTGGAATGTACTTGTTGTTGAGCAGATGTTGTTTACACTGAACCTCATCAAAATCTCCAATCTCAGCTAGAAAAACACCGTAATATACTTGAGTATTTACCATAGTACAATACCTAGATACAGATAGTCATAGTGTTTTTCGACCTTACCAAAGTAAATACTCCAGTTCATACTACAGAATACTGAATTGAGCATTTATTAAGATATCATTATGTGTTTTACAATTCAATAACAACCCCATGATACCTGATTTTGGTGAATATTTTATTAATTGTGTCTTTGTATTTGTGTCGTGGTATGTTGTATCACAGAATATAAGGCTTTGGTTTGTACCAGCGGTCAGTACTTCGAGTCTCTTACTGATGCTACACCAGTCGTGAGAGCGGTTTCCATGGCAACTGAATATCCAGCGATTTTATGACGTGGAAGCAAAGCTTGTTGGACGTGATCTGAACATGCTTTATCATGAGCTACGACACCGAGTATAATCACATCCATCAAACTCCGGCTCCTTTAAATTCTCTATTAGTATCACACCGCCAATGAAAACTAGGACAGGGTTTACATGCTAAACACACAATGCTGTTGTGATGGAGATCACTGGGAGCAAATCTGCGCCCAGTCTGAAATGTTCTTACATTGCACTATGTTTGACACCAGCAGGGCGGCGCTGCTCTCATTGCAGGTCAACTGGCCGCAAGCCAGATCGTGTTTGATCTGCAGGGCAAAAAGATACCTGTGACCAGAGAATAGAGGGTTTTTAGTACAGACGATGACAATGAAAAGCCAACAGAAAAATGACGGACATTCACTGACTGCTTACACTAAGGAGTTTTTATTTGAACGAGTTTGATTTTAAAGCGCTCATAAAAACACTATTAAAAGGTTATAGTACCAGGCAAGCGTTGTTTTAGACACACACACCCTTGTTTTCATCTCTATTAACTCTAATCTGAGAGCCACTGGTCTCCACTGAATAACGGCTGAATTCAACTGAAGAGCAACATTAAAACTCAAATAAGACTCAAACAAGAGGCTCGGAGGTGATGTATTTTTGTATGCAAAACCCAGAAGCGAGTTAGCATTTTAGGACTTCCAGTTCCAAAGTCTATGGGGTTTTTGTTCATTTGCCTGAAATAAGGTCTGTGGTAAACAAAACTTCTGAATAATTTCACGTTTTATTCTGTGACATGAAACACACCAATTTGAGACCAATGGAGATGGTGGTCTAGTGGGTTAATAAACCACTGAACTGGTAAATCAAAAGGTTGCTGGTTCGATCCCAGCAGCCACCACCAGTGTATCCTTGAGCAAGACACTTTACTCCACGTTGCTCCAGGGGGATTGTCCCTGTAATAAGTGCACTGTAAGTCGCTTTGGATAAAAGCGTCTGCCAAATGCCTAAATGTAAATGTAAATGTAATTTCAACCCGCTCGTGATATTTGATTATTGCGTCTTAAAAACGGCGGGTGCAAAAAGCGACTACTTTCTTTGGCGGGGACGTTAGACGTCATTGAGCATATAAAGCCTCTCCATTTTAGAGCACATTAAGGTCATGGGTTTACTTCCCAAAATGCATTTTAATGCACCTTCCAAATGCAGAAAACGCTGCTCTACTCAGAACTATAAAACAGCTCATGAAAACTCCTCAGGCCAGTTTGAGAAACCCTGTTTGAGTGCGTTTCATTTTGTTTTGAACCACAAGTGTTGTTCACTATATTCAAGTAATCCATCAAACAGTTTCACAGGCCAAACAGAGTTTACTTGCAAAAGAGAAAATATCTGTGGCTGGAATGGTTTGGGATTGGCAAAATAAAACACGCAGCCATCTGAGGAAAAGCCTTTAAAGCTACTCTGTCTTCTGGCTTGACTTTCAAAAGCGTAGTGACAAGAATCTACAGAACCTTCAGAAAACCTGAGAGTGTTCAACCATCTCGCACAGAGCACAAACTGTTCCTGACATTGACATGTGCTTCATCACTGGAGTCTTTCATTTCTGTCAGACACGACATCACGTGTCAACACACAGCCAGAGAATATTCAATCTGACCATCACCAAGAAATCATTTGTCCTAAATGCCTGAAGGCCATTTCATGACGACTAAATAGGCTTTTCTACATGACGGACATTACATTCACATTAAAATGGTTGAGTACGCACAGACTTTCCTTTTAAACTCTTAGTATTAAAAATACACAACTGGTTATACACTTACATCTGATTATAAGTTCAAAGGCATTATACCTTCACAAAACATTATTTACAAAAGCATCAACTGTTACCTGGTGTGTTCTTCTAACAGCTGCGTGTGATCTGGAGGAAAAAACTTCACCACGAATCGCAGGATTGTGTTCTTGGGCCCTGCAAAGAGACACAAACAAAAACATTTTTGCATGTGTTCACAAACAGACACACGGACCATCAACTCATATGGATGATATTTATATGTATATACATACGTCTGATTTGCTTTAGAATCGGCTTCAGCAGATCCAACCAAACCTGAAGAAAGAAACAAACAGAAATGGTTATTATAGTATTGTTAAAGTTGTGGTGTGGAAGCTACTACGCTACTAAATTGATCATGATTTTGGAATGGGTCTTCAGTCAGACGTGCACATTATTATCTGTCCAGTACGTTGTACAGCTGTGTAGCATTTGTGTTGTTGAATCGGCAGACAAAACATTAAAAAACTGTCTTTCCAAACTATTTCACAGCATCAGTATTAAGTTCTCTTTTGTGCTTGAATGAACAGAAACACACAAGATTATGACAGTAATTTCGTAAACACAGATTTCAACGTGTTAAATAAAATCCCCAATGAATGCAATGAGTTGTAAAAACAGGAAAGGGGTCAGATCTGCGTAGAGCGGCAGCTCTTAAAGGGCCGGCGTTCTTAAACCTGCTGCTGAGACTCCTCTCACTAATGTTCATCAAAGAACAGAAATGAAGAGCAATTCAATGTGTTTTGTAGCTTTAATTATGTATTAATTAAGAATTTAGCATTAAAGACTGTAAAGTGTTTAAGAACTTCATTTAATTTCTAGATATTTCCTACTTGTTAGACATGAAAGCTCTCAGTTATACTGTACTTCAGTGTTGAACGGCTATTATTAATGTTAAAATAAAGAAAAAATGATCAATCGTTTCTACATGAATTTGGAGATGAACTGAAATAATTAGAATGTAAAAGTATATTTAAAAACATGAATGTTATGTGCGATTAATCGTGATTAATCACATAAAAAATGTGTGATTAATCAGATTATTTTTGTTAATTGATTGACAGCACAAGTTAAGATTCTCCGACATCACAATGTTTAACGCGGTGTTGCTCACCATCATTTTGCGGTGATCCTGAAACTCCAAACCAAAGTAATCTCCCTCGATGAGATTCAGATGAGTACACACCAGATCAAACAGAATCTTCCCTTGAGCACGTTGCTGTGAAAACAGAAGAAAACGCTCATGAAAACAACAAAACACACATTATGACATCATTAGCATCACAATTACTCACTTTTCCGGTTCATAAACAAAGCAAAAGCATTATCTGAAGATGCAGAGTCGCACATAAACCTTCTCACTTTCTATGTATACGACAGTGGAGATGAAAGGCTTCATTGAAATGTAGAATTACAGTAAACTGTGCGAGGTGACATCATCACTCGTCTGTAATGAACACAACGATCGTTTGCTTTAGACTTCACAAGAGTTTGAAGAAGACACCCGGCACAGGTGACCCCTGACCTCACTCTTAAAACGACACAAGCACAAGAGGACACCATGTGCCGCACAGCTGAAGATACACACCACACATCAGACGCGACGTAGATGAAAACAGAGACGACAACATGATGACTGCTGTCCGGAGAACAAATTATTTCACACCTGCAGTCAAAATAAACATCTGGAATGCTAGTATTCCCAACGCGATTAAATAAAAAATTATCATCGTTTCTTTGCCATCATGTGACTGGATTATTGACTCTTTCAAAAGAAGATATTTTGAGAAATGTCTCTGTGGTTTTGTGTTCATACCATGGAAGTCAACGGTATTCAGTGTTGTCTGTTTATCGACATTCTTCAAAATATCTTCCGTTGCGTTCTGCAGAAGAAAGAAAATCTTTGTCTCTCTTAAGCAATACGTCGTTTATTTGACAGGACTTTTTCCTTTTTTTTGTTTTGATACTAAATGATGCAGAAGCAAGAATACACACACTGCTTGACCAGCGATGTGCTCATATTCACAGAAATCGCAGACGCTTGATTTAACGGGATAGGCAAATGATTTTCAATTGCAGGAAATTGTGGAGGTTTGATTCTTTTAGTTAAACACGCTGTTAGTCTGTCCACAGCTCTTTAATACTCATGTGAACTTCATCACCTCGCGTGGGTGCCAATGAAAACGCTCAACATCTGCCAGCTGGCGTCCAGTAACACACGGCTAAATATGGCACATGATGGGCGGGCTGAGGTTAAAGAAAGTGCTGGCGTTCATTTTTGGAAGAAGAAAATGGAAAACCTCCATGACGGCACATCACGGTGCACAGACGCCGATATATCTGAGTTTTTCAAGCGTACAGAAGACAGTTTACAGTAATGACTCTCACCCCTCCCAATGACTGATAGTCTCACAGGACCACATGAAAGCATGTTTACACGCAATATTCACTGCATGTTACGCTGCAATTTGTATGCATGATAACAGATGACCATAGATCTAAAAAAAACTCAAATGAACTGGCTGGAATTCTCATTTTTAACTCTTTCGAAAAATATGTGCTTTGTCGTTTAGAAAAACTGGACCATTCTTGGGCTGAATAAGCTTCAGTGTGGACTTCATGCCAATACTCATAGTTCTGCTACTGTAGCAAAATAAACTTGCCCTGTCTGTCAGCGAGAGAAAAACAGAGAACTTCCATTCCATTCCAGCCAAAGTCAGTCAAACATACATCTCAACCAGGAGAACTTGGAGGCGGTGTTAAAGTTCCAGTGAAATAAAAAATGAACATTCTTATTTTTTCATGAAATATAGAAGCGTTTATAGTAGATAGCTGATCAATGTGGGTCATTTTCTTTTTCAAATTCATGTGCCCTCAGAATCTTCAGTTAAAAATCTGAAAATGCACTTCCGCCCTGAAATGACTATCCATTTCAAATGACGTAAACGAGACGGCTTGGGCGGAGCCTCCGTTAACTCCTCCCCTTCAGCTGTCGGTCTGCTGCCGGCTTCAAAACCAACACAAAACAGCTGTTTTTAGACATCCAATCAATTCACGGTGAAACACACAAGCCAAACCCACAAATTTGATCCTTTTAAATTCCTCTTCACTCGGAATTGTGTCAAAATATGGAAGTAAAAACAACCGCGACTTCCTGTTCACGGGGACTTTAATATAGCATGTTGCCATGGAGACCATCTATGTCAGTCATCATCAATCGGCGGACCGCGGGCCGGATCTGGACCTTTGCTTTGTTCTTTCCGGACCCCATGACATTTCCATTTAAAACCGTATTTGGTTGTTTAAATTGAGCCGGCTCTTTGCGGCAGGCGCAGCTGAAGATGCAATTATTTTATCTTTTTGTGAATGGCAGCCACAGCGCGTACAATGAATGGCCCATAACCTCTTGGAACTTTAAATTAATTCCCTGATCTATGTATTACTGCAAAATACAAGTTTCACTCAATGCGATTCAAGATCAAGCATTTTATTACAGTCACATAAACAACCAGAAGTGAAACCCAATAAAAACGCAGTCTAATCAGAGCGACTAGAACGGCATCTGAACACCATATAGAGAGTCATCATATAGAATGGGATTTGTTGCAGTGATAACACTGAAAACAACGTGAGAGGTCCATTGAGGACGCACTTGTAGAAGCACACAGGAGCATCTGTGGATGAAGTCTTGAGATCTACAGGGTACCGGCTGTTTCCATGTGTCACATGGCCTGGCTGGAGCCGCCGGGAGAACAGCCAAATCTCACACCCTCCATCTGCTGCCGATGCCAACTGCTGGCACACACGACCACTCCATGTGCTTGATGTTTCCAGCGTGTGATAAGACTCTGGAGCTGGAGGACGCTTTCATGTGGGACGGAGAGTTGAGCGGGTCACACGGGGTCGACGGGAATCTAACCTCTAGTGTAAACAGCTGAGCTCAGATCAAGACCCTCAGACTCTCTTCATGAGCTGATGAAACTTAATTAGATTACAGGACTTTACTTTGTATTCATTATTATTATTATTCTTTTACTAACATTCAGTTCTGCTTCCGTTCTGGTCACTTTTAGTGATCTTAACCAATTCCTGAAATTCCAACGACAACAGTTCCATCCTGCATTTTTTCCTCATTGAACATTTTGTTTCATTTGGAAACGCGTCACTTTCCAGATTCTCTTTCATGTCGACGTGAAACACAGAAGCCTTTGTGTGAAACACAGAGGAAACATTCAGAGCCACCGATCTTCTACAATAAAATCATTAATGAAGGAAATAATCACTTGATGCCAACATGAGGAATCCAAACTGTGCGTTCAGACCGCCAGTGACTGTCGCGACGAGGTGGTTAGAAGGCGTTCCTAGCTTTGGTTGCTCTAGTAACATTTATTTAAAAAAAAACGCAGTAACTGACGAGAGACGGATGACGTGAGCTCCGCTGCTTTACTCCTATTGGTACTCGTATCAGCTATTTTTAATTTGAGTCCTAGTTTGTCCCACGGTAGATATACTTTTAGTTTTCATCTTATTTAGTCATTCTTATCCTATTTTTGTTTAGTCAAGTTTATTCGACAAAATGTCTATGCATGTTCATCTCATTTTAGTCAATACAAACATTTTCGTCATGCTGTATAATGGTTAAAACGATACATGAACACTCGTACAGCAGAGGCTCGCACAAAAATCTGTAATATTTATCTTCTATTTTTTTCAACGAAGAGTTCTTGGGCAAGTTTTTATTTTATAACTACATTTTAGACTCATTATTTTTCATCAACGATATTGCGTGCTGATATAGTCTTAGTTGTCCTTCAATGGCCTTACGTCCCGTCTTCGTCCTGGGAAAATAGTTGTTGACGAATATCTTTCGTCATTATTTGCGATAACGAAATAAACGGTATCCGAAAGTCCACTTCCAGTCGCGCGTGTCTCCAGAAGTCGTCTGCTCTCCATTGAAATGAATGACATCGCCTCGCTTTGTCGCTGGTGGTCTGAACGGGCCGTGATTCTGACCCAGACATCTGCACTTCACATGCAGCCCGTCAGAATGTTCCTCTGATTAATGTGACATGTGGCAAATAAAGGCAGACCGTAAATAAATCCAGACTGAACTGAAGTCATGTTGTCTAATAAAACTTCAACACTAAAGCTGCAGTCTGTAACTCTGTAAATCATCTGCTACACATTGTGCTGACTGGTGCCATTTTTGCATCATTTGACATCATGTCAACATAACGATAAAGTTGGCATCATCTCTTTGCTGTGACTGGGACCAGTACTCCAGACCAGCTTTAAACCGGATGCTGCAGACCACCATGTGTCTATAACAAGAGGTCTCAGTGTTATATGAAGCACAGTAGCTCATTGAATCTCAGCACGCTGCTTCAATCACATCCAGATGTTCCGATCATTCATATGGCTTGACTTCACCATCCCATAACACACTTCCACGCATTAACACTGTCATTTAACTTTCAGACTGAGAGAGAAATGATTCTCTAACTATCCACAAAAAAACTGGTAAACACAACTCATGATCACGAATGTAAAAAAAAACACAATTCAGCATTGAATCTCTGGACGGCACAGAATTCCAGCCAGCAGGAGTCAGACGTGATCTCATTGAAATTCTGCTCAGCTCCTGCCAAACAAAAGATTCAGAGCCACAATAAAAACTTCCTCAAATCTTTCCACTTAAAGAGCAAAACTCTAAATGTTCATCAAAGTAGTTAAAATGCTCTGGATGTTAACCCTCACAGCAGCCGACACCACAGAGCAACAGATTTCCAACCAAATCCTGTTAGATTTTCGGTCAGATTGTGTTTTGAGGGTTCTTTTATGCAAACATAGAACATCTTCACACAACCACGTGACATCTCTCTTCATGCTGTTAAAGAATGTGTTTTGCTGTGGACGGTCAGAGATGATCTTTCATTTCATTGGCCGCTGCTGCTGATGCTGGCGAGTCACAATGAGCATCATTCATCAGCTGTGAGATATGTGCCACCTCTTCATCAGACAAACACCGGCCTGTGGATCAGATTAACAGCGTTTGGGTGAAACACACGCTGGGCTTCACAATGATTTCATTCATTGGGCTTCTCTCCCGCTGAACTCGTTTTACTTCTCATATCAAAAAAAGGGGTGCACAGGGCCTGACAAACACTCTCGCACATCCCTCGTGATACAAGATGAGGCTGTCAAACGATTAATCGTGATTAATCGCATTCCAGAATAAACGTAATACATGTCAGTGTACTGTGCATATTAATTTTGTATTTATGAGCACATACACATAAATGCATATATTTAGTAAAAATATTTATAAATAAGTTTATTTAGAATTTAAAATATTAGTAAATATAAACTAATCAATTTAAATATCTCCTAAATATATAGAAAAGTATGTGTATGTGCATGTGTTTATAAATGCAAAATGAATATGCACATTACACAGATATATATTATGTAAACACAAACCTTTATTCTGTATGCGATTAATTGCGATTAATCGCTTGACAGCACTCCTAAAAATATATAATGTAAATATATTACAAATATTATAAATATAATAATGTAATATATATGTAATTCATGACTGAAAGCAGGAGTTTGCTTTTAAGCAAATAAAGATCATTGTGTTTATAATTTATATGCATATAATTTGCATAATTCGGTCAAAAACGTACAAAGATAACTTCATAAAAAACAGGCTTAGGACAGTTTGCGGAGAAAGGGGAAACAAAAAAACAAACCAGCATCCGGCCTTCGAAAGACACACAGATATTGATTTGTATCTCTGTACTAAAAAATACATCAAGAGGTGCGAATAATTTTTTGAGCCATGAGTTTTATTTTTCAAACCAGCATTTTTGATTTACGGACTAAAATGTTAAATAGCACAAAATGACACGTATATAAACCGCAACCAGTCGCACCGGTTAAATAAAGTTCCAGTAATGAAAAAAAAACCTCTTAATAAGATCTGACAAACCCCCCTCACTCCCATCCTGTGAGAATGAGCGGGCGTACACACGGGTGAGCGGCGTTTGAGCCGGCCGATTAAAAGTCACGCTCAAATCATTAAAATGCGTCTCTGAGGTGATGCTAATGGTGTGAATGCTAATGAAAAACACAGAGGAAAGACCTGATCTAAACTAATGTAGACTTAAAGGATTAAACGTGGAAGAGACTCATGGGAAATAACACACGATTGCTTCATTATTATTAAATCAAGTGCACGGTGCTTTAAGAGGAGACCGAAGTGTACTGGTGTCTGCCAAAAAAAGATTTTTAGGGCCTCTGGTTTGCCCCTTCAGTCGGTCACATGTTGCTGTACATTGATCTATTTAAAGAGATCACATAGTTTCTGATCCCATCACACACAAACACACGCACACACTCAATACTGTAAAACACACACAAAGGTTTTGTATGTTGACACAGCTGAAGGAAACTTGTGTGGTTTTGGTTGGATCTTTCAGGTGAGCTGAAGGTCACTGCTGTCTTCAGAAATGATTTTAGAGCTCTGCAGTCTATTGAATTGTTTTCTAAACAGTTTTGTAAACAAACTGAAGGGTTTAATAAAAAGAAGCTCAGTAAAAGTACACGCGCACACAATAGCGATGATAGTTCAGCCTATTCCTCCTCACGTCATGTCAAACCTGTATGAGTTTCTTTCTTCTTCTTCTTCAGAACACAAAAAAAGATATTTTGAAGAATGTGATAAGCAAACTACACTAGACCTCATTGACTTCCATTGTATGAACAAAACCATTTCTCAAAATATCTTCTTTTGTGTTCCACTGAAGAAAGACTTGCATAATGATTAAAAAAAAGATGACAGAATTTTGGGGGGTGAACTATCACTTTAAGGAAACACAATGGACCTTTGAGCTTTCATGATGCAGATGGGACAATTGTCTTTGTTCTTGGTGATTGAAATGTAATGGACAGCAGAAGAATAGTGTGAAATAAGAACTGGAGAAGAGCAGATGCAGGAGAAATGTGAGAATACTAAAACACATTCAACAGTAACAAGATATACTATACCTAAAGACATCCAGGAGAATGAAAAGTTCATTACAGGGTCAAGCATTCCAGGAACTAATCTCATCTAAATCTAGAGCAGAGGAGTATTCAGAAACCACCAGCCACATTATACAGAAATCTCTCGTATCCATATATGATCGTGTATAATAGAATGATATTTTGCATCTATTAGATAAAGCCTATACTATAGAAAAAGTCAATAAAAAAAAATGAAATTTTCTGTAAACTGGAAAATATACAGAAATATACCGTAAAATATTTGTTTCCTGTAAGATTATAAGATATCAGGTTATGTATTAAATTGCTTTCTCCATTTTTCTTGTAAATGTGTTGTCCTTTTCTGTAATTTTTATAGTTTAAGACCGTAATAAATAAATAAATAATCTGTAAAATAAAGTTTTTTTCCCTGTAAATTTACATTCCCCTGGATTTCTTGTAAATTTGCGGTATTTTTCTGTAATTTTACATTTTTTGACTGTATTTAAAAAATGTATGTAAAAAAAGAACAGAAAATATATAAAATTAAAAAAAAAATACAGTGTATCTTGAGGACCATTAGACGCACATTATTGTCATTTTTAACACAGATTCTCATTACTGTAAAAATGTTTATGGGAAAATACAGCTAAGCTTTCAATGGATGTAAAATCAACATGAAAAATAATTATTTTTTGTATTTTAGTTTTTAGTCTCCTCAACTGCAGATGTTTTTTGGAAAGCTTTTTTTTATGTGACTTTAGCGAAGGTCATCACATCTCTGCAGGGATTAAAGCATCAACACAACTGATCTTATACTTCCTTCAATCCCTGTTTAGAAAACAAACACAGGTAACACAACCTCACGTCCGACCTACAACTTAATCTTCTTATCCCAGGACATTTGTCACGAGAGACTTACTGAGTCCTGCTTTCTTTAACGGATCAAACAAGTAAAGGGATACATCACCCAAAAATGAAAATTCTGTCATCATTTACTCACCTTCGAGTTGTTCCAAATCTGTAGAAATGTCTTTGTTCTGATGAACACAGAGAAAGATATTTGGAAGAATGCTTGTTACCAGACAGATTTTGCCCCCCATTGACTCCCATAGTAGGAAAAAATATATTATTTTTTAATAATGTAGACAGCAAATAGTTCTGGTGCACGTTTGACGACCATTGTTCTGATGAACACAGAGAAGGATATTTGGAAGATACAAAGACATTTATACAGATTTGGAGCAACTCGAAGGCGAGTAAATGATGACATAATTTCAGGGTTCATCCCTTTAATACTCATATTATTTTTCATAAAACAAGACTAAATAACTTGTCTCGTCAAGTAATTGTATTTTGATATAATAACTTTTAGACATTATTACTAAAACCAAGACAAAAATGCTTGGTAAGATTGTCGTTTTTTGCAGTGCAACCAAAAACACAGAATATAAGGAGTTATAGGCCCGGTTTCAGAGATAACGACTAGTGCCAGACTTGCCCAGAATTGTCTTAAAATATATCTGTGCCATTGTTTTGTTTCGAGATGCACGCCAGCAATGTTTTCTTCAAAGGCATTTTTATAAAAGCGACAAATATCTCCTGGCTTAAGCTAAGCTGTGTATGTGAAACCGGGCCGTGATGTCCTAAAGGTCATGTGACCAGCAGTCTCATTATTATTATTATTATTAGTTCAACTTAAAGCTGTTTCTCATCTACTTCCAAAAGTACTAAATGAGGTTAGGAGTTGAGGTTAAATTGTTCTTCAGGTTTCATAGCAACGATTAATGAAGCGCTTACATAACGTCTCCTCGGTTCTCAGAAGAACCCTAAAGAACCAAACGGATGTCCTCTCTTTACCCCTAAAACAAACGTCCCATCAGAGGGTCGTTCATTCATTCAGGATCCGGGCACAGTCACGCAACATCATGCCAAGTGAGATTTTTCAGCTTCACTTCACAGCTTCACACAATTAACCCTTCATCTTATATAACGCTCTCATTTCCCATCGGCTGTATAGAAGCCGAATGCGTTCTAAAAATCGAAATACTACAGTATAGAGTATTAACACCACTCTACTGGTTTAATATAGAAAACCAAGATCCTGAGATTTGAGAATAAACTCAAAAACCAACATTCAAATGCCATGATTTCAGCTCATAAATCATTCATGAAGTCTTGAGGATAATAAGAAAGTAAATCAGTTGGTGGTTGAACTCGTCGTGAGTCTGTGAATACAGCGTTTGTCAAGCTATCAGCTCAGTTTTCACGCTCGCATGTTTAGTTTGAGAAGTTTTTGGCTGGTATGACGGTGGAGACCCTTCACACGGCCGTCCTGACACTGAACAGATGCTTCGGCTGACACCTAAAACCACATTCCTCAGGTAAAAGAACTTCAGTCATCATCTATACAGGCCAAAAACATTCACCACATGCAAGTGGTGCCCGGACGTTTATCAAAAGGGGATTGTGCTTACGTGAGCGTGTGTTTATATGTATTCATTTATACAGATTCTGTTACCCAAAGCCGCTTGTAAATGAGACAGAATTCAACATTTTGCCTTTCGAAATAGTGTTGAGGAATGAAGATAGAAGTAAACAGCTCACATTTCACGTCTAAAACGGGCTGCGTCGTTTTCTCTCGCCAAATGACCCACGGAGCGCGCGGCACTTGAACTATTTCCATCTCAATGCTGTTTTCACAGCCATGGCTGCGCAGTGTTGGGGCATTCTAGTCAACCGTGGGTGACGTCAGTGGACTGTTCCAAGATGGCCGACACGTCTACGTGCCTGTAGCGCTTGAACGCGGCATCTAGTTACATATATCTATGGTCTGAAGCATTGAGCAGGCATGTAAACGGCAAGTAAACAGTCACTTTTGCAGCTTGAGTTATTACATACGGAAGAAAACGTAATTTATTTATACAATTCGTTCAGAAATGCGTACGAGTAAACCTGACGGTATCATCTTATAGATGTCTATATGACGTCTGACAGCAGACATCTCCGAGACGTATTGCAGATGAGCAAACTATGTATTGCAGACGTCAAATAGATGTAAGCCAGATGTATGTGTGCTATCAGCTGGTCTTTTCACAAGCTACCTGATCAGAGACCAGGTGTAAATAGGCTCAGAGTTAACTCAAAACATCAGACCGAGTCAACAGAAAGACGCTGTACACCTGCCGCTGAATTCAGTTCATCAGATGTTAAAGCCGAAGGTTAAAAGCGAAGGGGGCAACACGCCAACACGCTGCTTTTCATCAACATCTCTGACATATGGCAGTCATTTGCTTTCTCATTAGTCAACCTGACTTCAAAGACACCGGAAAGAACTCAAGTCCTGTGAGAATAAGCATCTTTGACATTGTCTTGCAGACGTGCTGTAAATGTGAATATTAATATCCTCCCCGCAGGCTGGTGAGCACACAGGTAGTCTGGCACGCTGAATAGATTCACGATTCCACCAATACTGTCAGCGGGCCTCATCAGAAGACATGGAATATCTCTTGTGTTTCCATAGAAACAGCTAAACTGAGCGTCCGCACGGATACAGACATCGCAGTGAGCCCTTACAAAAACTAACCACAGTTTTACTACAGCAACCATTGGCTTTTATTTGTAGTGAAACCATAGTAACCACTAATTTACCATAGTCTCACTATAGTAACTAAAGTTAAAGAAGACATTTAGAGTTAAACTGTGGTTATAACTGGTAATTAATCCGCCAAATTTAGAAAGATATATACTGTGAAATTCCACTTAATATTGACTGAGTGTCACAATTTTCTCAAACAAGCATTTGGTTCGGGACTTTATTGAGACCCCCGAGACCCTATAACAGACTGTCTGCAGTGTTTTACAGCCACCCTACATCTCACACACATATATCTCCTGTACGTCCTCGGGTCACGGCTTTACAGCCATACGGCATCTTTACAGACTCATAAATGAGAAACACTTCATCTAATGTTGTAAAATCTGCAAGACAGCATGAAGAACTTAAGAAACGCAACATAAAATGCTTTTGCGCAACCATGTGTGACAAAAACTCTGAAAAATGATGGCAATTAAAAGAAAGAACATTTGGTTCACAACAGGAACATCGGAAAGACTCGGCTCGAAAACAGAAAGCAACACATGACAAAATAAATAAAAAGTTAATTTACGTTCAGCATTAGGAAACATTGGGCTCTGGGTGTGTTCTATATTCTGTCTATATTCTGATGAATAACCATCCTGAACAACATCATTTTAACCTTGAGATAATAACATGCACCAATGAATTATTCCAGTGAGACCAGGGGCCTGGTATATAAACATTGCATTATGATTTAAAAAATATGTTCAAAAAATGATGTGCGAACTGTATGGAGTGCATATGCATATTTCAGGGAGGAAATCAATAAAAAAAATGTTTAAACACGAGACCTCAGAAATGTAAATTTAGCCTGCGTTTCGAGGTAAACCACAGTGTTTCCGGCCGCTACATTCACTTCGCCGTTGCGGACCACCGCGCCAAAAATCCTCCCCGCCATACAGTGACGTACTGTTTCCCATTCATTCATAATTTCTCCGGCCATTGTTGCTAAATTTGCAACTCATTCACTAGATTTAGCAACTTTTTCGACCCCTTTAGCAGCTTTTGTTCAAAAGACCAGTAAAACGACAAACCGTCTTTTTGGATAAATGTCGTCAGTACTGCCTTGCTTGCGCGAGGTGCAGGAAACGAAGCCAAAGACGCTAAATGGAAAGCCAAAAAAACGTAACGGCTAATGCCCTGATTTCCGCTGTTTAAGGTGCGTGTGGTGATTTTATCAGATGATGCGTCTTGGTTATAAAACAGAGATGTAACGGTATGAAAATTTCACATCATGGTTATAGTTAAGAAAATTGTCATCATTACCAGTATTATCGTGTTTTTTTAACAATGTGCTGGAAATATCCAAAAAAGTACTATATATATATATATATATATGTATATAAATATTAAAGATAACTAAAATATGGCATGTTATTACTAACCGTTGGCCGTTTTTTTGGGGGCCCCCTAGTGGCTACAAGCGGTAAAATCGTTTGACGCTTGACTTAGACACTCAGATATACGCAACGAAGCGCACGTATCAAAGCAAAAGAAAATAAATCTTATACTAATTGGACGAATATAGCAAAACAATGATATGGAAAGAAGCATGAAAAGAAGAATCTTGCACTTTTTATTTTCTTATACTGTAGCTAAAAGCATTCTGCATTATTCTGAATAAAACAAAGTACACTTTAGACACCGTCACGTCTTTCCCCTTTACTGTACTGTAGTTCTCCATCTGCGACAAGCATCCACAGACAGACCCACCCACCCAAAGCCACTCATGCGTTCTAATGGAAGAGATAACATCAGTCCAGCAGAGATGTGCTTTCCTCTACATAAACAAAACACCAGAATCGGGTCTCATTTCAACAAAACCACTACCGCCATGAGATGAATTTCCCCACTCCTACTGTAACCGTCCAACATGAAATACAGTCCATCTGAGATATTTTCAGCAACCACCAATCACAGCACATTTTGATAGAAATCAGAGGGTTGAGGAGCTGGGCTGGACCGCTTGCTAGCGTTTAATAGTCCACATGATGTTTCCTGGTGTTTAAATGAAAGATGAAAGATTTGAGGAGGAGAGGCGAGTCACTGCGGTCAGACTGCCGGAAAACAGCCTTTACAAAGCCAACCGTTCAACAGCGTGAGGTGAACACGTCTGATCCAACCCTGCAGTCGTGCAAATGTTTTACTGCACGTGTTCTGATGATAAAGCAACAGAACGCTGAGGAAATGCTGCGTGAAGCCGCCGTCCTTAAATAGAAACTGAGGAAATTATTAATTAGGGTCAGAAAAACATTGGCAATGAACCAGCATATTGTTTTCTTCTGGAACGGATGTGGTACGCACGCATGTGAAGAGTATTCCCGTCAATCCACAGAGTCGAACTCACAATCCAAAAACACAAAGAATCCACAATACTTGAGCTCAGTTTCCACCAAAATCAGACAGTTCTCTCTACAGATTACCACAGAGTACCAATCTGAAGAGTATTTTAGTGAACACACCCTTACCACCTTTCCCACATGACTAAATATAGAATCGTTGCGTATCTACCATCAGTAAAACGTATGGATATAAAAATGTTTTTTTTTACTTTACTAAAATGCATATTAAAGTATTTACATCAGTTTATCAAAATACTCTTTTCCTGTTTGTACAATATTATAATAGCTATAATTTACAACAATTTACTATAGTAGACTACAGTACGTTTCATGTGGTTACAAAGACTACCAATGGCTTTACTATAGTGAAAGTTTAGTTGGTAGCCATATTTAATTTGCACTACCATCTTTTTTTACTACCCAGATAGCACATGTACGTCTGTAAGATGTCTTCTAAAGATCTAGAAAACATCTGCCAGATAAACGTGTTAGAAAAGGCATGTTACATACATAATAAAACATAAACATCTCACAGGCATCTTCTAGATGTCTATATGACATCTGAAAGCAGACGTCTCCGAGACGTATTGCAGATGAGCAACCTGTAGATGTCTTCCAGATGTAGTGTGCTATCAGGGATGTATATGTGCTATTAGAGAACTAGCACACTTAAACTATGGTAACTATTGTAAAACCGTTGCTAATTTTCTTAAGGTACTAAAAATGAATTTTGCTTTGTGTGTCGGTATCTTTTTCAAAACAAATCTCACAGACTACTGCAAAACACTCCCACAGCCGGGAGCTAGCATGAGGATGTGATTATAAATGCATGAGCACTATTAAAGCACATTCCATCCAGAGTCAACACGGACCCGTCTCCAGTGATCCTGTCAGAGGAAATACAGGAGGAGCAGGAAGCAGACGGGATTGTGGGATTGTTGAGAGGATTAGCTGGTGTATGCTGAAGCCTCGGGCTGAATGATGAGTGTATTCATGAAACCACACTTCTGCATTATGCATCAAAGATTCACCCAAAGAAGAGGATTTTCCATCATTAGCCGCAGCTAAGCATCATGCATTATGCTAGCTTTAGCGTAATGAGGTAGCGGCTTTGGCACAGGTACGATTTTTGGGAGAAAAGACGAAACGATTAAGAGTTAAGCTGGAAATGTGTGCCATGATAGCAGTACTTATTTCTGACCTCGCGTGGAACAACTTAATCGCTGTTCGAATGAAACCCTTTCACATTTTTTTAGAGAGTTAGCTAATAGATCCTCTGTTACCGCTGTACGACTTCTGCACTCCACTAAACATGAAAAAACATCAATATCACTCGAAATGTTGGGAATATTATACTGCCCTTACTGCGCATTGTTTCACAGTAAAGTCTGAAGTGTTTAGTAAAAAAGTCTGCAAGCGGCGTTAAAACTCACGGGGGAAACACTCGCGCATCCCTACAGACTGAACACGTAATACGCGTGCGTATGATGTCATAGTTTCTGGAAAACGGCGCCTTCGGAGTTGGCACGGAAACGATAATGCAGTCGTTTTCACTTCGAGACCCGTTTTCAAAAGTTTGCGTTTTCAGTCCCCCAAAATGCCGTTGTCATGTAAATGAACCGCCAAATCGCATACAAAGTTTTTAGTTGAAAACGGTCTCGTGTAAACGGCCTCTAAAGCTTTACACCTCAACATCTTTGAGCCGTTTCAGGAGATTTTCATCAGAGAAGTCATCAGAGAAGAACACACAACATTTGGTCACGTCTCTCTTTTATGTCCTCAGGGGTTAATGCAGGTGATGTCACACGTGGGGGTCGAGCTCCACGGGGGGTCGGGCGGGGGGCTGCATTGACCGATTCATGTGTAACAGCCCCACCTCCAGCTGAAGAGCATTCAGACGGGGGCATGTGTGAGCGTGACGCCTTTCTTATCTGTCTGTAAGGTTATTTTGGAAAAATCTTGTTGGGGTAAAATTCATGCTGCTAGACAAAACACAAAGACAAAATCTTTTTTTATCACTCAGTTCTGTGCACAAACCCATGAAAACATGTCTTGTGTGTGTACTGACAGCCTCAGTAAATGTTGTTGTGTGTTGGAATGTGACCCGTGACACAGAACATCAGATGTACCTTTGCCTGCGTGAATTATTTAAACTGCTGGTACAGGAGATTTCTCTCAGCGTCTGCGGTCTACAAAACCACAACCAAACACACACACACACCTATCGACTAACACTACTGAGAGAGATGGAGAGAGAGAGAGAGAGAGAGAGAGACTAAATGGAACGAAGTTATTCTCTGATGAATTCTTTGAATAAGAAAAGAGTCTTGACAAAAGAACCAGAAGCAACGTGAAGCTTCAGAGCTTTTGAAAGGACGCTTGCTGAAAAATCTCAAATTAAAAATCAGTGAAGTAAAGCATACGCTTCGCTCACTGGAGGTAAATAATGTTGAAACTACAACATGTTCAGATAGCGCGACAATCTGAATATGCAAATGACTCAAAGCTCATTTGGGACAAACAATGCGAGTCCCTGAGGTAACCGAGAATCTGAAAACAGCTCGACATGTTGAATCTAAAACTTTGTTCAAATGTGTTGAATACATTAATAAATCAATTAGAAATCACGGTTTACGATTTAATTATTTTATTGTATATGTAAACTCACTTTCAATACTTGAAACACGTCCTTTGTTGTTTGATGAACATCATAAACAGAGATTTTTATTATGCTGCTGCCCCTTTAAGAGCGTGCGCACTATACTGTAATGGTACGCGGCAGTCGCGAGTGTGTAGTTCATTTTCAAAGGGAAACATGCGGTAAGCATCAAAACGCAGCCGTTTCGTCGGCGGTGCGCAAGCATTGATTGTGCATCCAAATCCTGCAACTTCCACGGGCAGCTCTTAGTTTGCCGCATGCGGAGCTGAAGATATATTTTTGTGAACGGCAGCGGCAGCCACATCGGTTCAAAGGCGGCTGTCGCGTAGCAATTCCACTAGTCACCGCGGATTCTTTTTAATATGGGAATTTTGCCGTAATTTTGTGTTAACCAAACAGATCTTGCCCCCCTTTGACTCCCGTAGAAGGAAAAATACTTTATAATTTGTTTTTGTTCTGTTGAACTCAAAAGAAGACATTTTGAAGAATGTAGGACAGCAAACAGTTCTGGGGCACTTTTGATGACCATTGCATCTTTTCCTACTATGGGAGGGTAAGATCTGTTTGGTTATGAGCATTCTTCCAAATATCTTTCTCTGTGTTCATCAGAACAAAGACATTTATACACATTTGTAACAACTCGAAGGCGAGTAAATTAAAAAAATCTTCATTTTTAGGTGAAGTATCCCTTGAAACATCACGCAATCACTTCATATCTTGTGTGTCTTGTATGTTGTTTAAAATAAAGGCCCACGTGTGTCTTTTTTTGACTCTAAATGACATGTCTTGCATTTAGTGGGAAACCACAGACTCCAGGCATCCAAACACATCCCAAAAACATTATAACACACCCTTCATTATAGGAGTACTTCACATTTTCTGTCTTTCTCAAGGAACCAAAGCTTTCACTAAATGCTAACGAATGCACACCTAAAGAAAATGAACCATGCTTTTATTATAGCAAAAGTGTAGTACTCGTCATTATTTACTATCAAACACAAACCATGGGTACTGAAGTGAGACCACAGTACATTTGTGTTCACTATGATTTTCTTGTAAAAAAATACATATACATGTTTACTTTAGTTACTTCATTTTACTATTAAATATAACCAAAAAGTATAGTTACTATACTGACAAATGTTATGTTTCTACATGTAATAATAAGGTCGGTTTAGGTCAAGTTTAATATAATGATTAAAGCTGCTACGCAAGCAGAATTCATGTTTATTTATATAAATAAATGTTCAGTTCTGCCATACACTCTCATTACACCCATTTAGACAATAAGCAGTTGCTCTGCTGTGGGCTTTTAACTGCCAGCATGAAGAAAAATAGAGATTTAAACAGAGAAACAGGATGTGTAAAATATTATAAAAGGTTCAGTAAGATGCCATAAAAAAGAATTTGTCTACATAGTCTTTGCTTTCCATTTTTGTCATTAAGAAAAGCAATAAAGAAATGTTGCAGCCGTACACACTTCACTGAGCTCTACATTACACACTTTCCATGTTTAGTATTGTCTTTCAAAGGCCTAACCAAGGACTGGGATTCATAATCAGCCATTGGCTAGAAGTCTGTATGTAGAGCATCTGTAACGTTATTCTGCATCGTCCCTTTAAATAAAATATGTTTTTTAATATCTTTATTTCTCACAGACAGTTCCATTCCACCCGCATCAATGCACAAAAACAGCAGTGCCAGATACAGCGTACAGCTATCATGAGACCTACACATTCTGATGTAAGCCCACAGTAGATCCTCTCAGGCTCTCATCCTCAGAGTCCACACAGGAAATTAACTGTTTATCAATCCCAGCATGCCCTTGTGATGTGACACTACAGAAGTTCAGCAAGCCCTCAGAAGATCTGAATGATTCTGGGAACTTCCTCTGCTCTCGTCACATCACTGATCTCAAGACATTGACATGAGAAGATGAGAATCTGTCCTCAGATCAGCTGATAACAAACATTCTGTCAGATTATACCGTTCAGAGAAGTCAAACCCGGCCCCGTTTTCTGAGCAAATGAAGAGTTTGGTTCCAAAATGAGATAACTCAACAAAAATCATGTTTTTTATTATGTTATTATGTTTTATTGTGTTAGTTAACTGTATTTTTTTGTTATGGCTTAAATAAAAACAAACCAACTGCACTTTGATTGATGTTAATTGGAATGCACAATAAAAAACATTTTTAAAACAGAGTAACCTCATTATGGAAATAAACTCTTCAAATATTGAGAGATTTGGAAAAAAATGGATATGTTCTAGATGAAAAACCTCCTTAAAAGTGTCCACGCTGATTTCCAGCCCTCTTTCATCCATTATTTCTCTATTTCACGACGTATTCTTGTCAGAAGAGGACGAGCACTATAGCAGAGGTCAGTCGACTGTCAGATCGAGTTTGAAGAGATCTGGATGTCAGGGCACATGATCTAAAGCTCTTTCAGTCTTTCACAGAGAAAAGAGGCTCATCCTTCACTTATCAACCTGACGATTAATCAGCGACTGTTGAACGCTAAAGTTAATTACATCTTTAACTTCAATGAATCGAAGCACATCAAGACAACAGTCAAACAATACAACCACTGAAAACAAACATAACAGCAGATGGATGGAGAGAGACCGTTAATGGCCTCAGGAAACCTAAAATCAAGTTAAGTGAGACTGACAGTGTTTGGCGAGTTACCTGCAGGCCTTTTACAACACGGACGCTCACAGAACACACCCACAGAGCTTTAACAATCCTCATCTTTCTATAGAAACACTTCAATCTGTGTCAGGTGGTGTCTGTGTCTGATCACACAGTGACGGGTGGGACTCCAAAAACCCCCAACAATCAGCCCGGTAACAGAAGCCGTCCCCTGCGTTCCTCATTTTGTCTCTCAGAAGGTCTCTTACTAAAGAGCAGGAATCTGAGACGCTTTTTTCTTCCCAACATGCCTGAGGAGCTTAGGGCTCCCCTGTGCCGTTCAACGAGGGCATTTTCTCATTAGTGAACAAGACTGAAGCTTTTCACCATCATTATCATTCCCCAGTGAACTGAACACAATCCAGTCGAAACGCTCTTTACATTACATGCAGAGTCACTTACCGTCACATCGAAGACCTCCTGAGTATCGTCCAGCATCTGAACGCGGATGGACACGTGTCTGCCGGGGGTCGCGACGGGGGGCCGGCGACCGGGCTCAAGAGTACTGATGCCCATACTGTCTGGAGCTCCGAGTCTCTGACCTGCCGCCGAGGGACGCTCCTCTGGCTCCACCATACTGACACAAACACACCTGAACACAACACAAACGTTTCGTTACACTTCAAGCACAATACTTTAAAGACAGGATTACAGACAAACAATACGTCCTTCATCTCTCACAGTGTGGCACTAAGGTGGAGTTTGTGGGTATGAATTCATTAAACCAAAGTTATTTTAAGCTAATATTGCACCTTTAATATAATGACGAATGGATGGATTATTAAGCATGCAAACATCTTCAATTGATGCTACACTTTTAAACGTTGGGTTATTTTCAATGAAGCATTGGGTCAAAAATTGCCTTAACCTATGTTTGAGCGAGCGAGAGAGTGACTGAGCGAGAGAGAGAGAGTGAGTGAGCGAGCGGCAAGAAATAGAGAGAGAACGAGTGAGTGAGCGACAGAGAGTGAGTGACTGAGCAGGAGAGAGAGAGAGAGAGAGAGCGAGTGAGAAATAGAGAGAGAACAAGTGAGTGAGCGACAGAGAGAGAGAGAGTGAGAGAAATAGAGAGTGACTGAGCAGGAGTGAGTGAGTGAGCGAGCGAGCAAGAGAGTGAGAGTGCAACAGAGTGAGCGAGCAGATGAGTGACGAGTGAGCGAGCGGAAGAGTGACAGAGTGAGTGAGTGACAGAGAGTGAGCGAGTGAGGTTTCAGATCTTCAAACCAATTAGCAACTAAAGAGCTACTGCTAAAACAACATAAAGTGGTTGCCATGGAGATGACACTTTCAATTCCTCAAAAGAGACCTCAGAAGCACACTTCAAAGACAACATGAAGGTGTACACTAGAGTTCTCTCACTTTACTCAAAACACACACACACACCTACAGAGATTTAGAGTTTGATCTCATGTGAATTCAAATTAAAGTCTGACATCACACTGACATCACACTGACATCACACTGACATCACACTGACATCACACACCAATAGACATTTCATCAGCTGATAGAAAAACACATGAATTCAACAGTTCAAGCAACAGCGCACCTTCCTGTCATCATTCACATCATGTGTAGAACACAAACATCACTGATCATGATTCCTCTCATCTCAGACCCATCAGACACTGTCTGAGCATTCCTCAAGAACTCACTTCATCACCTGAGACGAGTCTCAACAGGTCACGCGAGAGTCAGCGGGGGATTTCTGCATTATTCTGTCACATATTTCCACTGTTAACTTCTGTGCCGTGAGATTATTGTGCATACAATTAGTGTGCAATTGAAACCGTAGAGATAATCCGCTAAAGGCACTTGTGTCTCATCCTGGTGCATTATGGGAGACGACACGTGAGAGTATATCCTGCAGATCAATAGAGCTTATCATCTATCAGTCGAGCTTTAATGATCAGAAGAACTGACACTGATCTGATCTGACTTCTGATGAAACGGGACGATAAATCAATAACATGGTCATCTGCTCTTAGATGTTTTGTGTGAAAGAGGCCATAATGCCATCATGAAAGCAGAAGCCTGTCGTTTCTGTTCTTGAAACAGTTCACATAAAAAATAAACGTCTGTCGTCATTCGTTTATCCTCATGCGATTGAAATAATAATATAATATTTAAAATAAAATGTAGTGGTTTGTGTTCAGATGAAGTAATGAAGTCATGCATCTGAGAAGACATGAGCATGAGTGAATAATGAGAGAGAAGATTTCTTTTAAACAAAAAACAACTTTGAGAGATCAAACGGAAATGAAGATCGAATGGTTTCATGGTCAGTGAGAGAGCAGAGAACGAGCAGCAGTGTCTTTAAGTGAAGTTCACAGGCACAAACACATGAAGAAAGAGACCCATTCTGTCCTGTCCAGAGCTGAAGTTACTGCTCACGCACATTTAAAGTCACTAAGGAAGTGAGAAACGGCCCCCGAGGGTCTTTAATCCCCCGGCTGCTGGCACTTTCATTACACACCCAAGCCCTTGAGCCATTGAGAGAGAGAGTTGCGTCAACTCCATTGACTCCAATGGAACAGTTTTTTCACGCAAATGGCGGTTCATGGAGGCTCCCAATAGTTCCCAAAATGAATTAGTAACACATGGAGCTGCGGCTAAACAGACCAATTGAGATAAACTTTAAAAGTAATTTAATGAATAAAAAAAAAATGAAAGAAATAAACCATTTCAAGGGAAAACATAAGCTCCCGGAACTATCTGAAGGCTCCATGAATCGCGTGACAAACTTTTGAATTTCCGTTGACGCGACTGGCTCTGCCGCGAAGCTCTGCTTAACTCTGGGGACTCGAAAAGATCTCGAGAGACACACACAAACAGAGCTTTAGTTTCTCTGTTAACTACTTCATGTTTTTGAGCCATAACATTCTCTAGCTGTGTGGATAGTTCTAAAACTGTCAAGTTTAAGAAAACATATCACAATTACTCTGATTTTACTTAAATCATCAAGTCATTTAGCAGAACTTTTATCCAAGGTGACTTACAAATGAGGTAAACAATGGAAGCAATTGGAACAACATTGGACAACAAAAAGCATAAGTGCAATAAAACTGTCTCACAAAGCCTACCACAGTATACAGAGCTTAGTTTTTTAATGTTTTTTTTTTTTTAATGTAATGATAAAATACTAAAAGCAGTGCACACATGAAGAAATGTAAAATGACACTTGCCCACTCTTTTTACACAAACTATCATCGTTAATGTATATCTGACATGACACACACACATACTTAACAGATCAATGAATATAACAAATGTACATAAACTGTATATTAAAATAGTCACATACTCAGAAACAAATGTATAGTATTATTTAATGCAAGTCGCTTTGGATAAAAGCGTCTGCCAAATGCATAAATCAAATCATAATAGTTGAAAGTGTTGGATTTCATAGTGCACTCGTTCTATATTGTGTCCTTTTCCCTTATTCCTGTATTATTGTTTTTCTGACGTTTATTCAGTTCGGTTCACAGAATGTTTGCTGTACAGCAGCTAGTTTGCAACGTGCAAAATTGTGAAAAGGTCTATAGAAATCAACTTGAAATGGATTGAATAGAGGTTTGTGTTCGTGGTGTCCCAACACTGGATTATAGCTGGAAACAAACTCACACGATCAGTTCTGCAGGTTACAGGTTGAGCAGGTTCAGCGGTCTGAAGATCCAACACAACTGATCACACACACACACACAAACATATCCAGAGATGCCATTCCCATGGCACATCCTCTTTTGATCTCATCCAAGACAGACATACTGGAGGGTGTGAAAGCACCCCATAGACAGAAACTGACTGGATGGTCATCAGGGTGTTACTTAGCAGTTCACTAGAGTTTTATGAGGGATTTCTAGTACGTTGCTATGTGGTTGCTAGGCTGTTCTACTAACGGGTATGTCCAGACACCCACTATAGCAGGGCTAGTCAACTGGCGGCCCGCCAATCATCTTTGCCTGGCCCGCCTTAACATATAGGTCGCGATCCCACCCTTATGAAAAAGGTTTTACTACAATTAAAACCAAAAAACATGGTTACTGTAGTAAAACAATGGTTATCACAAAATAACCATGGCTTTGAAAACCACCTCTACCACAAAAAAACCCATGGTTAGTTTTCGTAACGCGTCCTGTGCCCTCGAAAGTAACTGCACCACGTGAACTGTTGTCTCAGATAAGGGAAAAGCAATGTTGTTTTTATTACTGCATCCATTATGTATGAATTAAATGGCTGTATTTAGGAAAAACATCTGGTCATCTCCTTCAAGAACTTGCACTTCAAAGGATCTGCCCTTATAAGTGCGCGGGGCATGAATGCGATTGAAATTCACCCGAAGATGCGACAACAGCCGTATCTATGATAATAGCGTTCGGTTTCTTGCACAGACCAATTGATTCGCTTTATAAGACGCCAGTTTAACGTCAAAAGGGGCATAAACATCTTCTTGAAAAAACAATGCCACACACATCTTGGTAGCCTTGCAGGCTACTGTGAGTAAATTACCAGCATTTTTTTGGTAAACTAACACTGAATGAAATGTACTGAAAAGCACAAATACTGGATGCAATATTTTGCATGTTTCAATATTGGACCTATAAGTAACAGCAACAAAAACAGCATAAAAGGAACAACATGCATTAAATGACAGAAATACAAAATAACAGAAGAAATTATGATATGGTGAAAAACTGGCCCGCATCCTTTTATCCTTTTGGAATCTGGCCCTCAAAGAAAAGTAGTTGAAGACTATAGTGCCAAATGATCTTTATACAAACTGCAAAAAATTACATTCTTACTAAGCATTTTTGTCTTGCTTTTAGTAAAAATATCTCAAACTTTTTAAATCAATATAAAATTACTCGACAAGAAAAGTGACCCAAGATATTTAGTCTTGTTTCATAAAAAAATATATAAGAATTAAGTAAGTTTATGGCAAAAACAAGCAAAAAAATATGCAAATGGGTGAGAAAAATAAACTTGAATTTAGCTTCTCAAGACCTAATTCAAGTTTATTTTTCTCACCCCATTGAGTATTTACCATAAACTTCCTCAATTCTTATATTATTTTTCATAAAACAAGACTAAATATCTAAGGTCACTTTCCTTATCAAGAAAGTGCATTTTGATTCAAGAATGTTTATATGTTTGTACTACAAACAAGACAAAACTGTAATTTGGTCATCGGAGGACGTTCCTCATGCAGATCTGTCAGTGAGCAAGACTGAAAGTCTGAACTGAAAACCGCAGAACGACGCCAGGTAACATGCAAATACAGACGACAACCTTACAAACAACTCACAGGAGCAACACAACAGGAAGTCAACTATCAACACTCCAAATTTCAGGAACAAAAATCATTTTCACATTCTCCTGTTGTTGCAGTGTGTATGGCATTCTTTACAGTACAATGATCTAATGTTTCTTCCTAAACAGTTACGATGTTGAACAACAAACATCACACAAACATCTTTTTCCATGTTATACAAACACACACACACACCCATGACAGAGAATAAAGGCGAGTGAGGAAAAGCACAAAAGATGTCGTGTTGTGTTCCCACTGAACCAGCTCACCTGCCTTCAACCTGTCTGACGGAAATTTCTCATGGATGTGTTTGCTTGAAGCACACACACACACACACACACACACACGCTTTACTCAGTTGAAGGCATGCGTCAACACTGCTGTCCCGGAGCATCATGGGAAGGGTGATTTTAAATAGGCAACACTACACTTTCAAAACCCTGGAAGCTTTATTTCATAAACCCATGTGAACCAAATCTGAAACTACTGTCGAGCATCATTATTATTCATGTTTACGCTTGAGGTCAGTGCTTTCAACTAATCTCTAACCACAGGGGTCACTTCACCAAACCATCAGACTCATGGAGGACTTACAGCACAGACAGCAACATCAAGGTCACGGGTTCAGTCTCAGAATAACATTCACATTGATCAAATGTGGTCCTGAATGAACCGAAGTGGCTTTGAATAAACTTGTGTGCGATCGGTGTAAATGTGAAGGTTTGAGTAGAAGATATCGTGGTGTGCTTACAGAAGAACAGCAGATGTGGGTCAGTCGAGTAATCCCTGAGCTTCACATGTTAATAGGTTAAGCCGGAGTGAATTCACGCGACAGATAAATCCATCCAAACATCTGCCACCACGAGCGCTTCAAACAAAACAACTGCAGAGAATTCGCACGATTACCAACTGACCTCCTTCCTCGTCACCTATAATAGACGAATATATCAATGCACACACATCCCTTCACATTTACCCTGCACACGTGACAGGAGAATCCATCCAAACCGCAAGACTTCGTGATGGTTTGCGAGAGGACAGTTTATTATAGTACAAGTGCAGTGACCTTGTTTTTGTGGCGGATCGGACATCATTTGAATAACCACGGTTTGACTACAGACACCACGGTAAACTATGGTCACTCACGAAAACCACGGTTCATTTGTGTTTAGCACGATTTAGCTACAGTTTATTTGTACCACCGTGGGTTTCCATAAGGGACAGGCTGGTGGAAAATCCACGTGACCCTCCCGGCCCTTTACCTTGGTGCAGTGATGTTATCAGACAGAAATACCATGGTTCCTGGAGGCACTTAAAAAGTTCGTGGTGTTACCGTGTAAACCAGGCGCGGTACCGCCGGTCGAAAACCGTGATACTTCTGCGTTATTAGCGAAAGGTTCGTATGGAACTACAGCAGCAACAGTGTGAGACGCTCCAGTAAAGGTGAGCAGTGAAACATTGTAACACTCCGCGTTCCATGACGCGTGGCAGCAGCAGATCGAAACACGTAACCATGGAGACCGCTACAATGTAACATCGCAACCGCGATCGCGCAATTTGTGCGAACTCGTATTTACTCGGTAACTTGTTTAAAGCGGCGCTGAGATCCGAGCAAACTAGCCGATGCACTTACCGTTTCTCCTGAAAGAGTGCGATTTAAGTCCGTGATTTGCGCGGAAAAACGATATCCCGTGAGTATGAGCTGCCGTGCACGAACCGAGCCCGCGATCTGTCGATATATCGTTGGTTATTCGCGGGAAGCGCTGCGGTATTCCGCCCTCCCGGTCGCCATGACTGAGCGATTGATCCCGGACTGGAAGCACAGAGTCGCTTCAGAGTTTAAAACACCGCCTACAAGCTGAAGAATACTGCACTACAGCGCACACTTCATTCACAACAGCGCCACCCAGCGGTACGTTTACCACTGTGGAATAGGCGACACCTAAACCTGCAACAATGTCCCGCCCAGTGTTGGGTGTAACTAGTTACTGAGTAATTCGTTACTGTCATTTCATTACTTTTCCATTAAAAAAGTAAAGTAAGGGATTACTCTTATTTTTCACTGTGATTACAGTTGCTTGGGATGTAAATGCGTGCATTCATGTATCTGTCCCACATTTGTAATACTTAAGTCAGTAAGAGCACTTTATATGTGGTTATATATGGTTTTATTGATAGAATTATGAGTCATTTTATGTCTATCCTCGAATCACTTAACCTACCAATGTTGATGTAGGATGTAGAAAGTAATTAAATACTTTTTGGAGTAAATTGTACAGTAATCTAATTACACTAGTGAATGTGTCATTAGTAACTAGTACTTTATTACTTTTTCAGAGCAACTTACCCAACACCGGTCCCGCACCTTCAGTAATGATTCTAGACCTGGAAAAATGTCTGTTCATTAAGAATCAACCAAACGCTCAGTAATGTCTCGCTTTATTCGTTTTTTTCATTTTAACGATATCTGGTCTTATTTTTAATAATCATTTCAGTAGAGGCCCCTACATGACAAAAGCTATAATCTACTACATATTATTTCTCATAGTAAAATGTAGTATCCAAGTACGTGATAATAATACTATTGGTTAATGTATAAAGAAATGTTAACTATGGTAAATTAATACAATTTTAAATACTGTAGTAAATGTTAATATATAGCCTACTATAATAGTAAGGCTGAAAACACTACAGTATAGGCATGGGCCGGTATGAGATATTGGGCGTATAATAACCTTAATCAAAAATATCACGGTTTCGCGGCGTTGCAGTATTGCTATTAAAATGCTAAAATGTGTTATTTCCAAATATCTGCGTATAGCAAAAAAAAATTCAACTGGACACAATTCATTTCATTTGGAACCAACATATAGGATGTGTGTCAGTTAAAAATAAAGCCTTAAAATTACAATATTCTTTCAAAAAAAAATGTTTTTCATATATATATATATATGAGACATAAACATTGAATTACATGATTTTTCTGTAGACACAGATAATACCTTCGAAACTGTATCACAGAAAATTGTAGTGGTTAAACCTTGGTATACCTTGAAACCGGTATTCGGCCCATGCCTACTAGGAACTATAGTAAACGCAGTACTGTACTGTGTACAATCATTTTTAAAAACTCTTTGTTGAGGAACACTGCCCTCAAGAAATAACAGAGGAATTTGATAATTTCTAACAAATAAAATTGTTAATTTCCATAAGATTCTAATATGACACAGATTAAAAACTACATCACATGGCATCTACAGGGCAACTTTAATTCCCAGAAGCATAAAATGTCTATTTCATTATTTTGAACACCATGTAAAGACCTCATCAACATATACCATGGTCCTATACATCACTGTACCACTGAACTTTTCTGAGGGCTCAAAAGTATTAGAAAGACATTAAGGAAATGTACATGTTCTGACAGATAACAATAATTGATTGTCAATAACACCCCATGGTAAAAAAGGTTACTGTGTGTTTTTATAATGAAATTCTGTAATGACAATTGCCTCTCGAAACCTCGATTTTGTTCTTAATAAACACTATTTAAACATTATTATCGAACATAATTATATGTACATCTCCAGGGATATTTTCTCATGTACAGCTTGAAAAAAGAGCAATCATCAATTACCACCAAATAGCTTATTTATAGTACAAGTGTAACAAACACCATTTAGAAAAAATCCAAACCCAACACCTTTACGATCGAAACTTTTCTTGTAGTTAAAAACCACCCGCAGGAAACAAAAACATACAAGTGTCTTAAAGGAATCTGTTTATTCAGCAGGATCTTAGGTCTGATCACATTAGAAGAATCTGCTCCTGTAGGATTTCCGCATCTTTAAACTTTTAGCTTGAAAATCTCCATTAACAGCGAAATACTTGTTCTGCAAGTACATTTGACCAAGTTAAGTTCATGTGCTCCTAGATACAAATTTGGGCATGTTTCACAAAGCGTTTGTCAACGGAATCTGAAGAAAAGCTGTTGAATAATGAGGCCTGTTCTCAGATGTGAAAGAAGCAAACTGGACCGCAGAGCTACAGTTTCTCAGCATATGCAGTTTAATGCAACAATGTTAAACTGTTGACCATGTTTTGCAGTTTTAATACTGAAAGTGTCGTCAAATGATTTACCCGGGACAGATTTCATATCATACAAACAAGTGATGACCGAAAAACCTTGATATCGGAGTCACAGTTTTCCTATATTTATTTCACTTCATTGAGCCAGTGACCGATCACAGATATCAGCAGCAAACATACGGCCTTCATTCCCAAACATCATACCGGCTACGGAGAGCAGCGCTAAACAAAAACAAACCTAACCTTGAAAGAGAAAAACATTGATGTGACCGCCGCCTGCTTGAAGCATCAGTCTGATCCATCTCCTGAACTGGATGAGGCCCGACGACGGGTTTGACCGATTCCTAAATCAGTTTCACTAGGACTGACAAACATTAATCTGACAAAACCGACTGAGATCAACAAACCTCGTAAGGGAGAAAAAAGCACAATTTCTACACCAGAATGTCTTCGATCTAAAAAGGAGGACTGTTCATTTCATTTCCTACTTCCCCTCCCACATTCGTTCAACATGAGGGTTTATTTATGAAAGTCATCGAGCGGCTCTTTTTGAGGTGAGACACACAGATACACACGCCGGATCCTCGCCCCCGACGTTGGGTGGGTGGAGAAGATTTGATGATGTTGTAAAGAGGCCAGACACAAACTGAGTCACATGACAGCTCTTCGCTCAGAAACGGGGAAAGGGCCAAAATCTAGATGTGGAATTCCAGATGTCAAGTTTTTAAATCCGCGGTAGATGGGCTGTTCTACAGAGTTAAGGCGTCACTGGTGGACTCAAGCCGTGTTCAGAAGGTCCTGGATGGCCTTCTGTTGGGCTTCATTGAGAGCTGATACACACTGCGTCCACAATCCTCCAGATACCTGAAAACAACACCAGGAAAACCATTGTGAACACAAAACCTTAACACATAACGAACCGTCAAAATTTAAGTAGTAGTGGAATTTAAATAACATTTATTTTAAAGTTGGCAAGTTTAAAGGCACCACGACAGACCACCAAGTAACGCAAAACTTACTTGTACTTGACGGATAACGTTAGCCAATCGTTTGCTGCAGTCGTCTTCACTTTTAATCGACTCATTGGTGACGCCATCAGCAATGATGGTGAAAATCTTGGGAAGGTTTGCGTTGTCCGGTCCGAGAACGATGGGATTGTTGCTGTTGGAGAAAAGTTCACGTTAAATTCTCCACGAATCCAAAAGTCTCCGGGTTTATGCCAGCGGAAGATTCTCACCTTTCGATGAGGTCACAGAGATAGTTAAACGTATGGACCGCCTCCTCTTTATCCTCGTTGAGTGGCAGCCAGGACAGCCAATGGGGAAGCACCTCACTGACGTTCACACACTCCGGCCGGTACTTCATGACTTTACCCACAGCTGAGATGCAGTTCTCTGTAGCGTTGACGTTTTCTTTTGCCCTCGAGTCTGTTGCTTGGATCACAGCCACCAGAAGAGGGACGGCCTCTGAAAGCACACGCGCGACCGCGTTAATAAACTTGACCGTAACATTTCACGGCTTGAGCCACGACAGTTGAAAGCATCATGCCGTGCGCCTCACCTGTAAAAGCAGGCCGGTAGTTTTCTCCACCAAACTGAGCCATGACACCGACACCATACGCAGCTGCTTGTCTGACCTCTGGGCTGGTGTCACACAGGGACTGCATCATGGGCCGCAGGAAGTACTCGGCGAATTTAAAGGACGAGGGGCTGCAGTGCTCGACGACGTCATCAAAAATACACAAACCCCACTGTCGGTCTGCCCAAGGTCTGTGCGGACACTGTCAGCAACACAAGATGAAAAGACACTGCATTTAATGACAGAAAAAAAAAGCAAAGCTTATCCAAAATCACACCTAAGGTCCTATGATTTCTGCGATGCGGATAACAGACAGAATCGCGGAATCCAGGCATAAAAACAGAATTTGCCGTATAACACTGAATGGCACGGAATCTGAAATGAATCACTTTGACAGACAGTAGCGCTAAACAGCTAACAAAATGCAAATTGCGCTATGACTAACGTTAGAATGATTAAGATGCGGATTTAAATAATCTGCTTGTTTCACGTGTCTGTATTAAAAGTGGTTAGATTGCATGTACTGCACACGTAATGCTCGTGTGGCGCTTTCAACTGCATTGAATCTACAGTCAAACAACATTTTTGCAACCGTCAAAAACAAACCTAAAAGAAAACGTACTAGTTTATTAACAGCACGTTGAATCACACAAGGTACATGTACACCAAACAAAAAGTGGACAAGTGCTATTATTTGAAAACTATCACTGCGGAAAACAAGGTAACCTTTAGTTCTCCTTTTATAATGAAAATCATGTCCTAAGCCTACTTTAACTAGTTGCCAATAGTCACAAGTCTCAAGCCAAAAAGGCTTCAAACAATATGCCTTTGTTCCTATTATTGGCACATTCATAAATACTGTATCTACGTTTTGCTAATAGCAGCAAGTGAACGATCACGACAGAAAGACAGTACTGTGCTGGATTTAAACAGTGAGCAGAGTGCTGCTAAAGTGGTTCAACCAGAGGAAATTATTCATCATTTATCGGTTTTAAAATGTCGGCCTAAATTTGATAATTAGCCAATACCGATAACATTAAAAATGACCCTTTATCGGGCATCCCTAATTTTGGTGCCTTATGGGATTGAACGAGAGCACTATATTTTCAGACACCACTACAAAATGGCAGTCCTCTTAAACGCTGCACTATATAGGGTATAGGGGGTGGTGTTCAGAAGTAGCTGTGAAAATCTAAATGTTAGTGCAGTCACACTCACGATCAGATTAACGATGAGCTGCATCAGCTGCTCAAACCACGGAAGAATGTTCTCTCCATAGCTGCTGAAGATCGAGTGCAAGATGTCTGACACTTTGGTCAAGATGTAGACATCATTTTCATCCTGAGACACAAACAAACATGCATCATTAAAGAGAAGACTCCAAACACCAGGACAAGCGGCACTGGATGTGTGACTCACTTCATCCTGTAACGTTTCCTCCACCTCCTCATCGTAATCTTCATCTTGACGTTTGGCTGCAAAGAAGAAACACAACAAGTGTTCAAAATATGTTGTGTCCATGAACAAATATCACCCGAGACACGCGAAAAGCACTCACCCTGTCTGAGCTCCTGGTTTTTAAAGTGCTCCTCTAGTTTAGCTTTTAAAATGCCTCCCAGTTCTTCAAAATGTTCGTTGTTCAGACAGCCGTCTCCCATCAGCTCAATACACTAAGAGACATTTCATGAGTACAATGCACAACTTATAACGGTAAACATAACATAGTTCAACATTTCTCAAAGTAGAAAAGGTGTATTTTGTAGAAGCCCTAAAACGCTAATCGTCAGGCTAACGATTCATCCTTTGATCCTGAAGGACTACATTCGTGTTCACAACACACACAGAATTACGACTCCATCTCTCCGTCTGCACGTTCAGTAGTTCATGAAGCGAGTTACCTTGGCAAACGAGTGCATGATTTCTGACAGCACATCAGAGTCTGGTTCAGTCCCGATGGCTTTGATGAGCGCGTCACACATGAAGTGCCACATCTGCGTGAGATACTCCGGACCTCTGACACGCGCACACTCCAACAGAAGAGGCATGGACTCCGCCGCCGCCACACGCACACGTGAAGATCACGTTAAAGAACACATCCATTAACATTTGACACATCTACTGCAGGACGAGATGCTGATCGAGACCGAGATTGTATGTAGAACGACTTTCACTGGGCATTATTTGTTGTTCGTGGAAGGATATCATCGTGGAAGTAGAACTTCAGCAGAGGAACCATCAGCTTGACAACTTGCTCCGTGTACTCGACGAAACCTTCCTTCAGCTCTTTAGCGTAACACACCTGAAGATGAAAACATAAACCATCAGAGACTAAGATCATTCAAAATAAGGACGCTTGAAGTTTCTACTTCCTTATTTAAGCCAGTATGTGCGTTTTGTTTTCTCAATGTTTACATGTGGTATGGAGCAGGCGTACATTTCCTTCGTACCCACTAACACTTTGAAAATACGAACATTATCATGAATCTGAAAATGTTTGTTAGAATGACTTTACAACTTTTGACTTTTCTGCTCGTGTTTCATGAACGAGACCCGTTGAGTGTTAATACTGATGCGCAGTACGATGGGATGTTCTTACCAGCATCTGGCATGCGGTGGCTTTCTCCTCCAGTCCTGCGGTTTTGATGCCAAAACTCTGCTGATCTCCGAGATTCACAAACTCCCAACCGTCATCTTCAGACATGTTCTCCATGTCCTGAGCTAAAGACAATAAGACCATGTTAAACCAGGACAGAAAACAAGCCTGAAACAGACGTAATAAAACGATCGTTTAAAGTTAACATTCGTATCAAGCTTGAACAAGAAAGTGTCTTACTGTCCAGAAGAGCCACTTCAGGTTTGATGGAGGCCGTCTTCATCAGGGGTCCCATCACCACAGGCAGGTACTGCTGAAACTCCTTGCCCAGAATCTTACACATGCGAGCCCAGGCTGAGATCATGTAGGAGATCTGATGACGAAACGGATGAATGAGTCTCCGCGGCTCACGTGCAAACATGACGTCACATGATCGATCTGATGGGTTACCTGTGGATCATCGTCCTCCAGATCATTGAAATCTGTCTGTGTCTTCAGAAGCAACTGCATTACAACTGAAGCGTCGGGCATGAACTACAGACAGACAGACAAATGTCACAAAGTACAGAGGCAAACGCGAGCGAGTTCAGAGATTTCAATAGTAGGGCTGGGTTTTGAGGCCATTCTGGAGATTCAATTCGATTCTACTCAATTCCATATCTGTTTGTTATCAGTATTTCATTTAAAATATTTGTTTTGCAGATATGGAATCCATATTTAAATATATAGGCTGGTGACTGAACCCCCTCCCTACTCGGCTAAATGAATGAAATGCACATTCAAGTTTTTTTCTGCAGCTCAAAGCACCTTTTGAAGTTGAAAAAAATTCAACTTTTCTGAAAAAAACACCCTACGTCGGGCACCTTTTGCACAGCTAACCAATGACAGAGACCTGTCGTTTCCATAACACGCGAGGAACGTGATTGGTCGAGAAGGCTCAAGCCCGAAAAAAATTTAATGGCAGCCGACAAATGTAAGTTTAATTTTCACTTTCAACCACTTCAGATTGCACTTCTAGTGAGAAACGAGAATTGTTGTTTTTAAATATGAAATCGGTTATTGCAAATAATTATAATTCAAATAGACTTCCCTTAAGATGCCTTATTTTTACTTAAAAAGCACCAGTCAACTTTTTCTTTTCAAAAAAAGCAGTCAAGTGTGAACACGGCCTAAGACTTACTTTCTCTTTTCCCACAGCCAGACCAATCAGACTGATGCATTCAATGGTTTTTCCTCGGAGTAGGCGGAGCTCTTTTTGAACCGCGTTCTCGACGATGTGTTTGAGGGAGGGCATGAAGAGGTCATAGTACGGGACAAACTTCTCCTCTACGGTGTCGGCCACTGAGGCGATGGACGTCACTACCTGCTCCAGCACCAGTTTAGTACCTTTCTGTATCAGCTAGAAGAGAAGATCCAAAATCAACTCATCGTCAATCCACACGATTACAAACCAACATCAAAAAAAGACTCTTCACATGCACTATATGATGAGCACACCAACCGCACATCTGAAGCCAGGGTCAAGTCGATTTCAACAGTTAGAGACTGAAAACTCCACATTGAAATCAAAGAGACCCCAACTCAGATCAAACTAAACCTCACCACATTTACTTTGCGCACCTGACAGAAGAAAAAACAGAAAATAATTTGACACCGTAACCAAAAGCTACTCATAGCAGAGCATTATGGGATGCAAACACTCAATAGATGAAGTCAAGACGGCACCTCCTGGAGTTTGGCCACCATGATGACGTGCAGATGTTGGACCAGGTTGTCCAGGTACGGGATGAGCAGTGCTTTGGGACAGTCCTCTGTGAAGTTAATGAGAGCGGCTGCGGCGTGGGCCTGAACCCGAGGGTTCGTCTGATCCTCCATAGTCTGCAAGAGCGCCGAGATCACCTTATCGTGAAATTTCTTCTGGAAGGTGGCTGCGAAGTCTGTGGCCATCTGTCCAATAGCGTTACAGGCGGCGTAACGAACTCGCGGGTGCTTTGATATGAGAGCAGATTTAGCATGCGTGCATGTATGGGTACGAGAGATTTACGAGTGATATTCAAACAGATGCTCACAGGATCCTGACAGAAGAGCAGCACGAAGCTCACGATCTCATTGAGAATAGCCTCCATCTGCTGATGACAGCCTTCACCGATAGCAGAGAGAGCCATCAGACCAGCGTGCCTGTACTTCCAATCCGCTACAAGAAATATCACATCAGGTTAAAATCATGTGAGGACTGAATACTGTGTGATCTCTTGAAATTCAGAGTTTGTTCCTTACGATTCTGTAACATCTGCATGATGTGTTGTTTGATCATGGGCAGCACAATTTTTCCACCGAGACCACAAGCGATTCTGTCCAGAGCGCTCTCACCCGCCACCGAGTTACTGAACATGAGGACAATGTTAAAACTAGATCACAAACGCGCCACAATCATACATCATTAGTGATCGCACGTGTATAAACTCGCTAGGAATAAAAAGTGATTGACAGATAAATGTCCGATGAGCAGACTGTACCAAACACAGTTTGCAGGGACATCAGAATTATTTTAAATAGAGCCAAAATGAATCATGGCACCGAACAGACCTGTCAAAGTCATCGTCCTCCAGTTCATCAGCCAGAGCCCAGTCTTCATCCTCCTCCAGATCCACCATCATACTCAACATCTGCGGCACTGCAAACCAACATCCACCAGAGCGTTACAAGCCGTGCAAAAACAAATCTCTTTATATTCGGCTAATCGTGCAGCACATTTCGAGCACATGAACCGCGTCTCACCGCTCTGAGCGATGATGTTGGTGTGTTTTCTCAGCATGGCCGCAGCCGTCTCTGACAGCGTCACGATGACCTCCAGCGCCAGCTGCCTCTGCATGTTTGACAGGTTCGTATCTGCACACAACTGAATCAAGACAACGCACAAAATATTTCAGTTAAAACCAAACGCTCTGATTGGCTGACACTAACTTCAGTCGCTAAGGATATTACGACTAGACTTTTGTCTACATTTAGCAGGGCCCCAGACAAAAAAAATCAGGTCAGGAGCGATTGGCTCCAATAGGGGAAAGAACAGCGCCAAATTATTTTTTCTAGAGCCACATAACCTGAACTTAATTCTTGAAATCAAGTTTAATACACAGTTACGCGTTTATTTTCTCTCTTATTTGTTTTCCTCACAAAACTTTTTTTTCAAGCTATTTTGAAGAATGTAGGACAGCAAACATTTCTGGGGCACTTTTGACCACCAGTTTGTTTCCTACTATGGGAGTCAATGGGGGCAAAATCTGTTTGGTTATAACCATTCTTCCAAATATCTTTCTCTGTGTTCATCAGAACAAAGACATTTATACAGATTTGGAAAAACTTGAAGGTCTTGTCATTTTTGGGTGAAATATCCCTTTAAGTAATGGACAAATAAATGACATTCCCTGAACTTCTCTGTGGTTAGTTTCGTTTAAACGTCTCAAATAACCACATCCGTCACAGCAAACAGCGCATCCTAGTAGCATATGGCTCATGTTGTGTGCGTGTATAGGCTTCTTGTCAATGACCAGCGTAAAATCCGCGAAAGTATTCTGCAGGCACTTGGGGAAAAAGGTGAGCAGAGGGTGCTGCCGAGCGTGTGGGTAAAAGCCGGCGCTTCTGTTGGAAACACTTTAAAAAGAAGCAGTATCACTGGCAAATGAATATTTTTAGTTTTGGGAGCAGTCTGGAGCCCTGTGCAGACCGTGTCCCTGCAACCGGGCTGTGGAAGGAGCACAGAAACATCAACTTCCAAGCATGAAATCGCAGAAATCAATGTGCGCCTGTAAAACACAACCTCGAGGTCCAGCATGAAGGGGCCGTCTCAAGGAACCACCAGGCACAGCGCGAGGAAATTACATCATGAGATGTCCGGATGTACCTTTAAGCTGAGCTGAAGCGTGGCCTCCAGATTGGGCCTCAGGTATTTGGGGGCGGTGTCTGCTATCTCCACCAATGATTTCAGCACAGAGTCATCACCGCTGTAACAACTTTCATTGACCGCCTTATGAAAAAAGAAAAATGATTCACATATATAACGATACAAACAATCAGGTGTGAGATATTACAGTCACTGCAGTATAGAAGGTCAGAAGATGGTCACCTGCAGGATGCCGGGCAGAAGATCTGAGAAGTGTTTTAACAGGGCTGTGTTACCCTCATTGGACAGAATAAAGGACGCGGCCGCGCGTGCAGACAGAGCTCGAATCTGAAACAGAACACATTCGTGTGCGTTCATAAACCTCTCTACTCATGACAGTCAAACATGCTAAAAAGAGAATGCCGTGTGCTGACCTGCGGGTTGTCCTGATCTTGCATGCACTGCACTAACATGCGTTTGATGACCTCCAGGTAATGCTGCTGCTGGTTACCAAAGATGCCTGGAAAATTCCTGAACACAACAAACAATACATTTCCCTGAATGACAATCACAGAAAACAAGCAAACTTTACTTTCTTGAACTTTCTCTAGCTACAAGTGTCACAATAACGGAAGAAAAACAGTTAGCCAGACCAGGGGCCGGATTCACAAAACTGTTTTTAAGATAATGATAAGACGCTCATTAGAATGTCCTTATGAAAAAAATGAATATATTTGAGAATAAAATTACTTATTCTTTGTAAATCAATCTTGATAAAAAATGTAGGAACTATCTTAAGTTTTTGGGGGAATACAAAACTTTTCTGACTTTTTTCTTAAATTAGAATTTAAGAAAAAATATGGCAGTTAAGAATATTTTGTGAATCCACATAATTATAGTTATTATAGTTTTGATTTTAGTTTTATTAAGATTTTAAATTAACCTTTATTTTTAGATATTTGTGTTAATTTTAGTTAAAGTTTTAGCAACTTTTTTATATATATGCTTTTGTCATTTTATTGGTTTATTTTTTATGTTGCCATGTAAGATTAATTCATTTTTGTTTTCAACTTTAGTATTTGTTTATCATAAAAAAAAAGTGTTTTAAATGTATTTGTTTATTTTTGAGGCAACATTTCAATTTTTACTTTAGTTAAGTTTTCCAATAATTTTTAGATCAATATCGTATTTGATTCAATGAACAGAAACATTATCAAAGTTTTATATCGAGTAAACTAAAATAACATTATCACAAACTGAATCTTAAACGCGGATGCTCAAGTTACCAGAAAATATGCAGCGCTGCTTCTCGGAGGCAGACGTCCTGCGAGTTCACCGAATCGAAGAGAAACTTCAGGATCTCCGGCCACTGATTGTTCCCGTCATCATCTTGAGAAGAATCATAAAGAATGAGTTCATCATTAAGCACGTCTAATCAGAACAGCACCGTTTATTGACTGAAGAAGCGCAAACCAACCGAAGAGATTGCGAGAGAGCTCGGCAGCAATGTCAGAGATCTTCTTGCGGATGTTGGAGGAAGTTTCAGACTGGATCCCAGCGAGCAGTTCTGTCTTGACAGCGGTCTGTATGTCGAGGGTCATGCTGGGATAGACCTCCTCGAAGATGACGACAGCAGCCGCCGCAACAACACGGCCGCCATCTGCTTAACCTGAGAGGAAGACACAGAACGTGTGATGATGTCATCACAACAACACGGCTCTGTTTCTGAGCATTCGCGCTTTAATTTTAAGTGAAAACATGAGTTTGTGACAGACGACTACGGCTTCACAAAGTAATGCCAGATATATTTATTTTACAAATCTTGATGTGTGCTCACAACTGTCCTCACACATTTTAGTGACCAGTTTGTGCGTTCACACTTTTTTAATCAAGTTGAAATACGTGTACACCGTACAGACACTCTTAAAGTCCCAGTGAAATTAAAAATGACAACTATTGCAACGTTTATAATAAATAGCTTAAATAAATGTATACACGTTTGAAAACTTGAGGGCGAGTAAACGATGACAGAATTTTCATTTTTGGGTGAAGTGTCCCTTTAATAATGTAACAGATATGATCAAGCTGTGTGTTTGAATGAATGAATGAATGATCGGAATCAAATCGAACACACCTCCTCAGCAGCAGATGCATCACGGATGGCCTGCAGTAAAAATGTGATCTTCGTCTGTCCAGGGATGCTCTCGTATGTTTCCTAAACAAAGACAAACAATGAGGGGTTCTATTCTACAAGACACTTCGATACTCATAAAAAACAATTCAGTCAGACCGGCTAGAGATTTTAAGAGCACGAAACTAGTTCCATCTGTTTTCGACGGAGAGAATAACTTCGGTGAACTTCTCACCAGATTCTTGGAGTGACAAATGGATCCACGTAACACGTCTGGAATGCAAAACCAACGACGGGATCACATTTCCCTGAAATTTACCTCACGCATGCGTTCATGTTTAACTCCGTAGGGACAAGTGAAGAAATATCTTCACAATACAATAAGAAGATATATTTTGAGAAATGTGTTCACACAACGGAAGTCAGCGGAGTTCGGTGTTGTTTGGCTATCGACATTCTTCAAAATATCTTTCGTGTTCTGAAGAAGAAACTCGCACAGGTTTGAAAGGGCACAAGGATAAAAGTTGTTTTTGACTTCAACTTGTTATACTTCAGTATGTTTAACTGACGTGACAAGAAACTCAGATTTGGGGGGTAAAGCGGCCCTCATCATCACAGTGAATGAGTCAGATTCCACTGAGCGTTAGTGATGTGTTGCTCGTGTATTGTCTATAATAAAGAAAGTGCTGACCCACGAATGTGCTAAAAAACCGATGACCCCTCCTGAGCCCGGCTCTACCAGATAATGAAGCTGGCAACAAAAGATTCAGTCAACACGTGCCACCGGGATGCAAGATGTGGTGACCTTTCCTGCGAAAATGGGACCATAATTCAATAACACAGATACTACAGAACCTCAGAGGGCCACAAGAGGTCATCCCGATGTGAACACGCATCCTTGACCCAAACCCGAAGTATTTCCATGACATGACAGTGAGAATGAGCCCGTTTTGTCATAAGCTGCCCTCGTCGTGTAAAGACGGGTGTGACGTTACCGTGTAATGACTGTAATACAAGACACGCCACGTTAAAGAGTTTTTAAATATTTATCATCATTCCTAGAAATGCTGTTTTATCGTGTGGCTTGTCGTGCGATGCCATAGTATACAATGTCTGACTGAGATGTATACAAACCACGACAGCACCAATATTCACCAGTGGCGATTTAACTAATGTAACTTACACCGGTTTTTAAAACAAAGGCAGCTGTTGTGAGGCATTCTGGGTTTAAAACGACACAAAGGTTAAAAATGTCACGGGAACAGCGATAACCGACCCGTCCGAGCAGCTTAAACCGAGTTTAGCAACACCTGCACACGGCTAACTTAGCAACGTCGCGCGCACACAAGGAAATAGAAATAAAAGCCGCCAAACGATGCTGTTCGACAAAAAGCTTCACATACAAACGAATCAACTGTTTGTTCGAAGAAAACGACAACAGCTAAATGTATATAATGTACGTTAGTAAGGTTTCCAAAGAGAGTTAGGCCACGTTGATACGCAGCTAGCGCAAATGACTCGTTCGACTCGGATCTTTATAAAGATTCGCTCGAACCGACTCACAACGCGTTTTAAACTTTCTTAGCTTGCGGTACTATAATTACCCGTTAAACAGCGGAGTCCTTATAAATGTAACGTTAAATCAAAGTTATACTATAATCTTGATAAAAAATGCAATTCTAGAATACAATCTTGGAAGTCTTAGATGACCGTGACACTTCATCAAAAACCGCTTCATTCACGTGAACCGTTCGAAAGAATCGATTCGCCGAAATGATCCGGAATAGCAGCAGCAACGCGCGCTTTACACATGTGCTGGGCCAGAGCGAGGCTGATCGGCCCGCGCTAAACTCCACGCGAACACGTCACGCTCGCCCTCACTAATCCACTCAAATACGACAGTTGACCGAACTTCGTACCTCCGACTGCTTCCTGACGGTGTTGTCAGGGCTCATCAGGCTGCTCAGCAAGAGGTAGAACTGCTGCTGCTCCGCCATGGCTGTTCGGTTCAGAAAGAGAGACCTGCGGCGGAGAAATGAGCGAATGAAAGCCGGCAGGGGAAGCGACCTCTGACACCACACTGCACGAATGGAGCGACGTGATTGGCTCGTAGTGCCTTGTCACGGCGTGGCTGATTCGGTGACTGCTGTGAATGAGATTATACGGTGGCGTTGGTTGGTGATATCGGATGTCAATCATTATGACGTGAATAATTCCGTTCCTCGTCGTTTCATTGGCGGACGTTTCCTGAGGGACGCGGGTGGGCGTGCGATGATGTCATTGCAAAATAACGAGAAACGCGGGAAATAATTGGGTTTCCATAGTAATTTAAATATTTTCTGGTTATCGGAAAAGAAAGTTTAGCATTGAATATTTACATTTTCATCAACAAGAATGTTTAAAGCCAGAATGTTGACAAATCTGATCATGTAAGATAAAATTGTTTAAATGTAATCAATTTAAACAATGGCATGCAAATGGAAATCCAACCCATATAGTTATTTTTTTAAACACAATTAAATGTCATGAATGAAAACAATAATATAAATAATTTATCGTTTTTTTTAAATTATAAATATGAACCATCGGTTTCCCGTCAAAACTAGCCTACTACAAAATGCCTTCATGTAACCCGACACATTACCGGTAGAGACCACCAGAGACCATTACACAGATCATTTCCATTAAAACGCATAGATTTCCCACTATAACCATTAATCCCATTAAGATCTCTAGTGGATTTATTATTTTAATGGGATATATCTATTATCCTCAGTTTACCACTAGAGGGCACTAGAAACTCTGTTAAAATGTGTAGACCAGACAAACAATCCACAGTTAACCAAAGTAGAATTTGGCCACATTTAAAATAATAATAAAGTATTATATGCAAGGCTAATGTATTGTGTTTAATAAGTGAAAATCCCATCATCACAGTTCAAGCTCGAAGGCCACGATGGTCTGTTTGTAAACCCTTTAATACAGTTCACTCTTGTTTAACAACGACATCAAAGTGAAAAAAATATGATTTACTACCGTCGTTGATTTTAAGAAACAAACAACAATTTTAAAGGAAATGCACAGATAGTTTGCGATGTGTTTACATGTGTATGAGATGAAATTCTCTCTGGAGATAGACGTCCAAAGAGGATTTAGAGCTGGAAGAAAGTGAGGGTCTCCCACGACCCTTTACAGTGAGAAATGAGATGTGGAAATAGCACTCAGGATTTTGGCAGACGTGGAGTCCCTCTGGGGTGCTTTGGAGAGCGACCAGAACTGAGTGAAAATAGCAGCACTGGAAAAGAAAGACAAGGGAGAGAAATACCCATCCGGCTTCTGCAGATCCAGAATAACATTGAGAAAAACCACCACCATATTCTGTTCATAATGACCTCAGTCAGCACTGTGAACTAAAAGTCACAGATCACATCTCTTTATCATGCAGTTGTTTCTCCAAGACATCAGTGAGATGAAGAGCACATCGTAGGGTAGCTATTACAGGATATAAAGTGTGTGTGTGTGTGTATTTTGAAGAACAGGATGATGTATTTATATACGTGCAGCGGTTATTGTAAAAATATTTTATTCAAATATTCAGGAAGTCTGAGGTCTGCTACACTCTCACAAACAGATTATTTATGTACACTCTTAAAAATAAAGGTGCTTAAAAGGTCCTTCACAGCGATGCCATGGAAGAACCGCTTTTGGATCCGCAAAGAACCGTTCAGTCAAAGGTTCTTTCAAGAACCATCTCTTTCTTTTTTTCGTCACAAAGAGCATTTTATGGGCACATCCAAACCTTGATATTCTCTAATATATAACACAAGACTTTTGTCGCTTTAATTTTCCTTCTGGAAGATTCTCATAGAGATCTGTGATGTGATGTATGTGAAGAACTATTTTTCTCTCCACGAGTCCCGTTCTGTTCCTCTGATCTACATTTGCTCTGATCACTTTCTCACAAGCACGGGCCTGTTATGAACGATTCATGCAAATTATTAACAAATGTCTTCATTCAGAGAAACCTTTATTGGCATATTGTGCGTTGACAATATTGCCAAAGCGAACAAACCCATGTTCAGACTTATAAAATGAAGGTATGAGGAAAATGGATCACACTGAAAATGCAAAAAATAGGAATACTGTGATGTAAATAATATCCCTCACACAACCACACATATGCCCAAAGTATTTTATGTCTGTGGGTGATTTTCTGATCCGTTCATCTCTGATGTTTTGGTATTCTTCACATGTGTAATTTGCTTATACTTTGCTTTCCAGGATTGTTTGTGAATGTCAGTGTTATCAATTGGCCAGACTGTGATCAAGAAGTCTAGATTAGTTTTTGTCTCGAAGAGCACCAAGATCATCTTTGTTCCTCCCTTCATCCACCTGTTACCTCAAATACCAACAGAGAGTCAAGTCAAGATACACTTGGTCTCGTTTGAAAACACACATCCCAAATGTAAAACAGGTTGTGAATGCCAATTCATAACTTCGGAGGAATGCAGTTAAGCAAGTATCGACTATATTTCTGCTTTCATTTCTTCTTTGCCACAAACAGATACGCACAGACAGCATCGCACTGTTGCCATGACATCAAGTGATGTCGCCTCCGGCAAATCTCGTCCTCTGTGCGCTTCCATCAATCCAGAGTCTCAGAGAAGCCTGTCGTGGGTGGTGTGAAATCTCCTGTGAAACATCTCGCTCACACACACACACGCACGAAAAACACACAACTCAATCCACCAATACAACAGTAATGTGGAAGAGAACATTCAGTTCTGGAGATCAAGAACATCTCGATCATCAATGTACTCAAATGTTCATTTCTTATTGTAAACTTATATTGCACATGGCTGAAATGCATAAAACTCACCGGTTTTAGCTTCAAGCTTTTTTGGATCGAATCTGTTTTCTCCGTTTCCAAAATTAAGAACCAGTCATTCCAAAAATATACACGAGACACGGTGAGGGTCGCGTCCATGATATTGTCCAATAAAATGCTTTGTAAATTGAGAGTATTGCTCTCTTAGCTTCTACATCTTACTATAGAAATGAACAAATTACACGGTGAAAACTGGAAAAATACCAAGGTCATGGGGGATTGGAACGGATAACGTTTGCCAAATGCATAAATGTAAATTAAACGCTATAAACAGACTCCGGATGGTTAAATTGTTGAAATTAATTCACTGGTGGTAATAATTCAACGCTCCATTATAAATGTTATCAACACACATAGAAATAAATTCAAGAGAGACAGTTAATAGCCATACTCAAGCGACATCTGTGAATAAGATTGTTTTTTATTGTTGTGTCAAATGAAACCATATTCACAATCCATTTACCGTGTGGAAGTGGGTAAATGTTCACTTAAAAAAATATAAGATTAAAGATGAAAGTCGAAAAGGCAAACGGCAGTTCTGCATGGCCAAGATTCACCCATAAATAACCACCAAGATCGACGTGTTCATGTGTGTCGAATTCACAAACAATAATGTCGAGCCATGCACGTGACTGCTAAATCAACATGTTGTACGTTTGGTTTTTATAAACTACTCAGCAACTGCTTTCCTATACACATTTATACACTTTTTTACATTTCTGGATTATTGAACACGCACGAAAGTTGGAAAAAGAATCGTTCTGTAATACCAAATAACTTTAATACCAAAATACCAAATAGACGATACAGCTTAAGAATATCATTATTGTATATTCTAATGATCAAAGAATTACAACAAACAAACAAAACTATAAAAACCGATTATCTTTAACAGCGGATTTGGTAGCCTGTAACTCTCCTGAGAAAGGTGTGAGAAAATGAATCTGTTTTGTTATTCTAGTCACAGATGCATCGAGACCGACGCTGTATTTGTTTCTCTTGTGTTTGTCTGTACAACCTCAACAAAGCTCGAAGCGCAAGAATATTCCCGTTCCGAAACGCCATTCAATGCAAATACAGTCAACAGTCCACAAACAGGGTCAAAACCAGAGCATTCGTGGAATAAAAACCTGGTGTACGTGTGAAAATCAACATACAACGAAATTACGTTTGACTCAACGTTCGTTAAAAACGAAAAGAAGAAATACGCCAGAGTAGTAAGCCGTAATAGTTAAATACTAATATTACATAGAAAAAACCTCTACAATAATAAAAATGATCAAATAGAACATTAAGGATTTGCGCATTTATTGCTTTAAAAAGTGATGTGGAACCAGTTTGCGTCCCGTCTGTGGGAGGACGAGAAATCCTGCCACCGGATTAAAAACCTCTATACTACAGCAAATCTGGTGATTGTTTTACTACGTTATCAAAATACACCGTTCAGTTTATGTAACATTCTGTATTGAGCTGCTTATTAAAAAAAAGATCACAACACAATCAAAAAAGAATATTTCCAGGAGTTTGGTAAATCAACCCGGACACGACAATTAATAGCAAAGTGCTTTCTGGCATCCTATTTGGTTTTCTCCAAAGAAAAAGTCCCCTGAACACACCAGTAACGGCCAGAGTCGCCGCAACGGTACGCCTGCACACTCATGAAGATCTGAAGCCCGCAGGAAACTTCACCTTCACCGTGGGTCACATGACAGTGGGCCGTTTGGAAGAACAAAACAAATTCATTCTGCCTATTCCAGAGTCTAGTGGCAGTTTAAGACATCAGGTTCTATATGTGCAAACTAAACAGCAAAATCAAAGCAATCCTATCTAAGAAGTGTCAAAAGTACATTTAACGTTTGTTTACGTGCAGGTAAAAGAAACAGTGCATTCCTATAACCTCTCTGTTAGATTTCATATTTCAAAGATTTTTTTACCTTTTCAAGATCAGTGGTTCTCAACTGGAGGGACGTGACTGTTCGGATAACGCCGCAGACAACAGCGAGACAAAGTGACACACAGTTCGTGAAATTCAACGACTCATGTAGGCGCGTTTGCTAACGCATCATCTTTTGTTGTCAAACGTTTGCGTCTGATGAAACTTTATGATATCAATTTCTACTTTGTAAAAGGCCTACATCCTATAGAAGAAGATCTAAAAAGGTAGAAACAAAATAACCAACGTCTGCAATGACTTAAAGACTCAAGAGAGCATTTTATGCTACACTGTAAAAAGTGAACATTAAAATAAACTTATAAAGTATATCATGAAATGACATTTGACGGTTCGGTCAATAAAAATGCGAGTTCGTTTTACAGCAGTGTGTGTACTTTTTACACGGTCCCTTACCCACCGTTTTTAACATTTACGCTTAAAATCGCAATTTAAAACGACCGGTCTCCATCAGAGCGGTTTAAATAATGCTATAATAATGCATGGCAAGATACTACTTTTGCATTATTCCCGATTATCAAGCAGATGAAACCCAAAACTGCATTGATCTTACTTTGTCTGAATTTAGGGTTTAACACTCTGGGTTGCATTTGAGAAGTGAATCTATATGGTTGTCTGAGGTAAAGGACGTTGAATGTGCGATGAAAGCAAAGCAGTTGAGAACCATTGAGCTGTCGTGTGTCTAATGCTGAACTCTACTCGCGTGTTCCACCCCTGTGAAAAGCCTCATCGCTGTCGGTCGGGGGGTTATTGTATATTGCAGGAGGAACAGCACGGATCTTCTTTATCAGGCTGAGAAGCGTAGTCCATCTGTCTAACAATCTCTGAGAACAGCTCGTCCACCATAGTCTTACTCTTAGCCGAGGTCTCCATGAAAGGACATCCCCATTCTTCAGCCAGAGCCTGACCCTCGCTGGACGAAACCTCACGCTCGTTGTCCAGATCCACTTTATTTCCCACTAATATCACCGGCACGCGCTCGTACCTGTGAGGAAACATCCGCAGAAACATTTTTGACAAAAACAATATATCACAATACAATTCAATTTACAATGTATAACGTATGGCGATATTTGACATTTTAACCAGGATGGGTCTCTGTCAGTCATTTATTCATTATAAATATGTTCACGCTGACATATTTAAATTTAGTCAAAAATAAAATATTTTAAAATGTTAGTTAGTAAATATTAGTAAGTTACTCATTAAGTGAAGAGTTCATTTACAAAAACAGATACATCTCAAAATTCATGTTTTTATTGTTAATTCCAATTAATATCAATCAAACTGTTTTTTATTAAGTACCAAAATATAGCTAATAAATACAATGAAACACAATAAACGCATGATAACACAATAAAAATGATTTTGGGTATCTTTTGCAAAAAAATATATACTATGTTCATATACAGTATGTAAAGTATATGCACATAGTGTTCATGGTTAAGCTCATTGTCATGAAATCTTTCTCAAATGTTTACGGTTCGAGGCAGACTGCCGGTGTCTATTTAGGATTGTTGTGAGTTTGTCTTCGTGACTAAGGACTCCTCTTCACTACTCCTAACGTCTCACAGGTTTAGGAGCTTGTTTTAGCGCTAAAACACTTTGTGAAATACTCTTAGCACAAAAATGTAGGAGTCCTAAAACGAGGAGTGACACGGCCATTCTTTTGAAGAGTTCCTCCTAAATCGACAAGTTATGAGATACTTTTAGCCTTAAGATGTTTTGTGAATACGGGCCCTGAAATGTCTCCCTGTGATGTTTCTTCTCTAGGATGTTTCACTGAAAATGTTTACATACTAAATAGTGTTTAATAAAAGTGCACATGGACATAAGAAGAAGTCACGTGTGACATGTAAACATTTAAAGAAGGTCAACTTTGACAAACCTCTCTCTCTCTCTTTCACGTCTGTTCTCTGTTACAGTCGGTTACATTCAGATGTGTTTTTAATGTGACTCTTCCGACATTTATGGAGCGTGTTATTATTCTAAATAACACACAATAACAACCTGCTGTTCTTTCTCAAGCCTCAATTCAGCTGATGTTCTTCATCACATAAACCCAGAGATGCTTTTTCCAAAATAACTTACAGTGCATTCAAGAAAGTCATTTTTCTTTTTTTAATCAGTGTCTGTGCTTCTTGTGTGGTTGTGTGTGTATATCATAGAAATATGAACCATTTTTATTGGATTTACAGCTTGGACCATTCTGTATATTGTGCAATTCTTATGCGGCTTTCACATAGGATGAGGAATGCGCTGTGCTTTGAAACCCATTCATTTCAGTAGCTCTCGAGCTTGTGCGCAAGCCGCGGTCAAAGTTCAAAATAGTTCCGCGCCCTATGTGAAAGCCGTATTAGGGGCGATTCACATTTCGCGTCTTTTACGCTGAATATTCATTATTGTAGACGAGGGGGCAAATAGGGGGCAATGCGGTCGCAATGCGCATGCGACGCTCACCGTTTTTCTAGGCGAGTCGGGGCTGCATCGAGTTGTCCGCATGTGCACAGCAGGTCATGTGACAAGAACCAACCAGCCAATATAGACAAGCTCAGTGAAGATGGAGACAAATATCCTTTGTTAATACCTCCTTGTCTTAACGGCTAATGTGGCCCATGGTTGCTCAGCGACGACAGGAGAGCGCAAAAAACCCAGAGAAAGCAGTGCGACTCGCGCTTTAGACACGAAATGTGAATCACCCTTTATGCTCCGTTTCCTTAATGGATTACGATTGAATGCCGCAACATCTGAAAGCGAGAGGGCGCTCTCGCGCAGAAACTCTGAATATTGGATACAGAAGATGAACGATTTACACGAACGAACGCACACACACACACACACACTTATTTTGATGCGTGAGACAGTTATTGGCCACAATGTTGTCTAGGCAACAACAGCCACTTCCACTTCCTGTTAGTATGTCCCAGTGCGTGCATATTGTTTTGCTACACACTAAATGTATACACTTTTTCCATTACAAAAACACTACATACTTTTAGTTCTTAGTATAAGTAGGTGATTGGGACGCAGCATAAGTTCCAGGAAATGCCAACGGTTATATCATCTATCGCTGTTCTTCAAACCTTTCCATGTATTTTCACGATAATAAAGTATATTTATGGTGATGATGTTTGACGAGTGTTGCTTTTTCAAATGCACATAATAAACGACTCAATCTGGTAGTGATTTTAGATCGAGCAGAACTTTCCACTGATCAAGAGCCGTGTTCATGGAAAAGCTGTGCATAAAACACAGAATCGATTTCAGAATCGTGTATAATTAGTGTGAATCCCGATATATTGTACAGCTATATGCCAGTTAACCACATTACAGTTACAACATGACATAACGTCGTTGTTATCAAATGTCTTATTCTGGGTTCTTCACGGCAGTTGAGAGAAAACTGATGTCATGCACAGATCAGTGAGTTTCTGGCGTTTAATTCAGCGATGCTGTTGGGTGTCATCTCACGTATTATCATATTAATGTCTGGACCATGAAAATAATCGAGTGCAGTGATGTGATGATAAATGCTTAAGTGAATGTAATTCTCCTGCAGGTCTAATGACCCAAAACATCTCTTAGACAATTATGAAACGCTCTCTCTTCATGTAGCGACACACGGACGCTGCATTTATTCATTTAACTCGTGTGAGGTTACCTATTAACAGCTGGATGATGAATTATTCTTCTGTGTTTAATACCTGAATCACAACACAAGCACATTCCCACAGCAAAACGTAAAAATCACAAACACACACAATCTATCAATATCAAACAAATCATTGAAATACAATTCAACTTCAATGCATTTCTGTCACTGCCTTCCTAGCAGATGTTTCTCTTGTTCTGACCAACGGGATCATGACAGCCCCATTTCTGTGTTTGTTTTGGATTTGCCATGTGCTCTCCCATCCTCTGCCTTAATCCCGCCCCCTTATCTCCTTATTCAATATCCCATCATTAGTTTATACCCTTCACCTGTTGCCTTCCCCATTTAAAGCCTGTGTGTTTTTCCCGTCTTGTCATTCCCCTGCCATGTCATGTCTTTAGTTAAAAGATGAACCTTGTGTTTATGGTTTTGGTTCGGTTTTCCCCCCTCGGGGGGTTTTTCTGTTCAGGTTTTGTTAATAAAGAGCTGTCTGCAATTAGGTTGTGTCCTTGTGCTAAAAACTAAAGAAGGATTTCATGGGAATGTTAGACAGCTGGTGATTCATGAATAAAATGCATTAGTGAATGACTTCACCCCACAAGAAATGCTGAAATGAGTCTCACGTGTGATGTATGACTGATGGATGAAACACTAGTTTGATTTTGTTGTTTGTCTGTCAGAAAGCGAGGGTTCTATCGCTCCGTCCAGCGAGTTGCTCGGTAACGGTTCAACCCTCAGAGTCTAGAAACATAAAAACAGATGTGTGTCTACAGGGAGCCTGCTGGAAGCAAGGCATGCTGGGATGCTTTTGGCTGTAAATGCTGGTGCGGACCACACGCTGATACAGCCTGGAACAAAAACAAAATAGAGAAACGTCTTCCAAACTTTCCTGAAATAAAAGATCTCTTGGAAATGAAAAGCAGAAGTGCCCGAATGAGATCCAACAGAAAGTTGCAAGACTTTTTATAAAACGCACGAAACCAACTGTTGTCAAACATTGACATTTACATTAACATTACATTTATTCATTTGGCAGACGCTTTTATCCAAAGCGACTTGCAAGTAGGGGAGCATAAACATTTTGTCAAAACATGATTTGTGTCTGGATGCACAAGTGAACCTAAAGAGCTTCTAATGAGTGAATAATGTACTTTATTATGTATTATAACATATGTCTGTTCCTCACGCAAAGCTCCTCAAAACACATATAGGGCCCTATCTTGCACCCAGCGCAATTGACTTTGTACACCGACGCATGTGTCATTCCTATTTTGCACCCGCGCAAAGCGCGCTTTTCCCTCCACAGAAGCACGTCGCTAAACTAGTGAATGAACTTGCGCTCCCTGGGCGGTTCAGCGCAAAAAAGGAGGCGTGTTCCGGCGCAAACAATCCCTGGTGCTATTTTGCTGTTCCATTAAACAATTGCGCCACTGACCAGAAAAAACCTAGTCTAAAGTCAGTGGCGCGTTGCGCGTTGTTCATTATGCTATTTTAAGGGCGCACGCTTGACCATAATGTATAGCGTGCACAACGCGCATACACTTTGCTCATGTAATCTACACAGATGCAACAGTTATTTTTGCAAATCATAAATTGTTACACTAAAAAAATATTAACACATGAGATGACGGAAATCATTGTGGTGTGCCACGAAGATGTGAAAAAATAGACATATATGTATATAAGGACATCTGACAAATTGGTTTGTCCGTCAAGAACCAGGAAAAAAAAATCGACTGAAAAACTGAAAAAACTGAAAGACTGAAAAAAAAAGACTGTGAAATCACCTTTACCATAATGTAAGTACATTAAAAACCTTAGTCTTCAACTTACCAGTTAAGTTGAGCTTGCTCATATTTTTGTCTTTTGCACAGTGAGATGGAGTATGTCTTGGGACAACGAATTAGACGCCGGAGGGAGAGGGTATACCGGCCCAGACAGATCTATCTCTCCCTCAGTGAGGAGGAATGCATAATGGAACTTGCGCACCTGCTTTTAAAGGGAATGTTGGATGACGCTCTGATTGGTTTATTTCACGTTACGCCCAAACCACACCTATGAATAATGAAGCTACTTCAGACCAACCCATTTTAGATTTGCGCCGGGCGCAAGAGCCATTTATCCCGCCGGGAAAATAGCAACAGCGCCGAGACCCGCCCACAAAGTTACTTGAGCTTCGCGCTTTGACACTTGCGTTTCAGATCGTTAAAATAGGGCCCATACTGTGATATCTAGACCAAAAGATCTATAAATACCGTATATAAGAATGCTTATAACCAGACCGATTTTGCCCCCCTTGACTCCCATAGAAGAAAAATTACTTTATCATTTTTTTGTCTTGTAAACTCAAAAGAAGATATTTTGAAGAATGTAGGAAAGCAAACAGATCTGGGGCACTCATGACTGCCATTGTTTTTTTCCTACTATGGGAGGGTAAGATCTGTTTGGTTATGAGCATTCTTCCAAATATCTTTCTCTGTGTTCATCTGAACAAAGACATTTATACAGATTTGGAACAACTCGACGGTGAGTAACATTTTTGGGTGAAGTATCCCTTTAACAAGCCGCAGAGTCGCTGCAGTCGAATGAACGGGTAAAAAAACCCTCCCCGACACGACAACACACAGAGATGCTGCAGAGATGCAGACTTTCCTACATCCTGGGAAAGTCCCCCGCAAATCCCAACAGGATCCACACAAGAAAGACATCCTGCAAAACTAGTAACACATCTGTAGTCAAGGGTTTCCTCTTGTCGGGTTCTCGCGGTGGCGTTCGCCGTTAGACCTGTCGGTTCCTGAGGTCACATCTCATTTACAGACGCTCTCATTAAACGGGTCATACATGTAATGTGTCTGAATTTCTGCATCATTCCCTGTAGTGTGTTTAATGATCCGTTTCCATCATAAAGAGGATTTAATCCTCATAATGATACACACGCACACACAGAGGATGTCTTTGGTTTAAGTGTGTGTGTTTGGGCGAGTGTGATGTTTAATTGGCTTTACAACAACGCAATCTCATCTATATTTTGGTGAGCGCGCAAATCTCAACATTGTTGTCATTGTGAGTGTTTGCTGCCTCAGCGTGTGTTCGTCTCTGCACATGAAGAAACTGTGCCAGAGGCCTTTTTCACAACTTCTGCCATTAAAGGGACACTTCACCCAACAATGAAAACCCTGTCATCATTTACTCACCCTCAGATTGTTCCTGACCCGTTTACATTTCTTTGTTTTGCTGAACGCATAGGAAGATATTTAGAAGAATGTCAGATCTTGACTCACATAGTACTTATTTTCCCTATTTTTGGGGGATAATGAACTCTCGAAGTGTTAAATTCACTCTTGTCCCAGAACTTCCGTTCAAACTCATTTCCGACACTGGCGTTTACTCCTCGTTTAATGCAAACCTTTTAACACATATTAATGTTTCATGTCCATTTATTTATTTATGGAGTCGCCTCATAACAAGCTGCTTCACACAAAGTCAAGTCGGCTGATCGTTTACAGTCCTGCATGCAATGACATCGTCACCGAGCGTCACGCTCTTCTTTATAAAGATGCTATAAAGGCTTCTGTGCTGTGATGGCACAGGTTCCCCAAACAACCATTCAGTCAAAGATTCTTAAAACAATCATTGCTTTGTGATAACTGTTTATACACTTTACAAAAAACAGTTACACTTTATTTTAGTGCCCGTGTTCCAGTGTAATTATACATTTAAGTACTGAGTAATAACAATTAACTACATGTACTTACTATAGGATTAGAATTTGGTTCAGGGTTAGTTACATGTAATTATGCATAATTTTAGTAAATACTATAGTAAATACGTGTAACATGTGTAACAAGGGCACCGTAAAATAAAGTGTTACCCCAAAAAATGAAATATTCTGTGGATGTTGTTCCAAATCTGTATAAATGTCTTTGTTCAGATGAACACAGAGAAAGATATTTGGAAGAATGCTTATAACCAGACAGATCTTATTGACTTCCATAGTAGGAAAAAATACTTGATCACTTTTTTGTTCTGTTGCACACAAAAGAAGATATTTTGAAGAATGTAGGACAGCAAACAGTTCTGGGGCACTTTTGACTCCCATTGGAGTTTTTCCTACCATGGAAGTCAATGGGGGGCAAGATCTGTCTGGTTATGAGCATTCTTCCAAATATCTTTCTCTGTGTTCATCAGAACAAAGACAACTCGAAGGTGAGCAGAATGAAGTATCCCTTTAAATGTTCGTTACAAATCGAATGTTTTAGGGACCTCTACTTTTAAAAGTGACTTTACTCCAGAGTGCAGACAACTAAAGACTAATGATGTAACCAAGTTGGCCCGATTAAAGTTGACATTTTCATGAACATGTGCAGTGATGATGTCACACCGCACTGTGATAATGTGGCCAGTGACTATTGTGACGTCACGTCAACAGGTGACCATATACATCTCTGTTCTTGACAAAATGACATTAGAGTACAAATATACACGCTGAAGAAGAAGTAAAGTGAACAGCTCGTACGCTTCTTCCATTCGACGTCTGAATCTTCTGTTTATATTTGATGTATGTCTGTGTTTCTGTTTACAGTGGTTGTGTGTTAAATCCGTGAAAGCGGATATGGCAAAAACAAACAACACACTTGCTTTTTTGTAAGTAATAGATTGCACAGTACACTAAAGCAGAAGCAACTGCACACATTGTATAGAAAACAAGTCTAACGTATGAAATGATCTGTCCGTCTTTATTGTGGCTACTCCAGAAGTGCTTTATGGTATGGCAGTGTCTGTCCGTTATTGTGACGCTCGTGTTTAATACAAAAGACGAACAAACCTCTTGACTCTGATGATCTGATCTCGCATGGGTTTGATATCTTGGAAGCTCTGCTGGTTGACCAGACTGTACACCAGAATGAAGCCCTGGCCGTTCTTGATGTACAGATCCCGCATCGACGCGAACTGCTCGGTGCCGGCGGTGTCCAGGATCTCCAGCACCGACGGGGACGAATCCACCTCGATCTCCTTGCGGTAGAAGTCTTCAATGGTCGGGTCGTACTTCTCGATGAAGGTCCCGGTCACGAACTGAACCGTGAGAGCGGACTTCCCGACGCCGCCGCTGCCGAGCACCACCACCTTGTACTCGCGCATTGCGCACCGACGTGACGCGCGTCCGATCGAGCCAGCAAACAGAGTCCGATCCGATCAGATGCAACGAGGAACTCGCGTTGAATATTGCAGAAGTCGAGGATACACTGAGCGAGCCATGGCCACACCGGCCGTGTTGCGATGCTCACCGAGACGCACAAAGAACCGATGCGCGGACTTCATGACATCTCCAACTGAACGCGAGCGCACGCACAGCCCAACATCTGCTTAAAGAAACGACTCTGCGCGCATGTTATAGGTCAGAATAAAGTCTCGCATCGCGTAAAGAACAACACAAGAGGCGTTACGCGTTCTTCCTAAGGGGTGTCATCATGTGGAGGTCCTTAAAGATGCTGCTGCGTTTCACGACACAAGGCGCACAAGCGCGACCTGACGCATTATTTCAGCCATCCTGTCTTAAATAACCCCGCATCCACATCTCACGGCGTCTCCGACCGCCATACTCTCGGGTGGAGACCTACTGAAGCCGAACCGCGCAGTCTGGCCTCTAAGATAGGTGTGCTTCTGCATCGTTGATGGACGGGACGTCCAATGGGCACCGAGGGTTGCCGTAAGCCGCGCCCGTGAGTTTCTATACGGCGACGTTGACTCCGGTGGGCGGGATTTTTGCCGTTAGCTCTGTTGGAATTGGTTGCGTGACTTGGCAAGCGACTTATCAGATGCGGCTGCCAGAAACGTGTCAATAAGTGATGGCTGGGGATGCTGTTCCTATGGCAACAGCGCCTGCATCAGTCCCTGAAATAGAAATCACCAGGGATGCGGCCATTGTGCGCACTGATGGAGGTACAGATTCTGATCGGTTGTTCACACAGTAATGACAGCAGAATGTATTCTGTCATCCGAGTCACAGACATCCAACGGCGTTTACTTTGTCTTTGGATTATATAAGATTGAAGCAAGCATCTAGTTACTAATGATGCCAGGCTGCTTTTTTTGGACGTATGAATCGAGTTCCCGTTAAACTCACACAGGTGTCCTAGAAGAGTGGAGATCATCACTTACATCGACACGTTTTACTAACATTCAATAATCACATGCCGTAGAATAATTGTATTGATCATTTTATAGTTGAAAATCAAACTTATTTTCTATGTGCTTCGTCCTTTACTTTCATGCTATTTAATTTAATGACACTCATAAAAATGTGTCTAAATATCTGCATAAATCTATGTATACAACATGCAATTACAATACAAAATAAATAACAAAAGACCAAAATAAATATGGCCAGAAAGCTATTTATGAACAGTCATTCTGACATATAAATATTTATAAAAGAAACATGAATTCTTATTAAATAAACCCCTATTAACGTTTCAGGTTGTAAAGATGCAATATAAAAACAAACACACAAACAACACTCGCGTTTTTTTATTTTTTATTTATTGGTTTTGTCTCAATAGATTTTACACTATTTTTCTGGAACCAAAAACATTTTTGACTATATAATGACATTAGAATAAATATATGCAGGGTAAATAAAAATGAATGATGGTGTGTGGTGGGAGAACATGCTTCTGCATTACTGATGGAAGTTAAGCAGCACAGCGTAAATACCCACAATCCTTTGAGTCTGACGTGACATCTCAAGAGCATCAAACCTCCCGGTGAAAATGTTGAGAAACAATAAACTCTTACATTTGTTAGTTATAGGTCCAGTATACTGGTATCTGAATGAAGATGTGATAAATTCTGTTGACACAGGAGAACACAAGAGAACAATGGACTAAAGGTAAGGCAAAGTGTTTGGGTACGCTGTGTCTGCTCAGTTTACAAAAAGTGCTTCTCACACCATCAGTCAACAGTGTTTCTCCTGCATGAGAAATCCCAAGTTAAAAACAAGAAATGTGAAGATGTTTTTTACTTCTGTAGTGTAGATAGAAACATTCGATATTTTCTTTTCTTAGATTAAATTGAAAATAACTTCTTATTTGACATAAAATACCATGCAAGATGCTTACAGAATATTTAGTTGTCTGGTGTAACAAAACTGATAAAAGAATCGTGATGTTTGATTTGTGTTTCACTGTGCATCTGTTTGAATGAACGTCTTACAGTTACATGAAATCAAAGTGCAATCATTAGATGTTGAACAAACCAGGACAATTTTCATAAATAATATAAAAGCAATCTTCAGGACTACTTGAGATCCTTTACATCATCATCTTCATCAAAAAGAAAAGGCTAGTCGATTGGACTGATATAATATTGTGGGACTGTTTCTTAAGTTACGTCACACTATTTGTAACCGGTGAGTATTTATGACTACATCTTAAACGTTACACCATTAAAGAGGCCGATAAATGCTACTGAAAATCTCCTGGTTATATCATCTTGACAAAAAAATAAGAAATGTTCCAATATCTGCTTTACAATCTAACATTGTACAGTGCTCTAGAAAAACAAAAAGAAACAAAAATCAACTTAACAATTACATCATTTACAAAAATACCAAAAATGTAGTATTTGCAACTGTAGGTTGCCACGGCAACAACTTAATATTATTATTATGAAAGAACTATTATACTACAGAGATTTTTCTATTATATTTTTTTGCTTTTTTTGTTCAATTTTAATCATTTTTTGGTAAAACATTACCTATACAATAAACATCTTTACATAACACAAGCAGATCTATAGCCCGGCTTGCGCTACGGCGCCATGTCCGGTTGCCTCAGAATTTGAGAAGCCGGCTCCTGATTGGCTGAGCTTACGGCAGAAGCCGTGGTAACCGAGGACGAGCGCACGTAGCTAAGCCGGGCTTAATAAATTACATTCGTTTTAAAATAGGTTACACCGTTGTTCTGTGACTAGTACTTAACAAAACAATACAATAAAATGAATGACAATTAAAATCATTTTAAATCACTTTCCACCTCAAAAATTACATTAAAACTGTAACTTTTGCAAAAAGAAAACTTTCGTGACTTAAAAACAACAAAGTTGTAAGACCAGTGCCATATTCCCGCTAAAGCAAACGTTTGTGTGGATTGTCGTTGTTAATCGAGCACCATGAAACACAGGATGATTCTGATTGGATAGCGCATGCACACGCACACACACACACGCATTCATGCATGCACATACACACGCACGCACGCACGCACACGCGTCACCGTCCATCACAAATGAGGGAGAGATAAAGAAGGCCGTGTGTATTCATTCATCCAGATTCCAGGTCAAATAAAACGGATTAAAGAACGCTGTTAGAAGAAAACGACAGTCCAGACTTAAAAAACAAAACCTCAAATCTTCTCTTTGTGTAAAACACACTGCAATGACAATCATCATGTTACAGACATTGAGCTCGTCCTGACCAAACGCAATTACATTTCCAATGTAAACTACTGGAATAAACAAAACAAACATTCTGACTATACGACGCCAACTTATTCCATCTTCAGGAGAAAATGATGTTGAACATTTTCAAAAGCATGTGATGATCTTTTTTTTTTCTTCTCAAATTGGCCAGGATTTTTTGGGAGCTTTGCTTTCGTCACCATACAGTTTTTTTTACACCCGACCGCACATAGTCGATCTTTTCAAGACGCTTGCTGTGTAAAATATATTTTTGAGGCACTTCTACTGTTTATCAAATAAAACAGGTTTAGCGGCGAGGGTGCACTGCCCTCCGTTCACCACGTGTCGAGTCTACGGTGACGTCACGTGTCCTGCGCCTCGTCCTCGTTCATTTCGTCCAGACGCCGGTTTAGTCCGTCCGGCTCAAGACTCGTGTGAGATTACAGCAGCTCTCCAGTTTATAATGAAGCCCTTGGCACGGTACAGAAGCCACGGTCGACTCCCGGATGGCCAGTGTTTCCACACAGACGCATCGAAATCATTCACCGTCCATAAAAAACAAAACCAAAAACCATCAAGTAGGCATTAGACGCAGTCCTTCGTCGAGACGTTTTCATGGCACGAGGTTCGCCGCATTCACACCTCCGAAACTGATGAAGTTTGGTGTTCGACGTTGAATGCGCTTTATTGAGTTGTAAACCGTTCTTTGGCCGTTGGGAATGAAGAGTCGCGGGTGGACGAGCGGGATAACTTCCGGAAGGAGGCATGCGAGCGCATTTCCACCAGTAGACATTCAATCGATCTGCAGACATCTTTTCGTCTGCCCTGTCACATTCAGATTGTTTGTTTGTTTCTCAAATGAAATCAGTCCCGTGTCCTCTGCGTTGAGGATTGTTAAGACAAACTCTTCAGGAAGCGTCCTACGACTCAAGACGATCCGGCACTACTCCCAACAGTGCAAACGTCTTTTGTTTTTCGCCCGTTGTTGGGTGTGCGTTGTGCATTTGATTTGATTAAGAAATATGGGAGAAAAGTACACATTATCTGACATCAAGTCATTCAAATGAATTCTCACGTACTGTGTGTCTCTATGAAACGTGCTGTACATCGACATACATCTATACATCCATATATATTTATATATATATTTTATATTGTGTGATTTTTTGTTTGATAATCTATTCAGCAGCCGGATGTTTGTGGAGAATAACAGGTATACTGTGTTTGTGTGTGTGCGCTTGGTTTGGTTTACTCGTTAGCATGCAGGTTGCTGTAGTTCTATAGGGGAGGGCAGGTTGTATTTACACTGGGATGTTTTGGGGTATCTCAGAGCGCTTTCCTGACAGCCCAGTCCTCTTCTGTGGTTTATTTCAGGATGATCTGCACAAACACAAGCAGAGAACAACAGACAGCCGTTAGCCGTGAAACACACACGTCTGGAGTGGTTAAGGGCGCATTGCATTGTGGGATAGAGAGCTTCATATGAGTGTAGTATGACAACGTCTGCAAATGTTCTTATTAAAGATGGGACTCGGCAAAGTCTTGTGATCCCAGTACAACATCTCACGTCATTCCTGTTGTGTTGTGCTACATTATTATCGACTGTGAACACAACACTGATTCGACATTTTCTTAAAAAAAAACATGCAATATCACACCATCATATATCATATAATTCGCTTAGATTTCCAACTCTATGGCACGTCATATCAATCGTGTTGTTTTTATTACCTAAAGTCATTTGTAAATTAAAACATGAGAGAGGAGCGGGCAGAGCGACACCCAGCAAACGTATTTAATGAAAGAGTAAAATCAGAATAAACAGCAGGAGCGCTGACGTCAGGCCAGATGGTGATGTGGCGAGTGATAGCTTGAGACACCGCGGCATGATGGGAAAGCAATGCGAAAGAGAGAGAGACAGAGAGAAGACATGCAGGACAACAGAAACTGTGTGTAACTGATCTGCGTGTGTGTTGAACCAGAAAGATTTATGTGATGTCAGTTAAAAGAACAAGAACTATTCAATAGTGTGCGTAGAGTGATGTGCGTCCAGCAGGGGGCGCTGCTCACCTACATCTCACATAAACAACTCGGCTCACTCCAAAACATGAACACAACATCAGACTCTCAAGGTCAAAGGTCAAACACTGACTGCTGCATATCACCTTAAAGGGATAGTCCACTCGAAAATGAAAATTCTGTCATCATTTACTCAACCTCAGGTTGTTTCAAACCTGTATACATTTCTTTGTTCTGTTAAACACAAAGAGAGATATTTGGAGGAATGTGAGCAATCATCCACTACCATAGTAGGAGAAAAATATTGTATATTTTTTTGTTCAGTTGAACACAAACAGTTCTGTGGCACCTTAGATTACCATCTATTTTTTCCTACTATGGGATGTCACAGAATTGAAAATTGCTCACATTCCTCCAAATATCTTTCTCTGTGATCATCAGAGCAAAGTTATTTATACAGGCATGAAATGAGAATTTTTGGGTGAACTAAAAAAAAAACAGCTTTATTATCTCTCCTGTGTAATACACAGCTCTCTCTATCATTTCTTTCTCTTTTCTGTCTCTCGCTCTCAGTCTTTATTCTTTCTGTTTTGTCTCTCTCTCTATTATTCAAGTCATGTGTCTGCAGTGATGCCTCGTGTCTGTCTGTCTGGATCTGACGCAGGCAAACACAAGATGAAGAAAGCCTCTGTAGATTTGTGTCTCTCAAGAGTGTTGATGTCTTCTTTTATTTCTGTCATCGATTAACCTCCAGAACAAGACACATGATTAACTAAAATTCTGTTTCATTTTGTTTACATGTTAAAGGGGTCATATGACACGGCTAAAACGAATATGATGGTTTGTTTTAGATTTAATGCAATGTTTATACACGATTTAAGGTTCAAAAATGCTGTATTTTCCACATACCGTGCATGTTTGTATCTCCTCTTTGCTCCGCCATTTATGAAACGCGCTGATTTTTAACAAAGCAATTGAACCTGCCCACCTTACTTGCGTATACATTTGGGCGGTCTTAGTCAAATCAGACCACCAACTGACGTAGATTTTTACGTGTCTAATACATGCATGGTTTTCACGCCATATGACCCCTTTAAGGTTCAGGGTTGAGCTGTTGTGCTCTGTATTGTCGGTAGGGGGCGCTGATGATCCCCAACATGTTTGGCTGGAGAGAGACCCTCAGGAAACAGGTTTCGATTTCACGTGATAAGTCTACAAATAACCCTGAACGTCCCAGATCCTGACTCCAGAGAATATTCTCTGCAACAACAGGAAACGTCCGCTCGCTGACAGGAAGAGTCCGGTTAAAAGCCCTTCGAGTCTCCTTCCTCGACCCCTTATGAACAATACTGAAGAGAGGGAGCGGTCCGGGCTGACCCCAAACCAACCCACAAACAGCGCGGTGACGTATGAAAGAAACCGATGGCAATTATGTGTGTGAAGTCTCTCATAAACATGTGCGGATGAGGAGAATCTCTCCGCATCAAAATAAAGCAAGGACATGCGGATCAAAACAAGAAATAATGCAACACAACACAACTACTGTTTGCCAATGTGTGAGCTCTGAATAAGCACCCATCCGTCCCCAAATGAATCTTTCCTGGCGACCGAATTTAGAGACACAATGATGGGTCGCCATGGCGACGGCGGCAGAGTGCTTGTTCAGAGCTCGGGGATTCATGAAAGAAAGCTTTTAAAAGGAGCAAACCTGATTGGCTGGTGCTGTTGTTGCGTAGGGGACACTTGTGGCAGGAGTTGTTGCGCCAGAGACAGTAGCAGGCGTAGCACTGTACATCATGGGGACTTTTTCAGGAAGGGAACCATGGAAGCAATGAACAGGTAGGTGGAGCATTATGGAAACCGTGGCAACAGGTGTTTGGCAGGGTTGTTTGTTTGTTTGTTTGTTTTTGGTTTAGTTTGTTTGCATGGCGTGTATAAACGGAGCAGCGAGCCACCGTTCGGTTACACCAGCAGATGGCATGCAACCACAATGCAAAGCGAGAGAAGCGTGAGGGGAAAAATACAAACAAAAAGAAGCCGAATTATAATCACATATGCATTACCATAATCACCTGTGTCTACACGTGAAACTATTACACGCTGCACGCTTTCTGGTGTCAGACTATAAAGAATAAAAATGACGATTTGTGATACAAGACAATGGCCGTGTGCTTTTTAATACAAATCATTAATCGTTATTATGCATCATCAAATAAACACAGACCTTCGTGTACTTGCCACTGTAAATCATTTCTAATGAATGGCAAAAAAGGAAATACTGTAAATGGCAAAAAGCCCAAAAAGAGAGGGATGGAGAGAGAGAGAAGAGAGAGAGAGAGAGAGACTAAGAGAGAGAGAGAGGAGAGAGTAACAGAGTGAGAGAGAGATTAAGAGAGAGAAGAGAGAGAGAGAGAGAGACTCCTAGAGAGTGAGAATGAGCTCATCCCTCTCTCTCCTCCGCTTTCGTCTTCTCTCCTGCTCTCTCTCTCTCTCTCCTCTCTCTCCTCTCTTCTCTCTAACGGGCTCCCTCCTCGTCGTTCTCTCATCCCGCCCTCTCTTCTCTCCTCTTTCGCGCGCCTCTCCTCTCGCTGCGCTCTGCTCTCTCCCCTCGCGCGCGCTCGCCTCGCGTGCGCTTCCTCCGCGCTCCTTTCGCGCTGCGCGCCGCGCTGCGATTCTCGGCTCGCGCGCGCGTCGCCGCGTGCGCGCGGCCCGCCCGCGCGTGGCGTGCGTGCCCGCCGCGCGCTCAGCTGCTGCTCGCGCGCCGCTAGGCCCGCGCGCGCGCGCGCGCGCTCCGCGCAGCTCTCGGCGCGCGCGCAGCCCTGCTGCGCGCGCGCGCTCGTCGCGCGCGCTGACCGCGCGCGAGCGCGCGCGCCTCGCGCGCCGTTGCGCGCGTCGCGCCCGCCCCGCGCTTTGCGCGTGCGTGCCCCGCGTCGCGCGCGCTCGCTGCTCTGCGCGCCGTCGCCTCCGCTCTAGACTGTTCATTCTACTCTAGGGCTCTCTGCTTACTCTCCGTCTCGCTCATCTCTTCTCTCTCTCTCCTCTCTCCTCCTTCTCTCATCTCTCTCTCTGCTCTCTCTCTCGCGTCTCTCTCTCCTTCCCTTCCTCCTCCTCTCTTTCTCTCCCTTCCCTCTCCCCCCCTACCCCCCTCTATACGATTTCTATTTAGTGACCTGTATTATTTATAGACTATTATTTCCACACCAATCAAGCTATATATAGAGATCTAATGCAGTCGTTTCTGCCTTTCTCTCTCTCTCCCTCTCTTCTTTCTCTTTCTTTCCCTCTTTCTCACTCTCTCTTTCGTTTCCTCTCTCTCTTCGCGCGTGCGCGGGCGCGCGCCGCCCGCGCGTGCGCGCGGCGTGCGTGCCCCCCCACGCGTCCGCGCGCCGCGGATGCGTTTCGCGCGCAGCAGCGTCGTGTGGCGACGGAGGCCCCGGAACTCCCGCGCGCTGCTCGCGCCCCGCGCGTGGGCGGCTGCGTGCTTGCCCCCCAACGGCTCCCGCCAGATGAAAAGAAGAAGCCAAGAAAACAGCCGAAGGCAATAATAGACACGCTCACCCCGAGTTTAAACACGTAAAGACCGAGAACGGCCCTCTATGAAGCGAGAGAAGTGAGTTAGAGAGAGAGTTGTGACTCTTGCAGGTGAACAGAAGCTCTGACAAATCAATCAACAGGTGTTATGACATCACCATCATCATCGTCCAATGAGCTTCAGGTTCACCTGTAAGAGCGACTGATGTGAGGCAGAACACACACACACACACACACAGATCGAGGAGGAACCTACCAATGCTGCTAGCAGGAGCCATGCACAGAACTGACCCTGTGAGCATGCAGTCAAGAGTGAAGAGAAGTTAATAAAGAAAAACAAAAACACATTAGACACACAGCCAGAGACCGCCATAGAAATCCAGATCACCATCATTCCCATTAAAAGAACGAAACAACTGCAGGGAAGTATTCCGTGACGGATCGATACCGGGCCACGGTGAGAGGACAGGAGCTTAGCGTTGTGAAATTAGAGCAGAAGAAGAGGTCATGCCTTGAGAGAAAACAACAACGACCGCTTGTGGGCGTGAGATCAGAAAATACACGACAAGAGATTATACAGCCGGACCGAGAAACACTGGAGGATATATACGTTAAACAGCCGCATGATATAACATACGAATGTTGCCGCCTTTCCAATAGATCGATGTGCATTCTCAAATGATCCTAACCAACTAAAGAGCTAGTATGTGTAAAGTAAAGCATGTTAAAGAAAATCATCTCTAGAAACGACGTAATCATACGCTCGAGTGGCTTCTGTAACTGGAGTACGATCTACAAAGTTTCAGGGCGTCTTAAAGGGACAGATCACCTAAAAATGTTGACGAATAACCTGTGCGAGTTTCTTTCTTCTGTAGAACACAAAAGAAGATATTTTGAAGAATGTCGATCATCACTGTATCATACCGCTAAGACGAAGTAAATTTAGTCAGTCTGGTTTATCCGTCAAAGCTGCGCGAGAATGGAATACTATAACATTTACATTTACATAATAGATCTCTTATTGAATACTATAAGATATTTATAAACATAAGCTTTATTTAGGGTTCAATTGAAGAATTGGTCAACACTAGAATCTTATATCTGTTAGCTATCCTATTATTGTTTGTATTTTATTTGCATTGTCTTTAATCGATCCTATATTGTTTTCAATAGACTACTGTATGATTTGTATTTCTAGTATTAATTTTTAAATCAATTGTCTTTATAGTGAGTTCTTGTCCAGGGTCTATGGACGAAAAATAGCCTTTGGCTAATTCTGCTACATTTACCGGAATGTTTTATTAATGTCCGTATTAATCAGACAAAACTGAAACCACCGAGACATTTCTCGAAATATCTTCTTTTGAATGACTCGTATACTGATATACTCGCATACAGACTCCAGATTTGCACTTTAAAGAGGTGTTAATGCGACACATGCAGGAGGGCCGAACAGCTTCGGTAAAGACGCCACACCGGGAGGGAGAGGGTGCGTGACGTTCAGGGATTAATGGAAAGCGGTGAGGGGCATGTGGTGCGTTTACCTGTTGGAAAGAAGGTGGGCTGTTGGAGCTGAGCGTTGGCCAGGGCCTGTTGATAGTGAAGGATGCTGGGATTGTAGAACGTGTTCGCCCCGTTACTCTTCTCCATCGCCTGTCTCTTTGGTAGAGGATGCAGGACTCCGTGAGGAAACGCCTGGACGTGAAAACACACGTGAGGAGTGCGTTAAAGCACGCACGCGTCGCGCATTCAGTCGTGTTTTACGTCACTAAATACGTCACAAAAGTTTAGACTTTACACAGTAAAGCTACTTTAGCACACACACACATGTGTATATATATATATATATATTGAGTGATGCTCATTTCTACATACATGTAGTTTTGTGACGTTTACTGTTTTCGTACAACAACACACAAAGAAGCCAAATTAAATTCTGTGAGTGGCTACAGTACATTAAAAAGCTACATGCAAAGCAAAAGGTGAAAGGTCATAGTACCAGATCTACAGATGCCTCGAAGGGTCGCTTCATTGCTTTGGCAGTCGACTGAGTCTTTAAATAGCAGGCAGCGAGCACATGATGGCAGTGGGCCAATGGGATTCAAGCGTATTAACATACAGGTAACAGCAAGCAGAGGTGCATCATGGGACAGCATTGCATTGTGGATAGGTGAGAAGGAAAAAACAAAACAAAAATAATCTGAATGCAGTATACCACATACGAAACAATAGGCATGCACATAAACGCAAAAAACTCCCGTCGAAGAAACGCTATCATACATCACTACCGTCTACATTAGTACGGAAGCAAAAAAAGCATCTACGGTACCTTTGTTAAAAGCGTCAGAAATAAACATTTACCGATAAAAAACAAAACACACTAACGGGGTCGTAGAGATTAGTATGAAGTATGCGCTCGGAGTCCTCTTTATTACACACAGACAACCTCCAGACAACCTTTGGCACTCAATAGAGTGTGTGAGTTTGTTCTGTGGTCTCATGTTGGCCGGCGCTTTTAAACAGAGCAGAATGTACGGCAGGCATTTCTTTGCATTTGACCCTCGCGGCCACACAAAGCTTTAATGGCTCGAGCGGGTCAATACCGATGCAACGTTGACATCTCTGTCTCGGCGTCATGAGTTTGACTTCCACACACACAGTGAAAACACCGTGACATCTGAAAAACACCGGCGCGATGCGAAATGCCTTCCGTCACATTCGTTTCTGATTTCATCAACACGACATCAAATGTAAAGGTCAGCACAAAAAAAACACCAACAACAATTGTTTTGAGTGACGACAGAATGTGGAGCGCTGTTTATTATTATATTCCGATAGACGTTCACTTTCAGATGTGATATTGACGGTTTGTGGCCCATCATCTGCTCGTTTGTTTCTTAACTTTTCCTATAAGATCATGTAAATGTCATGTATTGGGGCGTTTCAGACTACACCTGATTTAAAGGGACGCTTCACCCAAAAATAAACATTCGGTCATCATTGACTCGGCTTCAAGTTGTTCCAAATCTTTATAAATGTCTTTGTCCTGATGAACACAGAGAAAGATATTTGGAAGAATGCTTGTAACCAGAGAGATTTTGCCCCCCATTGACTCCCATAGTACAAAAATGTGGGACAGCAATGACGACCATTGTTTTTTTCCTACTATGGGAGTCAAAGTCTGTCTGGTTATAAGCATTCTTCCAAATATCTTTCTCTGTGTTCATCAGAACAAAGACATTTATACAGATTTGGAACAACCCGAAGGTGAGAAAATGACGGCAGAATTTTCATTTTTGGCTGAAGTTTCCCTTTAAATATTTTCTGGCTTCAGGTTTTATTAATCACAAATAAAACGCCATGCAAAAAACATGACTGATGGGATGGAAAATAACCCGAACGGGCAGCAAAATATTAAGAGGGCCATGCAAAACACTTCAAGTCAGAATACTCAAATAAAATCTTGAATGAAAAAGGAGAAAAGACCGTTTCGATCTCGTAGTCACAGATGACATATGGACTGATGAAAGATAGCGCAAGTCTTCAGGACAGATGGAATATATTTTATAGACGATTAAAACATCTACACTTAATCTCAGACCTGACTGTCGACTGCCTACTAAAAACAACAACAACCCTACATGACGTTACTAAAGCTAATGACACACAATAGAAATATACAATAAACGAATAATGAATGTAAAATCATTACACAGAATACTTCACAGCAGTGCTGCAGTTTCACATCTGGACCGCGTGAGGCCTTTACACAGCCTATATATCACTTTATTTACTTTATTTTATGAAACCTTGCTACGTATATGGAACAAGCGTTTTATAAAAGCAATAAGCCCTGCGAAGCAATGCATTTTATAACAGCCAAGAGGGTTTTAATGACTCCGTGCCACAATGCCCTTCGCTGTTATAAAATGCACTGTAACCCACTGCTTCTTGGGGCTTATTGCTTTATTAATGCACGACGTGGAGGCCAAGAACCTCGTGACCCGAAGCGGTTGCCTCTGCGAAGTGCATTAAAATCCTAGCTGTGGATTATCCTGCTTATACCATGGTCATTTGCCAAGCTTTTATTGATGTTTACATTGTAATTTTAGATCAAACAATATTTCAAATGTAATCAAAGCTACCCGTGCGTTTTAATGCACAGCTTCCAGCCAATCAGAATCGAGTATTCAAACAGACCAGGGTAAAATGTTTATATTATTTACGTTATAATACTTTTAGATCTGTTCGTGAAAATACTCTATCAATAAATATCATTAAAACGATCTTTAACGTCAACATCCGGCTTTTTTCCGGAGCATTGTGGGGTTGACATCTCTACACCAGACGCAGTGACCAGAACTACCTTCTGAAACAATGTCCGAGTAAAGAGAAGGACGGTTGTATAATCTACATGATGATGACGGGGTGAAACTGGAGGATTTGATACGGAAAGTCTTCCTCCCACCGCCAACATAAAGAAGCATTAAAATAAAACACCATCCACCCACCCGGTGTCTTTATTGTACACAATTACATAATCTTCCGCCGAGAGAAAACAAACACAACATCTCTATCTATGACTTTTAAACCCGTTTTTCTGGGTCTCTGGATTGATGCTTCTGCATTCTCAAACTCCTGCTCGGTTCTCTGTGCTGTTATAACAGAGACGTTCTGCCTGCAGACTAACAGAGCTTTACACACCGGCCACAGTCCAGCGGCTTATTTTCATCTGTGTGTTTCTGGTTATGACCGGTTAGCCGCCCTCGAGTCTTGCTCTCGTCAGAATAAAAAATAAAGCAGCGGTTAAAGGTAGAAAGAAAAGGCAAAATAAGGCACAAAGCAAAACCAAGCGGGTGAGTAAAGCACACTAGCGTAACCTACACTGCGGGAGCTCAACACACTCTCATTATCAATAAGAAAAAAACACACAACGGCTCACAACGTTGTGTTTTATCACATGAGATCGACATCTGTAAATGATTACATCATCTCATCTGCCGTCTCTCATTCAATAATGTTGAGTTACTTGTGTCGATTATATTAAGAGTGATCTGAGAGAACTAGATCACGCTAGTCCTGTTCACACGTATGATCTAGTTTTAGTGTGAACGCATGTCATGGATGAACGTGAACACCCGTGTCAGTTGGACATGAACATCTCATCCATCTCCTTAATTTAATCTTCAGTGATTTTCAGGAATCCGAGCTTCTATTGGTCAGACAGATGAGCAGTCGGTGACCTTGTGCGGTCAAGGGTGTGAGCGAAAAGCTTTTAAGCCATCACGCTTATTAGATTAATATTCTACTGCTAATAATGATAGCATCCATAATACCAGACGCAGATTTACATCACGTTCTCAAGAATTCTCCCTGTCTTCGCCCTGTTTAACAGGCCTAAAATCCTCCCGGGACGAGATCGGGGATTCCACATAGATTTGGCCCACAACCCCGCCCAGACTCTGAAGACGGGTCGTGGCGATATAATAATAAAGCAGTGCTCCACATTTAATGTGTTAACATCATCTGAAGGTTTGACGGTTCTAAGCACTGCTCTGTTTATCGTTCTATTACTCACGATCGCTTCACGTCAGGATGCGTTTTTGTGCGAATCTCACCATAGCTGCAGCGGCGGCCTGTGCTGCGACGGCCGTCTGGTTGGCCTGATGCTGCGCTGCTTTGATCTTGGCCTGCAGGTGCGCGGGTGGATGGAAATACTTGCACTTCTCACGTGAACATCGGCTCTTGATGAAGTCCATGCAGACGGTGACCGTGTTGTCGCTCGTGTCGATCATGGGGCTGTCGCTGGGATGAGCGAAGCGACAGTCAGTCTCGCCTCGAGCGCAGTTTCCCCGCTGAAACTCACGGCACACCTGCACACGCGTGTAAGAGAACAAACACAGACGTGAGTCAGACCTGTACCCAAACTTTTTGACAACGTGATTTTACTGCTGTTTACTATGGTAAATACTCACTTTCAATCTATTTATTTTGTTTATGTTGAATAATGCTGCTGCTGATCTATTTCTGACCTTCATATATGACAGAGAAAGCTCTGGCATGAACCTCTAGATGGCCCAATCATATAGTCTAAACCAATCTGACATAATAACTGTACCACACAGCTGATTGGTTCCTTCTGTATCAGCAGCCAATGAGCTTGGTGCTCATCGTTTAAATCTTGGCTTTGTCGTAGCAAGCAGCGCGCTTTAGAAACCCTCCTCCTTCCCCAGCTCCACCCGTATAGATCTGCTACAAGGTCTTTATGTACGCTATACTGGGTTTATTCATATATGTTATATGTGCAGCAGCAGTAAGTCGCTGTACTTGCTAGCCACAGGAGCAGCGTAGCAGATCTATTCCGCCATATACATTTATGTGTCATGTATGCTACCTTGCTTAAACATTATCTCATGTCAAATGTTTTGATGTCAAACCAGTTTAGGATTTTTAGACACCCCTTAAAAGTGTGAAAGAGATTTGACTCCAGATAAATCATTATTATTGATTAATAATCCCTTTTAATAAATACAATGAGATTCAAACTGAGCTCTGTAGATCTCCGGTTCAGACTGGATTTGGTTCATCTCAAGAGAAACCTGATTGGCTACCTCGAGTTTGTCAGTACGCAGGAGCTTCTGTGTAGAGGAGGAGCTCTGCATGTTGATGGGCGGGCTGCCCGGGACGATGACGGGGGTGCTGGGAAGCATCTCAGTGGGGACGAGACCCATGCTGTGACTCATGGGAGTCAGATACTGTGCGTAACTGAGACCAGGATTTGAGCCCATAGCTTGACTGACGGAAAAGGTAGGCTGTGAAAGAAGAATACATTTTATTTATAAACAATTTGTCATGTAAAACACAGATTTAACGAGAGCGCGTGCGGTCTGTCTTGTTCTTACCACTTGTTGCATGGTTGTGCCGGGGATCATGAACTGCATCTGTTGGGCGAGCATGGCCGCTGCCGTCTTCTGCTGGATCAGATTATTGCGTCCATTGATCTCAAGCTGAGTCTTCAGATGAGCCGGCGGGTGAAGATACTTACAGTTCTCCCGCGTGCACCGACCCTAAAACAGGAAGAACACACACACATAAGAAATCAAATCATCTCTTTAAAACTGAAGTCATAATAATGTTCATGAACGAGTCAATCATGGTCCTCGCAAATTATGCAAGGAATCGATGATTTTATTGATGCATTGCTTGTCTATGAAGCACGGCTCTGGGATCAGTAGGAAATGCTGCTCGATCTAAAAGCAGTGCGAGTTTGAGTCGCTTATAACACCTGTCAAACATGATCATTATAATAATACTTTATTATAACGAAAATACCGGATGAGGCTGGAGGAACAGTGATAAAAACATGTCCTTAGGCATTTCCTAGAACTACGTGTGTTATGGTCTTCTTCTGCAGTGCGTATTTGGAGTTTCTGCACAAGAGCGCCCTCTGGATGCAGCAGCATTTTGCCGTACTTCATTCACAAGTTGTGCATAAATCACGTGATATATATTTTCCATTAATCGTGCACATCCCTAGTATCCACTTTCGATTGTGTTTTGGAAAAGCTCAGTTTTCATTGACAAAAACGCCGTCTCAGTGTGGACGAAAAGCCAAAACGGAGAGAAAAAGATGCGGACAGGGTGTAAGTGTCATGAGCTATAAAAGAGCAATCCCTGAGCAATAAGAGATGTCATGAGACAGATGGGTTCTTCAACCTGAAATATTCATTATAGAGGCCAAAGTTAGAAGTGTATTCTGCAAGGTCAAATGTGTGTGTTCACTGCAGGAAGAGACGTGAGAATCACAGGAGGAGGACGAGTGAGTCCACACATACTGCACACATACTGAGAGAGAGAGAGAGAGAGAGAGAGAGAGAGAGAGAGAGAGAATGCACATGATGATGATCCACCTCGAACACAAATACACAATAAACGTACAAAACAGGCGACGCATAATAACATCCCAAGTATTCTAAAAGTCTGATATTATAACGAACAACATCACTGAGATTATTTCAATATCAACACAAAAAAAAAACTTATATTTATTGTGATTTTTTACATTTGGCTTATTAAAAGCACATGAACTAGATCAGAAAATATTGTAATATAATTCAAATATATTCGTTCGGCAGATGCTTTTATCCAAAGTGACTCAAGATCCAATCTACGCATTTTAAACTGAAGCAATGCTCTACCAATCCAACAACATGAACACATGTTCTGAATGAGCATCTTTTATATAAACTGAATCGCTGTTAAAGGCACGTGTGTGATAAACATTAATTCTTATGGTTTCACTGCATTGTTGCAGTCGAGTCTTCAGATGCGTTTGCAGGAATCTGCGCAGTCAGCACATCTGAGGTTTTACTTGCTTACTGCACGCTGGTTTATGACAGCGAGGATAAGAACACGAGGCTTGTTCCCTACTCGGATAACAGCATTGGATGATAATGTGAAACTGAATCTAAACCTCACATCACCGTCATCTTCAATGAGCTCAGAAAACACATCATCACACATTTACACCACTTCACTGCGTTTCAATGCTTTCCTTAATAAACCACAATATCCGAGTTTTGTTCATTAATAAAAATCAGCTGATTCTTTCTCTTTGAGAATCCATCGTTCATTGTGAATAATGAGCTTGGCGTTATAAAAAGAAACAAAAACCTCTGCTTTATCATGAGCTTCAGCCAGGATTATTATTATTAACAACAACTAAAACTATTGAAACATTTCTGTTGATATCAAATATAACATACGCCTAAATGTTATCTGACAAATGTAAACTAAATGAAAATGAGAAATGTTGCTCTGGCAATAAAATAAAATAAGTTTAAGTTCAGGCATTAAAAGAATGGTAACACTTTACAATAAGGTGCTATTAGTTGCATGTTAGTTCATAGTGTATTAACAAATGTTAACAGTGACAACGACTGATTTTAATAACGTATTAGTAAATGCTGAAACTAACATGAATAAATGCTGTAGAAGTAATGTTCATTGTTAGTTCATGTTAGCTAATGCATTAAACAATTGTTAACAAATGGCACCTGAGGGTTAGGGGTTACATTGTAAAAAAACAGTAAAAACTGTACAATTTACAAAGAAAACAGTAGGAATGTAATTTTACAGGGAAAACAATTATTTTACTGTTTATTTATGGCGCCTCAGATTTCTTTTTTTTACAGTTAATTTTTTAAATACAGTCAAAAGCTAAGAAATTAAAGAAAATGTGGAAAACAATTTATATATATCCTTATGTCCTATAATTTTACAGAGAAAAACAAATTACGGTATATTTCTGTTTTTCCAGTTTAGAATAATAACACTAAAATAATTAACTGAAAATAAATAGCAATATTTAAACTAAATAAATACATATTAAAATAAAAAAAGGGTTAAAAATGAAACCAAAATGAACAGGAACATTTAAAATATAAAAGAAGCTAAAAAAGAAATTAATAAAATCATTATTACAAATAATTAATCATAAATTAATTACAGAACTGAGTAACTGAAGCATCAGACCAACATGTTGACATCCGTTTTAAAAGCGGTCTAGACACTCAAGACGTGTAAATTATCAAACATTCAGTGCTTTAATCTACAGGATCAGAGATCTACCGTATCAATAACAGTGATGCCAAAACCTGACAGGTGTTAAAACCAATCAGTCCATCTCTCTCTCTCTCTCTCTCTCTATAATATAATATAATATATAATTGATTGACATTCAGAGCTCCAGTGGTTCAGAGATACTGGGATTTTAAGGGATGTGTATAAACTCTTATTAAGAGGAGAGTGCTGATTGAATAACGAGAGATGAGAGGATCTATTTTTATCGGTGAAGACGACAGGATTGGCTCTGATCGACGACCACAGGAAGCTTTGCCTATAGGCTGTATCAGATGACCTATCCCTGTCATGATACACAATACTGCAACACTGAAGACACACACACACACGATTTAGAAAAATGAGACGTGATAACAAGCTCAACCATTACTGGAGGAAAACGAGAGTTTGTGTGATGCTAAGAGAGAGGTGTGAGGATCTATAATGACACGGATCCCTCTGTTTGATAAACGCTGTGTTTCACACTATCAAAAATGGACGTCTTGGATGACATGAGGGTCGGTAAAAAAGCATAAAAATGTACTCCTAAAGTGAACTATTCCTTTAAACACTGAACAATTAAAACGTGACTGAGCGGATGAATCTATGACACTGCACTTTTTTATGCTTCCAATCAGCTGTGAGCATCATTCTGCTATCGGGTAACCAAAAGCTTTCAGACGACAACTTAACAGCACTTACTGTGAACCCTGAGAAACATTCAGCCCTTCACCACCTGATTCATTTCAAATTAAACACGAGAGCTCAAATCAATCCCAGAGAGAGTTGGGAACAATGTCAGTAATATCACAGAGAGACTTAACCCAATTCATTTTTCTGCGTCAGAATTCCCATTCCTCATCCGTGTTAACCCGTGTAAGTGAGGTCAAACTCAAGTTGACTTTATTATCAATGGAGAATTTCTTTCTCATCAACAATGTGATTTTCCCAGCAGAATAAAATCTCCACACATTATTACTAATCATCTAAACGCGGTTCTATTGTCATTTACAGAACAAAAGTTGATTTAAAGGCCTTAATAATCGTTTTATTTGTTATCGTGTGCACAAATGTCAATGACCAAGATGTCTGCCATTAGACTGAAAAATGAATTTAAGACATGAGCTAAAACAAGATATGAAACATTACATAAATTGTTTAGTCCAGTGGTACATTTATAATCTAATCTCTTGAGATCAATCTGTCATATACAGGTATTTTTTGCTTCTTTATATATAGCTTGTATATATTTATTAACTATATCTATCATACTTTACACATTATCTTACCTGTCCTTAATGTACAGTTTGGGGGGGCTGTTCTTTGAATGGGGTTTACAGGGGGGCACGACCATGAAAAGGTTGAGAACCACTGGTTTAGTCTGATATCTTTATTTATTCTACACATTTTATATCAATTATAAGGAACTGTCAAATCCTATTTTATCATAAAACTTAAAATTTAGATTACTAGATTAAGGTTTTACAGAAACCTCATACTGACCATTTGGAAGAAAGAAGAAAGAAAGAAAGAAGAAGTCAAATGTATGTTTTATTTCATGTTGACGTTAAGATGTGATGTAATTCCTTAATGATCTTTGTTTTGAGACCGAAGAAAATACACAAGAAATTGAGAGCATGAAGGGAAATAATCCAAGACAAGAGTCCCAGAACGAGTGTCATGTGTGGACTCAACATCAACCGACACTCATAGATAGAACCGCTTGGAATCTGCATTCCCATAATTCCACACGATCCAAACCACCTTCATTGAAACACTACAAAAGCATGTTTGTTTCACTATTTAGGATATGACAATGCCTTCAGCAACCAATACTCTCAGCTCCATTTAACACGCTTTCCTATATTCTTCCTACAAAAAATGAAAACATAATCATCATTTACCACCCCATGTGTCATTCAAAACCCAAAGAATGTTGTTTCACATCTGACAAAGATGAATGAGGACGGGACTGTACACCCTGTCTAAACCAGACGCGGCGCGATGCGAAAAAAGACATAAAAAAATGCATTAGAACCCATAATCCTTTAAAAATTTGTCCACGAAGAACGAGCCATGACACGTGTCGTGACCGGCGTAAACCTCAAACAATGAAAAAATAAGAAAGCACATGCAGCATAGTGTTTATTTTTGAGTGAGCTGTTTCTTTAAAGTGCCGATCGTTTTTACTTCTGTATTTTGACGCATTTCCAAGTGAAATGGAATTTCAAATGAGAAAAATAGTGGACATGGCTTTCGACTTTCTCTGCGATTTTATTGGATGTATAAAAACAGCCGTAGCATTTTGAAATAGAAATGGCAGCAGACAGACAGTTAACGGATGCTCCGCCCAAGCCGTCTAACATACCTCATTTGTGATGGATAGTCACTACAGGAAGGAAGTGCATTTTCAGAATATAACTGAAGATTATGAGGGCACACAAACCTTAAAAAGAGAATGACTCACATTGATCAACTATTTACAATTAACGCTGCAATATTTCATGAAAAAATAGGCATTGACATTTTATATTTCACTGGGACTTTAACTCTGTTTCAGAGATGTTGGCGTATGATGATGATGTAGGTTGAGTTCAGATCTGCTCATGGCCCGTGTAGGAGTTGAAGAGCAAACGAAACAAAAGAGAGAGAGAGAAACATCCTCACTCGCATGACAATACATGATGCTTTACAGGCATTCAGACACCTAACATTCAAGGTGTGTGTGTGATGATGCTCGAGCTTCAATAGGGAGAAGCAGATCACCTCTAAACACAACCATTCATCTATTCAAACCAATGTCATTCCTCACACATCACACGTATAAATGCAAATAATCTGGACATTTACATTCTGTGAGGGCTGAAGTACACAGAACATCATCACCTACAAGGCTTTATATCGTAACGCTATTCAATATAAATGCAGTACTTCAGTATACATTTTTATAAATGTTGTGTATGTCGTGAACAATAGCATCATTTGTGCTTTCCTGTAGCTCAGTGGTAAGAGCATTGCGTTAACAACGCAAGGTTGTGGGTTCGATCCCAGGGGATTGCACATACCTATGTAACATGTATAGGATAATGCTTTGGATAAAAGCGTCTGCCAAATGCGTAAATGTAAATATCGCTGGTGTGATTGCTGCAGCATTTCACCATAAATACACTGTATGTCTCCAGGGACAGTTCACCCACAATTCTCTCATCCTCTTGCAACTTTTCCTCAAGTATTTATGTTTAAAAAATATCCATATATTCATGTCCACGTATGGGTCCCAGCTTCTTGTACAGACACATGAGTAGTTCACCTTCAAAAGGAAAATTCTGTCATAAATTTACTCAACCTCTTGTCATTTTAAACCTGTGTGACTTTCTTCCACAGAACACAAAAGAAGATATTTTGAAGAATGTTGTCAACAGCCCCCCATTCACTTGCATTGGTTACAATAGAATGAATGGGGGTCTGTGCTGTTCTGTTACCAACATTTCTTGAAATATCTTTATTAGTATTCTAATGACAAGAGGGCGTGTTATTGATGACAGAATTTTCATTATGAAGGCGAGCTTCTCCTTTAACGAAGACGATGAAGAAACGACCAGATGACTAAACGCAGAACCGCTCACCGCACATGACACACTTTATTAAATTCGTTGTCTTTTTCTGTAATTTCATAGTTTTGACCGTATGTCAAAAATCTTGTAAAAAATCATTTTGGAAGAAATAAACTGTAAAATAACGTGTTTTCCCTGTAAAATTAAATTTTCCCCAGTTTTCCTTGTAAATTTGCGGTCTTTTTCTGCAATTGCACGTTTTTGACCGTATTAAAAAAATTACATAAAAATCTGTAAAAAATTCTGTGTTTTATTTTACGTAGAAAATCTGTAAAAAAAATAAATGACAGGTCTTTTTACAGAAAACATCAGATATACTTCATCACAGCACATTGTGGAGGTGAGACATCATTACATTTCCAATGTTAACACATTTTCACATCTCTACGGCAGTTAATGCATTCACGTAACGTCCGTCCCACGCACACTTCTGCTCCACGCTTCATCTCTGAAACACACGCAGTGCTTCTGACCGACTCATCGCAATAAAAGCATCGGCAGCGCTAACAAAGTGCTCCACCCCTGACCTTCATCAGAATACTCTCCTGCATGCGTTCAGAAGATGACGTCACATCACACGGTCGGTGGTCTCTTAACACCACTGAAGTGCATACAGATGATAGCGAGCGCATGACTCATTTCCCTTCATTACAGAATCACACACATGATGACGTCAATAATACCCCCTCGCTGATGATCAGTGATCAGCCCTGGTGTCAATGGGCCTTTATTCCTTTCAAACAACATTATTTTGTTTAATTTCCAGTGATAATAGCGCGTACTGTTAGTATAGTAAAAAAGTCTATCTCATATCAATAATCCCGAAATAAACACATAGTTGAATAGTCACAGATGTCCGATGATTTCTCTCTCGATCGCACAGACGTTCAGTCCGTCTGTATGTCAGTGTGAGTGTCTGGAGCACCTGTGGTGTCAGTTCAGACATCTGCTGGGTGTGAAATTCACTTTCAATCCCATGAACCATGCCAGACCCCTGCTGGGTCCCACCATCCACCGTCCGTGACCTCTGCCAGACGAGAGAGAGATGGGCGATCAAACCACACCTAGTCTCAACGGACAAAATCCCTTCCTGTCTCTGTCGGATGATGTGTGATATGAAGTTTGTGGAACGCCGCTGGAGTGCGTGTGCCGCTCAACAACCAAACGCGTTCTCAATCCAGATCAAACCAACAGACAAGCATGTAACACACATATATTCATATAAAACATGAAACCTTAATTTCTCTTCGACCAATAAACTGCGGCTATAAAAAGAACAAGATTTATACTGTAGGACGGGCCGCTGTGTTAATTTTAAACTGCATCTGTCTGTGTTTCTAATAATTCTTCAATGGCCGTGACTTCTGATGAATGAACCAAATGAGAGTTTTTAGAAAGGGCAGATATGCTAGAGATCTCTCATCTCATGCAGGTCCTAATTTTATCATTTGCTTTGCTTTCTAGACGTCGTCTCCAGAAGCGAGCCCGAGACATATTTGACTGTATCTTTCCAGAGACAGAATGAGGATATTAGTCTGCACGTGCTAACAGCTATCACTGCTGTGTGAAATACGCCTATAAAAGCGCTCGGCCCGGCGATGATCTACTCAAAGACTTCCAGTCATCTCTCACATGAGCGTTCATGTGACAAGCTTGTTTTCTCATTTCAGATTTGCTTTCTCAAGAGGAAGAAGACATTTTCATCTGTGTCAAGAACACCACGTTACATCTGATAGATAACTGACCAATCGTGGCACTTCACGAGTATGACATCATAAACAACTGTAATAATCGAGTGAAAATCTGATATTGTTCAAATGCTATCTGTCTTTAGTATGAGTATGGAGCAGTATTATTAATGCAGGGTTTTTCCTGACTCAAAATGAGGCGGAGGTGGTGCCATCCTTATCGTACCTTTAAGTGGCGTAACCAAACACTTTACATATTGAAACATAAACATTTGATTAAAATCAAAATGATAAATTATTTAAGGGATAATGTACAGGTAGCCGGCTGTTATCGCAGAAATAAGCTACGACAGTGTGATCTTGTATAACACTGAAGAGGCTTATTTCGCGATAACAGCCGGCTGCCTGTACATTATCCCACTTATTATACGGCTACTTGCCACATGAGAAAAAAACTGGATATAAAATGTGAGTTTGAAAGCTCATTTTTACCTTTGGCGAGGAAGTTTTAAGGTGAGAAACGAGGTTCAAATGTTTAATAATTTGTAAATATAATGTGATATATGTTATTAAAAGACATATTTATATTTAATTTGTCAAAAAAACTAGTGTAATTAGTTTTGAGAGGTCGTTATCTGGGAATAACGAACTTGCAAATGTCACGACTGGCCAATCAGGAATCAAGGATTTCAAACGAGCTGTGTAATAATAAGTTGTATAAAACATTACTTGGATTCAAACAAACAGAAATGTTTTTAAACGCAATAGCTAACTAAATAAACCAGTCTTACAAAATTTGCAAAGCTCATTCACATCCGGCGTTCTATTGTGGTTTACTTTGAATGATTCACTGATTTTGTTTATATTCGCCAGTGAATAAAACATTTTTCAACAACTTAAACGAATCGGTTCAAAGGAGTCATTTGTGCGCGAGTGGTTCTGATCGCAATGTGCGTTCATGCTGGCGAACTCGCTGTGTACAGTATAACGCCGATTATATAAAGTAATATAAAGGTTACAGTCTAATTAGAGAAACCTCTCAGCTCATTAAAACATCTCGGCCTTCCAAGCCCAGCTGTGTCCTCCCTGTCTATCCCTGCTCATCTCTCATCTCTGGAGCTGGAACTCATCGTCACGGGAACCATCGCTGGGATATTCTAATCTACCCCACAGCCTCTGCTCTGTGTCATTATGATTCCTAAATAAACCAGGCCAAACAGTGAGAAATCAATAGTGACGCAGATTTCACTGAAGAGGACATGTTTGACTCTGTGGAGGGTTGGGAATATTCTGGAAAATCTGGTGATTCGGATCCTTTTCAGCATCGCTGCTGGGAAATACAGCATTAGTACTATTTCATTTTAAAGTCCCAGTGAAATGGAAAAGGACAATGTCTATTTTTTCAGAAATATTGCAGCGTTTATTGTAAACAGTTTATCAATGTGGGTCGTTCTCTTTTTTAAATTCGTGTGCCCTCAAAATCTTTAGTGTAAATCTGAAAATGCACTTCCTTCCTGTAGTGACTATCCATCTTAGATGAGGTATGTTAGATGGCTTGGGCGGAGCATCCGTTAACTCCTCCCCTTCAACTGTCAGTCTGATGCCAGATCCATTTCAAAATGCAACAGCTGTTTTTATACATCCAAATAATTCGCAGAGAAAGACTCAAGCCACGCCCACAATTTTTCTCATTGGAAATTCCATTTCACTCGGAAATGCGTCAAAATACGGAAGCAAAGCCGATGGCAACTTCCCGGTTCACAGGGACTCAAGTCATGTTTTTAACTTATACTTGACAAGTTTGTATTAATATCATTCCAAAATCACATCTCATTGGCTGTCAGGTCGAGCATGTTGGTGTTTTTGTACCCGTCTGGAGGAACGCTGAAGCAGTTGCCAGAGCTCTCATGCAGTATCTCATGCAGGTGCACTGCAGCAGCTGACAGCGAGCGTAACGCTAACCATCTGCAGCTGACACACCGACTGAAAAAAACTCACACTACTACTTCCTATCAACCCCATGATCCAGAGGAAGAGTGAAGTCACATGAACAACATCAAGAGGACGTGTAGTGTTGGGAGGCCCTGGTGAGGAATAAGAGAGAGAGAGCGAGCGAGACACGAAAGTGACTGGTGGTCAGCAGTGATGTGATGTTAAGCACAAGTCAGTGTCTCATTGGTTTGTGAATGAGCGGCGGGGGTGCGGGGCACACATTTCCCCTCATGTTTGCTCTGGTGATGCTGTGGTTTGTTGTGGGACATTACACACAACCAAATGTCCAACATCGCCCGTCCTGACTGAGCTTAGTAAACTTTGAACATATAATCATCAAGTACATTTTGGCCGATAACCATAACCGATAATTCTTTAAAATTGGAAGCCGATAACCTATATATTGGCCGATATACAGTATCTAAATATTAATATAAAATTCCCTAAGACTGAAACAAAAGGCAAAAAGTGGACAACTGCATTTATTTGAAAACCTTCACCGCAGAAAACAAGGTAACCATAAGTTCTATTTTCCCCTGAAAATCATGTACCAAGCCTACTTTACGCTAGTTAACGATTCTTTAACCTTCAAACTTTTCTGGTATATTTAATAAACAAATTCTTCCAGAAAAAATATTAAATAGCCACATGTCAAACAGGTCTCAGGACAGAAAAGCATTCAGACAGCAGTCTGATTCAAACATGCTTTTGTTCCTATAATTTACACAATGAAATTATAAATATACACATCATAAATACTGTATTACTGTAGTATATGTTTTGATAATATCAGTAAATGAATGATCACGACAGAAAGACATTGCTGAACTATACTTTATTTTAACTGCGAGCAGCGTGCAGAAGAAGTAGTTTAACCAGAGGAAATTATTTAAGATTTATCGGCTTTAGTATATCGACATACATTTTATTATCGTGCATCCCTTGACACGACACTTGAAAACTGTCATAAAAATCCAGGTAATCACATAAAAATAATATTTTTTTCCAAAATACATGTAAAAATCTGACTTATGTGTTGCTTCAAAGCAAATATGAACTAACAAACAGAATTTGAGGTCTGAAAAAATACAGAGCATCTTTTTTGTCATTTTCATCTGTTTCTCCAGTTTTAATTTTCTGCAAATAATAATAATAATTGAAGATAGAAACCAATATATATATATAAAAAAATATATATATAAATATATATATATATAATATACTATTAATATGATATATTATTATTAAACCTTTAAATAATCAATTCTTAAAATCTGAAAAACAGGCTCTGAAACAGTCTCTTATTTTTTTCCGCGTGTGTCTATAAATTCAACGAACATTTCTTAAAATATGAGTCATAAGTCTGGACAGGCATGGAAAACAACTTTAGTAACAGCAGGGGTGTTTTGTTAACTGTGTACAGGCTACAGTTTCATTGGCCCTGAGATAAAAATGAAACATTTTGCTACTTTCTTACAACACAAGTGCTCAGCACAGTAAACAAACTAAAGAACAAAAGTGTGTATTTAACGACTTCAATAAGGAAAACGAAATAACAATCCCATAAACATCAGATCAGATAAATGAGTGAGTGGTTTGTAAAGTGTAGGGGTACTGACTCGATTACATTCTTAAACAAGTTTATATTTTGTTGACATATTGTAATACTGACAGGTTTAACAGATAAACACACCAGCAATAACCACAACAATCTCACATTAAAACTTAAACAAAAAATAAAAAGATTTTAATTTCCTAAACGCAATATCTGAGCTGTTAAGTGTTGCTGTATATCAAACTACAGAATAAACCTGAACAAACACAACACCCTGTACACTGTACATCTAACCGAGCAAACCAGCTGAATAGACAAAACCTGTGTGTGTGAGAGAGCTGACATACGTGTTGTGTGGATTTCTGCATGTGTGTGACGTCTGAAAGTCACAGTGTGTTGTCAAGCGCAGACATCACTTGAGAGTTAAGACAGAGTGACAGAAACACAGAGAGCTATTCAGTGTCTCACACACCATCACATGACATTTCTATATCATCTCACAACACAAGAACGTTTCTTCTTTCCCTCCTCCACACTCTCTCTCTCTCTCTCAAGTAAAACCACCACCAGCGTACAAGAGTGAAGCTTTGACACTATTTTAAAAACGGCAACCTACACAAGACTCGTTTAAAAATCACTGATCTGCTTTGAAAAAATAATTCGCTAAACTATGACTTAGGCTACTGGAGAAAACGTACTGACTACATTTGAGTGATTTGTGTTTAAATTATTAAACTATTTCATCATTTATTTAAAAAGCACAGCTGACATGACAAACAAAAATCTCAATTGGGCACCTCAGAGACGACGTGTTTTTGTATGCAAACCCCATTTGCATTTATGTTTTTTTTTAAAGAATTTTGGTACATCGCCTGAAATAAGGTAAACCTCTCAATATTTTCACATTTATTCTATGACATAAAACACACCAATTATAACCCGCTCGTGATTTTTTTAAAGCCTAATTGTTTTTCCGTGCTCAGCGCTGGTGCTATAAGTTTTTCCCACGATCAGCGTTGGTGTTCGACCGGGCGCGCAGAGTTGAAAAATGCTTAACTTTGGGCAGTTCCCTGCGCCTGCAAGCGGGCGTTTTCAGCCGAGCTCCTGACGTTTTTAGCCCCTAAGTGTAGTCTGTTTATAGCATCGTGTTTATAGCTTTCTACTTCTGCCGATTGTATTTCGGCTTCAAAAATAACAAATGTTGTGTTAATTTGTAAAGATTATCTTGATAGATAAAACGTGTAAACATCATAAACCTTTATTAATCACAGAGCTTATATTTTGCGATCTTCCAAAAGTCTATGGGGGAAATGCAAAGGCTTTTGGTCGAGCGAACCAGTGCTGCACAAACTTCCAGGTTAGCCTACAAAGATACATCATCTCTGATGTACTGGATTACAGAAACATTTATATATATGTGAAGAGTTTGGTTCAAAAATGATTTAAACTAAAAATCATGTTTTGTATTACGTTAGCAAGTTTTAATTGTGTTTTATTATGTTAGTTAGCTGTATTTTCTTTAGTTATTACGACTTAAATTAAAACAAACCAACTGCAATTTGATTGATATTAATCGGAATGCACAATAAAACATTTTTTTTTAAACACCAAACTCTTCATACGTATTTCAATATGAGTATTTTGTGACACCTGTAGTCTGAATGAAGTAGTTTTGTCAAATAAATTGTGCTTGTTTAAATTGCTGGTCTTGAGAATATCTCACTGCAGTAAAGTAGAACTGTGTGTGCTGCACTCACTGCATATCTCATCTGAACAGGAAGTGCAGCACAATGCAGCACACACACCTGCGTGTGTAACAGGACAAACACAGGCAGATTCTCATGGACGATGTGGTGTGTGTGTAAACGCTGAGAGCAGCATTACGACACAATGAAACAGTGAAGGTTATAAATGAGGCCGCTGACCATATTCATTATGTTTTAATTCAGAGCGCATGGACGATTGAAAAACAACTCTGCCTTTTGTGTGTCCTCACAAGGTCATAGCGTCTCGGCAGAACCTCGAGTCCCCTCAGTAGTGAAGAGAAAATCTGATGACTGTAGTCTCCCAGAGGGCCAAAGACAACAACTCAATGAGCTCCTGTGTTCTACACCAGGACCTGAATGAAAACACCACATCCTCAACATTCACCGTATTCAATGTTGGGTTCTACAGATCCAGATTATACAGATCACCAGTCTTTCAGATCTTTTAGCAGAATTCACTTTAACTTCACATACACTTACGATAAATGGAGAAGAGAGTCTGAAAACTCAAGAGTTAAGTGCATTTTATAGTCGTGCGTCGTGTGTTTGCGGTTGGTACGGCCTAGCCTACGCACAAACACGTACCGTATGCCATAGCCTGACGCGCATCTCTCCAAAAATGTAACAGCGTGTCAATGCGAGCGCTGTGATTGGTCTACTTGAACCCCCTTCCCCTCAGGTAAAAAAAACTCTGCGATAGCGTCGGGTTTACTCATACGCGTTTCCGAATTAATTGTCTAAATAAATTACGTGTTTTTCTGAATATAACAACTCAAGATGCTAAAGTGACTGTTTACTTGTCGCTATAACTGCTAAATGCTTCAGACAGCGTACACAACGAACCGCGCATAAGTATAAGCCAAAATCGGCGCGTTGCCTGCGGCGTAGAGTAATAAAAATATTGCGCATACGTAAAAAAAGACTTCAATCTTCAGTGATGTTAAATGTGTTAGCCGATGAAGACCTGAAACAGACAGACGGTCAATGTTCTCTTAACCAACCATTAAACACCATGACTAACACCTGCACTACACCAATGACTGCAATTCTGTTTACCTTTGACAACACAAACATTACAACACATCATGACAAAAATAGTTTTGTGGCACATGAAAGAACTCCGAAAGCCTCAGCAAACCAGGTCAAATATAAATAAGATTTTATTGAAATGCTAATAGAACAACAAGACTGTTAATCCTGTTAAACGGTCACATATCACATTTAGGCCTGCGATGAGCAAATAAACAAACAAACACTGACACAGTCACCTAACAGATTTCACTTCATGACAGACAGAGATGAAGCATGATGAACTCACAGGTTCAGTGTATTGATATGGCGTGCTCCGCGTAACATAATCTTCTGACAATGACCTCTCTTAATCCGTCAGATAAACACTAGAGATAGCGCTGCAGGAAGGCGAGAATAACCTCAAGTCTTTTATTCCCATGCGAGACGTGAGCTGCTCCACTTTAACTGCACATTTGTCAATGTCACCGGCGCTGCATTTCAGGACAAAACTCCGCATTAAAACACGCGGCTAATTCTATGACCACGTGTTATAAAAACGCCACGTGACCCAGATGGTTACCTGTGCATTAAACGGTTTTAATGCACACCTTCCAGCCAATCAGAATCCAGTTTTCAGACAGACCATGGTATAACACGGATAAAAGAGCGATGTTTAATAAATCATGACATCCATCGTCAAATTATCAGTATAAAAATATGATTTAGTATTTATGTTGTATGTAACCGATGTGCAGTCACAAATGCTTATTTGCGGTATTTAAAGCTGCAATGCGTAACTTTTGTCTCTCTGTCATCATCTCTGCTTGAAACATAAATTTGCTGCTTACTTTTGCTTTGTTTTTTTAACTCAAAACAGCATTATTGACTTGTGTGTAGGCTAATATAGCGGACGGCCAAGTTTTAATTGCATGAGTCTTCTCTGTGTGATTTGTTTTGAACACGGTCAAGGTTTCTCATCCGTCCAAATACAGGCAGACATATAAATGATGGACGTGCTATGGTAACATTAGAGGGAGAGATATAAAGACGTGTGATCCTCTCTGGCCTTTCACTCTATAGGTCAGCTGTATTTGAAGTGTGCAGTATGCAGTGTGGTCAAGCTGACGCATGCACTCTAATTTAAGAGTGCTGCACTAACACAACTCATTTGCCAGCAACACAAAAAGTATCCTGTAAAAAAAATCTGTCGTCGCATTAGTTCACCCACTCCATTACTGAGTCCAGTGATCTGCCACGCTTCATATACACAATTATTATTGACTTTAGACTGGTCAACAGTCCTGATCAATGTGACCACAACACATAATACAAAAGAATGTCCTGACACTGACATCTGATTGGATGAGCCATGTTTAAAGTCGGTGACTGCACATGAGCTGAATTAATATCAGGGCACTTGAATCCTTTGATTTCAACTTTTGCTGCAATGAATCGTAATACAACCATGTATTTAACGATGAGAATTTCTCAGAATTTGCAATTTTCATTTCAAACAGAGCAGGCGACAGAGAGGCAAAAGTTACGAATTGGCACTTAAACATCTGGGGACGGATTCACAAAACATTTTTAAGATAATTCTTAAATTCGAATTTAAATAAAAAGATAGGAATTATCTTTAAAATGTTTATGTATTCCCGAAAAAACTTAAGACAGTTCTTAAACATTTTTGAAACAAAAGCTATAGTAAATATCATCTTAAAATCACGACAGCATCACGATTGTCTTAAATCTCAAAAGGTAAGATGTTTAATAAGTGTATTTGGTTGTTTCACCAAATACACTAGACCTTATCGTGATATTATAACGATAAGGTCTAGCTCCCTTATTTTAGCTTTCACGATTAAGAACTTAAATCTTGTAATCTTGAGTGCGTTTTACATGATTCTGGGACAAAGTGACTCGAAACTGAGAGGAACATTATGCCGTAGTAACACACAAAATGAATTATAATAAGTATAATCTTTTAACTCTTTAGTTTACTAAAATTAAAACTTTGAAAATGTTCCTATTAATTAAAATCAAATCAAATATTGACATGAAAATTTTGGGGAAAAACTTGAAAATTTTAAATGTTGCCTCAAAAATAAAGTTTAAAGCAGCAAATATATAATAATAATCAAAAACTAAAATAAAAATTAATAAATCTTATATAGCAACAATAAAAAAACAATAAATTATAAAATGACAATAGCATATACCAAAACTTTTCTAAAACAAAAAATCTAAAAATAATAAGCTAATTTCAAATATTAATAAAACTAGATGAAACTAAAATCAAAACTAATATAACTCACATTTTATTGTAAATGCCGTTTAACACAACACATGCTAATATATATAGAGGCTATATAAGAATGCGAGGTGTTTGTAACACACATAAAGCTCATTGTATAGATATAGACATATACAGTTACCACACAAGCAAGCGAGTGTAATCACTGATAAAGCATATCATTTTATTCTTATGACAAAAATAAACAAAACGATGTTCTTACGAAAATATTTGGGAACGTTTTAAGAAATGTTTCAGAATCGCACTTACGAACATTCTTACGAACTTCCTATAATTTATTTTAAGAACAATCTTCTGTTCTGTTCTTTTGTTTTGAGAACAGTTTCGTGAATCAGGCCCCCTCTTCTTTTATTATCTTGCAGTTGTTTTATAAAAGTTACATGGCACTCAAAACTTAAATGCACATCGTGCCAGATCTCAGGCAGTTCATAAACAAATCTCATCCGAGTTTTCCAGAGCAGGAAAACTTTCAGGACATAAATCAAAAGTTTGAAAGAATCGCTATATGAAACAATGGTCACGCTATGTGTGGCTTACCTTCAGAGAGTCAAAGCATGCGATCACCCTTCCATTCTCCACCTGGCAGCTTTTGGGCGGGTGCGCGAATTTGCATTCCTCGTCGCTCCTCGAGCACGTCCCCCTCTGGAACTGCCGGCACACCTCCAGCGTCAGCCATTTTGTGTCTCTCATGGAAGAGATGTTTAACGCCATATCAAAGCTGTGTTCAACCAGAAGCTTCGGCTGCTTCAGTAAAAGGAATCGCTTTGATCTGTCTCTAATAAATCTACGAACGTGCGGTGTTTTTATTTGTGACTTGCTGCCGTTTGTTGATGGGGCTCTTTAAACAAGACGTGACATTCAGAGCCCCGCTGGCAGGAGCATGGGAGATGGGCGCTATCAGTAAAGCTGTCAATCTCTGACGAGTCACTCATCAGTCATTTAGTCTCAGGTGCACAACATGGACGTAACAATAAGAACATGCTCCAGGACATCCGTCTTCAAACGTCCGTCTCCTCTGAAGTCAGTCTGCTGATGCTGGATCACTCTATTTGAAGGCAATGGCTCTCTTCGGAATAATATGTAATGCGCTCTGTGAATGAACGAGGCGTGCCGTTTCCTTGTGCTTTGGCAAGACTGAGGAAATGAGATGTGTTCCACGTGATGTTCAGTTTGGGAGTCGTGTGGACACTACGTAGGGCCAGAAGCGATTGAGCGTTAAGGGATGTGAGCAGCTTCAAGTAGGAACATCGTCAGAGAAGGCACTTCTGTCCGGGATCTAGAAAAGAGCACAAGCCAAAGTTTAATGAGGAATAGAAAGAATTCTGATATAAACACGGATAGAGGTGGACGACACTGGATGATAAAGTGATAAACAGTAGAACGCTTTCAAACAAGACTTTGTATTGTCAGTCATACATAGATAATCAAAGAGACTGAATTATCCCAGAAAAAAACCTGTCCATATATGTATTGTTGTTATATTCAGACATTAAAAATGTTAAGCTGTGCTAGAAAAACCAAAACGGAAATCGTCCATTAAAAAATTCATGATGGAGAATTTCTGTAAATGTAAATACATCTTTATATAAAAAAACAATGCCGTGAACATTATTTTTTATTTTATTGCAGATTTCCTGATGTCAGATGTGATTAGTTTTAGTATCTTTCATTATTATTGAATATGTGTTCACATCAGTTTTCAGTGTAATATCAGAATATATTTTACACATCACATCACATGAAGTTCCCGATTTGCTGTCACCTACCAGTCTCCCATAAAAAAATGTTTTACTAAAGCATTGCTGTTCCTTAACCAGAAAGTATTCTGTCTCCACGTGAAAACTATTTGTCAGATCACACACAGAAGAACAGAACACGAGGGAGAAAAAGCAGACACACAGTGGCACAGATGGAGAACACACCCCACACATTAATTTAAAGACCTGTTGAGTAATGCCATCCTTTAACCAACAGAAAACCAGCAGTGTCGCAATATTCCTGCCAGTCACCAAACACTCAGCAACAGACTGAAACAGACGCGTTTTCCAGATGTGATGACCTCAGTCAATGTGTGCCGCAAGACCTCCACCCAACATCACTCTTCAACTAAAACCCTAGATACACAGACAGATAGACAGATACAAACACACACGCACACAGACAGACAGAGAGAACCACACCGACACACACAGAGAGAACCACACTGACAGACAGACACACAAACACACACACTCACACAGAGACAGAACCAAACAGACTGACAGACACGGATGGACACACCGACAGAGAGAACCACACAGACACACACAAAGACAGACAGAGAGAACCACACAGACAGACAGACAGACACACACACAGACAGACAGACACACAGACACACAGACAGACAGACGCAAACATAAACAGACAGACGCAAACATAAACAGACAGACGGATACACACGCGCACAATGACAGACAGACAGACACACACAAAGACAGACACACACACACAAGACAGACAGAGAGAACCACACCGACACACACAGAGAGAACCACACTGACAGACAGACACACACACACACTCACGCAGAGACAGAACCAAACAGACTGACAGACATGGACAGACACACCGACAGACAGAACCACACAGACACACACAAAGACAGACAGAGAGAACCACACAGACAGACAGACAGACACACAGACAGACAGACAGACAGACACAAACATAAACAGACAGACACACACACAGACAGACGGATACACACGCGCACAAAGACAGACAGACAGACACACACAAAGACAGACAGAGAGAACCACACCGACACACACAGAGAGAACCACACTGACAGACAGACACACACACACACTCACGCAGAGACAGAACCAAACAGACTGACAGATACGGACAGACTAACCAACAGAGAGAACCACACAGACACACACAAAGACAGACAGAGAGAACCACACCGACACACACAGAGAGAACCACACTGACAGACACACACACACACTCACGCAGAGACAAACCAACAGACTGACAGATACGGACAGACACCACACCAACAGAGAACCACACAGACACACACAAAGACAGACAGAGAGAACCACACAGACAGACAGACAGACAGGCACACACAGACAGACAGACACACACACACAAAGACAGACAGAGAGAACCACACAGACAGACAGACAGACAGACACACACACAGACAGACAGACAGACAGACAGACAGACGCAAACATAAACAGACACACACACACAGACAGACAGATACACACACGCACACAGACAGACGGATACACATGCGCACACAGACAGACACACCGACAGAGAGAACCACACAGGCAGCGAGACGACTGAAATGATGAAGATGAAATGCAGCACTGCTAGACTCAACAGTGAAATAGCACACGTCCTATGTCATGACTTATGAACCCTGCTGCTGAATAAAGCTCTTTTCTCTCAACATCTGGAAATATTTCCTTGTGCAAACTAATGGAGGGAAGAGTAAGCGGACGGACGGGTGGACAGGTGGGGGTGGTGCAGTCAGATGAAACAGGGCTGTAAAAACCTGCAGCTGGCCTCTCCAGATTCTCATTGCTGTGTAATGACAGACACGTCCCATGTCTTCTGGACACAGGCACTATGATTGATTCACTTCATTATTAGACGAGTGGTCATCCGCATCCATCTTTTGTCTTTCACCAATAACACACAGCGAGCATCAGAGAAATCTAATGAACTTGAGTGCGTCTTTCATTTTCCACTCATGTTGCTAAGGGTCTTTTCCCTCCATCTATTTCCCATAATGCCTAGCAACCACAAGAGTGCATACTTGAAAAGATCTAATTGAACCGTAATGAGAGAAATCGACCCTTTAAGAAGAAAGCCACAGGTGTAGCTCAACAGACACACAAGCTTATGTATATTACGCAGAAAGAACGATTGTACATGTAAATCTGTGTGTGAGAAGATCCTTTGAGAAACGTCTCAATGGGGTTCAGTGTTGTTCTTCAAAATATCTTCTTTTGTGTTCTGAAGAAGAAAGTTGTGTGCAGGACAGGTTTGAGAAACATGAGAGAAAGAATTTTCATTTTTAAGTGAATTACACCAAAAGATAAGCCAAGATAACCACAATCATAGTGAAGTGATCGAGGTCTAACCTGTCACATAGTCGTTTCCTCATGACACGAAGCTTTATGGTGTGACTGTAATGTGAGAATCATTATTTCAGCTCTTGAAGAACACATTCGTAAAGCTTTCACTTTGGCAGAACTTTAAAGGAGTGACTGGTTTCACTCACGCTCCGACTGAAATCGAGCAGGAACACATGAAAAGGAAAAAGCCCAGTGTTTTTAATCGCCCCTCATCTGTCACATGTGCCCGCTGGTCTATTATAGTTTCACTATTATAAAATTAAACGGCCTGCCGTACTCGTCGCTCACCGAGTCTCTACGGAAAGATTTAATTTCATAGCTGTCCCCCAGAGTCACCCATAAAAAACTGGGATAGAAATCATGTCAGACGTGACCTCGTGCAATTAATCCTCTTGTATTTTTAGAAGTCAGAAAGACGATGGTCTAATTTATGAGGTGAATGACAGTTAAAGGATTCTTTAGTAAAACAATCTGTCAGACAGAAGTGCTTTAAAGCTTGTAAACTGACATAACAGAACACCAAAGTCTTGAGTTTAACAGGCCGCTTTCTATCAGCTCTCCGTTCAACGTGAAACCATGCGAACAGAAGTCCGTGCAGACGGTATTCATGAAAAAAAACTAATCATGAAAACCAAACTGTGTTTTATTGGTTGGAGCTGCTGTAGTAGTTTAAGGCAAATGAATGCAAATGTGTTCATGTCAGCTGATGGGTTAACTCAGGTCAACACAGAAGAAAAACATGACATTAGGGCTGGGCGAATAATCGAAAAGTAACCGAAACCGACATTAGGGACCTCTCATCGACGGTAATTTCGATTGCTTTCCCTTTAACATCCATGTCGACGGGTGTCGCTACCTCACTTTTTTCTTATCAGAGCAGAGAGACTTAAAACACTGCAGTATTTCTGGGCGTACACACATGTAAGACAGAAGGTGAAACTGTTAGTGGTCTAGTTTTAGGTGCGTACACTCACAATAACAACAAAACTTTGTGATTTTGTAAAATAAAGAAAATTAACCGGCCGCATTATCAGCCGTCTTTGTCTCCACTCCCATATTTCTGAAACGCGTCACTAAACTGATCCAAAACTCTGCAAATACTTATCACACGAACATGTCTACTTTTAAATGATAAAATTCGGATTGAAATCAAATATTCCATGTTTATGTAATATGTGTGGAAACAGGTACAGCTGAGAAATATTTTTCCTCCCGTTTGGTGATCACAGCACTTTAAGTCCAAAAATTTGCATATTGGGGGAAATATAGATATACTGAAACACGTTTACTTGATATTTCTTTGACAGACTGGTGAGTTTTAAGCTCCATTCAACTATAAAAACTCTATTTCAACTCCGTCTGGACAGCTCTTATGACTGGAGGACTGTCTCCAGGGTCCTAAAGTACACCTGACTTCTCACGGCACGTGCAGACAGATGATTTGCTGATTTGTGTTGCATTTGTTCTCCTGTCTTCAGCTGCAGCAAAGTTTCCAAAAAATAACACAAAGATGTGTATTGTTCGAAATGTTCAATAAATAACCATAAATAGTTTGTATTTCCTTTGATTATTTGAAAATAATATGAGATAAGAAATGTTTAAAAAATTTACAGTACAAACTAGGTCAGTGAACAGTAAAAAGAAGAAAAGCAAATAAATAAACAAAAACAATAATCGTTATCGAGAGAAAATATTAAATTAATCTTTAGGCCAAATCGTACAACCCTACATGGCATGATTGTTTTCTCCCGTTAAACTTATGTTTTATTTCATAGCTGTATTTAACTACACCAAAAACTGAAATTTGTTAATTTTGTCTCTCTGTTTCAAACATGAAATTATAGGTTCCTTTACGTATTCTTGTGACGACATTTACCACATAATCGTACCCAACCGCTCAACTTATAAATGATAATCATTAGCTTATCAAGGTGAATCGTGATAAATAAACACTTACTTTGCTACATTTTTTATGAAATCAAAAAATGTGCATCTTCAATAAAGTTTTTGAGAGGCATAGAGTTTGTGACTGGCACCTTTGAACGGTGTTGAAATTCTAGACTTCAGGTCATGCCTAAATGTTTGTAGCAGTGAGTGATTATAGAGTTTTGACAGACAGACAGTTGTAATGATGCAGGTATGAGCGTAGTTGAGGGCAGACAGATGGTGTTCAGGTAGGAAGGTGTCTGTGTTATCCTTGTTATGACCTGCAGAGATTAGCGGTGTCTGTGAGCTCCGCCTCTCTCACAATGAATGGCACTTTTTTTAAAGGACAGCACATTCCACAGATCTATTAAAAAAATACAAATAAATCTGATGAGACCCAGACTTCACATGTATTACATCAAAACTCATTACTCACTTTTGTAAAAGATGAAGTGAAACATTCTTCATGAGAAATAGATGTTTGTCAAAACAACTCTAGAACAATACAAGAACTGTTCACAATCCAATAAATTCCCAGCGGTTAAAGTCACACCTTTTCAACATTTTGTTTCACTCAGGAATATGTTACATTAATGTAGACAAATAGATGTTAGAAAGTTAAATGTTGAATTCAAGTCGAGCGTTGGGTGCTGTAAAGTAGCTTAGCCGCTAATACAAAGAGTGCAGAAGGACTGATCCATGTACAGATTGAATGAGTGAGATCCTCTTGAGCAGATCATCGAGCCCTTCGTTAAAACTGCAAGCTAAACAACAGATCTGAACATCCAAAACAACAAATACACAACATTACATCTTCTTAACACACTCTGAATGTAAACAAAACACACAGCTTTCTAAACTATAACCATGCATGAGGTCCTGGAGATGAATGTGAAGGTCTCCAGCATCACACCAGACTTCACGTAATCCACTTGCCATCTCATCACTCATGTCTTCATTAGAGGCAAGACATTTTCATGTAACTTCTGGACTCCACAGAATCTAATGAGTTATGACTCATATACCAACCCATTCTAACTCATGACGTAATTATCCTGTCTGTTAAACTTAAATCAAACCCAGAAACATCATCATGAAAAATTATATACAATATACAATTTCATAAAGATGTTGAAAAATTACGCCAAAGGGGTAGCCTGCGTGTAAAATACTGACTCAAAAGTAAGAATAAGATACGAGAGGCTAGTGGTTTATTGTGAATAAATCACAACTCAAGGGTGTTGTTAGCTACGACGCGGAGCCTTACAATAAGGCACTAGCCTAGAGTTCCTTATTGCTCTTATATAGTTACCACACAATACAAACATAAAAGCCAAAAAATATGTAGCAATTCCATGAAGTAAAATCACTTAAATGACAACAGAATGTTTTTGTTATGCTAACGTTGCTAAGTTTGCGTGGTAATACCAAAGAGAACATAACAAGATGCGCCACAGTTATTACAATGAATGGAGAGGAATGCAACGCTCAATATGGCCGTCCTAGCAAAGAAAGTCCCGCCTTACATTAAAAAGATGAAAGATCGAATCGTTAATCGATAAAGACTGACGATTCTCCGGGGCGGAGCTCTGACTTCGAAATAGGTGATTTTTAGCTCAGTTTAAGCTTTTAGCAAACCAAAGTTGAATCATTGATTTGGAAATATGCTATATAATTTTTGCCAGTGAGTTGGAGAGGACATCGGACTGTTGACTGGCTATGACGTAAATAACTGCCCAGAGGCGTTGCAAACATGGCCGCCGCGTGGCTCAACTTCCATAAGCTGACTTTGGTAACATTTAGAATGGATAGGTGAAGCGGTCATAGCTGTGTTTTATTGCGAAAAAGCACAACTGTCGCCCAATCAGAATCAAGGACTGTCTGGAACTAACCATTTTATCATTTGTTTTTGAGGTTGAGAGCTGGATTTTGTTGATTTTGTTCAAAATTCTTGCTTTCTTTCTTTTTGAAGTGGTGGCTTCATTTTGCATTTGACAAGAAGAAAAGTAAATCATCAGGAAACATCAGTAAGCAGACAGCAGAAAGTTATTTCACACAAGTGTCCACAATTCAGTATATACTGTAAACAAACCTCAGTCTTCAGTAAATCCATCCTCGACATGTCCACAACAATTCAAGAATTAAAGTCAAATCTACAATCCTGCCCACTTTCTTATAGATTAATGCTTTCAATTAATGCATCAAACATAGTTTATATTTCTGTTAGACACCAAAACTAACTCAAGATCAATGTCATATAGAGTATATGAAGAAGAACAAATCTGATGGTATAGCAGCACATGCGGCTCTCAGCAGACTTTATTCGACATGGTCAGCAGAAGTGGGTGTGTCATGAGATAATACTCTTAAAACTGAATCTCAGTGACCTAAGTTATTATCTTCATAACACTGAAGCCGCTTTTATCGCGCAGATCATCGTCTCTGGTTTATTTATAGCCCGGTGGACGACAGGCGTGCCGGGCTGGTACTGCGCTCATATCCTCGGGCCGTGTGAAACTGATGTACAATTTCATTAACAACATCATTTAGGCACTGATCTGATCTACTTAGCGACAGAAAGACATATGCGGTGTTTTTGTAGAAGCTATTTCACGACCGATACAGGTTTCACTCAAGAAGCGCTCGCATGTGACGATACCCTAACTTAGTTTTAAATATATAAAACAAACATGCCTAAAAAACATTACTTAAAAACAGCACAAAGGCACGGATGAATTTTGCGATATGTCAGTGCATGTTGTTTTCAGTTTGGACATTTATTTTAGTCTAGGGCTAGTCCAATCCCTGTCCGAGAAACCACCCCAGAAGGCTATAATGCAGATCTTATGTTTAGATATTCTCTCGGCCTACGGAAAACATTCATTTGACATAACAGAAGTGTTTGACAGCACGTTAGAAAAATGTTGGCACAAAGTCACGTTTCTCTTTTCAAGTGCGCAATACGCCGGCCTCTCTAAACTGGTCTGATAATAAAGGGTAATTTGTTCTTGAAAAACGTCTCGCAGCTGTTAAGCGTTAAAAGGTGAAGGCTAATTACCTTTCCACGTTTGTCTCGACGTGTTTCTGATCGATTTAGAAGGCTGCTGCTCCTCTCATGGCAAATATAGAGTCAGTGGCTGTTTTCATAGCTTTTTTTCTAACGGGAAGGGCAGAGTCAGTCAGCCTCTAAAAAAACACCTTCTTCCTCTTAACACATTTGCCAACTGTTCCACACAAACGCGGCCTTTTCCTGCCACGGCACAGCTCCTGAACTCTGAAATCTGCACTGCACGTGTGTAAGATCTCAACAAACATGTATAGGAAAGCTATCGCACTTAGTTACCTTGAAATAAAACCTCTTGCCAAGACTGGACCATTTCTATTCATAGCACACAGAAACTTCAACAGCGATGAGAAACGGCTGCCAAAGAAAACATAACTTTATCTCACAAAAAATGCTGCGAAAAAACTCTCACAAATGTGCGTTTGGTTTGTGGCCCACCGTCAAGATGGAATGCATCGTTATAATCCAAACTACATTAACAAACTTAGGAAAGAAGAAACTGGACAGGCATGTGATATAGAATGCACATGGGACAAAGACAGGAATAAGACAACTTACTGACAACTCCACACTTCCTCTCAGACCCCCCCACACACACCCCTGCATGCATGCAGCATATTGCAGCAAAACCGACAGTTAAACAAAAATTAAAGAGAGAGACTCTCCACTCCTCCCACCTTAAAATAACGGAGCCTCCTTCACGTTTCAATCTCTTCTCAAGTGGAGGTAGCGGGCGTGAGGATGGTTTCAGTCTCTCCTGGTAAATCTGTCATTCCCCGCGTGCGCTCGTGAGCTGAAGGCCCATGTCGAGACGGGAAAGCACCAGCACGTCTCGCTGCCGAACTATCCGACTGAAACATTTCCAGCCATTCCCACTCCCCCCCTCCATCCCGTAACCAACCCCTTCCTGCCAGACTGCCTCCGGCTAGGGGCCGCCCATCCGTCCTCTAGCCAATAGCATTCCGCATTCCCTCTCTGAGGCTCTGTTGTTGGCCGAGTTTCCTGAACTGACAGGCTGACCTCAGAGCTTCAGACGACAGCCTCCTCACGCTCACAAACGCTCGTCTTAAAAAGGTATTTCCCCGATTTTACACCATAGCAACAGAGAATCTGCGAAAGCATATACAGCATCTGAGATTAATCGATGCTAAACCAGCCACTGAAAATTATTTATTAGGACTGTCGTTCAATAAAAACTTGATATACTGAATTAATTACACAAGACACTAATATTTATTTTCATATTAACTGATCTTTATAATTAATACAATACATTATCATTATTGATGTGTAGAATTTATGAAATTATATAATAACCATATATAATTGAAGATATTATTATGGTGCCAGAGTAGTGAAGCACTGACGTCTGACTAATCGATTTAAAAAAACCTCTCCCAGATGAAATGCAGTTCTTGTTGTTTTTTATTATTGACACTAAATTATCATATTAAACGAATAACTCTGTAAACAACAACTGTAGAAATATCACATTATAATAGCATTTAAATTACAATAAATTTGCCCTCAAGGCAGTGTTTGTATATTAGTCACATTGAATTCTGAATTCTCACGCACGCATGTCTACATCAAACCTCAGCATCCCTGCCTCCCTCCAAGGTCTCTGCATCCCCTGGCAACCCATCGCTATGACAATGAGCATGGTTACCGCAGGGCGATGAGGACACGTCTCCTCCCCTATCTTCGTGACAGGAAGTCTCTGGGCGTCACGTGAGGGATGATGCAGTGGGGCAGAAGTGATGAGTCAGAGCCGCTTCTATCCAAATCAATAGAACAGCTGTAGCCTTCAGCTTTTAGGGGCTCTCGTTCCTGCAGCCACACTGCAATTATGTGACAGTCCGAGTGCTTTTTACAAAAGCCAACACGTTAAAACAATGCACGGCTTAAACACCAATGGAGCGAGACGCTCACTCGCTAATGCGGCTGCAGACTAACCCCGATAACCCGACTGTCAACCCTTTCTGATTAATCTCAACACTCGACACTCCTGTGGGGAAACGTCTGATTTAACTCACATACACCGCCACCAAACGCTTTGCATGCTAGCATAATTAAAAAACACATTAAGCCTTACTGCACGTGAATTTGACGCCTGTCTCACAGGAATTTGTACATATTTTATGAATAAATTTGCACAAAGTGCATCATATAAATGGAGTTAAAACAGAACGTACCAAAATATCCTATCGTAATGAAGATTGTGTGTGTGTCGAGAATCAAAACAAAACGTGCATTTGTTGTAAATGCTTTCGCTATGAAAACAAATTAAGGTTTGGCATCACTTACTGTCACTGGTAAATCATTTCACCTATGACATCATTTCTAATATAAAACAACCGGCCAACTGCGTGGAGAACATAACATCTAATCATTTACAGATGAGACGTCAATTCTAATATTTGATTCAAAGTTCTTCTCCTTTATTTGGTCTGAGTAATACAGCTTTTTTGCTACAAATATCGATCGTAAGCTCTTGTGGAACACTGGTTAATGATTATTACTTTATCAAATGTGTCATTTTGTTCTCGTTGTAAAGAAATGCAAGCCAACGGGTCTCCGGTTTCGAACCAAGATCGATTCTTAGCAGCATGCGGATCTATCGAGATGATGCAATTTAGCCTGAAAACGTATTTGTCAAAAAGTGACTCAAGTGATGAAGATATCCATGTAGTCAAACTATTATTTGCACCGATGCACAAAGTGTAAAGTTTACAATTAACACCAATATTACAGTGTTTGAAAAAAGTGTCTGCTAAGCAAATGAATGGAAATGACAACTACACAATGTCCCTCGTCAGACATTCTGACTGACACTTAAATCACAAGATGAAAGTTGCAAGACCTGCAAATAAAAACGAGATGATAGAATTAAGATTCCTATTCAGGTCATACCTGCATTATGCTAACCGGGATTTAGAAAAGCATCTTAGCATATATCCTTTTCCATCTTATATCTCAGCAGTTTCTGGGGTAGCTCATCCTTCATCTGACTCAGACACCACAAACCAAACAGCTCGGAAGAAACGTGAAACATGACAACTACATATTACTGGACAGATATGCTATGTCTGAATGTATCGTGTCTGTGCAGTAGTTTGTTTGGGGTATATGTAGGCCGACATACACGATTATTCCTACCAATGTGCCGTCACAACAAGACACTTTTGATACGGGTCGCATCCCGTCTACATAGAGACCCAACGCGCGCGTATATGGAAGCGTTTCAGCTGTATCGCGTCCTGTTTTGCTTGCGTTATGTGATGACAACAGTGCCTTGTTATTGCTCTCACGCGCTCAGCGCGAGCACAGGGTGTGGCGCGGGATTTGGGTTTCGTGGCCGGACGGGAATCCAGTGGCACCGACTTGAATGTATATGTATAAGAAGACATCCGTTTCCTCAGGCGACGCATGAACTGACGTGAATTATGCCTTAAAATACCCCTCGTGGCGACGCGAGGTAAAGTCGCTTTTTAAAAACTAAAAAACTAAACTACCTCGATATCTATCACATTGCAGTCGTCATTTTTTCTGTAAATAAAAGTTCCATCTCACTTATTTCAATGTAGACGCCACCTCAATACACGACGTGAATACGTCATTATTTTACTCATAAACTGACGTGATTTATTCCGTTAAATTCTCCTCAAACAGCGGTGACGCGCGGAAGAGGCCGTCACCATCAACTTAAACATTAAAAAGAGGCTGAGGCGCGAGCTTTCCACAGTGTTTTTGAACGAAAAGAGCCTCTAGCTCACCGACACCGTGTGCATTAATGTCAATACATAACGTGCGTGACGACGTAAACTTACTGAAGTCGTTATCCGACAGAAATCGTCGAGACCGAAGCACGCGGGGGTCGACGCGTGATTTGTAAACTGACGCAATGAATTCAGTCAAATTCTCCTCACGAAGCCGTGACGCGGAAAACGAGCGAACGGTATCAACTTAAACCTCACCGACAAGCTTATTTGAGCCATTTAAACGAATGCAGCGTCATATTTCACGTTAACGGTGATTTATGTGTCTGTCTGGCTCGCTGACATCGCGCGCGGACCTGGACTTCTCGCGCTCGTGCCTTTCTCGGGGGTTTACTACAGCCGTGTCGGCATCACTGGGCGACGGAGCCACAGATAACGCGCTCTCTGCGTGGAATGACACAGGCATTTAAAGCTTGCGTCGACGCAACGCGCTGTCCAACAACGCTTCGTCAGCGAGTTGTTCTAGTTAACAATGTTGAGTCGCTGGTGTACCTGCCGCTTACCTGGTTGCCGTGACCCGCCGCCGCCGCTTCTTCGCCACAAATCACGCAGCCAGCGCGAACTCTCGATGAAAAGCACGACTCGTTAGGTCATGGGAGTCTTCACCGAAGTGCACATTCTCGTCGGTCCACGCGAAACGCGTTTTGTCGGGTGACTGGTTTAGGTTTTACACCCAACTCAAGTTTAGTTTACCAAGAAGCTGCTCGTGCAACAAGCTGCTCTCTGACAGCTCGTGGGAGGAGGGACCAAGTCATGTGACAGGGCCGGGGGGGGGAGCTTGTTTTTTTACTGGAATACACGTTTAATTCATTCTCTCGTGTCTATTACAACATGTTTGTGTGTTTGTCACTATTAAACGCTGTCGTTAGTTCATGTAGTTTGTGATCTTGTCGAGGGTGTCGCCGTGACGGTCTTTCTTCGCCCTCCTATTTACAGTGTGAGGTGGTACGGTCCGAATGAATGTCAGGAGCCCTGGGAAGGGCAAGGGTCTGCTTGTTGCCGTGGAAACAACAGTGAATCTCCTGAGGGTACAATGGATGTGGGCTACAGTGCTGTTAAATCAACATGCTAAAGGCCTGCTGCTTATTGGAGCTACTCGTGCCTCCATCAGCGACACTTTACATGTCGAGTTAGTTGAGGGACATCACCTGGCAGAGACCAACAGCAAGAATAGTCATGATAAAATAGTTGACAATATGCAGGTTAAATATGACAAGGCAAATTTAGATAAAAGGCAAACTTCATAGCCTTAAGGTTACTCTTAGGATCACGTAAAGAAATAAGATGTAGCTATATGGGCCGATACTACTGAATACTGCTCAGCGGCACACATGAAATACTTAGTATTTACTGTGGTAAACTAGTGAAGTTACTGGATGGTATTTATATAGTGTTTGAACCTTACTGTATTAAATATTCAATCATACTATATTATACTATGGTGACAGCATAATCATTCAATAGTGAACTATAGTAAATGCTCAAGTTTTTACAACTATATTATTTCATATTAATTCCTCAGTTTTTCTATAGATCGTTTCATTGGACGCGCGCCCCTGACCCCCAGTTGACTTCCGGTTTGGCTAGTGTCTAATCATTTAACTATTTATTTTTAATTTAGGTAAATATTAAGTTATACGATGCGAGTTAGACATGATACATCACAGGGTTTGATACATTGCAAACCATTAACTACAGAACAAACACATCTCTCTCTCTTCATTTGTTTCACAACACATTCTTGTTTCACTTTAAGATCAAATCATTTTAAAACATTTTCTCATGGCTTCATCTTTATAAAAAACACGTCATCATGATTTGACAAGCTATGAGTAACACCCCATGCATAGGAGGGCAAGACTTTTATCCCTGTCCAGTTTTTGCGTTAGATGACAGAGAATAGTCTTCATTCCCAGACGACTATAATGAATAATATGTCATGAACTAAGACATTTGAATTAAGAACTGTGACCTATTAGTCCACGGACGAACCCTTAATCGAGATTTTCTGCAGAAAAATAATCGACGCCCGGTGTTCCTGCTCCTGGGGGAACTCATTAGGTTGGCAGGACATCAATTAACATTGACTTCAATGTGATTAAATGACAATTCTGTAGAAATAAATGATTGCAAATATGTACTGATAGGCATTTTAAGGAAGGTTGTTCGTTATATTGAAGATTATATCAATTTTCGAATGTGAAAACACATTAAATAACCTTGAAGGAAATGTGATGAATGTCCTTTAATGATCGCTCAATGACTGTATACGTTGTAAGTGTCTCATCTCTGAAGATAGTTGGTATGAAGATCTTTCACATGGATGGGGTGTGTGTGTCAAAACATTCCTAAAATGATTCAGAGCTCACTGATGTTATTGTTATTTGCACAGGCCGTGCGGAGTGCCCTCAGTGGCCTTTTCAATTATTAAAAATCACAAATCTGTCACCGTCATCACACACACACACACACACAAACACACACACACACACACACACACACACACACACACACACTGTATAAAGCTGAAGTCTGTGACTTTTTTTAAAAGAAATATTAGTTATTTAGCAAGTGGATTAAAAAAAATTCTGTGTGCAAAATATATGTTTCTCTTGCTCTGATTCACAGAGATTGTTTATGATTTGAGCTGATTTGTCTGGTCAGATTTTTCTTTAGCGGACGTAAAGATACATAAAGTGCATACATCCATAAAGTAACCTGCAATTTTATATTTCAAACAATAGAGATATTAAGTTAGAGATTGTAGCTTTGAATTTAAAATAAGAATTTTGTACTTTCTACATTAAGAGTTACACTGGATGTATTTCTGTAAACCACAGCAAACTAGTCCAAAAGAAAACTCTTTTAGGTTTAATAAATCATTTATTTAGTAATGTGGTATACTGTAAAAAAACTGTAATTTTAAAGAAGTTACTTTAAGTTTTATACAGATTTTCTTCATAAATAAAAAAACTGAATTTGACGTTTTTTACAGATTTTCTTTATGTTTTTTAAAATGCTGTAAAGACCCGTAAAATTACAGAAAAAAAGACCGCAATTTTACTAGAAAACGGGAAACACACAAGAAAGTGTGATGTTCTTGCCAGAGGTGGATCTATGTCTATTCATAGCTCCAGTACTTTATAACATACATGGAATTAGCAGATTATTCTAAAATGTTGCTGTAAATATTTCATTACTTATTTTAAATTGAAACAACAACTGCGCCACAACGCAGGAAAAGATTTCAATCAGCATTCCTCAAAGCCATAACTGCTGAGTGAGAATTCCTCCCAAACGCTTCCCAGAATTCACCAGTCCTCCACAAACACAAACATCACAGCTCCTCTGGGATAGAAAACACTACACATAAACAACGCAGATGAAGCAGCTGCGTCTCTGAGAGGAAGAGAGAGACTTCTGTGTGAGACATTCCTGTCGTTTGCCCCGGCGGTGATGTCCGCTGATGGTGTTGAATGTTGCTGTAATGACATAGCCTAAGTGTGTTCTCTCTCATACTCATGTGAAATAGTGTTGTTTCAGAACGGAAGACGCTGGAGAGAGAGATGTACTGTGGTCTAATGTGTTGAGTAACCACTGGAGATGAGCGCTAAATCCAGACTTACCATCAGGCCTTCGAAAACATTCTGACTCTAATTTAAACACCAGTCATCTTAACACAGCATACACAATAACAAAAACATCTCAGAATAAATATCCACTAGAGACCAAACTCAAACACTCATATGAAGGATTGTTTTGATGCGAGTTAAAGGTGAGATATAAAAAGGGGCCACCGGTTGAGCTCGATGTGGAAAGGTCAGCCTTCATGAACCCATTACCCCCCCCCCACACCTCAAACACACACGCGCACACGCGCACACACACACACACACACACACACACTGTCACATGATTCATAACAATTCAACAACAGTCTGGAAGGTGCAAAAAACGTTCAACCATGACTTCTAGACTAATAGAAGTTGTTTTATTTACTGTGCCAAACAGTAATGATAAAGTGTAAATAGTAAACTTCGTAATGAAAACTGTATGTAATCTCTCATGGTGCAAGTTAGTGATAGAATTACACCCAAATGCCTCCAAGAGATAAGATTGCATCACAGAAACGGTAATGTTGACACGAACCTCTCAGAGGAGCTGATGTGGAACTCTGAAAGACTGATATTCATATAAATAATAACTTCGTCATCGCGTCAGTGTTCTTACAGTGGCTCTGTTTCTATTCATCGTATTAGACACAGAAATGCACATCTCACTAAAGGTTTAATGAGCATCATGTGCAGACTGACTCTGAGAGATTCTCATGAGACCGGCGGATCGATGACACTGCACAGGAAGTCAATAGAGAAACATTCTAGTCAAACATCAAAGTAATAGTCCAGCTAAAAGTGAAAACTCGGAAAAAAAGAAATACTGTGGTATAGACGGTTTCATCTTAACAACATAAACAAACGGTATTGCGCATGTGCACTTTTGTGACCCCAACTGAACTTCCGGTACACATTCACACACAATAGAGCGCCTGTAGATTATTTCTGATAACATTCAAAATGAACCGAGAAGAAGCGTTACTTGGCAAAACTCGTCTCTCCAATATTTTGACTTCAGACTGCGATACCAAACTCAACCACTATGGTTTCTTTAAATGCGACCGATCTACAGGCCATCAACAAATTGTTCATTTAATACAATTATTAAACAGTAAGATAACCATATAAAGTAATATTAACATCAATTAAATAAAATATCAAGGCGCTCAAGGGGGCGTGTCCCGATGTGTTAAGGTGGGAAAATGACGTCAATGCATACCCTCTATACTGTTGTGGCTAGACGGGATACAGCTACGGCCGGAAGTGAAGCAAAATCTCGCCATAAAATTACAATAAATAACATTAGTAAAATAAAAAAAATAGTAATTAAAGTGAAACGTCACCAAAAATTGACTATTCTGTCATCATTACTCACGTTCGAGTTGTTCCAAATCTGTATAAATGTCTTGGTTCTGATGAACACAGAAAAATATGTTTGGAAGAATGCTTAAAACCAACAAGATTTTGCCCCCCATTGACTCCAATAGTAGGAAGTGAAGACATGTGGGACACCAAGCAGTTCTGGGGCACTTTTGACTGACATTGTATGTTTTCCTACTATGGGAGTCAATGGGGGGCAAAATCTGTTTGGTAACAAGCATTCTTCCAAATATCTTTCTCTGTGTTCATCAGAACAAAGACATTTATACAGATTTGGAACAACTCGAAAGTGAGTGAATGAAGACAGAATTGTCATTATTTGGTAAAATATCCCTTTAAATGTTGTCATCGTGACAAAAATGATGCTGTTTTGAAGTGGAGGTAGCTGTCTCCCTTCTAACCCAAACCGTCTATACTTTAGTATTTACTCTAGTCAACTATTGCTTGATACCTTGCCATTGAAAATGTTAAAGTATAGAGTTTACTATAATACTACAGAACATACTTTTGAATACATTGACATGTTAATGATAATACTACTGTGTGATAATGTCAATGTTAAAATCTGAGATGTCGATTGTCGTCTTTAGATTGCAGCGGTCTTGTAAAGCATTGTGTAAATGTGAAATATTCTGCTTTGGGAATAATTGCATGAACTTTCTGATCTTGCTTACGGCGTTTTAAACACGAAACTACAGCACTAAAAGCAGAGCTGGGGCTTAACCCACGCACTCTCGTGGTAAATATGCATCCTTCAGGTCATGCGTTTTGTAAAAAGACAGTTTTAATGATGTGCATCAGTTCCAAACGCGCACAATCTGTAGAGTCGAGGTGAAACTGACCGCTTTGTGCTCTTCTTCATTGACTCTAATTCAACTATCCTCTGACAAACCAATAAAAGTGATTTTTTACAGTAATGATCCGCTTCCGTCCAACCTGTATATGGACGTGATATTATTATATGAAACACAATACAGGACAAGGTCATGTGACGGTATTGATGTTCACATAGAGATGCTGTGTCATTACACATCTAGATCTTCAATGAAAGAAAACCGAACAGAATATTGATGTCAAGTATATTTTATTAGAATATATATATTCTTTTTTTCAAGAATAATGTAATATGAATATAAACTGCTGTGTTAAATCCCTTCCCTTAAAGGCACTTTGAATAATGAATGAACTTTATATTATTATTATTTGTAAAGCAGCTATATAGTATAAAGTGGCATATAAATAAAAGTGACTTGAATACTGTAATGTGATGCAGTTAAATATATTAACATCATTTATTATAAATACAGGTAAATCAATTGATTCCATTAATAATCAGTCAGCTTCAGAGTATCTGTAAACATTTGTTTCTCGTCCATAAAGGCTGTGATCAAATATCGATGTTGTACATGACGATGACATCGTGTTGACTATTGATGATTGATGATGAACGGTTCGTCTCCCAACAGAAACTAAAGACATGAAAGAATAAATGAGGGCTAAAGGAAGAGATGAAGCTTTGAGAGAACAGTCGATTAGATTGATTGAAAACGCTCCACCTGCAGAATTACAAAGCGCTCCTCATTTACTGATGGATGGAAGGATTTCCCATCACTGAACCTGGGGATTAACACTTCACAGCCAGTGCAATATTAGTGCAATGCAATATTGATGAGCAGATCATTAGACACACGCCAGATTATTTCATGCAGTAACACATATAACACTCACTGAGCATCCGGGGGTCTGATGGGTTGCAGGTCAGTTCTGATCGTGGACAGCAGGAAAATATCCAAAAAAAAATATTCATATCAGAGACGCAGCTGCTTATCTGCGTTGTTAAGTGTTTCTATCCCCGAGGATGTGGTGTTTGTGGAGGACTGGTGAATTCTGGGAAGCGTTTGGGAGGAATTCTCACTCAGTTATGCTTTGAGGAATGCTGATTGAATCTTTTCTTTGTGGCGCAGTTGTTGTTTCAATTTAAAATAAGTAATGAAATATTTACAGCAACATTTTAGAATAATCTGCTAATTCCATGTATGTTATGAAGTACTGGAGGTATGAATAGACATAGATCCACCTCTGGCAAGAACACACTTTCTTTAAATTTGCTGCCTTTTCTGTAGTTGTGTAACTCTTAATGTAGAAAGTATAAAATTCTTATTTCAATTCAAAGCTACAATCTCTAACTTAATATCTCTATCGTTTGAAATATAAAATTGCAGGTTACTTTATGGACGTATGCACTTTATGTATCTTTACGTGTGCTAAAGAAAAATTTGACCAGACAAATCAGCTCAAATCATAAACAATCTTTGGGCTGATAAAATGTGGGACGGACTGCGATATGCTGGATATATAATGCATATATCTATTTTATATTCTCGTGAATAATTCCAACCACATCTATTATACATGTCACTATATCTCTGTTCTCGGTTAAACTCCTACAGAATATAATTCAATATGCTCTAAAGTCCCTATAAAATCAAAGTTTTTGTCTTTTAACATGAATGTGTTTGTCTTAAAGGGATATACATGTCTTTGTTCTGATGAACACAGAGAAGATATTTGGAAGAATGCTTATAACCAGACACATTTTTCCCCCAATTGACTCCCAGTAGGAAAAAATACTTTTGTTCTGTTGAACACAAAAGAAGATATTTTGAAGAATGTAGGACATCCAACAGTTCTGGGGCACTTTTGACTACCATTGTATGTTTTCCTACTATGGGAGTCAATGGGGGGCAGAATCTGTCTGGTTATAAGCATTCTTCCAAATATCTTTCTCTCTGTTCATCAGAACAAAGAAATTCATACACATTTGTAACAACTCGAAGGTGAGTAATTGATGACAATTTTTTATTTTTGGGTGAACTATCCCTTTAAACATATTTATAAATGACAACATTCACAGATAAAAACGTTGAAAACGCAAACGTCTCTCAGTTCAGCCAATACACATTCTTCACTTCAGCTTCGTCACATTTCAGGCTCTGATGTAAACGAATCACTTCTGGCTATTTAAAAAAAGGGAGGAGTCACTCGGTATGTCCCACTTCAACTTCCTGTTTCAGTGGAAATGACGTCAATGTCACAAACAAAAGTGTGCATTTAAAGGTATTGCAGTGGGTCACCAGAAGTGTGTTTTAACGTTCCTCTAATGTTGAGAAACAACAAATACACTTGACACACTTTTGCAATCGAGACAACAAACCTTTTAAAAAAACTCAAAGATTCGGAAACATGGTGTGTTTTATCTATTGGACACAATGCAAAAAAACTAAAATAATAACGTCATGGCAAACAATTTCAGTCTGTTTATGTGCCCTGAATGTGACATCTTGATCTTGTTGTGTGTTTGTTTGCACACACACACACGAGATCTGAGAATGTGAGTGTGTGACCTCAGTTCAGTGTTTTACAGCACACCATCTGTGTGAAATATTAATGCAGCTTTACTGCAGATCCACTGAAATGAGAGAAGACGACCAGAGCTGCGGACGTGTGTCCAGTGAATCTGTGGAGATCCGCAGAAATGAAAATCACACCACAAACAGTAACACACAAAAAATCATTCCATGTAATGGCTTTGTACAGTTGATGATGAATGTCTGTTCTATTATTGTATTACTTTATCTTCAGTTCATGTTGAATTGGTGTACTAGAACGTTACTATGGGAACATAAATGACTTTGGACATTAAACACAGGCAGACATGCAGATTTATACATACAGACGCAAACACAATCCAATCTAAAAATGATTTATGTACAGATCATCATTCATTGCCTGAACCGTACTGTTGCTATGGTATTGTTTCAAGTGATTAATATTTTAAATATAAGTTTATTAATTTTTTGTTTGTTGGTTTTAAACACACACACACACAAGTATGTAGTCCATGTAGTTCACTGTGTAAATATGTTTTTATTCTCAAGAATCCAGAAGCATCATTACACACTTCAGGTGCGGATGTGAGCGTGTGACTCCTACACACAATACACGCACGCGACCGAGCGACAAGCAAACATAAAAATGACAAAACACACAAACATAGTTAAGGTATAAGAGCAGAGATGGTTAACAGTAGAAAAGGTTTTTCTGTGGTTGGCAACAGCGAGGGCGTTAGAATGATAAAGAGAGAGAGAGACTTACTGAAATGGGAAGAAAAGCCAATGGCAACCCAACCCACGCAACACCTACATCCCCCGCCAGGCGCACACACACACACACACCACACACACACACACACACAATGAGAGAGATAGTCATGCATAAGTGTGCACTTACATTCTCCAAACACTAAAGAGCACAGATATAAGAACACAGACGCTGCAGTGAATTCTTGGTCAGATCATTGCAAATGTGCCTGCATGCAAACATAACATGTGGTGGAAATAACCTTCAGTATTATTTAAGACGTGCATGTGTGTGTGTGTGTGCGTGTACTTTTATTAATATTATTATGAAACGTATCATTATAAAGATACAGTGGAGATTATGAACACAGAGTTTTATACATTTGATCAGTGTGTGCGTTCTCTGGGAAGTCTCAACCCGAGCTCCAGGGACACTATACTTCTAGTTTACTAGATATCTAGTTCACTTGATAAGTACCTCAAATTAAACTCAATTCATGCAGTGAACACGTGAAGGCCACAAACCAATTTCGCATGACAGCTGTTCACCTGAACGACAAACTCGACTGCGTGCACCAAACATCTTTAATACATTCTTTAATAAATAATCTCTTTGAATAATAGGAGGAGCTGGTCCTCTGATCCTCTGCTGGTTCAGTACGATTCTTTGTAGATGATGTTGAGAACCGAAATATATAACAAGATCACGGCCCCAGTTTACCAGAAAACATTGTTGGTGATTCAGGCCAGAGAAAGGCCGTTTGGACAGCAGGTATTCACACGTTATTTGTGGGCGTAACAGCACAGCGAGACGATGAAATGATGCCGTGGCAACAGAAGAGCTGTTTACCGCCAGCTTCATCACTCCTTCTGTACACGTGTGAACAAAATCTAAAAATCCGATCCAGCATCAGATGTTAGAATAGAGATTCTGATCATACTGATCTGGTCTGATGCGATGACTGTCCTTCAGTCTGACCTGCTTTTCAATCTGCTCTCATTTCAGTCACTTAAATGAGGCCATTGGATCCAATTTTAGTCAAAGCTCAGTCTAACAGACTCTGAGGATTTCTCTCTTACAGTGTCACCGATGAACACAGTTTATGATGTTGTCTGTGTGTTAGACAGCCGTGAATTCATCAGTCAAAGTGACATTTCTCAATAGTTCAATACGCGGTCAGAATTTTTTAAATGATTCAAATGAAAGTTTAAATGCAATTTAAGACCTGCAGGAGTTTATTGTATAACATATATGTATGCTTGTTTTGGTGTAAAATTGTATTACATATTATATGTACGGTATGTTAAAGGGGATACTTCACCAAAAATGAAAATTTTGTCATCATTTGCTCACCTTCGAGTTGTTCCAAATCTGTATAAATGTCTTTGTTCTGATGAACAACACAGAGAAAGATATTTGGAAGAATGCTTAGGACCAGACAGATTTTTCCCCCCATTGACTCCCATAGTAGGAAAAAATACAATGGCGGTAAAAAGTGCCCCAGAACTGCTGTCCTACATTCTTCAAAATGTCATAATCTTCAATATGATAATATTTCCTACTATAGGAGTCAATGGAGGGGCAAGATCTGTTTCGTTATATAAACATTCTTCCAAATATCTTTCTCTGTGTTCATCAGAACAAAGAAATCCATACAGATTTGGAACAACTCGAAGAAGAGTAAATGATTTGTTGATGATGACATGTTTGGGTGAAGTTTCACTTTAAATAGGGTGACACAGGTATATACTGTATGTGTGAAGTGTTCTGTATCTGTTTGTTTTGTTGAATATTACTCCCTCTAGTGGTTAAACAGGAGAACTTTCGCCAACAGCACACTGCAGAGTACTATACAGCTAGTTTACGCATATATGTATAGACTTATATATGATATTACAGTACAATATTTAGTAATAAATATTTAGAATGATTTCCTAAACATAATCTGTTTTAATTTATTAACTGATGTAATCATTCCAGCAGAAGTTGTAAAACTACACCGTACAAAGAAAATTCTAGTTTAAGACACACATGTGTTTGTCCATATCTGGGGGTTTGAAACAACTCATTAGTTAATGGTGCGTTACACAACCTTTCATTTTAAACTGCATGTGAATTTTTAAATAAAACAAATGCTGTAGAAATATTATTTATTCTATATGTTGATTATTATTGCATTAATATTTAAGCAATAAAACTTCTCTTTGTCCATTTTTCTCATGTTTTTCTTTTTGCAATGATTCCATCAGGTTCCAGCTAAACTCAATTCCTTTGGTCTTTGTCCGTGTACGCACGTCCTTCAGGAGTTCTGATAAAGAGAGAAAATGATAACAGATATGTTTACTGCCAGTCACAGACAGAACTTTCCCCCTAACAATCATTCGGTTTGGTTATTTCTTGGGAATCATTTGTGATGTTGCAGGAACCATGGTTGCATTTGATGTAAAATATGTAAAATAATGTTCACAGAATGTTCTTTTTAGATCACTTAAAAAACATATACAGAACATTCCCTAATGGTTATCATGCAACCATTAAATAACATTGCAGGGAGCCAAATACTAACTATCCTGACTAGCCAAAAACAAACCTGAAATAATGTTTTGGGAACAAATAACCAGCTGGGACGCAGTATGTCCACATACCCCATTTCGTATTCTTCAGGCTTGTTCTTTTTCCGACAGCAGCAGCAGTAGATGATGATTCCCAAGATGATGACGGCAGCTGCAACGGCGCCGAGTATCCCAAAGGTGGAGGCCATATTCATGGATGCTGTTAGAGACATGAAAGGAATTGGTTTAGCTAACAGTGAGGTGTTATTGGTGGGAAATCTGGTGTGGGATTTTCTTACGTGGCATGATGGCCAGAGTGATGTTACACTTTGCTGATCTGATTTCATTGGTGGACGTGCAGATGTAGAAACCAGACGTGTCTTTAGAAATGTTGTAGAGTGATAAAATCCCGTTCTCTAATGACAGATCAAGATACGCAATGATTGGATTGGTCACAGTAAGGAATATCTTTAACGCTCGTACACACAACACAGAACGTACGGTCAGTGGTCTTGGGTGGGTTTGGTCGAGGGAGGTTGGCGACATCATGGTTCTGCCATTTGTAGATGGGTGTTGGTGTGCCCTCTGAAGAGAGACACGTGAGATTGATGTTCTGACCGTATTCTGCCACTCCAACGGTCTTGCAGATGGGCGTCGATGGAGCCACTGTCACAGAGTTGAGAAATCACACAATCAGGTTCATTTCATCTGGACGTAATGTCAATTATTTCAATGATGTTTTCCACACGCACGCACGCACGCACTGAAATGTACAGTATGCAATAACTGGTTTAACATCTTAAAAAGTAACCGGATATAATTGTATAATTCATAAAGGAGAAGCATCTTTACCCAAAACCACAAGCGTAGCCACGTCAGACCCACTGCCGTCCTCATCGCCAATAACCTCAACATTGCACTCGTAAGTTCGCGTGTCGGTGCTGATGACGCCTCTGAGCTGTAGGTTTGCTACTCCATTTGGGATATCGTGTTGCAGAGTCGCCTTGCCTTTATATTTCTTGTTTATGGTAAGTTTTGGACTTGCTAAATTGTAGAGATATGTGGCAATGGAAATCTGTGAAGGAAAGAGCGAAAACAATATGTAGTAGAAGAATATTCAGTTGTAGAAAATGTGAAGAACATATTAGAAGTCTCAGATCTGGGCAGAAAGTTATTCAAAGGACTTTCATTTCAGGGCTTTACAACAATGCACTTGTTGACAAGTTGAACTTGTCTGATTTGTTACCTCAGGGTCACCCTGCACGTCTGGATTTGCCGACCATTTCACCATGAGGGTCACATCGCCCACTTGAGCTGTGAATTTGCAGGGTATGGTTGCGTCATCCCCCAGGGCAACCTTATATACTTTCTGTGCGATGTCTACGATCATGGCCGAGCTTACATATTCTCCTGTTAAACACACACGCAAATGTAAAAACAAAAGTCTCTATCTCTCTCTATTTCATTTTTTATTTTATTCCGGTTTAAAGGGACACTTCACCCAAAAATTTAAATTCTGTCATCATTTACTAATCACCTTCGAGTTCTTCCAAATCTGTAGGAATGTCTTTGTTCTGATGAACACAGAGAAAGATAACCAGACACCCATAGTAGGAAGAAAATACAATGGCAGTCAAAAGTGCCCCAGAACTGTTTGCTGTCCTACATTCTTCAAAATATCTTCTTCTGTGTTCAACTGAACCAAAAAATTATATAAAGTATTTTATCCTACGATCGGAGTCAAGGGAGGGCAAGATCTCTTTGGTTATAAGCATTCTTCAAAATATCTTTTTATGTGTTCATCAGAACAAAGACATTTCTACAGATTTGAAATATCACGAAGGTGAGGAAATGATGACAGAATCTTCATTTTTGGGTGAAGTATCCCTTTAACTGTGCTTTATTGGCAGGACAAAAAGTTGTACATTAAATTGCCAAAGCATTTCTCATTTCAGTATCTTGGCAAATATGAGCACACGTTGAGACATTGTTGAGATGTCTGGGTCTTTCCTAGTAGACTTTATGAAGTCTCTTTGTCTGAACATACTCTCCTATTCAGGTCTGACTGAAAGGTTTCACATGATCTTAAAAATATTTTTTATCTGAACGTGTATGTTTGAAACTACTTTTATGGGTGAAAAAAATGGGATTAAAAGGCATCTCAGGATAAAACCTCAAGAAGCGGCTTGAGAACATTTCTGTAAGTCCTACACAAAGATAGAAAACGATCAAACACAACGGTTTTCATCTACTTCGATCAACCACAAAAATTCCTACACTGTAGTTACAATTGTTGTCATGGTTTCACCTCTTCTTGTCAGGTATTTCTTGGTTTAGAGGTGGAATCATACAGAATCCTTTGTTTCTCTGGTCTGCGTCATCGTTCCTACCCTCCTGTTTCCTAGTTTGTGTTAATTAGCTTCCCCTTAGTGTTTGATCTGTGTCACCTGGTCCCTATTTAATTATCCTGTGTTTGCTTCCCTTAAATAGTCCTCATGTTTCATTGTCTTGTGTTGGTCATTGTCTTTACGTGCCTGCTTGTGATAGTCAATGTATCCTGCATCTCCTTGTACCTTGCCGTGTCCTCCAAGTTCCTGTTACCCCCGTGTTAGTAAGGCAGTTCAGTGTTTGTACTAGTGTTTATTTTCGTAGTCTAGTCAGTTAGTGTCCTTGTTAAATATTATTATTTATCCTGTCTTGTTTTCCCCATTGTGGGTTTTGTTTTGTCATTTTATAGTGTTCTTTGTTTTGTCTAATAAACTCTTAACCCCTTCACCACCGTGCCTGCCTGCATTTGGGTTCTCCCCCTCCAGTTCATGACAATTGTGCTGTGACCCTCTAAAATCATTCGCTTTAGGTGTGGCTCTGTTCAATAGAGAAAAACTCATATATAAATATATTAAAACTTACTCACCACAAAGAAGCAGCAAACACATCCCAAATATTCCCTTTAAAGGCGTCATCCCTCTGATCTGCAGTCAGTATTTGGATGAAACACATATAAACCTATCGCGTGACAAAACAGAACTGTGTTAGCTGACTGGGTGAGAGTCTCTACACCATTTTTAACCACATGTAAAACTGCAAACTTTATATGCAATTTGACCATTCATTTACAGAACAACAGTATCGGCCCGGCATAATATACAGTAGAACGTATTATATATAGTATACACACACACATATATAAAGTATCTCACAGAAGTAAGTACACCCCTCACATTTCTGAAATATTTTATTATATCTTTTCATGTGACAACACTAAAGAAATAAAACTTTGCCGCAATTTAAATTAAATTTAACAGTGTAAATTTGTTGTCCCCTCAAAATAACTCAACACACAGCCATTAATGTCTAAACCGCTGGACACAAAAGTGAGTCCACCCCTAAGTGAAAATGTCAAAATTGGGCCCAATTAGCCCTTTTCCCTCCCGGGTGTCATGTTATTGTTTAGTGTTACAAGGTCTCGGGTGTGAATGAGGAGCAGATGTGTTAAGCTTGGTGTTATCCCCCTCACTCTCTCATACTGGTCACTAGACATCTGCCCGGTAAACCGAAAATATATATCACGTGATTTATGCACAACTTGAGAGTGAAGTACGGTGAAATGCTGCTGCATGGGCGCTCTCGTGCAGAAACTCCAAATGCGCACTGCAGAAGAAGACCATAACACACGTAGTTCTAGGAAATGCCTAAGGACATGTTCTTATCACTGTTCCTCAAGCCTCATCAGGTATTTTCGTTATAATAAAGTATTATTTATTATGATCATGTTTGACGGGTGTTGCTTTTTTAAATGCACGTTATGAGCGACTCAAACTCGCACTGCTTTTAGATCGAGCAGCATTTCCTACTGATCCCAGAGCTGTGCTTCACGGACAAGCTACGCATCAATTAAATAATCGATACCGTGCGTTATCGCAGCCAGCTCGGTTTCAGTATGACTTAGTGGTAACCGCGGTTAACCGGGCACATGTCTACTGGTCGGTGGAAGTTCAACATGGCACCTCATGGCAAAGAACTCTCTGAGGATCTCATCTCTCAATTTCGGTTCCAAAAACAGAGATAACTTTCAAGGTATGTTAGTAACCATAGCAACTTACTCTCTGAAGATAACCTTATGTTCCAGGGTTAGTTCATTTTGAGGAAGTGTTACTAAGCTTCAGGGGTTGTCTGCGCATGTGTGCGCTTTTGATGAGCATCAAGTGGCCGTGAAAGCACAGATTACGTATAATATATTATAATTTTACAGCAATATTTCAATTTCCAATCTCACCCATCGCAATTCAGCATTCACAATTAATTTTATTATTAACTTTATTAATTCACTTTTTAAAATGAAATAATCTTCAAATAAAATCATGTAAGCTGTTATTGTTAAACTTTATGTATTTATATTAAATACTGTATATACTTTGAATTAGGTTTAAAACATCTCCAAATATCACTGGATGAATATGCACACCTTACAACTTCCAACAGTTAAAGGATGTTAATAGGGAAGAATTTGAACTGCAGAGCGATTGCATATCATCACTCTTGTCCATGTATTAGCTATATTTGATGCATCGGGTCAAAGGTATTTGTGGCCTAATGGTTAGAGAGTTGCAAGTTCGAATTCCAGGCTGGCAGGTTTCCAAGGCTTTTATTAGGTGACCCCCCAATGGGATCATACTGTTCACATATTTAAATTCTTACATAAAAGAATACATAAACAACATAGACTTAAGGTTTTTCATACTGACTGTATTCCTTAAAAATGTCTTTCTGATCCTCAGCCTCCTCCTTCAGTTTAGTATTGAAAGACCTTTCTCCAAAATCACGGTCCTCTGCCCAGTTACACAAGCACATTCACTGCCTTCTGCCCAGTTAAACTCGGACACTTTCCAGTTTTAGAATAATAATATTGCCGCTTCTGCCTATTGTGACCAAATCATTGATTTAGACACATTATTACACCGTTATGTTATACAATCATTATATGCCACCAGACATATTATATTCAAATAAATCGATAAGCCTATGTGGAGATTGTCTTTATCCTCCAGCGTTATTTCTGATCCTTAACTGGCGCACAATACGGTACATCACACACCACATCAGTAATGTATCTGCTTGTTTTACACTCTTTGGCCACTAGATGGTACTGTGAGGAAATGAAGCCTTGAGAAATTAACCTTTTGCGAAGGACTTGGCTGAAAAGCTTCAACCACCACTACTAACAACAGGTCACATCCACGGGTAGCAATGGTCTGAACTCATGCAAGACAAAATACAACTAGACTTGACAATGAATACGGAAAATACACATGGAATAAATAGAGTCCAGGGGACAGGGGCGGACTGGCCATCTGGCGTACCGGGCGGTTTCCCGGAGCCACGAAGGTATGGGGCCGGAACGGACACTTTGGCCGCTCAGACGGGTCCCCCCCTCTTTTTTTCCTCTCTGGTTTCTGTTAAACACGATCTGAGTAATCCTCCGCGTGTCATTGAGCTTTAACCGTTGCATTCTGAGATCTAAATGATCGACTGTTAGAACACAACTGAACAGATGTACACCCCAGATTACACGAAAAATCCTCTTTTATTATAAATGATTGGGAAATGGTCGAACAAAAATGCTTGTTTGTCTCACGAGCAATATATAATATATCAGAAGTATTTTGTCACACAATGACAGTCAAATGAAAGGACATCGATGGAATTCACCGAAGGAGTCAGTGATTGACATCGGTTCATGTGTTATATCATGCAGGTGTGTGATTACTGTCAACATCACTCGCTCTACTCTCTTTACTTGTTTCAGATGTCTGGTATTTAGATGGCACAAAAGCAAGGAATGAAAACAATAAAAAAGGAATTTCCCGTAGAAGGAAGTCATTTATCAACGGGGGGAGGAGGGTTTAAAACTAGATTCAAAGCACCAGAATCCTCCGATCAGCTGAAGCAGAAGCTGGACGTGAAGCATCGCCGTAAGTGCCTGTATACACTTCTGATATAAACGTAATGATGAAAACCCCTCGAGTCATTTCTTCTTGGTTTCTTGTGTTCCTGTAGAGAGAACGATGTCAAATGTGAGTGTGAATGACAACTGTACGGATGTGGATCATGTGGTGAAGCGCTACTATCTGCCCGTCATGTACAGCTTCATCTTTATCGTGGGTGCGCTGGGGAACGTCACGGCTCTGGTGGTGTACGTGCTGAAAGTTCGTCCCTGGACCAACAGCACCATCATCATGGTGAATCTTCTCATCACCGATCTCCTGCTGATGGTCAGTCTTCCCTTCCTAGTGTACTACTACACCCTAGACGACACCTGGTCCCTCGGGATCCAAATGTGTCGCTTCATTCGCTTCATCTTTCACTTTAATCTGTACGGCAGCATCCTCTTCCTCACCTGTCTGTCAGTCTTCCGTTACGTGGCGGTGGTGCGTCCATTACAGCGAGAGAACATTAAGAGGAAGCGCTGGGGTGTTCTGGCCTGCGTGTCGGTCTGGACTCTCGCGGTGGCTTTGATATCGCCCATGTTTAACTTGTTTGAATTGAAAGTGCAAAAGAACAAAACCGTGTGCCCGGATTACGCCAGCAGCGAGATCGATTTCGTCTGGAAGCACACTTGGGTGATGACTGTGCTGGGATACGTGATGCCGCTGATCGTGGTGTGTCTGTGTTACTGGCGTATCATAAAGGTGTTGGCCAAGGGTCCTCACACCGGAAGCGCGATACGCACCAGAGCGAGAAGAGTCATCGCGTTGATATTGACCTCTTTCATCGTGTGCTTCTTACCGTTCCACGTCCTGCGAGCTTTGAGAATCTACACAAGGATCATGACGGACGTCACCTGCATGCTGGACAAGGGTGTACACGCGGCCTATGTGATCTCTAGACCCATCGCTGTTCTTAACATTGTTTTTAACATGATGTTGTACACGCTGTCGGGGGATTCCTTTAAACAGGCATTCGTGGAACTCTTCCGATGTAAAGAAATCGCAGAAAAGACTAAACACGTCTTGAACGTAGCTGTCATCAGCAAACCCACAACCAATTCACAGTGACAGCGTTTAAAGAAATATTTATTCTTCATGTCAAACGCGCACAAATGCAAACGCAGCCTAATCTCTGTATCATTTCTTTATGTGTAGCAGCTGTGTATCATTTCTGTTATAGAATAATACTTTTGGACGGCAGGGTCGAGAGTTATATTATTAGGCATGCATGCACTTTTGGTTTGCATATAAAATGCTGCGCTGTGACTATATTATAATATGCAGTATAATGCTTCGTGTTATTGCGTTCACAGTACATGATCTTACATAAGCTCTGAATGAAGAATGTCTGTCAGATTCATCTTGATTGTTTCCTTCTTCATCATCATCATGTGTGCGTCTATTGTTTCGTGAAGTTCATCGGTAAAAGAGGAGGAAGAAAAGACAAGATTAAGTTTCAGTCTATTTCATCACTGATTCACTGATATTAGCTTTGTCTGACGTTATCACATGCCGAACAATTGAACACTGTTGGTGTTGTCTGTTTTTTACTGAAATACATTTGAATAAAGTTTACAAATAAAATTCGAGGACTCAATTCATTTCATCAATCAACGATGTACACACAGAAAAATAGCTCAATTTAAAAAAATGTAGGTGAATATTTTGCAAGTTATTTCAACTCAAGGCATTTTATTATTAAATATTGTAAGACTTTTCTAGTTGGCTTAACTCAATTGGTTTAGCGCAACCAACATGATTTGTATTGTCCTCGAAAAGCTTGATTAAGTTGCCCCAAGAAAGATTATTTTTTGCGGATTCAATGTTTGGACAAAACTAAAAACCATCACACTTTTTTGTTCAAATGCAAGCTCTGGTTTTGCCTCTCTAGCATTTCTAATGAAATGCCTTTTGATATAAGATAAAGGTGTAGTGTTGTCACCCTAAAAGGAAATGCTCTACTCTTCAGGACAACATTGTATCCTCTTAAATATAATCACAACCATCCCTTGTAAATGCTAAAATAACAATATATAACATGAATAAGTGTCATAAGTTCTCATGTCCATAAAACAACACTTTATTACTCATTATCCAGTCCAGAGCAAAGCATGCTGGGAAATAGAAATCCTCATGCAATCATTCATGCAGCCCCAACTAGGTTATAGCTATTTAATCAAATACTTAAGTTACTACAATTTAAGTATAAGTGGAATTACACACAATATTAAGTTGATGTAATTTTAACATTAATAAAGGAGTAGTTCACTTTAAAAGAAGCCCCTGTTGGCTTCCATGTAGTAGGAATAGAAATCACTATGGAAAGTCAGTGAGGGCTTCTAAGTCAGCACAACTCATCAAATAGTTTCAGACTCAAAACTTTTAATTAAATCAATAAAATAGAAATTTTGACCAACAATGCATTACATAAATATAGTGCAGAATTTTCTGTGTAAAGTTTTTTTTGTGTATTTGGCAACAGTGCATTCGATCTAGAGATTTTGTTATCTATCAGCATGTATTTGTGTTCACCGTGATGTTTCTGACATCATAATGTAAAGTGTTGCTAGCTGAGCTACTGTTGTGTTGAGAGGAAACAGACTACTGAACGATAATAAAAGGGAAGAAAATACGGCTGCATGTTCATCTCTTGAATGCCAGAAAACCCCCTAAAGGTTTTGTGTCCGAGGTGACCTGAGGTAAACAACAACAATATCAAAGGGTGGGAAGTTATTCTGCGTATGGGGAAATGCATCTGAATTAGTTTCACTTTACTAGTTTATTGTCATACACAGCAAACAAAGAAGTGTGATGAGGTCACTTTACAATACAGATAATGCTGCTGATCCACACGCTCATTCTGTCACAACTACAATAGAAGTAGATGTATATAAAAACTTGTAGCGGTACTATTTCAATATTTCAATTAAGTGAATTTGTAGGTATACTGATAGTTTATTAGTTCAATACTTGTAGCACATGTTCGTTTATGAAAGTACATACTGAAGTATACACTCAGTTAACCCGTTCAGATTAAAATACTGTAAACATATGTTTTCTTTAGGTGAACTAACTATCATACACACGATTTACTATTTATATATTATTTGACATTGCCTAAAAGTATAGAGCAAATATACTTTTCTGTCAGTATAGCTGTGAAGTATAGAGTTAAAGTAGACTATTCATGAGCTCAGGTCCATCACGTTTGACTTACATTTATGTTTACATTTAGTCATTTCACAGTTGCTTTCATTCAAAAGTGCCAATTACAAAATTGAACTGTGAAATGAACATAATTTTGGCGGATAAAAAAATATGCAAAGATGATCTCAAGCGGTTATTAAGGAAATATTTCAAAGTTAGAACAAACATACACTAGCGCTCAAAAGTTTACTGTCTTTATGCTTTATTCATGTTTTCCTACATTTATGCTAATAAATAAATCATTAAAACACAAATGCATCTGTGGAAATGTGTTGTCATCAACAAATCTCTAAAATAATAGAAATCTCTAAATCTCTAAAATCAAAGGAGTTCACATTTACTCTGACCTCTCATTTACTGATTTTTCTTCATCATTCACTCCAAGTCATCCTTTTAAGGAACATATAATAAAACAAATTTAGTTTTCTAATGATGGAAATTACAACATTTAGTGCAAAAACATGAGACAAATAACCACAGAGTGCAAATAAGTAGTGAAACATTGTCCATGCAATCATGCTACTGTACATGTAAATGTTCAATGAGGAACTAGCAGCAGCGTTGGTGCAAAAATATGAGAATAGGTCAGTTGTTGGTGCAAATGTGCAAACAGGGTGTTACGGTGTATATGTGCTAGTCCTGAGTCTTTTTATTTAGTCGAATGGCTTGTGAAAAGAAGCGGTCGCACAGTCTGGAGGTGAGGACACGAATGCTCCGGCACCTTTTTCTAGAATGAAAAGTGCGTGAGAGGGGTGAGTGGGGTCAGCTACGATGCTGTTGGCTTTACGGAAGCAGCGTGTGGTGTATATGTCCATGATAGAGGGTAGAGAGACTGGTGATGGAGCTGGTGTTGAGGGACCAGGTGAGGTTCCCCGCCAGGTGGACACCAAGGAATTTGGTGCTTTTTACGATCTCCACATGTAGAGCGGAGAGTGATCATTCCTTGTCTTCCCTGAAGTCAACAACCATCTCTTTGGTTCTGTCAACGTTCAGAGACAGGTTGTTGACTCTACACCAGTCCGTCAGCCTCTACACTCCTCACTTCTATGCTGACTCGTCGCTCTTACTGATGAGACCCACCACAGTCGTGTCATCGGCGAACTTGCTACACAGCCACGAGTCAGCAGTGTGAACAGCAGAGGACTGAGCACATAGCCATGTGGGGCTCCAGTGCTCAGTGTGGTGGTGCTGGAGGTGTGGTTTCCGATCCGGACTGACTGAGGTCTGGAAGTCCAGGATCCAATTACTCAGGCCCAACAGGTTCAGCTTCCCAACCAGGTGCTGAGGAAGGATGGTGATGAATACTGAACTAAAATCTATGAACAGCATTTTCAAGAAGAGTTTGATTTTATTTTCCTGACACAGGTGTGGGTGGGGGGGTTTACAGTAAGAAGAGTTTGATTTCCTTTTCCTGACACAGGTGTGTGTGTGTGTGTGTGTGTTATATCACTACTTTATGCAAAAGGGAAGTGCTTCACTCACACACAATACACTGAAACTCTTACACAATCAAACACATTTGTCTATTCATACCACAAGAATTAAGCTTTCGCATACTGTATTCATTTTACCGTACAAAGAGAATGATGCGTTTACATGTTTATGCATGTTTATGCATGTGTGTGTGCGCGTTTTCAACCCATTCTTGTGTAACAACAAACCTGATTCATTTATAACCAGCTCACATCTGACCCGACCATGAGTTAAAAACGCACCCATCTTTTTGGAGGTTACCTCAGAGCCTCATGAACATAACACAATGTTTGAAGAATATTGTGAAAAAAGACTAAAACTACACACATTACAATAGTAACACACAATCTGAACACACATACAGTACTGTATGTTCTCATCACGCTAGTCTTCATTCATCATGTTGCTGCTTAGCTTTATGTCTATAATCATTATAAACTTCTCCTGTCAAGTGCAAAGACTTGTGGGAAATATATGTGTTAAGGCTTGTACAGTAAACAGATGTTTGACTTTATGGCTTATATTTGATTCTAAGAAAACTTGCAGTCATGCTGAACAAATCAACAGAACATAACCGACCCACCGCCACAAGGAAATCAGAGAGCAGTGTGGGAAACTCAACGGATTATAACAAACTACACAAAACAAAGAACTTACAAGAAATCTGTGGAGTCTGAAGAGTGTTCCTGTAGCTCATTGTGATTAAATCATGGGTTCAATTCCCACGGAACAAACATTTACTGATAAAAAGAAACGAAATGAACTACAATTGACTTTAAAAGAATCAGTCAGATAGAAAAATGTATCAGAACAGGATGAACAGGTTTATTGAGTATAACTGTAAATGAAATGCAATGCTTCTCTCTTCATATCACATAATCCGATGAGATGATGTTTCCTCAATGAAACCTGCCAACAACTGTAAATCTGGACTGTATGTTTTCATTATCTTTCACCTGAATGCCTGACCACATGTGTGTTGTTATAAGAAGTTCTGGGATGATAAAGCCTTCTTTCCTCCTCCATCGAAAACAAAAAAAGATTTATTCATATTATATTTATCTGTTCCACGTTCACTTAACAAACTGTCATCTTTCCACAGTCCGAATGTGCTTTTATATAAACCCCTCTATGTGCTCTCATATATTAGAAGGTTATTGCTTTGGGTCATAACATATGTTGCAGTAAATGAACACATGTAAATGTCATGTCAAACGTTAATTTAGTTTACTAAAATTAAAACTTTGAAAACGTTCCTGTTCATTGCAATCAAATCAAATATTGACCTACATTTTTTTTGGAAAACTTTGGAAAATTTTAAATGTGGCCTTAAAAATAAACTGAAGTAAGTTTAAAGCAGTAAAACTACAATAGTAAACAAAAACTAAAATGAAACTAAAATAAAATAATCTTACATAGCAACATTGAAAATAAACCTATCAATTATAAAATGACAAAAGCATGTACCAAAACTGCAAAACCTTAACTAATATTGACACAAAAACTAAACATTAATTTAAAGTAATAATAAAACTAAAATCAAAACTATAATGAACTAAAGGTGTAATTAATGTCTTCCAATACACTTCACAAAGAACCTTTTTGTCTTAATAGTTCAATAAAGAACCTTTAACATCCGAAAAGTTCTTCAGATTATAAAAAGGGAAGAAAGAGATGGTTCTTTATGAAACCAGTAATGGTCACTTTTATCCAAAACAATAGACAATTCCTTTAGTTATACATGCGATCATCTTCAGTCTGTGTGTGTGTGTGTGTGTGTTTGTGTGTGTGTGTTTGTTTACTGCTAACACACATTCACATTTCACAGAATCACTTCTATAAACAGATACCCAATGTGAGCTTGAGATATCAAAACTTCACTTGTGAGGTCAAAGGTTATTTCTCCTCCAATTGAGTGGGGAGTGAACTTACTTTAAGAGTGTGGATTATATACACTGTGGGTTTTAATTTGACCTTTTTTAACACTGGCGATTTTAGTCTGTACACTTACAGTATAAGTCAACTGTTTAACACACCGTACCACACTTCATATGAAAGTTTTGTGAGGTCACTTATAATGTAGGACCTGCTACATTATTTTGGGTATCTCTATGTTCATTCTCGTGCAATGAAATTAGCGGCTGTATTTTTTGATGCTTTCAGCCTTCAGTTTTTCATCATCAGACTGGTCAAAACCGCAAATGTATGAAGGTGATGTTCCACTAAAGGAAATCTACACCCTTGTCTATAGAAAGTGTATCTATTTCACATCTCACACCATCTTACACTGAAAGTGAAAGTACCATATTCAACAAGGTATGATAACCCAAACCTGGAATGTGACCTCACACACACACACACACACATCTGGTTTACTATCTCCGTGGGGACAGTCCATAGGCATAATGTTTTTTATACCGTACAAACTGTTTATTTTATCCCATACCCCTAACCCAACCCCTAAACCCTTAAGTTTAAGCTTTTATAAGCTTTTTTGCCCATGAGGACCTCAATTTTGGTCCCCACGGTGACATGAGTCCCCATGTGTTGGTGTGCATTAAGGTTTAGGTCCCCACCGGGATATAAAAACATGTACACACAGACACACACATATAAAGCTAATTCAACAAAGGCACATTCACACACAACATCACAGTGTCATACATCACGGCTCATTCACTGGTCAGAAAACATTACAGTAAATAACATTCCTGCACTAACAAACAAGAAAAACAGTGTCATTCTCTTTTTGTCTGCACAGCGGACTGTATTTGTGAACACACCGATGATGTCAGCGTGAACGAGATGTAAAAAACCTGTAATTTTATGTTCTTTTTACAGACTTTATGTAGTTTTGAAATACGGTCAAAAACTATAAATTTACAGAAAAATACAACAAATTTACAAGAAAAACAGGGAAAACTATTTAATATATATGCTTTGGGGCGATTCGCATTTCGCGTCTAAAACAGCACAGAAAACGCAACCATTTCTCTAGTCAAAGGACGCGCGGTGTGCACACTGAAGTTGAACTATTTCCATCTCGATGCGGCTAGAAAAATGTCGGCGCCACACGCCTCACGATTTCTGGACGGGAACACCCACCCTACCTTTAAAATGACTGATCCGTGCCCTGACTACTGAACAAGAGAGCTGACTGAGACACACACGGAAAACCCAGAACACAGCATTGTTCTTTGTAAATAACTATGAAACAAAAGCTCCTGTTCGTCTCATGAATCATCACATTTCTGCAATTAAGACATGAAGGTAATTTACAGTAGGCTACTGGAAATGCCATTGAGATTCAATTAAAACAAAAGATCATAAAAGAGAAATGACATACAAGCAGGAATGTAATGATTCAACGTGAGCCGGTTGAAAATCGATTATAGTATGTGACGATTCAAGTCGGTTGAGATTTAAAATGAATCGCAAAACATGTTTTGAACAGCAGGGGCCGCTGTGTTTACTGCAAACTTAGAAAACGTGCATACTGATATTGTAAAGAAAAGCAAAGACAAAGTCTAAGTTTGTTTATAATAAAGAGACTTAAAAACAAATGTTTTATTAAATTGCAGTTTAGTTTTAAATAAATGAAAGTGAATTTCTCATAGCATTCTTCTTGTGGGAGAGCGAGATGTTTGAAATGATAGAAATTGTTTACGAGGTCGCCAATGCTAAAAAAGCTTTTGTGTTTGGAGAAGAAGCATCACTGTAGTACTTGCTGTCCACTTCATAAATGTTGAACTATTACAAATACTTAAATAACACTTAAATGTTTGGTTATGTTTTTTTTTAACTCGTTGCTGGATCAAATAAAAATATGAAATCCAACTGTTGGGTTTGTCTCTTTTTGACCCGAGGATGGGTTGAAAATAACCCAACTTCTGTACAGTTTTTACAGTTAAGCTCAACTATTGAAGATGAGATCAAAAGTGTTTTGGTACATAGTTATTTTCCACTCTTAAAGTCAACCTGCACTCTTAAAAATAAAGGTGCTTGCCATAGAAGAACCATTTTTGGTTCCACGTAAAAGAGGAGGAATCTCTTTCTTACGTTTTTTATGGATCCTATTTTCACCACCTTTTGTGAAACAGAAACGTTCTTCCGATGTTAAAATCTCTTTATGGAACCAAAAGGTTCTTCTATGGCATCAAAGAACCTTTTGAAGCACCTTTTTTTTAAGAATGTGTCAGAAGCTGCTGTTATTTAGGTCACAGATAATGACTTGAATGAACGAAGAGTCATCTAACAGAACCTGACTGACATGAATAAAGAATTTAACATGTTAGTCACATTTATGAGAAGAGCCACTCTTGAAATACAACATTCTGTGTGTTTCCTCCTTGTCTTCACATGTTGATCTATTGTTTGGCACATTTCTAATGTCTAATACTGAAATACATCTTTATAAAGCTTTCAAATAGTATAAGACATAGAACTGTTCTGAAATCACCGTACTGCTGTCTAGTGCATTGTGTTGTGCGGAGTTCATGTTAATGGATGATCTGTTTGGATTAGGAATCACTTCCATCACTCGCTTCATTCATACACACCAGACAAAACAGAATGATGTTTCTCCAGATCACAATACAAATACACGTTTCACTGCAATGGTCCACTAATATGATGTATAGTACAAACTGATTCTGTGTCAACCAGCCATGACCTCAGACACGTTTCACTTCCACACGGATATGAATGAGGTGGATTTAAAATATGTAAAAATATCAATCAATTATGAATATATAGTGTAGTCAAGCTACAAACACGCAAACGTTTACAAATAAAAAAATAAACACAGGAGGATGGATGATAATAACAATGCTTTTACAAACTGAACCTGCTTGTCAGTCAAATGTGTGAAAGAGATCATTGTCATGACGATAAACTTTTAATAAACTAAAACTAGTTTTAGCGTCATGCTTCTTTGAGAGTTTTACAGGAACATCAGGATGACTCGTCCATACTCACAGAGCTCTTTAAATCACGTGTTTGTTCCCTCAGGTGTCGTTGAGGCGCATTGAACGCATTGTTGCTGTGACGTGTCAACAGCGCCGCCATATTGGACCGGGCAGATCCTATATACACATGCGGTTTTCATGAATATAAAGCAAAATCCTCAACAGATTCAACGTGAAGTACATCAACATTTCGTCTCGACGGTTAAATACCGAAAGTGAATTATTGTGAAAACAATATATATTGTGTATGCACGTTATTCATTGTGTGGGGTTATTCTCTCGATCAATAATTGTAGAACAGTCCCTATTGTAATATATAAAATAATATTATGTACATGAAGCAATAGCCTACATTTGTCAATGCTTAACACCTCCGCATGTCTGTGACGTCATCGGTAGCGCAGAAGCCGCCGTTCCCGCCCACTCGCGGTGACGTAAACGTAAGAACCGTATATTTTTGTGCGAGGCGCTGTGTTATCTACAGTGTCTGCTGAACTTTCCACACATAATGATGTGAGGTGTTGTTTTGTAACACACACGCCGTTTTTTCCGCACACAAATCAACATAAAGATGAAGCAGATAACCTTAACACACAGGATTTCATCATCACGATAGTCTAACTGCTGCTGGATCAATGCAAAAGTGATCAAAGCAGCATCTTTTTACATCACAGTGCATAACGGAATTTTTCCTGCAATAAAATCACATAGGCCTGTATTTTATCTACTGAAGATGCATTTAAAATCCCTCCCATGATGTCTGCTTAAATGCTTCATTCACAATAATTATTGAATTGCATGACATTTTAGAATTATAGTGTATAATATAATAATATTCGAGTTCACGCCTTCATGGTCATATGCACAGTTCCCTGTAAATGCTTTCCACTGTGTGCAGCTGTCCAATAATCGGAGAAAAACATAAATTACAAATGTATAATAGAAATGCAGTATAATACAATACAATATATAATATTTCGGCAATGTAATGTTGTTGTTGGATACAGTCAGTGTGCATTCAGAAGAGTTGGATGAAATGTGGATGTGTGTAAAGTAGAGGATCAGTCTGAAGGTGGCAGTATCACCCAATGAAATCACAGACTGATGGAGAGATAGATGAAGATCACAGCAGGTGTGATTATTATAGTATGTAGGTCAAGACTACACATGTGTGCAGACGATTGCAAACACACTCAATCAATGACAGTCGAAACAACAGTAAAATGTCTATAAATAAATGTCTATTGCTACAGAAGTTTGACTGTCTGATATCATCATCCGATCATCTCTCTCTCTCTCGTTGTGTCTATGAGGTTTTGATTGTCAGAGCACATCAAGTGTACACTAGAGGGCGAAGTTCTCAAATATTGAATATTTATAAATTGATGTGAAGTTCACAGCAGCTGACAGAGATTGCATGAGCTCTTAAAGGGACAGTTCACCCAAAAATCGAAAAGTCTGTCATCGTTTACTCACCTTCGAGTTGCTCCAAATCTGTATGAATGTCTTTGTTCTGATGAACACAGAGAAAGATATTTGGAAGAATGCGTATAACCAGACACATTTTGCCCCCCATTGACTCCCATAGTAGGAAAAAATACAACGGTTGTCAAAAGTGCCCCAGAACTGTTGGATGTCCTACATTCTTCAAAATGTCTTCTTTTGTGTTCAACAGAAGAAGAAAAAAAAGATAGAATAATTGTTCCTACTATGGGAGTCAATGGGGGGCAAAATCTGTCTGGTTATAAGCATTCTTCCAAATATCTTTCTGTGTTCATAAAATAAATATATACAGATTTGAAACAAGTCGAAGGTGAGTAAACGATGACAGAATTTCATTTTTGGGTGAAGTGTCCCTTTAACACTGGCAAAAAAAGTAAAGTTTCGATAAGGTTCTTTGATGGGGTGTTGGTCGCCATAAACAGCTGTTTATTTGTAGTTGTAAAGGTGTTGAGTATTGGTTTGTACAGTATTTCTACACTTGAGAAAACAATGTAAAAATAACTTCACACAGACAGAGAGAGTTCTGTAGACACATCAGAGGACAGCTTCAGGTTATTCGCCATTCAACACAGAAATAGAATGAAGAGAGAAATAGGTTAGTCAAACCTTCGGGTGCTCTCTCTCTCTCTCTCTCTCTCTCTCTCTCTACAGAGAGACAGAAGCAGACGTGACACATGTGCAGTTTCACAACAGTATCACTCTTATGGTCTCTTATAGATGGCACAATGAGTTCAACAATAAAAGAGCAAAACATGTCATGTCAATGTTGCTTGATTAAATAAAATCATTCATTCAGCGGTAACGTCTGCTCCCGCGATGACCTTCACTCTTTATAGGTCAAGAACAACCACTGGAGCTTCATTTAGAAGAAAACCACTGAGATATAAAGACACGTGTGTGTGTGTGTGTGTGTGTGTGTGTGTGCGTGCGTTTGCGTGTGTGTGTGCTAGAAGAAATGTGTTTATAAGCTGTTGCTGTTTTGAAAGCTCAAACAATTTAAAGAGTTTATACCGAGATCACTGTACACTTTATATATCTTCACACATCTACACCTGAAACATTATTGAGACTTAAATCTTCAGCCTCTCCTCTTCCATTTATTCTTAATGATGAGAAACAGAGAAGATATTAAACATCATCTCACACAAAATAAACAAATACACAACTCTCTACAAATAAACTGAGGGTTGATGTACTTAATAATGCAAAGACTTTATACACACAGATCAAGAGAACTCAGACACTTACTGTAAAAACTCTTGATATTAGAGTTCAGACTGTTGCCAAAATGATCCGTGTGTGTGTGTGTGTTTGTGTGTGTTTGTGTAGAGCTCTCTCTATGAATATAAACTGTTTACATGTATCAGTCCAACACTTTCATTATCCACTGGAAAGTTTATACAGAGAAAGTGTCCTCAGAAATTGTTAACATAACTAAGACTTAACACTCCTTTAAACCGGCATCACTTGTTTTTAACAAAGTCACTGCAAAAAAAAAACCCTGGATAAAAAAAACCCCGGATAAAAAAAAACCCGGATAAAAAAAGACAATAATACTTGTGTGTTTATTGCTGTAAATGAGGGTTTATGATATCAAATTTCCCTTTTTAATAATAAAATTGTATTGATACTACATTTTATCATCCTGCACAAAAGATTTCAATCTTCAACATGCGCTGCGTCCGAAATCGCCTACTTCCATACTACATAGTAGGCAAAAATGAGTGAGTCATGAATAGTATGTCCCAAAGTTAACCTCAGTAAACAATAAACGCTGCAATATTTCATGAAAAAATGGACAATGTATTTTTTATTTCACTGGGACTTTAAAGATGTCAACATTCTATTTCCGCAGAAGGTTTTCTACATGTAGATTGTAGTTTGATGTATAAAACGGTAATTGACACAAAAACTGTGTCTGGGTTTTCACATGTGGCATCACATACTGTATCTTCATTCAAAAATTCTTATTTTCATATGTGCACATCTGCTGAAAACAATCAAATCTACTTTTAGAGTGTTAAGGAAACGAGAAGTTTAAATGTGTGTTGAGTAGTTCTCATCCTCTCACCGCTTCCACTCGTTTATTTCTCACAGCAGCTGGTTTACATTGTTGCTATGACACGTGTGAGGCGTCGATGAGAAGCCGAAGAAATTAAAAGCCCTTTAACATTTACACTGACGAACACAAACATACCATAATATTCAAACGCACAAACCCCGGGAGACTCAACAGATCTAATGGAAAAATACATTTCAACTTCAGATTCGAGTCTTCATTCAGTCCTTTGGATTATACTGAGTGACAAACTGAGACATAAAAGTTAAAATGGAGAAGATGGTCAGACTGCAGCTAAAAAAAGAAATCTGACAAATGAAAGATGCTGGAATGTGTATAAATCACCCGTCACATGTGAGAAACACCTCTCCTTTCCCAGACAGCCAATCGGCAGCAATTATACATGACGACATCAGAGATTTCCCACCGACAGCCATCAGACAGAAAACATTTACTGTCATCTTGTATGCAGGACACGGTGAGATATAAACATCATATACTATCGTACAGAAAAGTCATGCGAGACCGACACTTATCTCACGAAAAGTATTTTATTAAAAAAAAAAGCTATAAAAGAACAATAATATTAATATTCTAAAAAACAAACGCACATGACAGAGCAGATCATCTCTGAGTGAACATGTCGCGACTCGATTCTCATCTCCCAAAGCACACGGCAGCGAAAGACAAGTGCTGAAGATACGGTCTTGACATCCGCGAGAGTGAAATGCTGCTTTAGAGATGCGTCACTGTCGTCGTGACAACCACCAATCAAGACCAGAATTCAGTATTTAAACAGATGAGAGATGGAAGACTGCATTATACCAAACGTAATTGCTGGAGTGTGACATCACTTCCTGTCGCTCTCTGATGTGAAATTATTTCAGTATGCGTGGAATCCAGCGTGACCGGCCCTTCAGCGTAACACTGAAACATCTGCTCTACCACTCACTCCAGATCACACCCAACGTGATGTTTATCGCTAAAAGATCATCGATGAACCTTTCCGAGCGGCATCTTCTGTGAGGGGGTTGAGGGAGATTCACAGAGAATATATGGAGAGGGGTCTTTTGTGTCCCGGCGCTGTTTGCAGTGAACACAAAGACCCTCAGAAACAGAGAAATCACAGAAAGTACCAACGCTGTCCTCAGGGCATCAGCAGCGGTCCAGAAGAGAGAGAGAGAAAGAGAGAGAGATTGTTCTGACCTGAATTCAGCTTCACTTCGTTTGTGATGAGACACAGAGACTCAGCCCACAGGCACAGTTTCACCTGACCTCTGACCTCTTTTCATGTCTCAAACACTCAATGAGTGAAAACCCTTCAACCCGTTTAGAGCGATCGCAGCGCTCTACACCATCATACTTCTGTTCGGTCACAAGTCCTCATTATTCGTCATCAAATCATGATAAAGTTCATACTTGTGTTATTCTCCTTGTACGTTTGTTGCGCTCCTGGATGAGAAACACACCTCTATGTGGTTACTAGGGTGATCGGCGTGGTTGTCAGGTGGCATTCTTGGTGGTTGCTAGGCTAATTGAAGGAAGTTGTTAGTATGGTAACTACATAGATAAATGACGCCCTCTGTCATGAGTATTTCTCACGTGTTGTGTCCCTTTAAAATCCAGTGTCCCATCAATAAATCAGTTCATTTCGACCAATCGGTGTCCAGCGAGCTCTGGACTGGCAGGAGAAGGAATACAGCACATCATAAAATCACAGATAAAAACAAAGTTCACGTGTCTTATAAAAGTGAAGTAGCACCATACTGTGATGAAAACCCTGATCTGGAAACAGCCGAGCTCTTGATGAAGTGTATTATAATCCTTCAACTGGAGGATCTCTTCTTCACACTATAAAAACGCTTCTAAAAGTTCTTAAATCCAAGAAAATATTGTCCTGTAGATAAACTATGTTCGTCCTGGCAGTCCATGGTTCAGTAGTTTTGTTCTGTGATCTCACGGCAGATTCCAACAAGCTTCACGCGTGTGTCAGTCAAACCGACCTCGTGGTGTCCAGCTGTTGGGATTCAGTGTTTGTCAATCCATCTCCAGCTCCAGGAGTTTGGCGCGAGAGCGAGGAGTCGACGATGTGCTTCTGAAGCAACAGTGAACACAAATCAAACCCAGAACAAGAGAAAACACTCCAACAGTTGCTGAAGCACACATCCCGTAGAGTAACGGCAACTTCATTGAATCCCACACTGAAAAACAACACAAACATGTTAAGAAACATATGATATCAACACTTCTGAAGTCATGTACACTGCAAAAAAACGTTTAGTTTTGTAGTACCAATATATAAACATTCTTTAATGAAGAAACATTTACTTGCAGGGTTCCCATTCTAAGCCAAATGTCAAATCCCTGACTTTCACGGACTAAAAAGCTGAATTTCCATGAACTATAATGAATGAAACCCAGTCTTTGAAGTGGTCGGTTTTTAACCAAAGCTCTTGAAATGTACATTTTCCCCTAGTTAAGAGCTACAGGTGACTGCATTTGACTAAAGTGATTGCCAGGTGACAAGCAGGAAGGGCATAAAATGGTGCTGAAGATGACCATATTAAAAACATGTAGTTTATATATGTAGTTTTATATTTTATAATATATAGTTTATTGAATACTTTTTTGAATACATATTTATTGCAAATTTATTTTTGTACCTTGTTTTCAACCAAATATTAGGTGACTTAATATCATTTTGCTTCTTAAGTCACTTGAAAGACAAATCTACGACATAAAATGTTTCAAAGCTGTATCCTAAACAAAAATCTGTTATTGATCAAGGACAATCACTCTTTACCTTTGGTTTAATTAATAATAGTGATTTATAATGTGTTTTTGGACCTTCTTGGACAATATACAATAGCATTATGTAAAAACATTCTCAAAAAAAAGAAAATCTGGTTTGAAACACACGAGGATGAGAAAATGGTGCCAGAATGATCTTAATATGACACTTACAAGCTTCAACATGCATTCACACACTGAAAGAGAGAGAAAGATGCGTTGCGTCAGATGTTGTTTGCGTTTCTCATCACAGGTGTGTACTCACATGCAAACTTGACATTGAGAAAGATTTTCTTCGAGGTGACTTCAGGAAGTTGACTCCAGACGCTGGTGCCGGTGGATTGTATCCAGGGCGTTACGGTACAGTGATATTCCCCGCCGTCACTGTCCTGAGCGCTGTGAATGTTCAGGGTGAATTTTCTGGGTCCGAGTCGCTCCAGACTGCAGTCACTGGTGTCATTACGAGGGGTTTTGTGTACGACGCCCCATCGGTCCACACCGGCTAACAGAGACACGCGACTGGAACCCTTCAGATGACTCAGAAACCATTTCAGCTCATACGATACGTCATCTGATGTGGGACAAATTACAACATCATTCACAACTTTGAACCAAGGTTGTTCAAGTTTATGGACTCAATATCTCCAAAAAACACTAAAAAACTTCAAAATGTTGCAAAAAATAATAATTTAAAAAAATATTCAAAAAAAATTTAAAATTAAATAAATATTAAATATATAATAACAAAAATTAAAACCCCACTATATCCACTTTTTTTTCCATTCTGTAAAATTTCTTTATTATTATATAATATATAATGGCTAAACTGTTAGTAATACAGTTCAAATATCATATTATATAGAATATAACATACATTTATTGTATGATGGAGAAATTATGCCCTTAATGAAGACAGCAGACGTGACTCATCAGGACTACGATCCTTTGAGATGAAATGATTTCAGTATCTTCTATTGTCTTTATCTTTCTTTATTATAGCTTATACTACTGTGGTCACATGACTCGCACCAAAATCTCTTGGAGCTGCAAATGGTTCAGCTCTGTTTCTTTGCCCTTCTAACACACACACAAACTTCCATTAGAGATGTGGTATAAAAATAACACACTACTGGCCATCAGAGACACACAGATGTGTAAGAGGCTATAAACATACACTGATCTCAAACCAGCAATTAAACTGAGGGTGACCCAACCCACTGCTGTCAAACCCACGCACAACACAACGCGACAGCTGCTCAGAGATTGCTCATTTATATCTCACGAGCTCATGAGAGTTCTGTAACTCCCTCATTTCAAGTATCAACTTGTAAAAAAATTAATTAGCTCTTAAAGGGACACTTCACCCAAAAATGTAAATTCTGTCATCATTTACTTAACCAGACAGATTTGCCCCCCATTGACTCCCATAGTAGGAAAAAATACAATGGTTGTCAAAGGTGATCCAGAACTGTTTGCTGTCCTACATTCTTCAAAATATCTTCTTTTCTGTTCAACAGAACAAAAGTATTTGAAGTATTTTTTCCTACTGTGGGAGTCAATGGGGGGCAAAATCTGTCTGGTTATAAGCATTCTTCCAAATATCTTTCTCTGTGTTCATCACAACAACGACGTTTATACAGATTTGGAACAACTCAAAGGTGAGTAAATGATGACAGAATTTTCATTTTTTAGGTGAAATATCCCTTTAAATAAAAGGAGACAGCAGATTTCAGATCTGAGCTTTGACATTTCATTTAGTGTTTTGACAGATCGGAGAAACACATGAGAAACAGAAGACAGATGGGGAGTGAGAATCACGTGTTCGATTTTCTGTTTCATGTGTAATTACAGTTATCATGACGATAATAATAATTATAAACCTCACATTTCATCAGGATACTATTGTGCTATGAAAAAAACTAAAACACTTGGACAACAGATGACGCTTTGTTTATAGATGTGAATGTGAATAATGTTCAGGGAAGCTTTGAAACGCACCCATTCTAAAGAAAGATCTCACTATACACCGCAACCAAAAACAGATATTACAGACATACAAAATGAATCACAATAAAACATCACAATCAACCTTGACATTAACTGTACCGATATAAACATTGTGTTTCAGAAACTCCAACATCACATGTACAAAAATCCTTCAAAACCGCTCAGAGCTTCAGACACTATAGCAGAGCGTTGCGATTATTATTCATATCTGTCGACACGCAAGCAAATATAAACTCCACTGTAATTTCTTATTTAGACTGAATTAAAGAGTTTCTCCTGTTCATTTACACTGATACTGTTCAACAAATGTTCCTTAAAGGAAATTGAGATTTTCCCTCCATTAATAAATCTGCTCAAACTGTATGAACACACAGAGAGCAGAGCTCCGATCGGCTTCTGTTCTTACGTAAAAGCACAGAGATTCTTCATCCATCAGCTGTCTGGATTACAGTGTTAATGTCGTGTCTTCAGGAAATAATAAAGCAGAAGAGAACGAGAGATGATAAAACACTGCAGTATTCTGTCTACACCATCAGCAGTCGAGCGTCTCACCAAAGTCAAATCTCACAGAAACACTGATGACAACACAATGGGTCACATTCATGAAACACGAGAAAAACCCATTTTTGTGTAAATCGTTCGTGAAGTTATTCTAACGTAAATTTTCGGATTCATTAAAGTGTTCGTATTTTCAAAACGTTAGTTGGTACGAAAGAAATGTATACCTGCTCCAAACCACACGTAAAATCGCACGTATGTTCTGTATTCTTTTAGACAAATTGACGACAGTGCGTTTACACTGTACATCGTAATGATATTTCACGAGTTCTTTAGCACTGCCTTTTTTTCGTTTCTATCTTTCAACTTTGGTTAAAACGAAGAGCCGTCCACTGACAAACCATCATACACAACAATGTAGAAGTTCATTTTAATGGTTACTGCATTTTCATATTTAGTAATATTCTTAAAAATAAGATTATAGTAACAACTAGGCTAAGGCGCGATTCATATTTCCACGAGGCAGGCGCGCGCAAATAGGGGTGCCGCATCAAGATGGAAATAGTTAAACTTTTCAAGAGGGCTGCGCACATCGCGGGTCATATGAAGAGAGAAAGCGGCGCACGTCTGTTGCTGATATTCCAAATCACAGCAAACAATGCATCTCTGGAATAACGCGCAGTGCCTCCAAAGCGTTCTCAAGCGCCGCCTACTGGTCGTTTTCAGAGCACCAGGTATTATTTTAGCTGGCTAAAAACGCTTTGGTGGCACAGATAATTTGATTAATTTATTGGTAAGCATATAGCCTATTAGTCTCTTATGCATTTATGCAATATAATGTAGCCAAACCAGAGAATGAATTCCAGCATTCCTAGATACGTAATTTGCGTAGTTGTAATTCATAGGCGGGGATTATGCTAACTATGAATGAGCGTGCATGCGCGCCGTTTACGAATGATTGGAATTCATTTACATACACAAATTGCATCGTTTACAAAGTATTTGTGAATTCGTGAAGATCTGTTTTACGCGCAAATTACTCGGAATTTACGAATGTTTCATGAACGAGGCCCAATGTGTGAAACACAAACTGCGCATGAAATCTTCATCGCCCAAAGTGACACTTTAGTGCATGACGAAAAACATCCAACAATGTGACCCAGTTTCTCACCACATCCCTTCTGAAAGTTTCACAAAGTCTTTTGACGACATGAAATATACATTACAACCACTGAACTGCAGAAAGAGGTGAGAACATGCACGTCTGAACTTGTCTAACAGCCTCGTTTTTTCACTTCATCCATCACAACCACACTGAAACATATAACACACATGAGCAAACACACACGAACACACAAATGCACTACACCCAAACATAAAAAAATACATGTCAAGACAAAACACAGCTCTTCCAGCAAAGATTCAACTCACCATCAGAGGGAAAGAAATAAACACACATCTGAGCACATCTGTTGTGAGCTGTTGTGTTATTATTGCAGGATTCACACTGTGTGTCGTGCTGTGAACTTGTGTAAAACACTTCAGGGTGATTGAGACTAAATTCATCTCGGTTACAGGAAATATTACTGCTCTGATGATATATGTTTAATATCAGTATTCACTTTGCCTCTGATGTTTATCCTCAAAGTTCTTTAGGTTTTGAGAATTTGTGATGATGAGACATTTGCGAATGTATATATAATACAAACTTTCATTTTAATCAGCAGAGTACTTCACAATAAGTGTTTTAAGAGATCCTTTTGTTTGTTTGTGTGTGTGTGTGTGTGTGTGTGTGTGTGTACTTGCCTGTAGTGGGCGATGTGCCCGTCAACCTCACGTCACACTCCATCTTGACAGTTTCCCAGGGGAAAACACTCAGTGTGTCTGAACTGATGGACACATCGAAAGAGGGACCTGATGAGAGACCACCAAAACACTTAAATAGTCTTAAAGGGACATTCAGGGCTGTACATATATGTGCTACGAAAAAATCAGCCTGTACTAAGAACAAATTTAATAGCGTAGCACCATACTAGCACGCCTGCTAAATAGTGAACATGATATATATATTGAATATATTTGAACGAGCATTAGACAGAGCCGCTTGTTTTTGTGCGTTTGTCGTTGTGATTGTTCGTGTGTTACATTAACTAACGCCGCACCACTATTTACTTTTACGTTTATACTTAGTTTTTGCAATTAAAACTAGTTTTCAGGCTGCAATTAGTCCATTGATGTAGTGCATTATGAGCTGGGTGATGTGTGAAACCGTGGAAGGAATTGAGGAATTCAACTAATTAAACTACTATTTAAATATGTCATCTGCTTGTTCTGCGTGTGTAAGATTGAATGAGTTGCACACTTAAACATGTTACAAGCGTGACAGTCATGGATTTGTCTGTATCTGACTATACGAGGACACATTAACTTTTTGTTCGGAGTTTATTTTACAAGTGTTTCACTATTTAAATGAAGCTACCGTCAAACACACACTGAACCTAAAGCGTCTTTGCCACGACCCGCCAAAATGAAAGTCTGCTTAATGTGATCCAGAAGAAAATTATTATTTACTTGAAGTAAATGTATGAACTGTAGTAAACACTATAATATGTTAATATTTACTATAGTAAGGTTAGACAATACTATAATACCCAAAAATGTCACTATAATGAAATAATGACTATATTATAATTACTATAGTATACTACAGTTTTTATGGACAAATGTACAAAGACATTTCTCATAATATCTTAAGACTCGCATGCAGATTTACAAACACACAAGGGAGAATAAATGACTTTATATTTTTTATGCTTGTAGAGTTTTGCTCTTTGAACGAATAAATCCTATCTTTACCTCGGTGCTCAAAAGTGATCTGAACTTTATTGGACACTCCTCTGGCCATCTCCATCCAGTCGTCTCCAGACGCTTTAGACCAAGCTTTCATTTCGCACGAGTAAAATCCTCGATCGGTCACCTGAACCCCTGACATGCGGAACTGAAACTCGGTCTTGCTGGTCTTGATCAGCGTCAAACCATCTCTTCGAGCAGACTCGGTCCAGTCCTCCAGCTTCAGGACCATCTCAGGACCCAGAGAGGCCAGTTTGCGACTGGACGAGCCGACTGATGCCTCTGATAGGACGACGACGGAGAGGGCGGTACCCGGCGGGAGGTTCTGCGTGTTGGCACGGCAGCTCATCTCAAAGGTGGAGCCGCTCGCTGTAGCTTCTCGAAGACGCTGGGCCACCACACCGAGAACCGGACCTGTAAAAACAATCACACATGATGAGATCTCATCTCAGGCGTTTCTCCTAGACGGCACGTGTAGTACGAATGAAAACTGCATTTATTTCTCCAGGGAGCTCAGTAATATCACAAAGCTTCAGACGAGATCTCAAATACGTCTCAAACTGTGATCAGAGTCTACAATCATCAGCTCAAACATTTCTCATTCAATTCTACACCATCTGACTTTTATGTTTTCTTTTTAACTAATATTCAAGTGACTTTTACAGCTCTATACTCTTGATTAAAAACGTATCGAGCGCATACGCACAGCTCGTTTATTTACAAGTCGAATTCATTAACCGGTACTTAAATAAAAAGACACCCGCTTTGTTTTCCGCAATTTTGATTCGATTCAATTTAGAAATTTGACCGTTGATCAGCTCCCGTTGCATCATGGGATTTCATCCATTTAATGCACACTCACAAATCTCGGCGGAAGAAGTAGACCATCCGGGTATTTCTCGCATACTGTTTTGTGCATACTGCGGTTTCGGACATACTACTCGTGACTCATCTCATTTCGCCTACTATATAGTATGGAAGTAGGTGATTTGGGACGCACCGACAGCGTCTGTTGATTTCATGCAGTGATATGAAGGATATGTTTCTCATGAGATGATGTCACGGGTCTTGTATCTCAAGATGAAAATGGTGAAATTATGCCACATGCTTCTGGAAGTCATTAGAACTGTGATTGGTGCAGAGATATGATGTGTCTGCCTGTGGAGAAACACATCAATGTGACCGCACGCGCGCACACCAGCATCATCTAATGAAACCGTGGATCCCCCATCACACAATCAGTTATAATGTCTCTGTGAATACGAGTTTAAGGACGAAAATTCATCAGAAAGATTTCTCCATCAGCGTCTCTATTGTCTTCTGCTCATGTCTCCACACATTCATATGCTCTTAATATATAATGTTTGACAGACACTCGAGATATATGAGATTATGATCAAGTTAAATTAGTTTTTTTTATTTTCAAGCGAATATCTGTGCACTTACTCTTGTTAGTAAAGCTGACTTGGAGCGCCGGACTCCGGATCTCCGTCGTCTTTTTCCATTTCTCATGCTGAGACTGAATCCACGCGGTGACGACGCAGGAGTACCCGCCCACATCCTCATGCGTTGTGTGCAGGAGGCGGAGCTTAAACGTGTACGGTTCAACACGAGTGACTGTGATAAGCCCCGCCTCCACACGACTCGCGTATGACTTCTCCGGCACGAGGGTTCCGCTCTCGTCCAGTGACGCCACGGTGCGGCCGGTTAAAGGGTCATGTCCATCTTTAAATAACCAGGACACCCCCAGACGCCCGCTGTGAAGGTTAGACACGTTTAAAACTTTACACTCCAGATCTGTCGGGTCTCCTGAAAACTTTGCAGTTAAAGTTGAGCTCAGAACGACTGCGAAATCTGGATCTGCAAGAGAAAGAAGAAAAATGTAACTAAAACTGAAAGGACAAACTTCGGTTTAATGAGTCAAAGCAATGAAGATGATATTAAATTATAGGAATACACACAGAAAATAAGTATACATTCTCAACATAACTAAACAAATTACTTTTAAATCGTTTTTTGTACATTTTGTACATTATACACAACACACACATTTACTTGCGAATTTTATAAATAAATTACGTGTTTTATGTGATCTGTATGTAACAAAATAAAGCAGCAAAAGTGACCGTATACTTTCCGCCATCACTGCTAAATGCTGCAGACACCATAGATATATATTTATATAACTAGATGCCGCATTCATGCGCTCCAGGCACGTAGACGTGTCCGCCATCTTGGAACGGTCCACTGACGTCACTCACGGTTAACCACAGGGATTCAAATTCCCGAAAAATGGGAGAACTTTTCGTTGTTGTCATGTGTTAGTGTAGCCGATATGTTTGAGTTAACACAACAATAAATATGATTTTATAATCATACACACTCCGCTTGATTTTGAGTGTTAACGGACCAATATTGCGGATGACATGCGCATAGCGGCCCATAGAAACAGATGCTACTGCGGCATCTAGTTTAATATCTATGGCGTACACAACGAACCGCTTCTTCTTCGGCTCTCGTCTTTGTTACACAAGCAACACACCTGTGGACACTGACGCCTAGTGGCCATTGCCTGTCGGCGCGGACAACAACGCACAAGTATAAACAAAAACCGGCGTAGAGGCTACGGTGCAAGTCCGACGCAGAAGTAAAAACCCGCCTTAACACCGTGATTGTCAGTTGTTGCTATGGTGTTCTGAGCGTACACTGGCAGACGGTTGTTAGGGTGTAACGGGTGGATATCCATCATCTCTGTAGAAGAGAACAGTGTAACACAATGTGTGTCGAGCAAATGAAGGAAAACTGAAGGAATCTGTGTGTGCGTGTGAGAGAGAAATGCGTTCTTACAGTCAGACACACAATCGCTCGTTAAAGGCGTACGGTGAGTGACCCTGTTTCTAACTCAACAGTGTCAAGTGTTTCTGGGCTGTGTGCCCGGCAGGGATTTACTTTACTCAAACACCCCCTACATCTCTACTATACACACACAGACACCTTCATGCCTCAGTGAACATCACCACCACATGCACACAATAATACACCACATTCTACTACACTACAGCTCAGTGTATTTCCATCTGAATACAGCAGTAATTGTGTGTAGTACTTCTGCTAAACTCATAACTAGAATATAAACACGATACAACAGATTAAACACTAAAGTTCATTTCTGTGGGGGGATTTTTGGCCCACATTTAAGATATCTGGGGCATCCTTCCCGCACAAATCAAATGAAAATTCTGACAAACCAAAAAACCTGCTCATGAGGAATATAATGAAGACACACACACACACACACACACACACGTAGACAGTTATCGAGGCACATATGGGCTGGTGGGGTTTGTGTTGAGCTTTTGGACGTCACAGTGACTGAATCACAGAGACCATCTGCACACTGCGCCTCTGATCCGCATCACTTCCTGTCATAAGCTCCTCCCACCTATATGGTCAATATTAATAGACATAACTAGCCCCAATACCAAAAATTACAACTATAAAAAGTAAGAAATCATTGTAAATCCACACTACAGGAATGATATACCACAGTAAATTATCTTTACTCCTACACTTTATTGAAATATTATATTTTTTGTGGTTATAAAAATGTACAGTAACTAAAGGTTGTATTATACAGTACTTACTAGGCACACTTGCGCATGACTAAATTGCACACCTTTGTACATTATTCATATTTGTATAATCTTAGCCTCATATTTATTATCTATTTCTCGTGTTATGTGTATACTGTGTGTTTAAGACTCAAGTCAACGTAACTTTATTTATATAAAACGGAACAAAGAGAAAACAGAACAAATTCCTGATTATTCTGCAAAAGCTTATTCTGATTCCGACATGGTCGTGATCTCTTTTTCCAGCCAATTAAAAAACAAGTTCCCCTGCGTTTACTCTAAAATGTAAGACTGCAGTTTGCAAACTAAAACAAACGTATCGGTATCATCTGTTAATACAGTTTGTGTGAATGAGGCTTTAGGTCCAGAGATGAAGAAAGATAAACACAGAGAACGAGAGAGTTTCTTTGCACACACACACACACACGTCTGCATGTTTCTCTTCAGCCCGTCGCTATGGACATGAGCCGAGTATCCTGAGAACGGAACAGAGGGGCGAGTGAGGGGCGAGAGAGGGGCGAGAGAGCGACTGTCAATCAACTTTAACAACAAGAGCCTCTTCACTCAAGACATTCAGTCTACATCATCAGACAGAAAACACACATACGCTCTCTCTCTCTCTCTCTCTCTCTCTCTCTCCTGCTGGCTTTATTTCTGTCCTGTACACCTGTCCAAACAAACTCTTTAATATCTGCCGAGGTTACACATCAGGTGAAAGCATGTGACATTCTGTCCTGTTTTATTCACTTAAATAGAGAGGGAGAAAAAGAGAGAGAGAGAGAGACAATACATTCAGGTGTGTCAAAGGTGAGTCACTGGAGATCAGTAAGAAATGAAAATCTGCTGAACGACACCCCATCATTTACAGGTTTTCCCCTTCGGTGGAGAAAAACAAACAACAAAACCAACGGAAACCAAAACCTCAGACTTTGACCAAAACAAAGATGAAACTAAAGGAATTAAACAAAACCAAACCCAAACCCAAACCCTGAAACCCTAAATAAAACAAACAAACACACGCACAAATGAATGAAATTATATGAGGTTGTTGTTGAATAGAGGAGAACAAAACAGTTCTTTATCATAGCCCAACAAAATACTCAAAATAAAGTCAAAAGATCAACGTTTTTTCTATCACAAGTTTCTACTCAGAAGACATTTACTAACTTTCTGGAGTCATTTTAAAGTAATAGTTCAATGTAAACTCTGTCATCATTCACTCACCCTCAGGGTGGTATTCCAGAAAACAGGGTTAACTTAGAGTCAGCTAAACCCTGAACTTTGGCTTGATTAACCCAAACTTTGCTTACTCGGGGTATGTCGGTTCCAGAACCCGTTTGAAAAGTACGTTTAATCAACCTCACGAAAGACACCCAGAGTTAACGCTCGCTCACAGAAACAATAAGAAGACATTGTCAATGGATCACAGATTTCAAGAGTAACCATGGAAACGGCCGGGAAGCTTAACGTTTTTGACTGTAAAACCATGTATTATTTCACCGAAGGCTTAAATCTGCATCAGTGTACAAAGTGCGGGATTAATAACCATAAAAATCACATTGTTTCATTTATATGTTAAACGCCTTAAATTAATTATTTAACTAAATATATAAATACAATAGTTTAAATATTTGTTCTATTTTTATACTGAAATATATACTTTGTTGATAAAGTGTAGATTTGTTGAGATGTTTGTAACTGTTATTTTAATGTGTCTTCCGTGATATTTTAGCAAAATTGTATTGTGTATATGTATTTGACTACATTGCTTATTTTATAGGCAGTATTAACCCTCTTTTTTGTTCCTTCCCTGTATGTTCCTCAAGAAAAAAAGTCTACCTTTATTTGGTTTTCAGAAAATTGACTTTGTATTGTTGGAATTTGTATGTATATTAACTAGATTCTCTAAAATATGAACGTGTTTTAAATGCATTTTCATCAGGCAGACAGGCACTAATTTGCAGACTATCAGTTAAAAAAAAACGAGGATGGGACGGGGGGTCATTCTGAATGTGGAAATGGAGGCAAAACAGCACGCCGCGCTGCCCTTTTAAATGATTCTCTGAAAAGAGCAGCGCCCAGCGGTTTTTTTTATGTTGCTAGGTAACCACCGAAACAGCTGTGCTGTCAGTAAAGGATTATAGCGCGAGCGCTCTAGTTGCTGTTAATTGTTATATTATCAAAAAACTTTTAAAAAGTCCAAGGAGAGGGCGCTTGCTCTGACCTTGCTCAGTTAACTCGCGTCGGCCAACACAAGTTTCTCCAACATCGCCGGACGTTTCAAGCAACTGTTCCGTCACCAAATCAGAAAGGCCCGCCTCTGCTTTCATTCGATTGGACAATAGGAAAAAACGCGCATGACGTCAAGCGTTTTTCTGCTAAGAGTTGAGGTTTTTTTTAAACTTCAGGCACAGCAGGCTACGAAAAAGTTATATTATTAGACACTAGCCAAACACTTAACTGGGGGTCAGGCATGAAACGGTCTATACATTTCTTTGTTCTGCTAAAAACAAAGGAAGATATTTGGAAGAATGTCAGTAACCAAACAGATCTCACACCCCATATACTACCACGGCAGGGAAATTAATACTATGGGAGTCAATGGGGGATGAGATCTGTGTGGTTAGTGACATCCAGTATATGAATATAAAATGATTTGTTTGATGATGACATGAGAATGAGAGAATGATGAGAGAATGTCGCAATGAAGGAATTTATTGCTGTGTCTCAACCCCCGCTTTCTTCCCAAAAGACACCATTTGGCCTTCTGAAGATCACAGGGGTCGAGATGTTTGTGTATTGTGGCTCCAGTGCAGTGGGGGGTTAATGGTGGTCTCCTCTCCTGGTCAGTTTGATTGAATCATGTTAGGTTTAGTCACATGACCAAGGAAACGATAGACAGGAAATGAAAGAAATTCTCTTGTCTCTCTATTCTTCTTCTCAGGGCTGTTCTCTTTGAGCTCTGCTCTCGGATCGTGTCCCGGCTTTAAGACATCATCTTCAATCTAGTTGTCAAATTAAATGTTATTCATTCAAACACTTCAATGCTATTTAAGTGTTAGTATATAATGTTTAGCCTTTATGTTTAAGCAATGAAAACGTCGATAAAATTGAAATAAAAGTCTCATATGAGATGTCTGAAATCTGTTCATTCATTGGCTGAATTTATCAGTAGAGTTGAAATGTAAAAGTCACTTTCTCTCCACTTCACCTGCAGTTCAACCAAACGTCCAACACTTCAAAATCTCTCTCACCTGATCGGTGCTAACACGCACATGTACTTCCTTGAACGATAAACTGTTCAACAACACCGCATGGCATGAGTTCAGTTGTTTAACTTGTATTTGATCAGGTTATGAAAACACTGGTGTGAAATCTGTGTCATGATGTGCTCAGACAGTTCTCTCCTGTGACTCAAGATGCCTTCAGGCAGTTCACCAAAGACACCTTACGTGACATACCGGAATCTGTGCTTTGAAAGTTTGTGACATGCACATCAAATTGTCTTATTTCATAACGTTTCGAGGCAGATTTATTAGTTTCAGTGTGTTGTGCTTGGAAAATTGCCACCTCACCAAAATAAAAAATACGGGTACAGGCATCGGTACTGGTATCGGGAAAAAAATATGGGTACTCGTACTCGGAGCATCCCTCATCCTCATGTCATGCAAACCTGTATGAGTTTCTTTCTTTCTTCGGAACACAAAAGAAGATATTTTGAAGAATGTTGATAATCAAACAACACTAACACTGACCTTCATTGTATGGACACAAAACCACCATGACATTTCTCAAAATATCTTCCACTGAAGAAAGACAACCACATGAGAGTGAATAAATGATGACAGAAGTATTATTGTGGGTGAACTATCACTTAGTTTTATATCCTTCTTATCGCTTATTGCTCCCTGAACTCTCTGTAAGTCGCTTTGGATAAAAGCGTCTGCTAAATGACTAAATGTAAATGTCTTACTGGCGTTGTTAGGTATTAATAACTAAAACAGATTGTTTTCACACTGGGCTGATAAACATGATTCAATGAGAAGACGTTTCTTAAAGACACCCTATGGGCACCTGAGCTGACATACAGAAAACCATTGCGTAATTCACATATAAAAAAACATGCCATTTCAAATCATCGACATGAATCTTTTAAAGAGTAACTATAAAATCCTTAAAATGACATTTCATGCAGTGTGTAATGTTGCTGTGTGTGAATGTGAGCAGTCTGCCAAGTTGTAACGCAGAAAGTGAACGAATAACATAGTTATTGGCTTGGTAAAAAAAGGAGTTGACTCTAAAACAAGCGAACGAGTCGTCTGTCGTTCGAATTTCAGTTCCGGGTCAGATTTGCGTCACTCCAAGTAATGCCCGCCTACGTTCCATTTGCAACACGGCACACGGTAGACCAATCACAGCAGACTAGACCATCTGACCAATCAGATCAGAGTAGGCTGACAGAAAGGAGGGGATTAGACAGATGAATCGCCGAACGAATCATTTGAGTCAGTCAAGAAGTGAACTAATAATAACGGCCTATTATTAGAAAATGAAAGTGTTTTTTTACACCATTTATGTACGTAAACTTGTTGTTGGACACTCCATAAACCAAACAAACATCAGACAAAACAAGTATCGCTGCTTCATTCAGCAGTGCGTTTATTATCGAAACTACTTACTGTGTTTGGTGACGTGAACTCGCGCCGGAGCGGAAATCTTCTCAGCCGCCTCATACCAGCGTCCACTGCTGTGATGGATCCACACGATCGCTTTACAGGAATAGAATCCAGCGTCTGCCGTGTCCACCTGAGGAACCTTCAGCTGGAAATCCCATTTCCCCAACCGCCTGACGTTTACAGCATCAGAAGCACCGGACAACACGCCGTCACGACCCGAGCGGGCCAACACACGCGTGTCATTCAGAAGCCACGTCACCTCCAGATCAACTGACGTCAAACCATCGACGGTAACAGAACAGTTGAGTATCAGAGACTCTCCGGATGATAAGGTGCTGTCTTTCCGCACCTCCACGCTCAGGGAGTTCGCTGTGGACGTGTGAGGGAATATCAGAAACCAAACTCGAATCATCTGAATTTATAACACACACGTGTGATATACAGCAGTGATTCTCATGTTGTCGAGTTATGTATTCAGCAAGGACAACTTTATCTACAAAAGGATTTGTTGACCAGTGTTGGGCAAGTTACTCTGAAAAAGTAATTTATTAGTTACTATTACATATTCAATAGTGTAATTAATAACTTAGTAACTATTTACACACAACACTGTTGGACTAACATGATTGATGATATAAAGTTTGACGGATCAGTTTTTGTCTCCAGAGCAAACATGCGCAGTCGTCTGATTTTTAAATGAAAACATTGATAGTTTATATATATGGCAACCAGGCAGGAATCTTGTCAGCTGGAGAAATTCAAACAACTTTGAGAAGAGTTCAGAGACATTAAACCTGGACAAAAGGCAGATATACTAAACACACGCTGTGTGACTTTATCAAACTCAAACGTTCTCACACAAGAAACGTATCATAGACACTTGAACGTATTCGCAAACGATTATTTCTGTAAACACAGCTTGATCGTGAGCTTACAGTCACTGAGACTTAACAATTAACCACAAAGCTGTGCTTAATCTAGACGAATAAAAAAGGTAAAATGTTGTGTCTTTATCCAGACGTTTCGGATAAAACTTTCTCCCGTTTTGTAGCCATGTGTTCGTTGTGTTGTTATTAGGGCTGTCACAATTGTAACAAAAAATAGTTTATCACAATTATTTCAGACAACCGCAATGATTGTAAATCTTTAGAAAACAAGGGTGATGTGCTGCATTTTACATCTGCCGTCCTTGACCTGCACTCACTGTTACGCTCGAATGACATTTCTTCTTCATTTGGGTTGTATCAGATTTGTATTTTTGGTGCTTATGCATTTTATCAAAGTGATTCCAGATTTGCTGAAGATGACATCATCCTCATATCTCAGTTTTTTTCTCTTAAGGTCACTCTATAGGGAATATTACTAGATATTTAAGGAATTTTCATCTATATTTTATTCATCAAATAAATTAATTTAATTATTTTGTTATAATTGTCAAAGCCTTTAAACAGACAAAAAAAAAAATCGACATAATCGCAATGATTAAATAGACAATAATCACCAGCAAAATGTCATAATCGTGACATGTTATCTTTGTTACAAATGTTTTTGTGAATTCTGCCGTGTTACGTCAACACAATCTCGATAATCTAAGCTTGAGACTTCTTCATGTGCTGGCTGAATCAAAGGACATCTCATTTGGATCTGTTTTCATGTCCTTGTGACGGTTACTTTAAGGGCAGGGCCTCTATTGTTTTTTGTAATAATCATATGCGTCATTATAGAAAACAGCTCTGCATTCATGTTGTGTGAAGTTTCTCGCACACTGACCTGCAGGAGTAACAGTCACATCTCCCATCTCCACAGTCTTCTCCTGAATTCTCTTCCAGGTCCCCTGCTCTCGAGTCCACAGTCTGGCCGTACATGTGTACATCCCCTGGTCGCCCGGCATCGCTCCGGAGAGCACGACACTGTGGGACGCTCCGTTTCCCAGTTCTAACCTCATCGCACCATCTGCGTAAAGCTGCGTGAAATCGTTTCCAACCGTCACACCTACACCAGGACCGACGGTGAGCAGATCGTGAGACAGAGTCGGTCCCTTTATCACCGACCAGGTGAAGGAAAGATGAATTCCCTCCATGAAGTCATGAGAAACATTGCAGACGAGTCTGAAGGATCCACCCTCGGGAATAACACGGTTCACGGCATCAGGAACCACAAGCAGACTGTTAGGAACAACTGCAACAGAGATGAAAAATAACAAGATAAAGATAAGAGATAAACACAAACATCTAATGCATGTATACACACACACACACACACACACACACACAGCACGCGCACACACACAAGCACGCGCACACAGGTTATAGCTAAACCTGTACACAGACCGAGATTTATGTCAGAAGTTTCCTGCAGTCAATAACAAGAGGACACCGAGGTAACACAACACAATGTTGAAGTAAACGAAAGGTTTTAAAATAATAATATGATATTCATTAACTGAAGACAATAAGTATTGTGTTTTCTGTGTTTGTCAAATGATAATGGAACATGTGATGTGAATGACAATGAGATAAAGAAGAATAAAACAGGGCATGTTAGGTAAAGTTGTTTACTTTAGCACACCTCACTGTCAATGAATTAGTGTTAGAAATACCCGAGAATGTTCTAAAGTACCCAACTTAAAATGAAATAAAGAGACGGTTTGTGAGTGCGTGTAGTAATCTCATGAACTCAAATTACCTGCGTGACAGAACCAGATCATCCGGTTTAACATGATCTGTTTGATCAGATATGTGATCGTTTAAAAAACACAAACCTCTTATAGAAGATCTTGACAAACACCAGAATCAAAACACACCATCAACATCATTATCCTGAACAAGAGCTATATTAGAGATCTCAAATAAAAACGAGTCGGCTTCAGCGGCTTCTGAAAAATCATCTCTCAGTTTCTATTGTGTTGTGCTTTAACTGTTTGTCTCATACTGTAAATGTCATTGTGTTTGTGATCGTGTCCATATAACCCAGATTGTTCTCTGACAAACACTGCTGATGTTATCACACACACACACACACACACACCTGAAAAGGCTTCAGTAACTCAAGGGTTTTTGTGTTTGTGATGGTGTAATGTGTCAGTTGTGTTGCAATTCAGAATAATCCGGCGGCTGTATGATGTTTAGCTCCTGACAGAAAGAACACAACACAACACCTGACAGCAAACAAACACTGTGTGTAGATATTCAGTGTCATCAAATAACACAACCTAACAAGAGTTCTCACAGGAAGAAAATCGCAAATGAGATCTCTCTTGATCTCAGCGGTTTCTGATGGCGGAGAACACTTTTTCCGCTCATCAAATGTTTTTCCTCTAGTCATGTCACACACAGTGTAGCGTTTCAGAAGAAACAACGTCTCAAACTGTTCAGTCACAGATTTTGATATTATGAACGCGATCGCTGCTCATTAAAAAAGACCAACTGATCTGACATCTGCTAACCACTCGAATATTTCTTACTGTACTGTGTCAATAATTGTCTCGTTAATGTGTACTTTTATTCGACACATTGTTAATATATGTGACTGAAGAAATCATCATCTTCTGTGTTCTGAGAAAGAGTCTTGGGGAAAAAAGCAGACGAATACTTAGACTTTTATTTTAGTTTTATTTATCATTATAATTTTAGTGCTTTCAACTTATTTTCGTTTATTTATTTACGAGGCAACATTTAAATTTTTCCTTTATTTAAATTTTGAGACAGATATTTTATTTGATTTCAATGAACAGAAACGTTTTCCAAGTTTTAATTTTGTTAAAAAAAATAACCTTGTACCTAAGGTTCTTAACATATTCTCAAACTAAAAACCACATGAACATTAAAGGGATACTTCACCCAAAAATAAAAATTCTGTCATCATTTACTCCCCTTCGAGATGTTCCAAATATGTATAAATGTCTTCGTTCTGATGAGAGAAAGATATTTGGAAGAATGCGTATAACCAGACATACTTTAGCATTTTTTGTTCTGTTGAACACAAGTGAAGACATGTGGGACAGCAAACAGTTCTGGGGCACTTTTGACTGCCATTGTATTTTTTTCCTACTATGCGAGTCAATGGGGGGCAAAATCCGTCTGGTCATAACCATTCTTCCAAATATCTTTCTCTGTGTTCATCAGAACAAAGACATTTATACAGAATAAAAACAACTCAAAGGTGAGTAAACGATGACAGAATTTTCATTATTGGCTGAAGTATCCCTTTAAACATATTCACTGATTGATCTAATGAATGTTTTACACGATTAACACTTCTGGATTGAAGAATGATTTACTAGTGTACAGACAGGATCAAAAACAGATATTCTGCAGTCTATATGAATCAGGTCACTGACTTCATTCTGTTAGAAACTTTCTGTCCAACCACATAACAGCACTGCCGTTCTCAACAAACCACAAGAATGAACAACACCATGCGATTACAGATGAGATCTTTTGAATATCTCAATTATTTCTCAATGAGATTCTATGGAGAGCAAATGGAAACTTTTGTTCAAGTCTCATCTGCGTCGCAGATATTTCTCCTGAGAAAAAGAGTCAGAAATCTGACAAATGTGTCTGTCATTAGAGTTTGAGAAGAGATGTCAACAACGTGTCAAACTGAGCTCAGATTCATCAAGTCTGAATCAAAAATCAATATTAGTGAAGATCTTAATATCAACTCAAACATTTCTCATCACATTTACCCAAATCCAGGTTATGTGACCTCTACAATCTACAATCTACATTCATTTACATTTACACAATTACACTCTCATTCGATTCTCTCTTATCTTCTTTTGAGCAATTTTATGAGAAACATCTGAGAACAGGTTGAGACTTAAATGAAACACAACTGAGAACTCAACTCACATCTCCTGAGCCGTAAGAGGGAAATTTCATTCATGTTTATCTTAGGGATTCTTGACTTCAGACCCGATACACACACGAACACTCACCCTTCAGTTGAACATCTGCGTCGTAGTTCCCGCTGAAAACTGAATCTGTGCTGGTTGTACTGCATCTGTAGGTGGCGCTGTCTGCGATTCTGGCCTCTTTGATTCTCAGCTCCACTACGTTGTCGGCCAATCGTGCCACGCTGATGTCTCCGCTGCCTACACGCTCTTTAATCAGGCGGTCTGAGAACTTGGAGTCAAATGTTGAAATCACATTCAAGGATTCTGTTCCTCGGATCACCTTCCATTCAAAGTCCTGCTCTCTGGGACCCTCGTAGTCCTCAACATCACAGCGAAGAGACAACGGCTGACCCTCCACACGAAGCAACGGACCCCGAGGAACCGTCACCAGCCTGCAGCGACATAAACCTTCACAACACACAACACATCATCACGTTCAAGTCACTGTTTACGTCCCTAAGATGCAAGAGCAAAAAGCGAGACCGATTGTCTTTTACAGAGAGTGATGCTGCTGGATGCAGTGATGATGTAACGTCATGACTTGATGAGAATATGTGTCCTGATTTCTGACTGTAGGCTGATCTGATTCAGTTTCAGCTCTTCACAATGACATTATGACATTATAAAGCATTCTTTTCAAAACACACGAACACAAATGAACCGCCGCGATAACAACTCTTTAACTCTCACTGGACTTAATAAACAAACAACGTGAACCACTGAAAATGATGCTAAAAATATCTCCTAATACAGGACACTTCCAGCAGCAGACAGACATCTACGGAAAAGAAATGTGCTCTGTATTTATTATTCATTTATTGCTCAGATCTGTTGATTAAAGGAATATTTCACCCAAAAATGAAAATCCTGTCATTATTACTCACCCTCAGGTTGTTTCAAACCTGTATAAATGTCTTTGTTCTGATGAACAGAGAAAGATATTTAGAAGAATGTCTGCAATTTTCAGTTCTGGAACATTATTGGCTACCATAGTATGGAAAAAAACTTATTTTTTTTGTTCTTTTAAACACATAATTTGATATTTGGAAGAATTTAGGTAAACAAACAGTTCTAGGGCACCTTTGACTGCCATTTAAGTTTTCCTACTATGGTAGCTGTCCCGGAGCTAAAAATGACTAACATTCTTCCAAATATCTTTCTCTGTGTTCATGCGAACAAACTAATGTATACAGGTTTGAAACTACACGAGGATGAGTAAATGATGACAGAATTTTCATTTTAGGGTGAACTATCCCTTTAAACCATTCAAGGATAACAGCAGGTCAATAAAGCAGAGAAACTATTTAACACTGTAATGAATGTGACCCAAACAAACACAGACAATGAATCAAAGCTAAAGACCTTTAAACAAATGACGTGCGTATTTATAACATCTCTGTGTATTCTGTTGTTGTTACTGAATACCGTTAAATGTTTTGTTAAGCGCAAATGTGCAACTCAAAGTAGATTTAACAATGATGTGAAGTAACTGAACAAAATCTCATTTTAAATCTGAATAGCAGATGTTGATGTATGAAAACACGCGATTTATCTTTTAAATGACATTTTACTAACATCCTCAGTCACATTACAGGACAGGACGCGGTCTTAAGGTCACGCGACGTGCAAGTTATCTGAGAGAAAAACAAACGTTTTAAAGGAGAAGAACAAAATCATTTTACGCGGTTTTCCGACGACCCTTTTTAAAGAAGCATTCTTAAAAACACGACCAGGGTTTTAGTACAATTTAACCTTCGCTCGTGTGGAGAAACAAACCGCCAAACAAGCGACACGGTTACCACACTTTACTCTGGTAAACGCGCGCTTCGCGTTCCTACGGGACGTCATTTACGGTTCATTCTCGCGCTGCAGTCCGTGACATTGTTCGGTGAATTGACGCGTATGTTTGTACGGTTTCTCGTGGAACTCACCGAGAGCGGCGCACAGGAGAATGAGCGCGCGAGCCTTTCCCATGTCCGCGTGGATCCGCCGCTGTGTGTTTCGGGAGCGAGCCGACAGACACCGTCACCGACTGCTGCAGGTTCGCCAACACACCGGCGATCTCCGGAGACACTTTCGCGTTCGGCGGTGACGTCACGCGTTCGGTTCGAGATGACGGACGTCGCTTGCACGCACCTGTGATTCGCGCTCGTGCAGGTTTAACGAGTGAATGACGGAAGTGCAGCGGGATTCCCTCCGTGACCGGAGGAGTGGCGTGAACAGCTGTACAATAGACGACATCGGTCTATTCTTATTGGGGCTGTGATCACGTGTCTGCCTTTTAAGTGTTTCTGTTGAACTACCTTTATTACTTTAAGCTACTTATTTTTACTGATAAGAGTCCCGTGCTGTAAAATAAACAATAGGAATTCTAATGGAAAAACCGTCACGCACTATCAGATGCTTAAACCAGTAGAACATTCCTTTATGTAGTGTGTTTTATGTCTTATTTCAGTAGGTTTTATTGGTTGAGATAACATCACGTCAACACACAAAGAAGCCGATGTTAAACTTTAATACAATTATATCCATGTGGGATATTTTCCCCAAATGCAAAAAAGAGATGGTTGAAATGGTCACAACGCTTTTAACAGTTCAGAAACAATAGCATACATTCATTCATGTGAGTTTTTTTAATATTATCTATAGCGATATTGTTTAATGGACAGGATCTGTTGTGTCTAACAACATTTGTAACAACGAACAAATGTCTTTAGCTCAGCAAATATTCTCAGTTCAGGGGCGTGTGGGAGTATCTTGTGCCATCTAGTGTTAAGAAAAAAAACTGCGTGGCATCAAAACTATCATTGACACTTTGAATGCGTAATACATTTATTAATGTTCAATAAGAGGAACCCTAATGGAACAAACCGTGGTTATGTGCCTTGCAATTTGTACTAAATATGATCACAATTTATTTTGGAGATGTTCCCTGTGTTCTAGACATTTACACACATATTATTATACTGTTTAATGAAACACACGGATCTGGAAGGTTTATAGATTATAGTTTATACACTTTATAGAGTCACTTTAACCTCGCATTGCAAAATTAAGGGGTGATCAACAACATTTACTTACAGGCGATACTTGATGAGATGATATGAGGATTTGGTCAGTTCCTTGAGCGTTTGTTAAACTGAGCCAGCACTTTAAAAATACAAAACAGGAACTCTTATTTTGAAACGTTTGGTGCGTGTCACTCATTTCTACGCAAATACGAGGTCACGCTCTTCAAGTGGATTGTTCTGCTTATTCAAACAAGACATGTCAACACGTCAGAAAAAGACACTTAACTGAAGATTTAGGCAGATTTGGTGAACTGGTTCGGTGGTCTAACTATAAAGAATACAAATCTGGGCGTTTTGTGCTATAAACGTTATGGATATAAACAAATGTTCGCCTGGTCTGCCTCCTTGTCTGTGGGCGGCGCTAATGTCAAACGATTGAGGTACAATAATCAAACCCAATAAGGGCGGGGCTTATGGAAGATCAAATCAACGAAGGTGATGTAGCTGGCCAATCATCTGAGAGAAGCAAAGTTACTATCCAATCAAATCAAAAGAAGATGGGAGTTAGGCGTCACAGAACCACAGAGGAAGCGCGACGCTGATTTGTAGACGGCGATGTTAGTCTGTGCTGTGCTCAATAAGTTAATTATAAGCTCAATAAACCCAAATGCTTGATCATAAAACTCACTCTTTTTTTGTCTCAGTACTGTATGTAGGTGTGAAATGAAGCCATTAAAAAGAGGCTCAGAAAGCCCTTTCTCCTAAATAGTTTCTGCGGTTCACCTAACGTCAGCCACACTGTTCTTAAATAACAGGCACTTAAGAATAGAACCTACACCAAGCATATATAAAGTTTATTATTCGTGTCTTCTCTTGATCAGTTTTTCCAACCAGCTTCATTCTCAGAGAGATGCGTTTGATGTGTCTTGAAAAGTGCAGGACCGCTATTTTAGCCACTTCCTGTGTGGACAGCCAACAACAGGAAGTGTATAGAGTACTGATCTACATCTAACTAAAAACAGAAGTACAGAAGTGTGAGATTCATTTACATTTTAGACAAACTTTGCATGTGCATAATGTTGCACAGACAAAAAAGTAATTTCTGTCTGTATCTGATGTTACGTTATTTAATTTATTCCGCCGAAAACACAGGGGAAGGCATTGCGCCATGCGTCAGCGTAAAGGGTTTGTATGCAAATGAGATGAAAGCATATGTTGTTTTCCATCATGACACACTTATGACCCAAATCGAGAATAATCTGAATACATCAGCGCTGTGGAAATATCTTACGATTAGCTGGAAACATTGTGTGTTTGACCAACGCCTGTCAGACTAGACAAGATCTTTATTTAAACACATTTGTCATTACTACAGACAGGATTTAATTAATCGGTGGTGGTTTATAAACCAATTTGTTTGTTAAACTTATATATTCACAAATATGTGTGATATCATCTGTCAGAAACTCATGAAGGTTGTAACGTTTTGAACTGAAGTTCACTTATTCGGGCACCTTTGGCATACTAAATGATCACAGTACACTTTCACAAACACTAGTTCTCTCATACTTATAAAGACACACAGTAGTGTGAACTCTTTACAAGTGTGAGTTCTTGTAATTTGTTTCTATGTCTATTATTGACAGTTGAATCTTGCAGTAGCGTCATACATTTTCAAATGTTTTTATGGTAAAATAAAATAAAACTTAAAATACACAGATGTATATACACAGATGTATAAAAGAGTTGTGTGTAGATGTTGATTTAAATGTGTCTTAGCATGTAGTAAAGTGTTTCAAATCCAACATCCACTTTAAAAAAAATAATTGTATAGGATAACACAATATCAAACATGAATGATGTTTGAAGCGATTTTTCATCATTATGTCCCATTGTGTGATGTTTAGTGAATGAGAAAGTCATTAAGTTAACATGGTTTCTCTTTAAAATGTTCTTTTTTACAAAAGATGCATTCTATCTAAAAGCGAATGCTCACCCGGACCTGCCTGAAACGACTCGTGTAACCACACCTCCACAAATCTACATCAGCTGGTGGTCTGATTTGACTAAGACTGTCCAAATGTATACGCAAGTAAGGTGGGTGTACCTGTCAGTACAATTGCTTTGGAACCTGATGTTCCAAATATGGTAAGAGGCGTTACATTTCCGTCACACGCTTGCAGTATTCGACCAATCACTACGCACTAGTTAACTGGCCAATCAGAGCACACCTGGGCTTTGTAAAAAATCTGCACGTTTCAGAGAGGCGGAGCAAAGAGGAGATACAAACATGCACGGTATGTGGAAAATACAGTGTTTTTTAACCTTAAATCGTGTATGCACATTGCATTTCATCTAATACAAACCATAATATTCGTTTTAGCCGTGTCATATGACCCCTTTAAATATTGCAAGATTGAACTACTTTTCCAATATGTTCCCCTGAACACAAAGTGGATAAAAAAATACTGATGTGCCGGAATAAGGGGGTGCGTCGTGAATAAATAAACGCAGAATATTTGACAATTAAGATTAACGAAACGAAAGGGAAAAAACGGTGACAATATGCTGCTGAGTTTGGTTTAGTTTGTGAGGCGCTGCGCTGTGCAAAAGTTCTGTTTTAAGTGCAAAAGTGTACTAAAAGTAGGCTGGTTAACTGAATTATTTAATGATGTACTCATAATCATCTGTTTGACCACAATATTCCAGCAACTTGACGGCCTGTTCATTATCAAAATAAAATAATTTTGCCATTATAATTATTATACATGCTTTTAATGAAATATATGGACAACCTGTCAGCACGAACGTTCCATTAGCGCTTGAGGAGGATCTGCACAAATTAAGCCCTGGCTGTTCTCTGTGACAGTGAAGTTTACAATTTATTCTGTGCAAGGGATCTTTTGACTTGAAATCTGATGTTTATTGTTACGAAAAATAATAATAATAATTACTCTGTCTCACACTTTGTCTTTTCCTTATAGGAAACATGAAAATGCTTACGTTACATTTAAAATGTATTCGAAAATTACAGTTCTGCAGATATAATATGGTGTACAGTATGTGTATATTTACAGTATAATAATATACAGTGTATAAAATTAAATGACATTTGCAGGTTGGCTGTGTTTGAGGTCACCTGTACTCACTGAGAACAGTTCAACAGATGACAGAAAAACATGTAAAAAAACCCATAATAAAATAATTGGTCAATGCATGTCTTAACTTCACAACACAACATGATGTTTCATTATCGATTTAACATAAACTAACCCTAAATGAAGAAGCTGCCGTGTGTGAGAATATATATGTAGCAGTAATGATTTGATGTAAAGATTTTGTGTCATGAATTTTGTCTCAGGCCGCATCAGTTCAGTTAGGTGTTTGTGGTCAGATGCTCAGTTCCACAGAGGTTCAGTCAAGTCGAAGAGTAAATTTGGACTATATCATTTGAATCCCTGCGGCTGTATAACAGACACAAATCCACCACAGCTCTTGACAGATGGGAGGAGTTGTTTGTGTTCTTTTCACTTTGTATAACCAAACATCTCCACATTGGTCTCGTCCGTCCAAATGTTTCAGAAGTCTCGTGGTTCCTGTAGATATATAACTTTGCAAACCTAATCCGTGCAACGTGTTTTTTTATAAAGAAGAGACTTTCTCCAGGTATTTCTTCAAGTCATGAACTTCAACTTGGCCTGTAGAGTTCTTTGCATGTTGTCTGACCTCGGAGTGCATTTGCTGTCACTTCCAGCGCAGATGATGGTCATCTGTCCTGAATGTTGTCTACTTGTGAAAATCTTCCTCCTCACTGATGGACTTCAACTAGCGTCTTTTGTCTAAAGTAAACTCAAATGTTGACAGATACATTTTTGTATTTTGTCTCTGTTTGGATGAACCCCTAATAATGATTGTGCTTCTGCAACCTACCTAGGAGAGTAAACTCGTGGGGTCGAAAGTCACGCAAACCATCACAAAAATCATTTGAATTAAATGAGTTGATGGTTTTGCAGAAATGGCGTCAGGGTTGACATAAGCTATGGCTAATTGTTTAACGTGAATCGGACAGAATGAGTATAAAGCGAGAATTGAGGTGACTAATCGTAACAAAAATAATTCTTCCTCTTTAGGATAATCAGGCGCTGATGTGAACGTATGTGTGAAGAGTTTGGTGTAGATCTCCCACGCACAGGAAAACAGCAGACACAATGCAGAAAGGGTTGACGTGTTAAAAGAGATGCGCAAACCACATCCCTCAAAAACTTCACACTTCAGATTAAAAAAAACGCTTTGTGTGCGCCTGCCATCATGAACTGCGTGAACACAATGGTTTATAATTGTCTAAATATTGTCAGCATCTAACTTTGGTTCTTATCGATTCTTCTGTGATTCTATTACAACACAATCTCAATTATTTTATTAAGTGGCTCATTCATATGAATTTGTATGATGTCATGCATACATTTTAAAGGTGTCATGAACTGGCCTTTTTATTGTTTAATACTGTTGTATGAGGTCTACTTATGACGTTCCCGAGGTTTTTACATTCAAAAACATCAAAATCAATAAGTAATTTCTACCCGGGTTTTCAGGCCGGATCGACAAACGCTCGGTTTTAATTGGCATGCCGCATTGAAGACTTGGAAGTATACACCAACTGCTTTGTTCGGATAGCAGTTTGCAGAGTAAACTTAGTTGGAGCCTTCTGTGAATTTGGTTAGACACATAACATTCGCCCTATTCGCATGGGATTAGTATTATCTGGGGACCTCGTGTGATTTTCCCGGATGGGAAAGCAAGGCTTTGTGTATAGTTTGTATAGCCAGTTGTATTGTGTTTAATGATATATGACCATACCTGCCAACATTTGACCTGTGATCACGAACCGGACAAATGATCACCGCGATCGCGGGTCTCAGATGTTACGAGAGTTCTTGATAAATAATCAATCGGGAGACTCCCGGCCAAAACGACAGTGTTGGCAGGTATGGATATGACCCAGCACCCAAAATAATAACAAAACACTTCAAAACAGCCTCTATTATTCGCAAACGGTGGATGAAACCTTAAAAAAGTATATATGAGCCCACCAAATCACAGAGATGCCGATTTGTACGGGACTAATATTATCAGGACCTCCTCAACGTTCGTCAAAATGTGGTAGGAAACTTGTGGGGGTATTTTTACTTTACAAATTACAGACATGGCTGATTCGCATGGGATTAAGATCACAGACAACACTGCTTTTTGATTTTAGTCTCTCTGGCAATCCAGCGTCACAAAGGAATCCACGGAGAAATGAGGCGAACAAACGCTCAATGTTTTACCCACGTGAGCTGGAACGTTTTTAAAAATAAACTTCAACCACACATTACTAATGTCGGAATCCGAAGGAAGGTTATACAGCGACTGTGTTCTTCCACAACCTGGCACTGCACAATATTTTGCGATCTTTAACGCCATGTTTATGGTTCCGTGCAACTTGTGTTACTTCAGTACTATCATGCGTGAACCAGTGGGCGGGGCTAGAGAAGTAGTCGTTGATATTCTTCTGTGGAGGCCGGTGTTCAACCCATCTATGGTAGATAGATGGCGTTCGCTGGGCCTGGTGTCAATAACAAGAGGGCAGTTACGAGGCTTGAATAACTACTGCACCTATCTTCTGCACGTTTGTTTCTTTGATCATGCGTCTCCTTGCAACGAGGCGCGTGTTTGTTGCGTTCGGAAACTCTGCTAGTGTATGATACCAGTCGTCTAGTGTGTTTTAGCCTTAACGGTTTACAAAGTCGGCAAGCGTATGATGCCTAGTTTTTTTTAAATATATTCAGATTTTAAAAGTCTTGTGGTGTTCCAGCCCTTACAGGATTCCCTCTTATATAACAAAAGCTTGGGTTAAAATTGATGTCTGAATTCATGACACCTTTAATGTTCAGTGATGTAACGGTTAGAGCTTCATTCTTGCTTTTTCTTAATAAACTTCATACAAAACCGTCACCTGGTAAAATAGTTAAGTGTTCCCCGTGAGATCAGCTGATATGTTTACTACACATGCACAGATACAGACATTGGTACATAATATAACTTTTATTTTCAGTTTTTAAATAAAAGCCTATCATACGTATATCAGCCAGAGTTAACTTTGTATAACACTCATTTACATTTAGTCATAAGGAACTTTGAACTCTTTTTTTTATATTATTTTTTCATACAATATAAACAAGTTTTGAGCTACACACAAAAAGAAAAAAATCCTTTATCAAATGAAGTGAACTCACATGAGTTGATGCAGATTCATCTGAGAGCTGTTTGTTTAGATGATGGTTAAAGTGTGTTTATCTTGATGGTAAAACACAATTCAAAAGGTCTTTGGTGAAATCGTTGAAAGCTTCACGTAGATGTCAATATGAAGTCCAGGGTGTGTTGTTGTATCAGAAAGAGTGAATGTAAACATGTGTCCTTATAACATTACTCTTACCATCATCACATCAGTCACCGTATTCAATCATTCCATCGGTCGGTACGGTTCTTCAGCCCTCTTCTCACGTTTCTTTCTCGGCCGAGGTAACGGAGGAGGTCTTCTGCATCTTCATCCTGTGGGGGTGGTGGAGGTCGGGCACGGACCGGGCCTTTGGCTTGACTTTGTGTTTGAGGTGGGGTTTGTGTGGCTGGATAGTGATCTTCTTGCGGGATGGGTGGTGCTGGTTGACCTCGTGCAGTAACTTTGGCTCTTTGCTGATTAGTAGGTGTGTCAAAATTCCTCAGTCTGAGCTCCTCTTCATCTGGGGATTTCATGAAAGACAGTGTTTCCATAAACTAGATGTGTTTTACATTTAAAAAACATGCATTAGCTCTGTTAGCACACAAAGGGATTGAGAGCACAGTTCAGAAATCAATAGCAAAAAAGACTGTAGTGGACTGTAACTTTATTATTCTATCATGGGGTCTGAATTTAAATCCACAGGCAAATTTTAAGGGATAGATCTTAGATGTGTGTACTTGCTTGCATATATTTATCTGTTCTAGAATGACAGTGAATATGGATATTCATTATTGTCTGAAGCTCAAATGAAAACAGTTCTGAGTAGAAGTTTATGTAAGTTCATGCACTATTTATATTTACACTGAAAAGTGAAAAATTTGAAATCATTCTCAACATTTGGTCATTTATATATGAGGATTTAATCTCTTGGGAAGATTGAAGGTCTACACTTAATTTTGTGTTAAACGCGCGCTGAGATTGTATTTGGACCTTTCATCCTCAAAAACAATGACAGAAAAATTGCACAGCGTACAGATGATGTGCTCATGGCATCACTTTAGCGGTACTAAACTTCTCTTTACCTTGCTCTTTCTCTCTGTGTTTACAACTACGACATGCACAGATCACAAGAACAGATATGAGCAGCAGAAGAAGAGCTCCTCCACCCGATAGAATGCCCACCATTATCCATTTATCAACGCCGAAGAGCAATTCACTGTTGTTATCAACTTCACCTGTAAAACAACAACAGACATTGGTTTCATGTGAGCGATACAGAAAATGTCCGGAATATTTATTTTATTTGTGTATTTGACCTTCTTTAATCGTATTCTAATTTTTATTTGATGGATAAAAGTTGTGAATTACCAGCTGAGAATCACAGTTCTACACAAAGGACATCTAAATGTATTCATTTAAATTTACTTATAATGTAAAAAGGATGAGGTTTAAGTGTCCAAACAATGGACACGTCCTTGTTGTGATGTGAAAAATGTTACATTTTCCATTTGTAAAGACATTAAAAAAGCTTTCTAATATTATCACAAATTTAAATGAAGATCCGGAGACAATGCAAGTAAACATTACATTTATAAAGTAGCAGATCTGTAGATTATAGTTAGTAAAAATAATAACATTGGTAAAACATGAAATAATCCAAAGCAATGTAAAATAAAGTTACTTACATGATACTGTTAAAACGTCACTTTGTGCCTTGCTAACAGGATTGTACACGGCATGAATACTTTTTGTTCTCCTGTAATTGTTTTGATGTCTGGAATAGATTATCTTTATTTTCACCCTTTATGTCTTCTGTTCCTTTAATCCACGTTATGATTAAATTTCTCTGATCGTTGTTCTGAGTGTCACAGGTGAGCATGACATTTTCCTTATTGCATTTATGTTTCACAGTGGGTTTAAGGGCCTTTGCTGAAACATACAGGACACAATATAATGCTGGTTGTTTCTGTTTCAGGACTGTAGAATACATGTGATCTATAATCTGTATACATGTGTGTTCTAGAGTTCTATGTTCTTACCGTAAACTGTTATTTCCATTTCATGATTTGCAAGCCTGTTGTCTACATTATCATAAGCTTCAAATGTATATTTGCCAGTGTTGTTTACTTTAACATTATGAAGCTTTAATGATCCACCTGATTCAATTTTTGCACCGGGAAATGTTTTCACATCTTTATCCTGTTTCCGCTGAACTACAAATGATGAACTGCCATAGGTAAAGGTCCATTTTATATCAACTGCCATTTTATCACTTTTATTGATCAATTCAATGACACAGGTAACCCCCTCCTCCATGCTCTTTTTACATGACTCACTGGAAACTATAAATAAAATAAAATGTTATTAGCACATCAGCATGATGACTCGTGGTTTGCTATTAATAAACATAAAAAGCTATCATTTTTCATATGCAAACACTAAGGATAATTGCTTAAAACATCAGTAGATTTGAAAGATAAGACTTAAAAAGTCACGCTGTTTAAATAATTTGCAGTGACCAGTTGTAAGCAAGTTTCCGTTAGAAAAACGTGTTATTTGAAACTAGATTGCATATGTAGCTTATATATTAAACATTACAGATGTTAACACAAATTGCATAGAAAATGTTATGAAGGTCAACATGAGTTATTCACATCTCTAATATACACGTGTTTTAATCACATTATAAAATTCAGTCAAATGCAAACAAAAAGCCTAAAACAAATGCAAAGAAAATCACTTTAGAGTTAATCAACATAAAAGTCTATTAAGAGTTCTGTCAATAAAAAATCACAACATACCAGAGAGCAGAGCGAAGCCACAGAAGAATAAAACTGCAAGAATGTGTTTGGTGCTCATTGTTCTTCTGAAGTAAAACAACTGTTCCAGATCTTTTTCACACACACACTGAGGCAGAGGAAACAGAAACAGAGTTTCCTGTTCGAGCTGCAGACGAGCAGACACTTGCTGAAATTGTCATTCTGCATCACAGGTGTAAAGAAGTTTATGTCACTGGAAAACGTTTTTCCGTCTAACAAGACATAAAACCTAAATCTCACATTTTAATTATTTCAATACAGTTGATTTTGTATAATAGAAAATCATTAAAAAAAATGATTTGATGTTATTGAGGTTAAACACTTGTTGTAAAAGAGAACAGTTATCCTATACATCACACTGAATGAGGTTTCTGGGTCGCAAAACAAAAATGAGTGGCAGGTCTGTTCTCAATGTGTCACATTAGTAAAGAAAACAAGAAATATTCACCATCATAATAAATCCTGATAAAATTACAACTAACCATATAATAATATATTGTTATAGTTTAGGGTGCAGGTGTCTTTTGTTGTCGACATCAAAGGCCATTCAACTTATTGCAACCATTTTTGTGCAAGTTCATAAAGAGTTCATTGTTATCAGTTTCTGCCATGATTACTATAATGTTAAATGTAAAATCTGGACATCATAAAAACACATATGACTGATCTACGATAAAATATTAATAACAATAATATAAGCACTGCATAAGCAATCGTGAATCGTGTAATATATACAATTTTTTAAAACTTTGTGAGTTCAGAGGTTTAACATGAGCATGATAAATGACATACTGACATCTTGTGGCCGACTCGTCATTTAAATTCTCTTACACATTATAAATGAATACAAATGACACATACTTTACAGATATTTACCTAATTCCAATTACATAACGTATGAGCTTTAATAGTTGTAATTTACGTCTGTAAGAAAAAGGTACCTGTTATATGGGGGAAAAACATTGTTCTGAATATGAAAGAAAAACACTTAATCGCATCATTTTGTTTGTTTGTCGAGCCCAACATCCGGACACATGTCTTAAATTAATCAAATAAAGAAATGTTTGAACTTACTACATCAATGATGACTATAATGTCTCGCTTTAGACATCACTATCACGTTCTAATATAGAGACAACACAACGCGTGTGTTGAATGTTAAATTAATCCCAGTATTAAAAAGTTAGGGGTTATTTTAGCCAACTGCACTTACAATATATTAATTTGACTAAGTTGTCTATCTAATATCTAACGCTATAAATGATAATACCTTCGTTAAATATGAAACTTCATAAAATACTAACTTTCATGAAAGTTCCGCTAACGCATTCAAATGTCATTTTATTAACTTACCAGCTTAGAGTTGGTTTGGAAACACTGAAATGAAAGTGCTTCAGTGATTAAAATATTCACTGTTTGGAAAAACTTTCACATTCTTTCCGATTGAAGTCTTTATGGGAGGCTTCGCACTCTTTCATCGCCTCTTGCACTTGACTGGATCACTGAGGCTCGCGCTGAATGAATTCCCGCGTCTCGGCACAAGATGGCGCCCGTCTGTTCGTTTCATTTACTCGTTTTTTAAGTGCACAGTACAGTACAGTATTGTGATGACATATAACAAGCTATATTTTTAAATCACAGATGCAGTACAGCACAGGGATGTATGAAATTTGAATAGTTTTTGCGGGCTGGGTAAAAGATATAAGTCCTTTACATTCTGAAGTAGAATTCCGGCCGCTCCCCCCCAGGAATTTACTCTTTTTGCATTTCCGTTGTTTTTTATGTCTGGACGGTTATTTTATTTTTGTAAATTTCTTGTGGAAAGGTTCAAATAATGTCAAATGCACACTACAGACACTGTAAACTTGTTTACATATTTGTCCTCAATTGTATGTTCTTCGAAACATGCCATAAATGCATGATTGAATGAATTAATACGTTCATGAGTAGACTACTTGTTTTTCATTTGTAAACTGTGAAATATAGACACATTGCTTGATGAATAAATATTATTTGCATGTATCAATGACTGGACAATCCACATTGACCAGAACTGTAATTGAAAACGATATATAAATTAAATGTGATGAGTGAAGTGACTTGCTCTCCTTGTGCACAAGATGGCGCTGTCGCTGCTGCGCAGAACCTTCTACGCACATCGTGGTTAAGTTTTGCTTTCGTTTTGTCACTTCCTCTGGGGAGAGTCCATACATGGACACTGTGTCTCGGTCGATTTCGATTTTAACTCGATAGGTTATTTAAAAATAAATAGAATAACAGTATAGTTGTTTTGAAGATGTTGCTCGGATGTCGCTGCGCGCTGTTCGTCGCGTTGATCTGCGCCGTTTCAGGTTCGCCATGATTCTTCTCTTGTAACTTTGAAACAGGGCGCGGCTCGTTATAACCAACATTAAAGTCTGTAACTTTGCGTGATATAACTGTTTATGTTAACAATATTCTATTGATCTTTTGTGATGGTTCTTAATTCTGTTTTACGATGTCTGTTATTAGTTCATTTTTAGTGTGTTTAGATTTGATTGCTACAGGCCCAACCCTTACTCATAACATAATCCGCCATTATAGCGGTATTGTTAGCATGAGGTTTTTATGTTACTTAAAGTTATGGTATTAAGATGTCGTGTTCAGATACAGAGATGCTACTTAACGTAAACATGATGTGTATCACGATATCGCGATTACTGTGATAACATTGGGAACCATGTCATGGTGCATATGTTTTTACTATTCGTGAGGTGTTTTTGTTCACGGCTTTACATATTCTTTATGTTCTCAGGTGTGGAGGTTCTGCATGTGAAGGTTGGAGGTGAAGTTAGTTTTAAACCAAACCCAACACTGTCATCTCACAACACCATTACCTGGAAGTTCAAGGCTGAGGATGGGGGTGTGATTAGAGTGATTGAATTTGATCACGGTGTATCTTCATCTCCTCAGAATCCTCTCTTTAAAGACAATGCAAAAGCGAACGAGAAAACTGGAGAACTGACTTTGTACAAATTAGCGAAGAACCACATTGGTCTCTATTACTTTGAGATCAACGGCAAGGAGCAAGAGCAGAAATTCCAGTTGAAAGTTATGGGTAAGTGAATGTAAATATCGTTGGGTAAAAAAAAAATTTCCTCCTGCACAAGAACACAATAACACTTTAACAATTTTAAAATGTACCATCTACATCCAACCATAAGAGCAAAGAATGCTGGGAAGTCAATCTGCTGTGTAGTTTCAGTTAGTCAATGTAACTTATTCATGTTGCCCCAACACGAAAGGACTAAATTATGTCAAAAAGTTGCCTATTTATGTCACTATTACACGTTGAAATTGTGCTTGAGCCAGAAACCAATACAAATGTGTTATATCAAATTATATTTAGTAAAACAACTCTTTTTTTTTTTGAGTGCTCTTGCACAGAAACTCAAGATCTAGAAGAAGTATCGTGGCACAAGAAGGGTGCGTCTCAATTAGCTCCCTTGTTAACTATTTGGGGCACTGATCAGGGAGTCGGCCATTTTAAAATGGTTCCAGTGCACAGATTACGTTCGTTCAGCTCTCCTGTTTTTGCCAAGTGGTTGATATCCTTAGGACAACATCATGTTGACCCTGGAAAACATTAAAATCAACCAATCAAATTTCAGAAATAAGTTTACAGTTTATTTTAAGTTTAATCTTCCAACCAGGAATAGGTGCTTCTAGACCATTGTTTTTCACTTATCATTTCCCTCTGATTTTACGGGTAAGCTATGGTAGGGGTTGGTGTTTTGGGTGGGTTTAGGTTTTAGTCGTTTATTCCCTAAAAATTCCCACAATGCCACGCAAAATTCAGGGAGCATCGATGCTCCCTAACCGGAAATCACGTGACATTTTTTTAATCCGTTTAACCAGAATCGAACGAGCCAACTTAATGAAACGCATCATAACTTTTGAGAAAACAATCGTTTATTTTATTTCAGGTATAAACACACATTGCTAGACATGCAGGGAACACAATCTACTTAACAGTTAATTAGTTAACTTAACCAAATTTGTGCACGGATATGTAACAAAACAATAAAGTGTTTCTATAACAAGAATTTCAAGCATTATTAAACAAATAAATTCAGAGAGATGTAGGTTTTGCCAGTTGTTGATTAATACCAGCTGTGACGTATCACAATGCGCGTAAGCAGTCACGTGACTCACGTCACAGGCAAATAAGTGAACCGTGTCCCAATGTGAAGGTCCTTTCCAGTGCCTAAACCCCTGTACACCATATACTCATTCACCCCCTGGGAGCAGATTGCGATGCACCCCGTAGTTTAGTTCGAGCAACATTTCCTACTGATCACAGAGCTATGCTTCCCAGACAAACAGCGTATGAAACATAATCGCATTTTGGAAATCTCAGCATGGCTGACTTCACACAACACGACAAAAGATCCCATAGAACCCTTAATATTTATGTTGTCCACACTGGATGTGCTGCAATGTGACACTACAAACGCCTTGTTTTTAATGGGTTTGTCGCTCGCGTCTGCCATAGACAGGGTGTAAAGTTCAGTTTATAGTCGTGAGTAGGACCTATGCCGTAACCTACTGCGTATCTTACGCAGAGCTGCGTACCCTACGCCGTAGCCTGACGCGCACCTCTTCAAAAATGTAACAACGCGTGAACTCAACGCAGACCGCAAGTCAGATTAACGGAAATTGTAGTTTAGAGCGGAGAAGAAATACGAGCATAATGGTGGACCAACAACAAATTAGAGATGCGTCAGCGTCTTTTAAATCAAGACTTTGGGATTTCGTAGTGAATGTAAATAAGTAGATGTAGTGGAGTAGGCGGGGCGAGACCGTGGTTCGAGACCGGTGAGTAATTGTGAATAAGCGCCAGCTGTGCGCACACCGGGCTCGAATCACGTAGGAGATTGGGAGCATATAAAAGGAACGAGCGACCGGACCGTCGAGGAGAGAGGACCGGGCCCGAACGTATGTTAAGTTGTTTTATGTTTATGTATTTTGTTATTCGCCGGCAGTCGTCCGTGAGGGGCTGCCGGCTGTCTTTTACTTTGTTTATTATTAAAACTTTATTTAAATGTTTGCCGGTTCCCGCCTCCTTCCTTCCCTTTTATGGAGATTTGTTACAGTAGACATGGTTAACTCCGGCGCTCTGCAAGTTGGGAATACTCTTTTGACCTTCTTTCAGTCTGTAGTTTCGTGATTCGCTCCAGTCCGGCGTGTTCTCTCTCACCCGCAGTGCTCGTGCAGGGGTGCAGAAATTGCGCGTGCATATTAAAAAAGCTCATTCTCACGTATTTCAGAAGTCAGATTGTTTTGTAACGCTTAATTAGTTTTTATAAAGTTCAACTTTAGGCGAGCCGAGGCCAAACTTGCGTTGAAATGCGCGATGATGCTCATAGTGTGAGCGCTTTGACGTGACGCAAACCCCCGTATTGGGAGACGCGTGTGGAGTCACCAGAGACTCACAGTCCAAAGCAAACCTAAAGACAGAGAGTCATAACGCACTAAAATGCTCATCTAATCGATCCTTTTTCCCCTTCATTTACAAATGTCGTGATGTATTGTTATAGAATTGCCAAGCGATATATCGATTATCGCAGAATCGGCGCATTGTGATATTATCGGTATCGTGAGGCCTGTATCGCATATCGAATCGTATCGGGAGGTACCCTGCGATTCCCGCCCCTAATTGATTCACACATCACCAGTAGAGACCCGTCATAGTTTCCATTAAAACAAATACAACTTCCATTGTAACCATTGAACTCAGACGAATTTCTGTGGTGCTTTTTATATATTTTTTATTTTCAGCATGGTTAGTATTACGATGCTTACAAAAAGCACAAAAGTATACGCTTACAGTAAAAAAACATGTTCAGAATATCATGGTAGTACTGTGGGACTTGATTGATTTGATCTTCCATACAGTCCAGCAGTCATTTCTCTGAGAATATGATTCTGTGGTTGTGGCGCAGTCGTACAGGTCATAACACTGAAATTAAAGGCAAGGTAGTCGAAACAATCATAACACGCTACAACGCAACAGGAACCCACTCCTTCCTGCATTGCTCTGCCCTCGAACGTGCTGTGCAATGCAGGCATGAAATGCTTGGCTTTATCAAAGCTTAGACAACACGAATAATCATGCAAATGAATAAAATAAGTGAAGACGACACCATGATATACAAGCAGTACACTGGTTCCAGATAAACAATGACCCTCAAAACTGCTCTGTTACACAGCTAACATTACAGCAACATATCTTTGTTCTGACGAACCGCAAAACCGATGTTACTCACATACTGATCCAAATCAAAGTAACCTACTCGGGGTGATTTTTTTTTTCTTCACAATCTTTCTCCAACGTCTCTACTGGAAAGCCTTCATATAGCATGTGTCTCCATTACAGTACAACAAAGTATTTTTAGGCTACTGCACTTGAATTAACTTCATTATGATATTGTTTCTGTGGTATTTTAAACTATTAATTTTGTTTTTCCACAGAGGAAGTCCCACAACCAGAGCTGAATAGAGTGGACACAAGTAATCCAGAAAAGGCCATATACTTGGAATGCCAATATAACGCAACAATCATCTGGAATTGTACTAATAAAGATACCCCAGCACCTGTACCAGCAAATGGCCAGAAAATAGGAGAGTCCATAATATTTAAAAAAACTAAGAATATAGACGCCTGCTGCACGTGTACACTGATAAACGATGTGAGCGAAAAAACCAGCAAACCTATTTGTGAGAGAGATGCCTTTCCAGGTAAGACACTTTCAATAACGTCAATACTTATTTATTATATTGTTACCTGGCTAAATAAAGACTGAATGAATATCTCTCATACCTCAAACTTCAGTTCAGTGTTCTGAATGAGATGTTTACTGAAATAGACGTCATTACTAACGGCTGATGTGTGCTTTCTTCAAAAGGATCAAACGCTGGAGTTGTGGTGGGGGTCGTAATAGGTGTCATCTTCATCCTTTTATGTGTCTTCATTGCCCTATACGTGTTCTCGGTTCCCTTTCGCGGTAGGATTACATTTGTTCTTCATAAAATAATTATTGATACAGGGTTGGGTGGAGTTTATTATACATTTACAGGCAATATTGTATATCTGTATGCATTGTTTCCCCTGCTGTTATATTAGGGGTCGCCCCGCCCCTTTGAAGGTCAAGTTATTTTTTTATTTAGGTTACCTTTCCTATAGGATGGGTCTATGTAACTAAATAGCCATGTTATTTATCTTATTTACACGACGGCTTGTTCCTGTATCTAAATGGTCGCGTGTTAACAGTCCTCCTTTTGGAGGACATGTTGGCATGTTTATTAATCGCACTATATTAATTATCAGTCAAACAACACTCAAACACATCACATACAATAAGGAAAGTATTTTTATTCATTGCCTTTTGACGTTTTGTATTATGGTTTACGGCTTTGGGGGGGAGGGCTTGGTATGTGCGGTCTCTATTTTCTTTGTGGCGAAGGTCCGGACAATACCTTTTCAAATAAATAATATTTAATCAATTGAGCCCAGTCGAATATGTATATAAAAGGTGAACGTTTTATCAGGCCATTTATTTTATATTCTGATACCCACAGTTTGTAGGCTCTGGTGCTAAAGCGAAGTCCTAGTGGCCTATTTTAATATTTAATAAAACTACTGACAACAAAATGAAACAACTGAAATGAATATATCATGAGCAGAAGTACTTACAAAGTTACGAACAAGTAGCCTTTCCATGCCATTCATACTAGAATTGATTTTTTTTATAATGTCCGATTAAAACATGATTCATTGTGAAATGCTCTTAACATGCTGATTATTCATGCTATTGATATTATTAATATCATTAATGCTAAATGTAGATACAATATGTTATGGTTTATAATGTCACAAACCCATATAGCAAACAGTAAACTGACTGACAGCTAAAAATACTTTATTACTGCTGCATTTCTTTCCTTAAGCGATACAGTAAAAGTGTCCATTTATTTACCTGCTCCTGGTGTTGTCTCCTGTTGTTTCTTTGGCGGGAGAAGCAGCATTTACAGAGCTGAAAGGGTTAAAATGAAGCGCTATACGAAGATATTGGAAGATATCGGCTAAATATAGTCAACATACATTTCCCTGAGTGAGCCTGATGTCTACAGCTCATTTATGGAGACGCGCTGCTCAAATTAAACTACAGAAATAGTCTGATGATGTGAATGGTTCATTCTCGCGGTGCGGATGGAACAAAGCCAAGTTGGGTGAAAACCTGTCGTCCGGTGGTGACTGGACTGTTGCTGCTTGTCAGGGGCAGGGCGTGCGTTTTTCTTGTACTTGGCCATTTTCAACACTCTGTTAGTGTTTAAAAACGCAAATATTTTTATTTGCTTTCTTTTCAGGTGGTTGAAGCCACATATTGTCCGACACGTGCTCTCTGTCCGCTTGTGGGAGTGTGCTCACCTGTGTGTGAGGGGAGCGCACGTGTCTGCGTGCGCATGCATCAGGACGGAACTCGATAATGAGAGCAAATGAGAATTGTAAACGTAGAGACTGAAATGACATGCCGCAATATAAATAAGATAAAGACCATAATGCAATTTAGTTTGTTTAATAAAATAAAAAGGTGTAGACATGTTCTGTAGGAAAGGTAACCTTAAACGCTCTTCTCTTGTGCGGGGAGGAACTAAATCACGTGCACACAATAGCCTACATCAGCGCATTATCCCTGCACAACTATTGATTCACTATAAGTTTGTGTTGTTTACATTATGCACGTACGCGCCGATTGCCAACAAACACAAACAATCTTGACGCAGCGCAGACTATCTTGATAGTAAGCGGGTCTCGCTATTCGATTGGCGCGTGGTCGGGCTCTTTCTGGGAGAATTGCCCAATAGAAGGAATAGGATCCCGGTTACAAAACTTTCCGAGGGGAGTGTATCAAGTACAGAAATACTACGTCAAACGTCCAACTCGTTTTTTTAATAAGTTGACCATTTTAAGCATGAGAAGTGAGGATGCATGACTTAGTGTGATACCTCCGCTTTAAAGAAGTAACAAATATCAAAACTGAATCACTGACTCAACTTGATCTTTAGATCAGTGGTCCTAATTCCATTACTACGGTCAGTTAATAAAGTGATGAGCTTGAAAACCTCTTCATGGTAACATAAGCACTAAAGTTATTTTTCATTCAAAAGATAATTACATCAATGATCTTTCATCACATCACTACATTATTTAATTCTGTTTTATATTTTGTAATCTGACTGTAATGGGTCAGCTTCAATGAAGTCCAGGGCTGCCTTTTGTCCCAGAGTAGCCCATTTTGCCGTTATTAAAAGAAATACATGAACACCATGATTCCTTTAAGTAAGGGTGCTACGATCAGGATCTTTGGGGCCGATCACCATTTACCGATCGTTACCAGTATCAGCTGATCCAATCACAGGATCTATATAAAGCCTTCTATTTATCATGTAGAATTATTTATTTAACAATTTGAAAGAATGGTCTGGAGAGATGGACTGAGAGATGAAAAGAAATCAAACAACATATTCCTCTCCCTTTTAAGAAAGTAAACATTAATGATAGCAGCCATAGGAACAGAGTATAAAAGCTTTCCTGTTTAATAATTATGAAAAGACACCAGAAAAAAAACTAACAAATACAAACTGTAAACTTGAAGTGAGAACCGCATGTTTGAAAAAAATAATGATTACTAGTCTTTGAAAGTGTATCAGGAAGGAAATGTTTTAATTTTAGGTCAGATCTAGCATGCGCTTACTTTGTGGCAATTGCAGCACGCTCAGAAATGACCACTTGAAAGACGAGTTGTGGCAAACTATGTCATATCAAGTTGTATAATAATAATTTCACTAGAGCCATGCGTACCATGCATTAAAGACGGATTGACGTTATTTGATGGCAAAATGGGCGGTGAATGCATCTTGAGCACTCAATAAAACTAATACGAGAAAGTCTCGGCCAGCTTCTAGATTCACAGAACTTTGAAATTTCTTTGATTATAATTGTTTATCACAGAAAAGCGCTTGAATAAACATGATCACTTACCACTGTTATATCTGTGTACCCTTGCATAGTTTGCGCAGATTCCTCAGACGGAGTTATTGTTCATAAACATTGAGCATAATGCTTGCATTTCCTCAACAAGAACATGTTGAATAATATTTACATCATAATCACATGCGGACTCGAGTGTTTAGCCAATGTCGGTTCTATAAATGAGCTATTATGGGTAAACTGCTTTATAAGCGGCTATTTCATAAGCTCCGCGTGAGATCAAATGCGTTCTGTTTTTGTCCATTGCTTTATATTCGCTTTTTTGTTCACACACGTTGCTTTGCTTTATAATATATATACAGCTTTCCTGTAGCTCAGTGGTAAGAGCATTGCGTTAACAACACTAGGTCGTGGGTTTGATCCCAGGGGATTGCACATACCTATGTATCAGTGGCGGCTGCTGATCTTTTAAAGAGGGGAAGCTCATTTTCGGCCTAAATCATAAAAATTGTCCATTTATTTATATGTAAATTCTGCCCTACGTTCCTTTTCAAGAAAATGCTCTGTAACCCTGTCATACCAACTAGGCGTCTTTTCCAGTGACTTGACCAGTGTCCTCTCAATGGCCAGCAGAGCTAGGCTGCTTAAACGGCATTGGCCCATTGTGTTACGGGTGACTATATGAATTAATGAACAAACGATCTAATATATATATATATATATATATATATTTAACTCAACGGGAGGAAATGTGGGAATTATGTTAAACTGAAACAATGAATGTGGTGTGAAATTGTGTGAAATATACGATGAAGGTTGCAGCAGTTTGTCTTTCGACTACACATGCAAAATCCGCGATGGGACTGAGTTGGAAATGGAGACACAGAGTGATACGCGTCATAATCTGAAGACCACGCCCACACCCACACCAACCGTCTCTTTGCATTACGAGAAGCTGCCGCCTCCTTGTCATTTATGATTTATAAAAAAAAAAAAAAATGTCTAAAAGCTGATATGTGACAATGTGTATAGCAAACAAGCTAAAAAAAAACAAGATATACGTTTTTATAAGCTGTCGACCCCAAAAAACGAGCGTTTTAGACATAAAGTGGATTAAAAAAGATGACAGACCCTCCAATCATCACGCAGACGCTCGGAGTCCGGGCCAGCCCACTCCTCCATTCATCCCAGAGACACTGAGCGTCCGTGGGCGGGACATAATCGCAGCATTATCCAATGACCGTCTTGTTTCTAAGCAGTGAAAAAAACTGTTTAAAGCAGCCCCATTGAAGTCAATGGACGCTGGGCTTCAACAGAGTAATGCACTGTACGCTACGGGAATGAATGAGAAGGAAATCGAGTCAGCCGACCTAAGTAGCTGATTCTGAACGAAATTGTTTTCGTTCGAGATGAACGTGTTTAACGCATTTTTTGTCAATAAAATGTTAACATAATAGTACATATATTTGACCATTCATTTTTTGACAATTATAGGGGAAGCTGAGCTTCCCTTGCAGTCTTAAAGAAATCGCGACTGATTTGTATAAATGTATAGGATAAAGCAATGTAAGTCGCTTTGGATAAAAGTGTCTGCCAAATGATAAATGTAAATGTTATAAATATTAAAAACATGATATAATGTAGGCTATCTTGTTTGTTGATAGGCTACAGGCCTAACCTTATTATAAGTTGTAGGCTACTTAAATTGCAACATAATTAAAAAGTAATGTTTTCTTCATTCAACATCATTTAAAAAAACAAATGAAACATTCGTTTTTAAGCTTAATTAAAGGTTGTTGAATATTTTAAGTTTCATGATTTCAGTGTAATAGACACACATTTAATTTAATTTAATTTGATTATTAAAATTGAATTGAACTTTTCCAATCCGAAAAAACAGACTTAAAGGAGAACTAAAATGGATTTTGTAAAGGCTACATGTTTTAGGCACAGACCAAAGCAAACAAATGCTCATTGCGTCCCTTTTTGCAGCTGCTAAAACGATTCAGTCAGGGTTGTTGCATCAGCAAATGCAGAAATATTAATGATTATAACATAAGAAAAGTGGAACACAAAGGCCAGTTTTAGCTACTTTAAATATTGGATATGAACAGTTTAATTAATAGCCTACATTCTTTAAGCCCGATTTTTAACCACTAGGCGCCAGTGTCCACATGCGTGTTGCTTGTATAACAAAGACGAGAGCCAAAGAATAAGCAGCTTGTTTGAGAAGCATCAGCAGTAATAGCTGCAAGTAAAAAAGCAGATTTGAGATGTTTAATACAGAAGCACAAATATTTTACTTAGATAATTCATTCTAAAATGCGTTTGAATAAACATGACTCTATCGCCAAGTTTTTTGACCTGAGGGAGGGGTTTAAACAGACCAATCCCAGCGCTTGCAGTCCGCGTCGAGTTGACGGCGCGTTGTTGTATTTTTGGAGAGGTGAGCGTCAGGCTACAGCGTAGGTCCGACGCTCGACTATAAGCTGAACTTTAGTCTTTAAAATGTATTACATATGCCCTACGCAAAGTTTTTGGACCCCCTTCTGGGAATTCTTAGTTTTAGAATAGTTTTCGACTGCACGGTTACAAAACTTAAGTTTATAGGAGACTGTCAAATTAGTAGTAGCGCACTTCCCTAGTTGCACTGTACATTTATTTTTAAGCACTTTTATGTTTTTTTTATGTTGTAAAAACCTGGGGAAATACTGTGTATGTATTACATAAGGATTTTTGTTTGTCCAGGTGCTGTTCATAATAAATGTGGAGAAACACTATGTCTGGGGGGTAAGTTTATGTTTGTTATGGACAGATATGAGGAATACTTATAAAATAGATCTGATACAGATAATTGAATGGACAGAAAGCGTTTTTAACATATTTCTTTAAACGTGTTGTCTTTTTCAGCAATATTGAGTGGTCTGGAGAAATGCAGAAATGCGAGTATGTCAATCATTTGTATTTAATACTTGGTCTAAACTTCTAACTTCAGCTTGTTTAAGTGTGTTGTTTCTTTCTCACAGAACCTAAACCGGGTGACAAACAAGATGATGTGACAACTGGTAAGAATAACATGTTACACTAATTAAAAACTCCCGCTCAGGGAATGTAATCTGTTTACTGTTTGAGGGCAGAACACCTTTATTTGAGAATGATTTAAAAACAAAACTGAAAGCTGTGTGTTATAAACTGAAGGGTGGAACACAAACACACTTCCTTTTATTAAATGTAGACGGGGACAAAGCATCAACATAAACGAACGTTACTGGCATGCACTCTTTTGTGGCCCAACTTAACTTCCTGTACACATCCGAAAAAGCGTCTGCCAAATGAAGAAATGTAAATGTAGTGAAATAAGAGCCGTCTGAACGTGCCTCATTGAGATACTAGGGTGAAGAGAATGCCCATTAAACAGGGATTGTTTTTCCTAATATGGTCAATTGCATAGGGATTTTGTATTGAACATCACTTTGCATCCATGTTTCATTGAGACAAAGGGGTAGGCTTATTTTACTCCGGCAACCAATCATTCTCCCAGAATCTTGCTGAAGCTATCAAACCATGCCCTAGCAACCATTTACAGCAACCTAGCAATATGTTCCACAGACTTTCATTCAAAGAGAAAACTTCAGGGTTAGTCATAGAAACATGAGGATAGGCTCGTTTGAGCAGCATATGAATGAGTTTATGTTATTGCACAGTTAAATGTGCACAGTAACCATGTGACAATTAGCAACCGCCTTACAACAACATGTCAACCACCTACAACCACCTACAACCCCTAGCCTAACCCTTATACCTTAGCAACTGCCTAGCGACACCGAAGCAACCACCCAGAACACACTAGCAACGGCTGGCTCTTCATTTCAAACGAATGTAAATTATATCTAACTGCTTTACTGATTTCACTTGGATGAAATGAAACATATTCTACATGAATATTTTAAACTCTATTGGTGTGGTGTAATCTGGCAGTTGTCAAGAACAACAGTAATTCCTATATCAATCATACCCAAAACTGCAAAAATGTATTTTAAAAAACATTACATCGCAATGGCAATGTCTGTCAAAAAAATCGCAATTAGATATTTTCCCCAAGTCTCACAGCCGTAACTCAGAATACCCAGTTCACAGTTTTGCCACAGCATGCAGCACTCACATTTTCTTCAGTATTTGCAGTAGCATCTTGTTAATATTTGCAAATTCCAACTGAAGTCACTGCCACCGTAAGTTATATATGTCATGGTTTTTGTAATATTTATCATGTGTGACACGTGCTAAATGTTTAAAGTATTTAAAGTTTAAAAACAGCAGCATAACTTACTGTTATGAACAGTGGCTTGAAAACACACAAAAAGACAGATTATACAAATGATTGTTTTCACATTTCATAGTGTGTCACGTTTAATAAAGCTTGACTAATTTATAATGAAATATGACTAAACGCATGACTAACTGCTTATTATGTATGTAGGTTATGAAGCAGTAAAGAAAACTGAGGACAACGGAGAAGGTAAAATGATTATAAAAGTCTTGATTGTGAAAGCTATTAATATTGTCTCTTTAAAATCATAAAAATATGAGACATTTAAAGTGTATTATTGACTTATATTTGAGTTTGTAATGTTGTGTTTTTGTAGGGGAGTCTAATGGCCCACAACACGATAATGCAGGTATGATGATTCATATACATAATTTATTGATATTATCCCTTTAAATGTACTCTTACTGTAAGAAAGTTGCGATTAACATTACTTAAAGGTTTATTTGTGGATCTGATACTTGACTTGTTCACATGTGCTCCGTGCTTAAGGTTGAACAACGTCAATAACAGTGACATTTTTTTTATAATAATGAGACACAAAATGCACAGGTCTTCGAAAGCGAAGTGCCCTTGTTCTCTTGTAGGGTAAGCAATGCAGTAATAAAATGTGACCAAATAGGATCAGTTGTTAGTTATAGGCTATATAATTGTTATTATTAAATGTCATTTGTAAGCAGTTCAGTCAGTGAGCAGATTCAGGTGGTTTCCCGGTTTGCTTCTGTGCAGAATGTGCATTACAGTTAATAAAGCAAGAAAAATCTCTTAATTGTTTTTCATTTGTTTCTGTTTGTTATTAAAGCAATAAGCCCCATGAAGCAGTGGGTTACAGTGCATTTTATAACAGCTAAGCGTGAGTCAATAAACCCCCAAGCTGTTATAAACGGCACTGTAACACACTGCTTCGCGGGGCTTATTGCTTTTATAAAGGGTTATTCCATATACGTAGCAAGGTTTCATTAAATAAAGTAAATATAGTGATATTTAGGCTATTTACTGGAGTCAGCTGTGATAATTCGGGGTATTTTATAACTGCTTAGAACTCGCTCATCCAATCAGAATCAAGGACCAGAACTGACCGTTTTATAACTAGAAATGAATGCACCACACCAACCCGCTCCAAATAGTAGTTACAAGTCTTGTCATGTGTGACACGTGCTAAATGTTTAAAGTATTTAAAGTTTAAAAACAGCAGCATAACTTACTGTTATGAACAGTGGCTTGAAAACACACAAAAAGCCAGATTATACAAATGATTGTTTTCACATTTCATAGTGTGTCACGTTTAATAAAGCTTGACTAATTTATAATGAAATATGACTAAACGCATGACTAACTGCTTATTATGTATGTAGGTTATGATACAGTAAAGACAACTGAGGACAACGCAGAAGGTAAAATGATTATAAAAGTCTTGATTGGGAAAGCTATTAATATTGTCTTTTTAAAATCATAAAAATATGAGACATTTAAAGTGTATTATTGACTTATATTTGTGTTTGTAATGTTGTGTTTTTGTAGAGGAGTCTAAAGGCCCACAACAAGATAATACAGGTATGATGATTCATATACATAATTTATTGATATTATCCCTTTAAATGTACTCTTACTGTAAAAAGTTGCGATTAACATTACTTAAAGGTTTATTTGTGGATCTGATACTTGACTTGTTCACATGTGCTCCGTGCTTAAGGTTGAACAACGTCAATAACAGTGACATTTTTTTTATAATAATGAGACACAAAATGCACAGGTCTTCGAAAGCGAAGTGCCCTTGTTCTCTTGTAGGGTAAGCAATGCAGTAATAAAATGTGACCAAATAGGATCAGTTGTTAGTTATAGGCTATATAATTGTTATTATTAAATGTCATTTGTAAGCAGTTCAGTCAGTGAGCAGATTCAGGTGGTTTCCCGGTTTGCTTCTGTGCAGAATGTGCATTACAGTTAATAAAGCAAGAAAAATCTCTTAATTGTTTTTCATTTGTTTCTGTTTGTTATTAAAGCTATAAGCCCCATGAAGCAGTGGGTTACAGTGCATTTTATAACAGCTAAGCGTGAGTCAATAAACCCCCAAGCTGTTATAAACGGCACTGTAACACACTGCTTCGCGGGGCTTATTGCTTTTATAAAAGGGTTATTCCATATACGTAGCAAGGTTTCATTAAATAAAGTAAATATAGTGATATTTAGGCTATTTACTGGAGTCAGCTGTGATAATTCGGGGTATTTTATAACTGCTTAGAACTCGCTCATCCAATCAGAATCAAGGACCAGAACTGACCGTTTTATAACTAGAAATGAATGCACCACACCAACCCGCTCCAAATAAGTAGTTACAAGTCTTGTCATGTGTGACACGTGCTAAATGTTTAAAGTATTTAAAGTTTAAAAACAGCAGCATAACTTACTGTTATGAACAGTGGCTTGAAAACACACAAAAAGCCAGATTATACAAATGATTGTTTTCACATTTCATAGTGTGTCACGTTTAATAAAGCTTGACTAATTTATAATGAAATATGACTAAACGCATGACTAACTGCTTATTATGTATGTAGGTTATGATACAGTAAAGACAACTGAGGACAACGCAGAAGGTAAAATGATTATAAAAGTCTTGATTGGGAAAGCTATTAATATTGTCTTTTTAAAATCATAAAATATGAGACATTTAAAGTGTATTATTGACTTATATTTGTGTTTGTAATGTTGTGTTTTTGTAGAGGAGTCTAAAGGCCCACAACAAGATAATACAGGTATGATGATTCATATACATAATTTATTGATATTATCCCTTTAAATGTACTCTTACTGTAAGAAAGTTGCGATTAACATTACTTAAAGGTTTATTTGTGGATCTGATACTTGACTTGTTCACATGTGCTCCGTGCTTAAGGTTGAACAACGTCAATAACAGTGACATTTTTTTATAATAATGAGACACAAAATGCACAGGTCTTCGAAAGCGAAGTGCCCTTGTTCTCTTGTAGGGTAAGCAATGCAGTAATAAAATGTGACCAAATAGGATCAGTTGTTAGTTATAGGCTATATAATTGTTATTATTAAATGTCATTTGTAAGCAGTTCAGTCAGTGAGCAGATTCAGGTGGTTTCCCGGTTTGCTTCTGTGCAGAATGTGCATTACAGTTAATAAAGCAAGAAAAATCTCTTAATTGTTTTTCATTTGTTTCTGTTTGTTATTAAAGCAATAAGCCCCATGAAGCAGTGGGTTACAGTGCATTTTATAACAGCTAAGCGTGAGTCAATAAACCCCCAAGCTGTTATAAACTACACTGTAACACACTGCTTCGCGGGGCTTATTGCTTTTATAAAAGGGTTATTCCATATACGTAGCAAGGTTTCATTAAATAAAGTAAATATAGTGATATTTAGGCTATTTACTGGAGTCAGCTGTGATAATTCGGGGTATTTTATAACTGCTTAGAACTCGCTCATCCAATCAGAATCAAGGACCAGAACTGACCGTTTTATAACTAGAAATGAATGCACCACACCAACCCGCTCCAAATAAGTAGTTACAAGTCTTGTCATGTGTGACACGTGCTAAATGTTTAAAGTATTTAAAGTTTAAAAACAGCAGCATAACTTACTGTTATGAACAGTGGCTTGAAAACACACAAAAAGCCAGATTATACAAATGATTGTTTTCACATTTCATAGTGTGTCACGTTTAATAAAGCTTGACTAATTTATAATGAAATATGACTAACTGCTTATTATGTATGTAGTTTATGATACAGTAAAGACAACTGAGGACAACGCAGAAGGTAAAATGATTATAAAAGTCTTGATTGGGAAAGCTATTAATATTGTCTTTTTAAAATCATAAAAATATGAGACATTTAAAGTGTATTATTGACTTATATTTGTGTTTGTAATGTTGTGTTTTTGTAGGGGAGTCTAAAGGCCCACAACAAGATAATACAGGTATGATGATTCATATACATAATTTATTGATATTATCCCTTTAAATGTACTCTTACTGTAAGAAAGTTGCGATTAACATTACTTAAAGGTTTATTTGTGGATCTGATACTTGACTTGTTCACATGTGCTCCGTGCTTAAGGTTGAACAACGTCAATAACAGTGACATTTTTTTTATAATAATGAGACACAAAATACACAGGTCTTCGAAAGCGAAGTGCCCTTGTTCTCTTGTAGGGTAAGCAATGCAGTAATAAAATGTGACCAAATAGGATCAGTTGTTAGTTATAGGCTATATAATTGTTATTATTAAATGTCATTTGTAAGCAGTTCAGTCAGTGAGCAGATTCAGGTGGTTTCCCGGTTTGCTTCTGTGCAGAATGTGCATACAGTTAATAAAGCAAGAAAATCTCTTAATGTTTTTCATTGTTTTGTTTGTTATTAAAGCAATAAGCCCCATGAAGCAGTGGGTTACAGTGCATTTATAACAGCTAAGCGTGAGTCAATAAACCCCAAGCTGTTATAACTGTAACACACTGCTTCGCGGGGCTTATTGCTTTTATAAAAGGGTTATTCCATATACGTAGCAAGGTTTCATTAAATAAAGTAAATATAGTGATATTTAGGCTATTTACTGGAGTCTGCTGTGATTATTCGGGGTATTTTATAACTGCTTAGAACTCGCTCATCCAATCAGAATCAAGGACCAGAATGACCGTTTATAACTAGAAATGAATGCACCACACCAACCCGCTCCAAATAAGTAGTTACAAGTCTTTTACTATAATAATAATAATAATAATAATAATGTAAGATATTGACAGCGTCATAAAACTGATGTGTTATGACTAGATAGTCATATTGAGTTTACAGTTGTTGTTTTCTTTAAAGTGATAGTTCACCCCCCCAAAAAATATGAACAGCACTTGACCCATTCACTTATATTGTATGAACACAAATAACACGTGAATGGGGTCCAGTGCTGTTCAGTTACCAACTTTCTTAAAAATAGAAAGTCATACAGTTTAGAAATGTCAAGAGAGTGCTGTGAATGACGACAGAACTTTAATTTTGGGGTGAACTATCACTTTAAGTTGCTTTCATAGTGAAGTAGTCTGAACAGTTCTCATGTGTGTGTTTGTAATGTTGTGTTCCTGTAGGCATGCCTCTTAAACACAAGGAGAATCCACAGTAGAAGGTTAAGATATATTTGAGGTCAGACCATTTATATTCCTCTATATTGACTTTCTCTATTGTATTTCACTGTTTTTTTCCTATTATTTGCTTCAAAGATGACCCTTACCCTTCTTTATTTCACTTTTTTAGGAAAAAAGAGATCTGCTTCTCATCAGATTTTCAGAATGAAAGACCATTTTAATCAGATTACAGACATTTTCCACATGGACAATCCTTTGAAATCCATCAAATCCATGACTGTGGTGAACAACACTTATTTTTGTGTTTTGATATTTGCAGGGCCTTGACTTCTTTGAGCCATCTGTGTGTAACTTCCTCTTTCAAACATTTCTTAAGTTCACCCTGGAGTGTTTGGGTGGGGTATTTATGACTCATAGAGTTTGTTACATTTCTGTTAGGAAGAATCCGTACAACACCGCCTGTTCTAGTTTTTAATCTCTAAAGAAATAATTCATCATGTCATCTCTCTCATGTGTTTAGTGAAACACAAAATAAGATATTACGAGAAATGTCTCAGTGGCTTCTTGCTCATACAATAGAAGTCAATGGAGTTCAGTGTTGTTCGTCGAAACATCTTCTTTTGTGTCCTGCATAAGAAACTCATACAGGTTTGACATGACATGAGATGTTCATGTACATATTCTGGCATTTGTATGTTTCCCTCTATATTTCTGTCTGTGCTGTGACACTAACACCATATGAATAGTTCGGAAAAGAGATGAAAGAAGGTTCTTGCTTTTTTTTATCGTGTGTCCTGAGGCTCATAGTGTGTTAACATGACTTCAGCACACGTTACACCAAACTGTCATGCCAAAGACATTATACAGTTTCGTTGTTGCTACTACAGTATCAGCTGATCAGAAACAGACAAGTAATCTTATTTATGTTGATGCATTTGGCAGACAGTCGCGTTTGATCAGTATGTGTGTTCTTGATATCAAACCTATGACATGTGTGTTGCCAACACAATAATCTGCTGCTGGAGATATAGAAGCTTTAACTCTGATTTGGTGATTGATTTACTGTAGCTGTTATTAAAAAATACAATTGTAAAAGCAAATAAGGAACAATATTGTAACACTGGGACATCCCAAATTTTAACATTTTTTAATGCCTTTTCTACATTAAAGGATTTCCCCATTTTTTTAAGTGCAACCCTTCATGTGAAGACCAGACTAAAGTCTCAAATTCAAAATATGAGTTACTTCTGTATGACCTTCAGACAGTGTACAAAGATGCATCTATGACCAGCTTTATTCTGTTATCAAGTGTAACTGTTTGTTTGTATTTAAAGTTTTTATATTTAGTAATATTTTAGTCTTTTTAAGCCAACCACTATTAGTCATTATTTGTGTACACTTTCTAATAACATGCTTTAAACCCTAACTCCGTGCTCTGTGTAATTCTTTTTAAACTAAAAGTGAAAAAATCGGTGTATAACATCAAAAGTTCTCCCACTGAAATGCAGCGTTGTCCATCAGGAATTAAGATATTTGATTCTATCAATCGCACGCAAAGCAAGTTATTCGATTATGTATTATATCATGAACTGTTTTGATAAAATAATCATTATGAAAATATCAAATAAGTTGTCGGTGTTATCATTTTCTTGTTTTTTCTTATGTTTCATGTTGTCAGATTCTTGATTCGATCATATATGATTTGGTCATGCCCTGATGAATAAATGACAGTAAGATCAGGAGTGTGTGTTGAAGTAAATCAGATTCAGTTTGATATTAAATGTAATTGAAGTAGATGAGAAATGTTTTGTGTTTCTCTCTTTGATAGTAATATAAAACCTCAGAGAGTCTTCGCTGTATTCTGATGATTCTGCCCCATATAGTGTTCTTCATGAGTAAAGCCCCCTCATCCCCCCCGCTGCCATGAGCTTTGCCTTTTTAGGAGACACCTGACCACCGCTCAGTGTCGCCAACAAAGACTTTGTGCTGATAACGTCTGGAGTGAGTTTCGATGCTGAAGCCCAGAGAAATAAACAGAGAGACAGCTGACAGCGCTCCACAGAACGCTTCACTTCAGTGAGAGTTTGAGTGTCTTCATGGAGAAGTTTCAGGCAGCGATGATTCTGGCAGGAGTGGGAGATGCTCTGGGATATGGAAAAGGTCGATGGCTGAACTGCATCTCAGGAACTAGGATCCAGAAAGAGCTCGCTGATCTCGGGGGTCTCGCGGCTTTAAAACTGGACACAGATAAATGGCCTCTGAGTGACGGAGCTCTAATGCTCATGACCACCGCTCAAGCTCTCGTCGCAGGTGAGAAATACATGACAAACGTGTGTGTGTGTGTGTGTTTTATTAATAAACGTGTTTATCATTTATTCACTCTCATGTGTTCTGTATGTGAATCTTTCTTCAGGGGAACACAAAATAAGATATTTTGAGAAATGTCCCAGTGGTTTTGTGTTCTTACAATGAAGTCAATGGAGTTCAGTGTTGTTTGGTTATCGACTTTCTTCTAAATATCTTCTTTTGTGTTCTGAAGAAGAAACTCATTCAGGCTTGACATGACACGACAGAATTTTATTTTCTGTCTGACTGTCTCTTTAAATCCAGTATATGAGCAGCACACGTATTTCAAATCTTTAATTTTGTTGATTTGCTGGGATGAAGCAGATGAAACTTCCCCTTCTCTTGTCAAGTCTCGTTAACAGATTGTGAAAAAGTGATAATAAAGTGATCTTTCCTCACATAAACAACATGAATGTTCACCATCCACAAATGTGGATTTCACGTCCAACATTCCATCGTTGGGCTGAGAATAGAGGCGTGAGTCGTGTGTGTTTCTGTCATAAATAACACGGGCTGTGCTTTATCTCTAATCCTCTCAGATCCTCTCACATCTCAAACACAAACTCAGCTACCGCACTTCTCCAGCGACACTCAAAATAGAGCGGCGTTCATCTCCGATGGCACACAATAGTATAGGCGTTTGGCTTCTGGACAGTGTGGCTTTTCTCCGGATTGTGTTGACAGCCGCGCTTCTTATCCAAATACCAACACAACTGACAAACCATCAGAAAATAAACCAAACGCACAGTCACAAACTCTGTCAGAACTGGAGTGAACCGCGGTAACAGCTCCTTCCATCTGATACTTCATCTAATCCATGTGGCCTTCGTCTGTTTTGGCATCAGACAGATGAGATGTTGGACGATGGGATTGTCGTGGTCCCCGAGGACCGTTAATGTCCACAGAATACCTTCCACGGACCTCACACGAACACTCTAATCAGAACTGACACGTGACCGAATGCCACGCATGCCAATGAAGCACACGTGAGAGTGTGGAGAAAACTGACTCTGTGTGTAAGCAGAATTCAGCAGTACAAGCACTTTTCCGGCTTAGAGATTATTCTTGTATTTTATTTGTTGAACATTAAAGTGACAGTTCCGTCAAATATGAGATTTCTTTAAATGTCATGTCAAACATTGTAGGAGTTTATACCTTCTTCAGAACACAAAATAAGATATTTTGAAGAATGTTGATCATCAAACAACAATGAACCTCATTGACTTCCATTGTATGAACACAAAACCACCGAGACATTTCTCAAAATATCTTCTTTTGTGTTCCACCGATGAAAGACCCGCATGGAGATTTTGATGACAGCATTTTTATTTGTTTGGGATTTGTGTTGATGTGTGATTTGTGTTGTGTCTGATTTCATGTGTTGTGTTGTTGTGATGTGTGATTTGTGTTGTGTGTCTGATTTAATGTGTGTTGATGTGTGTGTGTGTGTGATGTGATGTGTGATTTGTGTTGTGTGTCTGATTTCATGTGTTGGGTTGTGTTGTTGTGATGTGTGTGATGTGTGATTGTGTGTTCTGATGTGTTGTGTGATGTCTGATTTTGTGTTGTGTCATTGTGTTGCATTTCATGTGATGTGTGTCTGATTTCATGTGTTGGGTTGTGTTTTGTGATGTGTGTGATGTGTGATTTGTGTTGTATGTCTGATCTCATGTGTTGTTGTGATGTGAGTTGTGTCTGATTTCATGTGTTGTGTTATGTTGTTGTGATGTGTGATTTGTGTTGTGTGTCTGATTTAATGTGTTGGGTTGTGTTGTGTGTCTGATTTCAAGTGTTGTGTGGTTGTGATGTGATGTGTGATTTGTGTTGTGTGTCTGATTTCATGTGTTGGGTTGTGTTTTTGTGATGTGTGTGATGTGTGATTTGTGTTGTATGTTGATTCATGTGTTGTGTGATTGTCTGTGTTGTGTGTGATGTGTGATTGTGTCTGATTTGTGTTGGGTTGATGTGTGTGTGATTTTTGATGTGTGTCTGTGTTGTTGATGTGGTGATGTTGTGATTTGTGTTGTATGTCTGATCTGATGTGTTGTTGTGATGTGAGTTGTGAGTCTGATTACATGTGTTGTGATGTGTGTTGATGTCTGATTTGTGTTGTGTGTCTGATTTCATGTGTTGTGTTGTTGTGAGTTGTGTGTCTGATTACATGTGTTGTGTATGTGAGTTGATGTCTGATTTGTGTTGTGTGTCTGATTTCATGTGTTGTGTGTGTGAGTGTGTGTCTGATTACATGTGTTGTGATGTGAGTTGATGTCTGATTTGTGTTGTGTGTCTGATTTCATGTGTTCTGATCTCATGTGTTGTGTGATGTGTGTTGCTGATTTCATGTGTTGATTGTGTTGTGTGTCTGATCTCATGTGTTATTTGTGTTGTGTGTCTGATTTCATGTGTTGGGTTGTGTTGTTGTGATGTGTGATTTGTGTTGTGTGTCTGATCTCATGTGTTGAGTTGTTGTGATCTGATTTCATGTGTGACGTGTTGTTCAGATTACTGGTGTCTGGAGGATCTGTACAGAGATTTGGTTCGGCTCTATGTGGAGGCGATGATCTGTCTGCAGGGTCGAGCTCCTGATCCCAGTACAGTTGAAGGATGTGTCAACCTCAAACCAAACAACTTCCTGTTAGCCTGGCACACACCGTACAACGAGAAAGGTACAAGAGAACACATCATGTCATTATCATGTCTTTAAAATCAAGAAATATTCTCATCCAGTCTCTCAGAGATATTCCCTGTGGTCTTCATGTGTGTGTGTGTGTGTGTGTAGGTTCAGGTCATGGAGCCGCGTCTAAAGCCATGTGTGTGGGGATGAGATACTGGCAGCCCGAGCGGCTGGATAATCTGGTGGAAGTGAGCATTGAAACCGGCCGAATGACCCACAATCACCCTATAGGTATTACATCATCATCAGCATCACATGACATCAGCTACTGTCAATCATCTCTGATGTATATTCATGACACGTGTGTGTGTGTGTGTGTGTGTAGGGTTTCTGGGTTCTCTGTGTACGGCTCTCTTCGCCTCATACGCTGTTCAAGGTAAACCGCCGGTGAACTGGGCACGAGATCTCATGACTGTCATACCTAAAGCAGAAGAATACTGCAGGAAAACCATCCGACACACGGCAGGTGAATACACATGTCTGTCTGCCTCTGTCTGTCTGATGATGATTACAGATGATGAAATGTTTCTTCTTCTGCTGTGTAGAATATCACGAGACGTGGTTTTACTTTGAGGCGAAGTGGCAGTTTTATCTGGAGGAGCGAGGTCTAGAAGATCCTCAGAGTAAACCTGTGTTTCCTGACCGCTATGATGCTGACCAGACAGACAAGGTCAAACACGTCATCATCACCATCGTGTGTTCATTCATTCAGATGGTTATTATCCTTCAGTAGTCAAACCTGTGTGATTGTGTTCAGATGTATAAGCGCTGGAGCTCAGAAGGCTGTCCGGGTCGCAGAGGTCACGACGCACCGATGATCGCGTACGACGCTTTACTGGCTGCAGGATCCGACTGGGAGGAGTTGTGTAAACGTGCCATGTTTCACGGGGGTCAGAAATCAATCATATGCGTTTATTTACTCTTTACACGACACAACCTGTCGTTACGCTAAACGTCGTGAGGACGATTGTTCACAGACACCATCAGTGAAAGTTTAGACTGGGAGAAATCCAGAAATATGTGACAAGTTGTAGTACAGTAAAATGTGACAAGTAATGATTTTTTTAAAACGAAGGCAAAAAACTCATATTGAGAGTGCCAGTTTTGTGGATATTGCATGGAGACGGTTTCATCTTAACAACATAAACAAAGGTCACTGCGCATGCGCACTTATGTGACCCCCAGCTTAATTTCCGGTACACATTCACAAACAATAGACCTGTAGATTATTTCTGATAACGATCAAAAGAAACCGAGGAGATGTTTCTTGGCAAAACTTTTTGAAAAAAATATTTTGACTTTAGACTGCGATACCAAACTCAACCGCTAGATGTCAATGTACCATACGGTTCGTTTAAATGCGACCGAACTGCAGGACCCATCAACAAATTGTTTATCTAATAAAATGAACATACAACAAATTCAACAAATCGTTTATTCAAGATAATTATCATATAGTAAAATATGAATCAATATTAACATACATGTAATTAAATCAAAATAGTTATATTATTAGACACTTGCCAAACACAAACCGGAAGTTATTTAACAGGTTCTCGTTGTGGCTAGAAGGGATACAGCTACCTCCACTGCGCATGCGCACTTCAATACCGCATCATTTTTTTCACGCTGACAACCTTTAATTACTATTTTTTTAACTCGTGTAATTTATTGTAAATATTTGGCGAGATTTTGCATCACTTCCAGCCGTAGCTGTATCCCTTCTAGCCCAAACCGTCTATACCGAACAAGCATTTCCACTATTTTACAGATTGATATACAGTATATAGATCCCTCATCACTTATACACATGTATGGATCATCTGTTGTGTAGACACAAACATGATAACACAAAACTCTGACGTGTACAGGTGAGAGCAGTGCGACAGGTCTGATCGCCGGCTGTCTGTACGGTCTGATGTATGGACTCAGTCATGTTCCTGCAGGACTCTATCAGAATCTGGACAAAAGAGACAAACTAGAAGATCTGGGAGCTCAGTTATACAGATGCTCATCTACAGAGAAGTAAAGCTGGAAAACACACACGTGCGCTCCTCTCATCTCTGTGTGTGTGTGTGCGTGCGTGTGTGCGTGCGTGCGTGCGTGTGTGTGTGTGTGTGTGTGTGTTAACACGCCCTAATAACACAAATCAAAGATTCTGAAAAGAAAACAAGAGCTTTAAGAACATGAGATCAAATAATGAAACTGATTTTGTAAAGATCTCATGTGAGTTTTAACATTGCCTCTAGATGGCGCTGTAAGTCAGCACGTGTTCAGTAGTTTGGCTATGGATTGTTCTGTATGTGCTTCACTTCAAGTGTGAATGTGGTCAAAGAGTTAAATAAAAACATTTCTCTTGTTATTTACGATAAGAAACGTTTTAAAGTCTTTCTGTGTAAACAAACTAAAGAGACACTGGGTCGTTCTTCACGTTTCATCTGTAAATTAAAGATGAAAAAGCAAAATGATTTTCTTCTTTTTCACGTCTCTTAACTGATGACAGCTTCTGTGAACGTAAAAGACATTTAACTGACATTTATTCAGAAATGTTCTGCTTTCACCGCTGATCTAAATCTCTCACGCTCAAATCCAAACCCTGACACACACCTGCTTTTCTCTGAACTAATGAAGATCATTTATAACCGTGTTGATGATGTCATTGTAAGAACACAGAAAAACACTTTCATTTCTCAGAGCACAGAGAGATGAACATCAGCATCAGCATCAGCATCGGCCGGACAACAGAACATTAAAACATCTGATCCTGAATCGGTCGACGCATCCGGCCATCCGGAGAGTTCTGGAGAATCTTCAGCTGTATCAAACCCACGAGAGACCGAAGCGTCCGTCATCAGACCGCCGACCTTCACGTCTCACCTTCAATCTTCTCAGATCAAAGTTTGTGAAGGAACGTTCGACGGGCGCGTTCAGCTTCAGACGAGAGGTGAGATCTCTGAACCTCGCAACACCACACACCAAAGACACAAAAAGAGTGGAATCACGGCCTGTGACCTTTAGAAACAACACCAGAGTTCAGGAGATGGTGAAGAAATTTACTGAAGCACAGAAGAGAAACACTCCACATGAGACGGGGACTCGGAAGCGGCGCGCGCGCGACCGGCCCGTCATCTCTGAGATCGTGAAGAAGTTTGAGAATCTGCTGAAGGGACAAAACAAAATTGAGATTCCAAAACAAAGCAGATCAGATCATTCACACACAGCAGAACAAACACATTTAACGTCGGCCGGAGTTTCCCGCGATGATCCGAGAACACACGAGAAATGTTCATGTCATGTAGATGAAACCGTTGAGAATCAGAGCGTCAATCTAAGTCAAGGTGAAGTGACGGTTGTGTCTTCGTGTGGGGTTGTGGAATGGTCCGAAAATGAGTTGAGGAATGGATGTGTCATGGCAGAAGCTCCTGGCGTGATGAACACAGTCACAATCTGTCCGTCTGTCGTTTGGACTTTAGCTTCTTCTACAGATTCTCTCATACAGACAGCGTTTCAGCAACACATGAACAAAACCAAACGCACCGAATCTAACATCACTGACACTTCAGCCGGAGAGAACAGACAGAACAACATCCAAACAAGTGCCCGATTATCCCAGAAACATCTCCTTCGGTCCTCATCATCAGACAAACCTTCGGATGATCTTCATCAACATCACACGACTCTGACGGATTGTGTTCAGGATGATGATTTGAACGTGAATGAAACTTGTAGAACATCCGCATCCGAGCCGCTGAATCCAACAACACAACTGAACGGAGAACAAAACCTCCACGTCATTTCTGATCCGAAGAGACGGACGGATGAAGACCAACCCTTCAATTCATCTGAACGCGCACGCTTTGAGATCAGCGTGAGCTCTGATGGAGATACCGGTGAGAATAAACTTCTGGATGACATCTCGTGTGATCTGAGAACGCTGGAACATCAACCGAGAGAACAGCCGAAATATAAAAGCCTGAGTTACTGTGATCCGTCTGTGAAAATCACACACGCATTGAAAACCATCAGATTCACTGACACGTTTAACTTCTGATCCTCTCGTCAAACTTCACGGTTTAAAACATACGGCATTCACACCATTCAGAATACAAAGATGCATTTAAAAATATAGAAACAACACAAACATTAAGATGAATTTCAGCGCGACTGGAACGCTGTTTCGACCAATCAGAATCCAGGACCGTAAGAATACACTTCATACAGTAGAAAATATGCAAGTGCAGTTCATCATGAATAGGCAGGAAAATACAGATGGATAAATTAGGGCCATATCATTTTTAGTTTACCTAATTTTTTTTAAATTTTTATTTTTTTACTATACAATAGTGGTACATTTGTCCACATAAATTACTGTATTATACTCTAGTATTTACTAAATTAAACTGCAGTAAAATTCTTAGATACTATAGTGCTTTTTAACTTTACTATAGTATCCAGTGTTTATAAATTTACTACAAGGGCACTTAAATTTTCAATAGCAAATACTATAGTACACTACAGTATGTTTAGTCTGAGTTTTCAATTTAACGGGACTTTTTATATTTTAATACGCTTGAGTTTTTGTGTGTTTGCCGATAGCTTCACTCAAACGGTAAACGCTCGTAAAATAAACTCTCAGAGCGACTCTGGAGATGAAGTTCATGTGTTCACATCCTCATACAGTGCAGACGCAGATAAATCCTCGACCATCACTCGTGTTGTATGTTGAACTGTGCACATAATTCAGTCAGACACGCAGAACAGCCAGATGACGTTTAAATAACAGGATTCCGCATCTGGTTAAGTTACATGCGTTGCGCATTGATAAGTGTCACACAAACACGCTCAACAACGACAAACGCACTTAACACAAACACACAGCTAATGCAGATATTATTTTTAATCTACATGTATGTCGCACTGTTGTTATTTTTTTCTAGGTTACTTGTCCGGTCGGGCAGGTAAAATTCTCTCTGTAGAGAAGCAGATAGGCGTTATTGTCAAGCCCTGCAATTAATATCTCAATTATTTATTCTAGACTTCAATGACGAAAAAAAGTATTTGTTTCTCTTGAGAAGAAGTCAGAAATCTCAGAAATTTCATTAGAGTTTCAGGAGAGATGTCAACAATTGTCAAAGTGAGCTCAAATTTGTAAAGTCAATATTTAAGATCTCAACATGAACATTTCTTATCAAATTTACTCAAATCCAGATTATTTTACCTCTACAACCTACATTCATTTACACCTCCACCCTCTTCACGTGTTTCAACGATGACAATTGCATTCTCTTTTAACTTATTTTGAGCAATTTTAAGAGAAAAGTATGAGACTTTGATGAGAATCTACTGAGCATATGAGAAACATCTCTCTGGGCAGATTTGACTCATGTTGGTCATTGACAGTTTAAAGATTCTGAACACAACACATTTTACTTTAATTCTGTGTGATATCAAATATTATAATCATGTGAAACAGATACGACTCATGTAAAGTAGTGAAGCATTAAAAACATTCAAGCTGTGACTCGGGTGTGTGTGTGTACAGGGTGTGTCACTGTTTCATGTGTGTGTGTTATAAACACAAGTAGACCTATAAACACAGACACACCTCAAACTACAAACACACACAGACAGTGCACGTGACTCAGTGTTTTATAACACACAAGACATCTTATCAGTGAAAATACACTGTAATGTTCTATTGCTGTTTTTTCGTCTCTTAATGTGTCATTACAGTTTCCAGTTTTGTTTGTTTATGGATCAGATCGGGTACATTCAGACACGTGTCTCTCTGATAAAGTAAACACAATATAGTGAGTACGCATAAAAACATAATCAGTTCAACATGTTTATCTGAACAAAAACAGAAATCTGTGCTCTGTGGCTAAACCCCGCCCACCAGAGAGAAACAGGGCGGTGTCAGAAGATGATTGACAGGGGGAATGAGATCAGCCCAGAGACTAAAACACATCATAACGCATCCATATGAATGTTTAAAGCAGCTGTGTGTATGTGACGCCTGTCAAAATAACAATACAAATCTCAAAGTCCATGAAGTAAACGTATACTGTATATAACCATTCACACATACGATCTTAAGAATCTTTATTACCTTTACTAAACATTACTAAATGTATTAGAACTGACACACATACTGTCACAGTGTGAAAAACACGGTCAACTAAACAACTGCTGTGGTATATTGTGTTAGCGTCATATGTCCTCGAGAGATCCATCTGTAAATGGCACATTATAATGGTATTAAAGGCAAATTCCGAGGTGTGTTTACTGCTCACACAACCCCGCCCCTATTCGAGAGACGTATAAAGCATCGCACGAGAGGCGTGACTAGCTCGCATAGCCCCTCCCCTCCGTTTGATTGACGCGTGTCCTAGAGCCCCACGAGCCCCGAGTCGCTCTCGTTGTTTAAAGTGTCCGTCATGTGTGACGCGCGAGTCCGGAGGCGATTGAAACCCTTTGAGCTTTAAACGCAAGTCTGCTCCGCGTTTACCTGCGCGTGGATTTGAGTGTGCCGCGCGCTCGCGACAGGTGGATCCGGCCCGCGCGCTGTCCCGCGGGAGAAGGAGGTGCCATTACTGCTGCCGGGACAAAAGTTTCATGGGTCGGATCTCCTCTGGACCGGATCCGATCCGAACGAACGGATGAAGCTCGGGAGCGTCTGACGTGCGTCTGAACACTGATGATGGATCAGCGGAACGGCACGCGCTCGGGTCATCAACCGCAGCTGCGCATTAACGTGCCCAGCACTGCCAGAGAGAGAGTGCCCAGGTACACACACACACACACACACAAATGTCACACAACACACTTTTAGTTCATCGGATCTGTGTGTTGACGCTTATGTTCACGTTTTACAGATGTGTGTTTATGACTATAAGTGTTGTGTTATTACACTGATGGTTCACAGGTGTTGGTCTTCCCTGGTTTCGTCATGGAAATGTTGTGTGTGCAGTTTTGTGAAGTTTGTTTTTGTCAGTTTCCACCTTAAGCTTGATTCTGTGTGTGATTTATTCAACACACACTCACACACACACACGATTCGGTGTGTGATTCTATACACTAATAGCAATTTATTCGCACACACACACAGTGACATCATTCACGTCCACAGAAGACAAAGACAAATCCTTCACTCCATGTTCTCGGTTTATACACGTCTTTAAGACGTCTGTGAAACATATGAGATCGTGGAGTGAGTTATTTCTGTTGAGAAGGAAGCAGAATGTTGACTCTGTTCGTGGAAAGATGTGAGAATGTCACCTGATCTTCTTACACAACAGGTGAGAGACGTCCAGCAGGTCACATCAGAGTTACCTGAGCAGCTACACAATAAAGAGTCTTTGTGTTATACATTATACTATTTTCTCTTTGATTTCTTCTGCACACAGACTCTCATTCTATTCATTCTGTCAGACGACAAATGATTCACTAGTTCTATTGACTTAGAAAACATCCAATAATATTACACACAAGCAAATTCATTCATCACATGGAAATGAAAATAATTTTCTAATGTTAAGACATTCAGACAGGATTTAGTTTACATGAATAGACTAGGGTTGGGCGAGTTAAAATGCGTTAATGTTTGGAAAGATGGCCACCCCAGTGCGGAGTCTCGGTAACGCATCTGGCGCTTAGTGCTCGCTCTTTCCCATGGTTACCATAGCGATCTATGTATGTGCACTGATCAATAATTTCACCCACTCGTTTCATCTGACCTGGTTAAACGTTGTTTATGTTAGAAAGATGGCCAGTACAGAGTTTTCGCAACAGTTCTCATGTTTAATGCACGCGTTTCTGTCTTTATGAGCGCTCATCAATGATTTCGTCACTCGTCTCATTCGCTCCGGTTAAGCTGATGTTTGAAATGATGCGGGTGCGGGTAAAGTTCCGTGTGTACCATAACGCTCTATGAATGATTTCATTCACTTGTCTCATTCGCTCCAGTTAAACGTTGTTAAAGTTAGAAAGATGGCCAGTGCGAGTCTTTGCAATAGTTCTTGCGATTAAAAGTCTATATGTATGCTGATCAATGATTATATGTGAATAAAAGCCAAATATTTTTTTAAATCATATAAATGTAGGCTATTAACGATAATGAGAAATGAATGAGCAATACATTTGTTTAAGTATTTATTAAACTCTTTAATCTCTTTATTAATCTCTCAACTATTTATGAAAACTCTGGTCCATTAATACTGACAAATACAATTTTGATTTTATATGGTAAATGTATTTGTAAAATTAACAATTATTAAAGAAAAATTAAATACCGTGGTATTGAAAATGGTATCGAATATCGATATATTTTTAGCTATTAAATCGAAGTTAGAAATTCCAGTATCATGACAACACTACTCTACGCGCAAACAACGCGTTCTCCACGCGTTGTTGACGTGTTACAATATGCACGTTTTTGACCCTCCTGGCTTTCCATAACACATGCGCAGAATGTCATACTGTGGATTCGGCTGTCAACATTTGTCTTGGGAATGTGCTGTGCGCAAACGCAGACAGGATGTGCGGACGACCGTGGACCCTCCTGATGACAAAGATTGCATCATGCAGGGGAGACACGTTGCCGTCCCAACATCGTGATGGCTGTAAGCCATCAGCGATGGATGATGTCATCGTCTATCGGCCCAACCCTAGAATAGACAGATCTGTGTATGTTTGATTTGATATCTTTGTGCGTTCTTATTTTAAGTTGAAGAAGCAGCTTTTCACCACTGGATCCGATGTTCTGTCTTGTCATTCTTGTTAAAAACCGGTGCGTGTTTTTGTTTGTTTGTGGTGTTTCAGTGTGGATCCGTACGGCTTCGAGCACTCCATTGATTTTGACTACGAGTCGTACGAGGAGCTGATGTCTGAGTACTTGGCAGTGCTCACTAGACGCTCAATCAAGTGGTCAAAACTACTGCAGGGAAAACCACGTGTTGATCGAAACCTGAAGGGTAAGTGTCACGCTTGCCACGCTGCACTATAGTATTTGTGTTGTTGTGTGTTAATGTGTGTTGTTTGTATAGTAAAGCGTTATGTGCGTAAGGGAGTTCCTAATGAACATCGAGCTCTGGTGTGGATGATGGCGAGCGGCGCTCTCGAGCTGATGGAGAGAAACTCTGGATATTATCATTCACTACTGGAGCTTCAACACGACCCCAAACTAACAGAAACCATCAGCACAGGTCACACGTCTCTCTCTCTCTCCTATGAAACACATGTGTGACATGTTCTTTACACGTCTCCTCATGTTAACAGACCTGCACAGAACTTTTCCAGACAACATTCACTTCCGTCTGTCGTCTGATCCGTGTCTTCAGAGAGCTCTGTATCGGGTGCTGTTAGCGTATGGACATCACAATCCGGCTGTGGGTTACTGTCAGGTAATAACAACACTCCTGACAAATAGAAATCATGCACGTGAACGTTTCCTAACAAAAAACCAACAGGTGTCCAGCACACACAGATCGTTTTCTTATTGGAGTCGCTCTATTGTGTTGTATTGTTGTTGATGTGTATTGTGTGAGTTTGGCGCTGATAAAAGCAGGTAATAAAGAACAGCACGGACTGGAAATGTTTGAAGATTTACTGTAAGACAAGCCCAGAGTCATTGAGAGAGAGAGTTGCGTGACTGAAATGGAACACGTTTTTCATACCATGGCGGTTCCTGGAAGCTCGAAATAGTTCCCGGAAGTTGGCTGGAGCTGCGGCTAAAAAGACCGATTGTGATGAACTTCTGACCAATTTAAAGACGCAAGTCATTTAATGAATAAAAAAATGAAAGAAACAAAGCATTTCAAGAGAAAACATAACTCCCTGGAACTATCTGAAGGCTCCGTGAATCATGTGACACGTGAAACGTTTACCTTCCGTTGTCGCGACTCTCTCAACGGCTCTGGACAAGCCCAACCCGTCATCATCATCATTTCCGAAACAAACTGAAAACATGATTCATTTTCACCAACACGTGTCTGATTTACAATGCAAATCATTGACTGTCGCTCTCGTATCTCATCCATCATCACTACAGCTCACTCACACATATCAATCATATCAATAATAATATTAATGTGACTCTTCAGGGCATGAACTTTATCGCAGGATATCTGCTCATCATCACTAAAGATGAGGAGAAATCTTTCTGGCTGATGGACGTGTTGCTCGGCAGAATTCTGCCAGGTATGCAAATATATTTCCATTTTCCTCATACAAACATTTGTTTAACTCTTATATCTGTGTGTGTGCTTGTGTGTGTGGACGTTATTAGAGAGTTTCAGGGTGGGGTTAATGTGGATTACAGCGTGTGACATGTCAAGATCTATTCTGAGCTCAAGTGTCTATGAATAACCTCAAGCTCAGGACACACACCCACACACACGTCTGGTTTATTATCTCCGTGGGGACAGTCCATAGGCATAATTATTTTTATTCTGTAAAAACTGTGTATTTTATGCCTTACCCCTAACACTACCCTTAAACCTAAAGATCATAGAAAACTTTTTGCATTTTAAAAAAATATCGTTCTGTATGATTTATGCCCCTCGGGGAAAATAAATATATACATCATACAGAACACGAGTCCCCATCCGTTTGTGTGTATTCAGGTTTAAGTCCCCACCGGGATATAAAAACACACACACTCAACTTCCTTTTTCTTCAGTGAAATCAAATCAACTAAACTGAAACAAAGAAAATAAAGACTAACTGACGGTATTATAATTATCACAAAATGACAAAAGCAAATAACAAAATTGCACATTTTTTTATTAAAAAAGTAATCTAACAAAATACACATATCTTACTTGAATACAAATACATAAAACTAACAAATTCTAAAGTCTTTTTGCTGTTGTTTAGCTGCTGTGATCCTCATTTATGATTTCATTCAGAACAGATGGTACAGTGAAGAACAGAATTAAAGGCGCAGTTTGTAAAATCCACCGCTAGAGGGCGCACATGGGAACTGTCGTCTTTAACTCGATCGCTTAAAAATAAAAACAAAACAAAACAAAACAAAACAATAATAAATCAGACGTGAATGAGAAATGGAGGGAAACGCCAGAGACTCTGTTATTAGGGAGATGCAATGTCTGGGGAAAGCGTAACGGATTACACGAATCACGTGAGGCACCTCAGCCAATCATATAACAGGCTCCTTTAATGCATTCCGCTGAAGGTTGCAGGCTTTCCAGTGTCTTTGGTAACAGGGATATAATGCCATTGACAGGCAGACACGGCCCTGCGTCACTTGTTAAAAAGACACATTTCTCACAATATATCAAATGTTTCCAACTATTTGTAAATCGTAAGTACTCAAATGAACAAAATGTATAACACTGGCCTAGCGGTTTTTGTATATTTTACGTAGCAGACTGCATCTTTAAACGGAATTAAAACAAAACATTTCATCGTTTCATGTTGTTCTTTTATTAGTTTGTCAGCACAGTTGTTTATGTCAGAATGTGTGTGTGTCAGATTATTACACACTTGCGATGTTGGGTCTGAAGACGGATCAGGAGGTTCTGGGTGAGCTGGTGAAGATGAAGATTCCTGCCGTGTGGAAACTCCTTCAGGATCATGGAGTCATGTGGACACTGCTGGTGTCGCGCTGGTTCATCTGTCTCTACATTGACGTTCTGCCCGTCGAGGTACAACACAACACACACACCTGACGCGTGTAGATGTGTAGTTGCTCACACAGGCTTGTGTCTGTTTGTTCTTCAGACGGTTCTCCGGATCTGGGACTGTCTGTTCTACGAGGGTTCTAAGATTCTGTTCCGTGTGGCTCTTACTCTGATCCGACCGCATCAGGCTGATATCCTCCCGGCTCAGAATCTTCCAGACATCTGCGAACGCTTCAAGCACATCACCAAAGGCCCTGATGTTCACGACTGTCACACGTTCATGCAGGTAACTCTCACGACGAACACGTCCACATGTTGACAAATCGTTTTTTTTTGTCTTTTAAGAAATTTGTTTTGCTTTTCTGACTTCAAGAAAATCTTCCAGGAGCCTGGGAGTCTCTCCATGGCAACCGTTACCAAGCTCAGAGGAAGCTGTCGAGCTCGGATTGTAGCGGAAGAGTCTTGACTCTTTTCTTTTATTGTCAGATCATTCCAGACTTTTAGTTTGCACTCGATTCCTCACAGCGGCACACATTTCCAGACGTCTGTAGATGATGTCACAGTTTACTGACAGAGACGCTCAACAATCACGGTCTTGTTAATTTTCTTACATTTCCAGGTGTGCAGATTGGATAATAATATTTTGTATTTTTGTAGAATCTTGATGACTGTTCTCGTGATTGAGGAGTTTAATGGTTTCATTCTCAATCTCGTTTGACCAACAACACTGTGAAATAAACTCATGATTTACTCCTGAACATCTTCAGTCAGTCATTCATTTAGAAACATGATTCACGAGGGAGTTTCAGTGTCGATCGCTGACTCAAGATTTATATTCCATATGTATTGTATATGTATAAATTAAACACAATACAGAATATTTATAGTATTTTTAACAAGATGAAATCTATTTCTGGAATCTTTAAAGCAGATATTTTACCACGGTGAAATAAAAATGATATGATGTATTTGTGCATCAGTGTTTTTTTTATGTGGTCTGGACCAGTTTATTTAGTTTTATTAATATTTAAATTAGCTTTTATTTTTCGATTTTTGTGTTAATTTAAGTTAATAAAGTTTTAGCAATTTTAATATATGCTTTTGTCATTTTAAAATGTATTGGTTTATTTTTAATGTTGCTATATAAGATCAATTCATTTTTATTTTTGTTTATTATTTACAATTTTACTAATTTAAACTTCTTCAGTTTATTTTTGAGGCAACATTTCAAATTTTCCTTGAGTGAAGTTTTTCCAATAATTTTTTTTATTTCAACGAACAGGAACGTTTTCAAAGTTTTAATTTTAGTAAACTAAAATAACCGTGTTCCGGACCTATTATTATTATTTTGATGTTTTTTAGTTGTAATGATGCTGAACGTCACTGTGGATGATTAACAGTTAACATTCATCGCTCAAGCACATCGAGTCTGAAGAGATTTAAATGAGACACAAATGAGAGCAGATCATTGTTTATTAACTTCACACCTGATGCATAAAAAACAACGAAGCGTTCTCTAGAAAGATAAAAGATGAGATCACTGCAGCCGACACACTTCATGTTCTTCTATAGAAGACGCGCTCGCACGCACAAAATTAAATGAAGAAAATCCAAACAGCATTCGAGTCCTTCAGATAAATAACATTTGCTCCTCGTGAACATCTGCTGCATTCACTTCTGGGATGAATATCAGACACAAACACACGTCTGTCGAAGTTAAATGTGCATTTGTTATAAACACACACACACACTCCTCACTTATAATCGCTGCAATGATGTTTACACATAATAAAACATGACATCGTTGTGTTGGCGTCCATGAACTGCTGATAAGGTTGAAAGAGTTTAAAGCTGCTGGGTTAGAAAGACTTCAGTTATGTGGAAAAAAACAGGTTTATGATCAATAAAATTACACTTCACGGTGTTAAAACGGAATTCTTTTATAAAGAATAACTGCAGCTTTCCCTTTTTCTTTACTGAAGGTGAACTCGAACATCACACACACAAACACAGCATTTCACACCAGCTGATGATAAATACATGCGTGTGAGGAATTATGGGTAAAGAAAGAAAAACGTTGAGTGAATTATTAACATCAAGTCTTTCACATTCACACAAGTGATTATATGGACAAAGACAGACGAACTCTAAATGATTTATCAATCATTTGTGCATTCAGTTCTTGAGACCTTTGAAACTAACATTTCAAATAATATTTACACTTATGTTATACATTATTAACTTCAGCGCTCCTGGTTCTGGGTTGATGGGTCGGTATTTACAGCTCAACACAAACTGCCGATGTCCCAGTCGTGATGTCTAAAACTAAAACAATTATTTACACACAAACAAAATCAAATCAACAAGTCCAGAAGCACATATAAAGCAAGCAGCGCTCAGATCAGAGCATTAAAAACAAATTAAGCGAAGATTTAGATGTCAACAAATATTAGTGACCGTAACGCAGGTAAACGCATGACACACACACATACATGTCTCTGTGTGTGTGTGTGTCATGGGCAGCGGTCACTCGGTGAGCTGGGATCGATGCTTCAGATGGTTTGATATCCGGCACGAGTTTTCTTACGACCGATGAGATACGCGATGAGAACGATGAGCACCAGACCCGCCAGAGCTGCTCCCACTATGATGGGGATGAGCATGTTCTCCTGATCCATACGACACTCTTCAGCTACACAAACACACACACACACACATTAAAATCATGATGTTGTTGAGCGCTTGTGTTGAGTGTGAACAGAGCCGATGTGTACCTGCTCCGAACTGGTTTCCTGTGACATTGAAGGGCTGAAGCTGAAGTCTGAACGTGGTGAGAGAGAAGTCTGACACCACGGCGAGCTTCTGCTCAGAGCTGCACATGTATGACCGACCCACGCTGCCCTGAAGATACTGCAGAGATCTGTTCTCCGCTGAGAACCCAACTGCACAACAGACACACACACCAGATTCAGTGATTCAAGTCGAGAGCTACATCATATAAACGTTCTCAAACATGATGACAACTTCCTGTTTCCGCTTAACAAAACGGCTTGGTCACATGATCAGTGATGTGTAGCGTTTTACCCGTCATGTCAGGCCAGCTGGCGGAGACGCTCACAGCGCTCAGATGAAACTTCTGAGAGGTCGAATTCTGCAGTGACACAAAACATCGCTTTAGAATAAAAACGACACTATGCAACACACTCACTTAAACAAGACTTAAACACACACACACCAGTGTGAAGGTGAAGTTGAGGTTTGTTGTGTCTTCAGTCAGGATGAGTGTGGCGACTGGGACCCCACATGACCCCGAGAACGACGTCCTTTTGGGCTGCAGGTTTCTGACCTCACTGACGCTCTGTGTGCGCACAAAAACACATTCAGATATGACAACACAACACACGCCTGAACACCTGCGAGTTTGTGTGTGTCAGCACCTTGTTGTGAGTCTTGGAAAAGTAAGTGATGTTGAGCTGCAGTCCCACGACAGCGAGCAGACAGGCGGTTGTGTTGTCGCTGGTGATTGTGTAGTTGCCGCGCTCCGGGACGCCCGGGGGTGATGGAGGTGGGGCAGGGGTTGTTTTGGGTGGAGCCACGGTTGTAACGGTTTGATCGGCGCTGCAGACGCTCTCTGCACAAACACAAATCATCAAACACACGTCAAACAAATTCAATTAAACAACTGATGTGAACGCAATCTCACCGTTTCTGCTGAAGTTTTCTGTTTGCATGTATGCCTCCAGAAGAACATCAGAAAACGTGACGGTGACATCCGCGTTCAGCGAGACGGTGCTGGAGCTCAGACAGCGATAGGTGCTGTTCATCCTTGCTGATATTCTAGAGGAGTTCGTCTCCACGGTAACGACATCTGTAAGAGTAGAAAACAGGCATGAATGGACGTGCAAGCGACACGTGGACGCTTTACCTGTGTGAGCATCTCTCACCTGTGCTGTTGGATTGTGGGAAGGTGCTGTTGTCACTCAGGTTGTAGCGTAAGCTCACTTGTGTTACCACGTAGAGATTCCCGTTACTGGAGAACGCGAGAGTCAGCGCGTGACCGTCACCGAACGACGCCACCAGACGCTGAGAAGTGCCGTTACATGTGCTGTTGTCTGTAGACGCGGAGTCCGGCAGAGCAAACACAACCGAGTTCTGATACACAACACACAACTATACATTAGCGATACACAAAACACCAATCATGTCCTGTCTGAAAGAGTCGTAATGTCAAAAGTTTACAGTGCTTAAAACACACATGACAAGCTGTTTAAAATTGTGTGTGTGTTGTTGTTGTACCGTGCCATTGGTGCTATTGTAGGTGATGCTGAAGTTCGCGTTGAGTTCCGCTTTAATGCACGTTGAGTTTCCGTCCTTCACTTCCAGCGTGACCGCACGCGTCACAACCAAACAACCTAAAAATAATTATACAAACAACTACACTTAATAAAACAACAAAACATCATACACCGACACGTTGCTGCCACTGAAGCGCGAAAATCACAAGTTTAAATAAAAATATTGTATATCGTTTACATAATGAATAAGTCTAAAAACAGTAGTTTTATAGGTTGTTTATAATTTCAGATTGATTGCGGTTAAAAATTGCCTCAATTTTAGGTTTGGTATTGTAAGCATTTTTACGAACTCAGAAAAAAAACGTCATATACCTGTATGAATTTCTTTTCACACAAAAACTGTAGGTTTGCAAACAAGATAATCTCGATAATCACCGTCATAACTCATATCATCACCACAGTCATTCTTTATAGTCCAAATAAAATCAAGTGAATAAAAGTGAAAAGTGTTGTAGTTCTTCATATTCACCAGGTGGCGCTATAACACTGAATGACTTCAGTAGATCATGAAGCAGTGGAGGAACATACAGTAACATGTTCTTCTTATGTAATGATAATGTCCTCTCAGTATATTTAACATGACTAGTCAGTATGAGCTAGATTAAACTGGTTCTTCCACATGACAGGCCTGTCTTCACCAAGATAAGATAGTAAAAAAAACATGTTTTTAATCTGGACCTCTTCTGGGGCCTGTACCATGAATGTGTCTGAACAAACTCAGGGTTAAAGGATTAGTTTTGGGTTGACAAAACCAAACCAACGTGATCAAGCTTTGTTGGTACCATGAAGCAGCTCATGGAGTTTCTTGGTCAACTCAAGCTTTGATCTTGAAGCTAAGATTAGTTTGCGCGTGCGTGCATATGAACGAGTGACGTCGGCATCGCAAAACCGATCGCGTTCAACATGGGTAGAGGGAGTTCTGTATGTTTCTTAGGAAATAATTATGCGCAAAAATTAGTAACACAAAAATGTATTTCAGCTACGGCACAGAGTGATACTGTTTCTGCTTTCTACGCAAGAGAGAACCGTTTCAGAAACACTGCTGGTTGCGTTAATGCGCAAGTTCAACATCTATATAATACATGTATTTACCCAGCTAACAATTTTTGGTTCCCAGAACGTTCGTTTATGGTTACCAGAACGTTATTTTCTAAAGTTTGTTTTTGGTTTCGGAAATAGAAAGTTACTTTCTGGTTCCCATAACGTTCTGGGAACCAAATACTAACGTTAGGGGAACGTTCCCCTAACGTTATAGAAACTATGAAACTAACGTTTTATTTCCGTAAAGATATCCAAAAACAAACCTTAAAAAAACTTTCTGGGAAACTAACATTAGGGGAACGTTCTGTGTTTGCTGGGTACTCACTATAGTAAGGTTAATACTACAGTAGTGTAAAATATACAACTACACAAGAGAAGCTAATCGTAAATAAATATGACTAAATTAAAAAAAATGCTAGTTTGTGAACTTGGTAGTCAGTTGAAGTGTACATTAAAAAATCTGAGGGTCATCTCAATCCTGACTCTGGTTTGACTGAGGGCCATGTTGAAGTGGTTCTGTGGTCAGAATAGCAAAAACCTCTGGCATACATAACCCCTGTCTCAAATATAGCCCAATCATAGAACAAAGAAGCCAAGATTGTTTTGAAGTTTTGTTAGTGTAGCACGCGTGCGATACAGTTTGGCAGGTGCATTGAAGTGCGTTTGTCGTTGTGCTTGTTCGCGTGTGAGGTTACCTAATGCCGCACCACTATTTATTTCGTTTTAATTTAACTTTTGCAAGTTAAACTTGTTTTCCGGCTGCATTGAGTCCATTGATCTAGAGCCCTATGATCTGTGCGATGTGGGAAAACCTTGAAGAAATCACGAAAGTGGAATACTACTATCTAAATATGTCATCTGCTCGTTCTTTGTGTCTATGACTAAATGAGTGGCAAACTTTAGCATGTTACAAGCGTGACACTCGTGGATTTGTCTGTATCTTACTATACTATAACACATGAACTTCATCCACAGAGTAGTTCTAGGTTTATTTTATGAGCATTTCACTGTTTAAGTGAAGCTACTGTCAAACAAACTAAAACTCAAGCTTCCTCGCGACGACCTGCCAAAATAAAAGTCAAGTAAATTTGAACCAGATGATCAAATAATTAACTTTTAGTAAACGTATAAATCGTATAAACCGCAACTGTTATCTCTAAAATCAGATTTTACCTATATAGTAGCCATAATTTGATTTTATATTCGAAATATATATTTATAATAGTATTTTTATTAAGAAGTAGCCATTGTAACACGCACTTTGAATGAGTTGCGTCACTTATATGTAATTTTGCTCGCAGCTGAGATCTCTTATATAGATCATAACCTTCTCCGGAGCAGGTTAGCTGTGCAGCGTAAGTTACCATGGCGATGCACATCGATTAAAGCTGACTTACTGTAATGGAACCTAAAACCCAGGGTTGGCGCAAACAGATCCTAAACTAACCTGGCTAGCTGGCTTCATGATACAGGCCCCTGATTTGATTGTTGCTATCTATAAATCAGTCAAAGACCACAGTAGATGTTCTTATTGAGTACAAATATCTGAGAAACATATTTGTACTCAATAAGCACATCTGCTGTGGTCTTTGACTGATTTATAGATAAGCAATAATACTTTAAGTTTAAAATCAACTGGTAGCCTGTTGAAAAAAACAGTAGGTATGTTTTGATGCTGGTTTGACCATCTTAAACCAGCTATGGACCAGCACATGACCAGTTTAAACCAGCATCAAAACAGCATATGCTGGTTTTTCCAACAGGGATGGCCAGTTTAAGGACCTGAAAACTGGATTGACCGCTCAGATGAATTGGGTTCGGTTAAAATCCTGTACACACACACACACACACACATTTTTCAGGTCTTATTCTATATTTTGCTGTGAGCTTTCAACTGCATAGATACTTATTTCAACTGGGAAGACAGTCTTGAGAAATCAACTACCCATCTAACCACACAAAACACAATGACACACTGACACACATACGTGCACATACACATGCTCGAGCGGGAAATAACCAACACCAACTGTGCAAAACATTTCGACTGGCCGCCAATGAGACCGTAAACCTGATGAAACAAAACCACACCAGTTCAGCTACTACTAAAAGAAGAATTATAGTATTAATATTAGTAATATGTGTGTAGTGTACGGATCCCCACTAAACTTCACCATCTCATATTTAGCACAGCTCTCAACTTCACGGCTCATGTGTGTGATGATGAACACAGCTTTCTTCTGTCATCCATTATTATCCTCCATCACATCTCTTTCTGTCCTCTGCAACACTGAAAAAACAAGGAAACTCTCTCTCTTTCTCTTCTATACACAGTGTATAGATACAGTTTGTGTATTCCTGGAGAGTTTAACCACGGACACACAACAGCTATCTCATATTTTCAACACACACACACACACAATCTGCTGTGTTAGAGTATTAAAAGTTCAGGAGAAAGCTTCTGTGTCGTGTCTGTCATATGACCTCACAGACCCGTCACGTGACGACCATCACCAAACGCAAATAAGCAGCTTGTAAGAATGTCGACAAATCAACACAAAAAACACAGATTCGGTGGGAAAGCGACGAGACACGTCAGTGACGCACAACACATCGGATTAGATCAGATCCGCAAACACGGGGATCAAAACAATACTAGAGAAAAACAAACGTGACCCGTTAAACTCAACACACGCAACACACGCAACACGCGCAACTTCGACCCGACGCAGAATATCGGAGGTTTGTGCGGTTGAACGAGAGCCGTGCTCGTGACGTCACGCCGGCAAACAGAGCCTCGCGCTTGATGCAGTTGACTGTTGTTGGCGTCAGTTGAGTTCTCGTAACTCACCCATCAGCGTTAAACAGACACCTGCTGTCACTGTCTGTCTGATGCCCATCATCTCCGCGAGCTGCCTGTCTGTCCGATAATATCCGATCGATACACAAAAGACTTTAAAGATGTGATCCGTGAGGCTCGCGCAGCGCGAATGTTCCAGTCATGTGAGGAAGCCAGTAGATCCACCCCGATAGTCACGTGACAGGGGCAGTTCGCAACAGCTGCGCGTAATAATAATTTCGATCGGACTAGCAAACATTTCGATCGCATCAACACGACGATTATTAAGCGTCTGTTTTTCAATAGCACGGTGCTAATTCATCATTTTTTGCTTAGAAATGACGTCACTCTAATATTATTCAGAGTAATAAAATGTACATACACAAGATTGTATGTGTTGTGTTAACGCAGTGCTTGAATCGCGTTGCCCATGTGATGTTAATGTGTGCATGACGGAAAGCTTCATGATACATGTGAAGTGTGAATGACAGGAAGCAGCGGTCAGTTTAAGACCACGAGCTCTGAGGCTTTCACAAGAACACTCATATCTCATCTCACCATGAGTTTAAGTGACATTCACACAATTAAAGTACTCATCTATACACTACAGCTCCTGCACATCTTTCTTTCTCTCTCTCTACACACACACATATAAATATAGGTATATACCTATTTAAAGGGATAGTTCACCCAAAAATGAAAATTCTGTCAAAATTTACTCACCTTCGAGTTGTATACGTTTCTTTGTTGTGATGAACACAGAGAAAGATATTTGGAAGAATGCTTATAGCCAGACAGATCTTGACACCCGTATTAGGAAAAAATACATTATCATTTTTTGTTGGGTTGAACCCAAAAAGAAGATATTTTGAAGAATGTAGGACAGCAAACAGCTCTGGGGCACTTTCTCTTCCTACTAGAGGCAAAATCTGTCTGGTTATACGCATTCTTCCAAATATCTTTCTCTGTGTTTATCAGAACAAAGAAATGTATACAGATTTGAAACAACTCGAAGGTGAGTAAATGATGACAGAATTTTCCTTTTTGGGTGAAGTGTCCCTTTAACAGTCTGAGTGGACTAACACAAGAGAGGTCAGAGGTCAGTTTCATGTGCAGATGATTTGAGTTCATCTGAAGTATTTCACAGCAGTGTGAGGAGAAGAGCTCGCACAAACACACGACTCGCTGTCTTTCTCAAACATTTGTTTCTTTAAGAAATCACTCCGTGAATGAGGCAGAAAATCACATTAGGCCGAGTCACCGCACAACTGTTTTAAACACACAGACAACAAAGACAGCTGCACACAAACAATGAACCAGTGTTTCTGAACATACAAAATAAATATTTATCTTCAAAAAACCATCAAGTCCGACTGTCACCGACAAGTCTTTATACATCACGATCACACAATTTGTTATCTGATCAAAAACTTTATCAGCATTATCAGATATTGTTCTGCACATACAATAGAGGCAAAAAATCTATTTGAATTTTGATGGTATAAAATGACTTTATGTTCTTGACATATTTCATGCGATTCAGCTACAGGGGATCTAGTCAGAATAACTTCACACATATGATTTTAATTAAATAGGCTTTAATTTTTTTTAATATCGTCGCTCGTTTACAAACAATAGAATCTCTGCTCTATAAAACATTACTGTTGACAGATGTGAATCAAAATACAGGTGATGACTGACAGATGACACACACACACACACACACACAAACACAGTCATTACTCTCTCATCATCTGTCTCATCACGTCTTGTTTTATGTTGCTGTAAAGACACACTAACTCGCTCGCTCAGTGAGTGTGTGTATAAATGTGTGTGTGTGTGAAATCCTGTTTGTGATTTCCGTTGCCTGAACGTGTCACTGATAAACTCTGCAGCATCAGTGCGGCTGATGTCACATCATCAGTAATAATGAGACACATCAGCAGAAACACGACTGAACACACAACAGTCATCAATGATAAAGTGCTTTCACGTGTATCACAGCGCCTGACGTTCTTAAGCCACATAGTGATACTGGTTGGGATTTTCTTTATCTCGCTCCATATAATCCCGATCGATGAGAGATTCCACACGCTTCTTCAGATCCGCTGGCTGTAATATGAACAATGTGTTAACAGTCTGTCAGTGCTGCATGGAATTATGGGAATGTTTCGCACAGTCTGACCAACAAATTCTAAGAGTTTTCCGAATAAGATGAATGCAAACAGATGTTATCTGAATTGGTCGTCGTCCTCACGTTAAGCCATTTCTAGCAGATACAATTTTAAAAGTAGAGGATTTTAATGACCTTCCATTTTGAATATTTTTATAGTTTACTATCCATTAATGATATGTAAATTACTAGGATGCCGCACACCATACGACTGTTCCGCTCTGTCATGAATGTTGTTCATGAGACTGTACGACATCATTCCCGGAGGTCTTTCTCAACTCAATAAACTATCACAGACATCATGATGTTGTGAGCTTCACCTTCACGGGGAACTTGAGCTGGTTATAGAGTTCGGACACCAGCAGATTGTGACTCAAAGTCTTTCTCATCTTCATGATCCGAACCACAGCAGCGTCGATCTGATACTGGCGGTCCTGAAACACTCGCTCGGTGGTGCTCACCTGCTCCTCCACCTGACGACACACAACATCATCACCACATTTCACGCGTGTTAATAATACTGAACACAAAACCACTGAAGTCTGACATCTCATCAGCACCTCGAGTTCACACAGAAAACGAAACAAGGCAAAGTCGTGATGGGTGTCAGGTGCTGCCAGGGTGTTGCCGCGGTTGTGTTTGATCGGGTCTCACCGCGAAACGTTTGGACAACTCACCGTCTCTTTCATCTGAATCTGGTTGATTTTGATGCGGAAGAGTTTGTGTCTGAAGTCGCTGTCGAAGTTGAAGCGATCGCCGTCCTCCACCTCTTTCCCTCGAGGAGTTTTATTGAGTACGCGAGCTTTCCCGCAGGCCAGAGACTGAAGTGTGCGCTTGAGCTCAGCGTCCTCTGAGAAACACACAACACACGGCCTCAGATCATTACAAAAGCACACTGTCATGACGTTAAAACCCACATGACTGTCTTTCCAAACAACGAAAGGTCACAGAATGAGATCACATGACTTCAGAAGGTTGGGACAGAGCACATGAGTTTGTGTGTGTGTGTGTGTGTGTGTTTACCGATGCCTGTGGCTGTGCGAATCTCCTCCACCGTCAGTTCATCTGTCTCATTAAACATCAGCAGCACAAGAGTCTGAAAGAGAGACACCTGAAGCTCCTTCTTACCCTGCACACACACACACACACACACATACATACCATCACATACTGTACACATTACCAAGCGGTTATTACTGAACTAACATACAAATGTTAATATAACACATTTTATTACGTGTTAAAGAGTAAATATCTTGTGATTTTTAAGGTCCTACTTTGGTTTATGTGTCCAATGACAAGTGTACGTACATACACGGTGTAAAAACACTTTCATTTTCTAACAATAGGCCGTTATTTTTACCTTACCTCTCGACTGACTCTCAAATGATTCGTTCGGCGATTCATCTGTCTAATCCCCTCCTTTCTGTCAGCCTACTCTGATCTGATTGGTCAGATGGTCTAGTCTGCTGTGATTGGTCTACCGTGTCGCAAATGGAACGTAGGCGGGCATTACACGGAGTGACGCAAATCTGACCCGGAACTGAAATTCGAACGTCAGACGACTCGTTCGCGTGATTCAGAGTCGACTCCTTTTTTCCCGAGCCAAGAACTATGTTATTCGTTCACTTTCGCCGTTACAACTTGGCAGACTGCTCCCATTCACACACAGCGACATTACACACGTCATGAAATGACATCTTAAAGACATTCTAATAGTTACTCTTTAACACAATGACTCATGTGTAATGTGTGCATGTCAGTTTGTGTGTGTGTGTCACCTCTTTAAACTCAGTCTTCAGCACAGCGTGACCCAGTGTGGGCTGCCACTGTAGTTTACGCCCACTGTGTTTCGCCAGATAGAAGATCTTAAACACCTCCTGAAGCTTCAGCATCTGATCAACACACTCACAGTTAACACAGTTAACCTGCATCATTAGTGCGAACAAACACTTGTACACACACCTCTGTGGGCAGATGGACGTCCATCGGTGTGTATGTGGGCCAGTAGCCCATGGTCAGAACGTTGACGGTCAGCTCGATGCTGCAGGATTCACTCTGGTTCTGAATATACTACACAAACACAAGCACACAACTCTAGTGACCGCTGGCACAAATCCACTCAACCCTGTCAAACCACGTGTGATGAGCTCAGAAGAAAAAAACATGTGTGAACACATTCAACACGACATCTCAACAGAGCTCTACACTATATGTGTGTGTGTGTGTATGCTCTCACACACACCTGTTTGAACTGGATCATGATGTCTTTGGAGAGCTCCATGTCTTTGAACATGCCCTCCAGTTTACTGGTGAACGCAGCGCCACACTCTATAACACACACACATGCAAACACACAAAGTTTCACTCAGCATCCTGTTAAACAAACAGGGAAATCAGGGCAAAACTACACAACCGAACCAAGAAACCACAACTGTGTGTTCACATCCTGTTCAAATGATCACGTGACCCTCATGAGCTCGTTCCTCATCATCTGATGACCAGTTAGAGGTCAGAGTGTGTGTGTGTGAGAGAGATCAGTACAAACCGTGTTTGAGTTTGGACAGCATGGACTTCTCAGCGTCCACAGAGGCGCTCTTCCCCAGCAGCAGACGTTTGGCCAAATCTTTCTTATAGAACGCTTCGAACACATCTTTACCTGCACACACACGTTTCTTTGAGTTTGCAACTATGACAGGTCAGTAAAACGTCACATCTGCTGCTACACAATACTGTGATACACAACAGTACTCATGTTTAATACATCAAACATTATAGCAATAACTACAGCATCATCATCATAATAGAGTTCATTTATTTAACTCTAAACAGTTTGTGTTTGATGAATGTGTGTTTATCTAGTTGTATACCACACACACACACACTTTACCGTGAATAAAGCGGAATATAATCATGATTTTGTCCAGGGTTCTCTCCATCTCTTCCTCTGTGGCCTCTTTGTTTCCAGCGCGAAGTTTAGAGTCCACAAACTTAGCTGAAGACACACACACAGGAGTGTGTCACAACAACACAATAAATATACATGTAATATATGTGTGCAGGAGTGGTTGTGTCGTGTACCGGTGAGTTCTGCTGGTTTGTTGGGTCTGTTGTTGACGAAGTTCTCGAAGGCTTCTTTCATTGTGTTGTTGAAGTTGTCGTTCTTTTGGAAGCAGCGTTGGATGACATTGTCCATCTTATCCTTAAAGTCCAGCAGCTCTTGAATCATCTCTTTATCTTTCTCTGGAGAACTCACAATCTCTCCACCAAAGTCCTGCCGAGGAACACAACAAACGCACACATTAATATCACAGAACACCAGGAGCATTCTCAAAACAGTCTGATTGGCTAGCTTGAGTCAGTGTGCAAATGCTCTTATTAGGATCTGAATTCAGCTCAAACATCAACACATCCTCAAACAGCTGTGTGTGTGTGTGTGTTTGTGTGTACCTTTATGTACTGTTTCCAGAACTGTAGCAGAATGATCAGACCGTCTTTAACTTTACTGAATAGCTGATACAACAGAGTCAACTCCGTCACACGATTCTCATCTAACAGTGTCCTGAGCCCTGAGGATCACACACAGTTAATGTGTGACTCACGGTAACAAGTCACAGTATCACAAACAGTCACACATGTACCTTTCTGTAGGATGGTGTTCATGTGTTCACCCAAAAGCTGCTTCTCGACAGTTGATATGAGGGCTTTACTGTCACAACAAACACAACAAAACGCAAAGCTTACACAACATTACAACACTACACATGAGACAGAGAGATCAGATAAACACATCTGAACATATGATGAGAGCGTGTTGTTACTGTGTGCTCTGGTCTAAGTAACTGATGACACGATCATTCTCTTCCTCCAGACGTTGTGCGACATGATGCAGATACTCTGGAACCTTCAGACACAACAAACACACATTCATAAACACACACACAGGCGCATGAGCTTTATGAGATGTTATGCGATTGGTCCTCACCTCTCTCTCCTGCATGAGTGTTTGACCCTCCGCCGCGTACAGACGCTCCGTCTCTGAGAGGAAACGCTGCTCAAAACACTCCTTATACACCTGAACACACACATCACATCAAACTCTATTCCGTCTTATGTATGACATCATCAGCCTCTCTTTGACATCATCAGCGGCCAATCACCTGCAGGTCAGAGAGCATGCTCAGTAAGCTCCGCAGCAGACTCCTGTCCGCCGTCTCTCCGGCACGCTCACGCTCGATCTGCTCCAGGATCCCGTCCACCGTCCTCCTCTGAACGCCGCTGTCGCTCACGATGTGCGTCCGGAACAACTCCAGCCCCGTGTCCCTGATGACACATCTGCGTTACTATAGCGACACAAACTGAGGGCAGATCACTCTGATGGGTCAACTCACCAGATGGAGGGCAGCAGAGCGTTCTGCAGGATGTACGTCCGATCCAGAAACAGAAAAATGCTGCGAATCATGATCTGCAAGACGAAACACACGTTCGTGTGATAACTGCATCTACTGCGCGTCATATAATAAAAACGATCTCCCATCAGCCTCTCTGTCTCGTACCGTCTGCCTGCAGTGATCCTGCCAGCATCCGTTCATCTTCTTGAGGAAGGTCAGGTTGTCCAGAGTCTCTGTGGAACACTGTTAAGAGCTCAAACATGACACAAACACACACCCATGGTGTAACAACACGAAGTTTACTGCAGCGTCCTCTGGTGGTGAAAAACGGACCCAGAAGAATTAAATTGAAGGATATTCTCTGAAGTGATGGATCTGATCCTGCACGTGTTCTTCACAAACCTGACGCAACTGTTTGTATAACAGGGGTGAGACCTTATAGGAGCACAGATTCTCCACAGCCTGTGTGTGTCAGAGAGAGAGAGAAACAATTAAAGAGGTTCAAGAATTCTGGGTATTTCTGGGTAGACCGATGAAATGACCTGGTAAAGCTCTTCTAGGTTATATTTGATGGAAGTGCTGTTCTGAATGGCACACACAGCATCTCGAAGCTTCAGCCATGTGTCTTCGGTGTAACTGTCTGTCAGCCTCGGCCTGTCTGTCATTAACACACAAAACGTAAGACAGTCATGAGTCAAAACACCCAAACGAGACCTGAGAGAACGACACGTTCACTTTCATCTAAAGCATCTCACAAACGAGAGAGAATTGTGTCTGTGTGTGCAAACTAGTCGAGTTAACGTGTATTTATCAAATACACGCGAGCATATCTGTTATCTGCATGTGTTTACGTTCTCTGAGCTGCTGAATGTTATGTTTAACTTTTGTATTTGAATATGTGCAAACTGTTAGCAAACCTGTCTTGATAACACTCATATATTATAATATATTAATGATATATTATAAAGTGAAACTCACCTTTCAAGTTTTTAATGATCAGTTTCTTGGACCCTCCGCTTTTAGCGGCTTTACTGAGTCCGTTAATGTTTGATTTCTGAAGATCTTCTGCCATCGTTAAATCACACTCATAATAATCATAATAATATTTGAATAAGTGTGGAGGATCTGTCAGGAACTTCAAAGTTGAACTCAAGTGTTTGCAGTCAGCTAAAGACCTACTACAGAAAAATATAGAAATATTGATCATATAATCATCGTAAAAACTGCATTACGCTGTACACATACTGTACATCCATACTGATCCGCAGCGAGAATCATAACAGGAAGAAGATAAACGGCCAAACTGCCGCTTCCGGTTCGATAAGAGTCACTCGACATACATTAAAAACATTTCTGTGACACACATACAATTAAATATTTTACATGAAATAATTGATTAATACACAACACGTACCATAATACAAATATTTGTAAAAAAGATATTTTCAATATTGTTATTGTGTAATATTACTAATAACAACTTTGATCATTGTTTACGGTTACGATTAATATTATTACTTTGACAAAATTGAATAATGAATGTAGTGTAATAGATGTATTATTCTTATTTGTATTTCATTTCGCAGTCAAAGAAATCTGTGTTATGTTTACATTGCTGTGATATGACAAAAAACCTTGTAGTTTATGTTATGTTACTATCACTAATCGTGACGGGCTTACGGATGTTTTATTAAAAAACGAAATTCTAAATCGTTTCAAAGTATGTGTTTAGAGGTCCTGTGGTGATCAAGCACATAATATATATTAGTTACTTAAGTATTTGTATATTGTTTGTAGAAAGTGCAGTTCTGAATCAACGGCTGCTCACAGACGTAAACAGGAAGTGACTTCAGCAGCGGCATTGAAACGCACGCTCGTCGGTGATGCGAATGAATTAGGGTAAATAAGATGAAATATATTCATTCTAATTATATTATAATTGAATGAATGCTCTTGTGATGTTTATAGAGTCTTGCGGGGTTTATTGAATGCGCGTGCTGTGCAAATGAACGAATGCAGTAGAACTCGAGCATTCACTGACGTCACACACATCATGATATATAGTGATTATATACGTTACTTATATTCAACTGACAGTGTAGATCCTGTTTTATTAAAGTCTGTTTTCTAGATGATTGGTGAACGTTATTATTTAGTTCGTTAAGGGGACATTGTGTGTTTGCTCGTATGAACTGAGCTGTTGTGTTGACGGACTAGCTCAATGAATGAATGTGAAATCTTTAATTTTTCAGAGTCGTTCTTGGAGATACCTGATGGCTCATATCACACTCAACCAATACCTGCAACAGGTGATGTTCAAAATCTCTATGTCGGCACGACATCATTATTGTGTCTCTTTGTGTTGATCCCTCAAAATGTGTTGTTTCTTCTGCAGGTTGTGGAGGCGATAGAGAACAGAGATGGATTGTTCTGTGCCGAGATGTTGTCATTCAAACATCCACACGTGGCTAACCCGCGACTGCAGGTGTCAATGCATCTTCTCTCCACACAACTTTTACTCTATCACAGTGCACACTAGATGACTGCAGTGTTGTGAGATGTTGACAGGACACCTGCTCTGTTTGTCTGAGCTTGAAGTGAACTTTAAACATGAAGTAGTGACGGTTCTCTATCAGATGTGTGACTCGTGCTGTGATGTTTGTGTGTGCAGTTGTCCAGTCCGGAGGAGAAATGTCAGCAGCTGTTAGAGCCGCCGTATGATGAGATGATGGCAGCACATCTCAGGTGAGCATCACAGAAGACAGCTCAGGTGTGTGTGTGTGTGTGTGTCGTGTGTTCACCTGAGCTTCTCTTCTCTGCAGGTGTACCTTCGCTGTGGCCAATCATGACTTTGTGGAAGCGTATAAGTGCCAGACTGTTGTGGTTCAGTATCCTCTACTGTTGTGTGTCACACACACACGCTGCATATTGAATTATATACATCACACATATACATAAATATAAAGATGTATAGAAAGACACAGTCACATCAGATGTGCGTGTATGTTTTTCTTAACATCCCTGAAGATCGTTTCTGAAAGCGTTTCAAGCTCATAAGGAGGAGAACTGGTGAGAGGTCACTCTTACTCATACGTTGTCATCGTCAGTCTAAGAGATGAAGTCATTTTGTTTATATGTGTGTTTCTCAGGGCTTTACCCATAATGTTCGCTGTGACCCTTGACCTCCGGATATTTGCCAATAATGTAAGTCAGACGCTGTCATCTGTGTGTCATCTTATAAGTGTGGCACGTCTCTTTATCTGCGCTTGTGTCGTGTTGTCAGGCGGAGCAGCAGCTGCAGGTGAAGGGTAAAGGGAAGGTTTCAGATATGTTGGAGAAAGCCGCTGAGCAGCTCATGAGTTGTTTCAGAGTGTGTGCCAGTGACAAGTGAGTGTAAAACACACACACATACATTACATTCATCGTATCTGGAATGTAGATGTACGCTCCTCGGATCATACTGGCTAAGACCTGCCCACTTTGTCAGGAAGATTGACATCTAAACTGACCAAACACAGCACACAGAGAAATGTTCAGACGTTACAGTGCTTCATGTGTGTGTGTGTGTGTTTATGTTTCAGTCGTGCTTGCATTGATGACTCGAAGAAATGGGGAATGTTGTTCCTGATCAATCAGCTCTTCAAGATCTACTTCAAGGTGAGAGTCATGTGACCTCAAACCCAATGCGTCACGTGACGCGGTGTTATACACACGAGTGAGTTGTATTGCGTGACACGGGTTTGTGTGTTTGTGTATCAGATCAATAAGCTTCATCTGTGCAAACCTCTGATCCGCGCCATCGACAGCTCTAACCTGAAGGACGACTACAGCATTGCACAGAGAGTCACATACAAGTATTATGTGGGCAGAAAGGCCATGTTTGACAGCGACTTTAAACCAGGTGACGCGTCTGTCTGTTTGTGTGCGTGCGTGCACGTGCTTTTGTGTGTGTGTACGCGTCAGGGGTCAGGCTAACTGTTGTTGATGTTTTTCAGCCGAAGAGTATCTGTCATTCTCCTTCACACACTGTCATCGCTCCTGTCAGAGGAACAAGAGACTCATTCTCATCTACCTGCTGCCCGTCAAGATGCTGCTGGTAAAACATCTGTGTGTGTGTGCACGTGTGTGTCATAATAATGATGGGAATCGGTGTGTGACGTGACGTGTGTGTTTTTGCTGTTGATAGGGTCACATGCCCACCAATCAGCTGCTGAGGAAATATGACCTCATGCAGTTCGCTGATGTCACTAAAGCTGTGAGGTAAAGCACGTCCGGTTCAGAGTTCAGACATGTGATGATGACATGAATCGCGTGTGTGATGATAACGTAAATGTTGTGTGTGTGTGATGTTGAGCGAGGGAAACCTGCTGCTGCTGAATGAAGCTCTGGTCAAACATGAGACTTTCTTCATCCGCTGCGGCATCTTCCTCATCCTCGAGAAACTCAAGATCATCACCTACAGAAACCTCTTCAAGAAAGTGTGAGTACGTTCATGCGTGCAAGCATGATGGGAATGTTTTTCATTGTTATTCTTTATTTTTTATAAACCACATATTTCTGTAGCTGTGAGCAGGACTGTCATGGTGACGTCTGATTTGTTTGGACTCTTTCTGCAGTTATCATCTGTTGAAAACCCATCAGCTTCCTCTGGACGCTTTCCTCGTGGCTCTGAAGATGATGAAGGTGGAGGACGTGGACATCGATGAGGTTCAGTGCATCCTCGCCAACCTCATTTTCATGGTGAGAGATGTAAACGTTACTGTGGTTTTCATTGTGTGTTTAATAGGATAAATCTGTGTCATGTGTCTGTGATGTTTTTATACTCTCTCTGTGTTTGTTTTTAGGGTCATATCAAAGGTTATATCTCACATCAGCATCAGAAACTGGTGGTCAGTAAACAGAATCCCTTTCCTCCGCTCTCTTCTGTATCATAGACATCAGTTCCCAGAATGCACGTGTTACTCTCATTATTACAATTACATGGAGATGAGCTCTCCGTAATCACATTGTTCCATTCTTTGTTCTGTCTTTTTACTAATTTTGTCAAATAAACGTGACGCTGTTTTCTACATGTTTGCGAGTTTTACTTAATTCTGCAGTGATGAAGGACAGTGAATCTCACAAAAACATGCAAAGAAATCCATCGAAATACATTCAGACATTTTATTCTGCATGTGTTGCATTGTGGGTACTTTTTATGAATATTAGGCTATTAGGGTTATGATTGCAGTCAACATTATGAAGTCTTCATTATGCAGCGTAGCTGCCGTCTATAAATGGATTCTCAAATGAATTAAAAGTATGCATGCTTCCCTACAGAAGTATGTCTGAATAAACAGTATGTATGAGGTGAACCTGCTTCATCATCAGCATTACAAAATAATGAATCGAGTGTACTTGCTGTAGCACAGTAGTTGTGATTGTAGTTTTGATTTGGGTAAAACAGTGACATAACGCGTTCATGACGGCTGTCCGCTGATGATGTCACAGAGTTGTGTTGAATCATGCGCCTAGAGATCATGCGTGATGTTTCTCGACAGCGTTCAGGAGCGGACGGATCCAGTGCAGGTATCTTGATAATTTGGTGAACACAAGTCCACGTTGACAGTCTCCGTCAGACAGAGAGATTCCGGTCAGGAACGCCGTTTTTCCCTCCACCGTAGCGACGGGACTGCCAGACTTCACCTCACACTTCACGTCATGTTTAGATCTCACTCGAGACCTCTGCTTCTCCATACAGAACATCGTATTGGTCATTAAGAATGTGAGATTGAGAGAGTCTCGACAGTCATCCAGGGGGAGATAAGAGTGTCCGGGTCCGCCCATGACCACGCCCTCTCGACCGCTCCTCATGAGAATATTCTCGCTGAAGTCTTTCTCCGGCAGACACAGCGGGACGGCTCGCAGCTCCTGTGGAATGGACTCTTTCAGCTCCAGAAAGGCCAGATTGTCCTCCAGCGGACCGGACACGAACCTCTTATGAGGCGTCCAGCTGGACACGCGCAGATTCACAACAGAATCACCACCTGCGGAAACTACACACACACATCTCTATCAGAGTTATGAGCTTAAGTTTGTGTCTGTTATATGTCACTTGCAACACAAATGAGGAAACACAATGAGAGAACTGAAGAAGACAGCTCAAAGTGACCTTGTCAAATGTTTTCGATTGATGATTTTAAAGGGAAACTTCACCCAAAGATGAAACTTCTATCATCGTTTACTCACCTTCGAGATATTTCAAATGTGTATAAATGTCTTTGTGCAGATGAACACAGAGGAAGATATTTGGAAGAATGCTTATTACCAGACAGACAGATCTTGTCCCCCATCGACTCCCATAGTAGGAAAAAATAGTCAAAAGTGCCACAGAACTGTTTGCTGTTCTACATTCTTCAAAATATCTGAGTAATATTTCCTACTATGGAAGTAAATGGGGGGCAAGATCTGTCCATCTGGGTTGTAAGCATTCTTCCAAATATCTTTCTCTGTTTTCTTCAGAACAAAGACATTTATACAGATTTGGTGCAACTCGAAGGCGAGTAAATAATGACAGACGTGTCATCTTTGGGTGAAATATCCCTTTAAGTGAGTTTGGTTTGCACCCACCGGCGGTGACGTTGAGATGCTTCAGTGCGAGCGCACACACGGCTGATGTCAACACAGACTTCCGTCCCAGGATCACACCGTGACAGATGACATCACCATCAGCATTCACAAACTTCACCTAAACAACACATTGAATATCTTCTGAATGTAACTTATCCAGGTTCTGCACATGTGACCAGTAAAAGGATGGACTGATGTGGTGAGATGATTGACATCGCATCCCTCACCTCCCACGAACAGCGCCCGTCGGGACAGAAGATGATGTCACTGGTTTGGTTGAAGCTCTCTGAGATCCCACAAGCGTTCTGAACTAAAAACATTGAGTTTATTATTGTCGCCGCAGATGATGTCATCGATGATATCACACACACACACATCCCAATTTAAGGAGTCATTGTAAAGCACATGTTTTTGAGGTTCTATCGACTGTTTGTACCCTGAGGTAAACAGTTCCTCTTGTTGGGGTGAAGTGTGTATCCCCGCGCACAGAAACAGCGATATGAACCCTGTGAGGGTCTGCAGAAATGCTCACAGACGGAAGGGCCTTCAGACGGACACTGAGAAACATCTGAAAAACATCATCATCATGTTTACACTATCACAGAGGATGTTTATATAATATTATACAACGGTTCTTCCTGGTTCTCGAATCTGATTGGCTGAGAGCGATATTCCACCAGGCTCACCACGTGAGCGGACTGTTGAACCGCTTCACTGACGGTTTGTATCACTCCGCCACTAAACTAGCTCGGACTATGCTGTTCTTGCACCAGCGTTAAGTTAGACAGCTAGCTAACAAGGAAACAAACACACACGAAACATTTGATCCTTTCCAGAATGTTTACTTCTGTGATGCTTTCTCGTTTATTTTGTAAAACTGGCATACAACAAACAATATATTACATTTTAAACTGCACATTCGTTTGTTTGGTATACCGGTTTGGAATAAGTAGCGCAGGTTTGTTCAACTGTTATGCTGGGCTGGAATTCGTGGCGGAAGAAAGAAGTTCCCCAGTTCCTTTTAAAAACTGGAGGGTTGGCCTGGCTCTCACTAAATCCTTTGTGTTTCGAGTCTTACGAAAGCTTTGCCCTAACCCACTCCCTAACCTTACTTACTCTAACCATCTAAACTACCTATGGTTGTTAAAGTCGCCAAAAAACAAGTTCGGGTGATGACGTCAGACTCGAAACACCAATGATGTAGTGAGAGCCGGTAACCATGCGGCCTCGTGCCTCAGGCCTAATCACAGCCATGCTGAGACGGTTTCATTTAAACAACATAAACAAAGGTCACTGCGCATGCGCACTTTTGTGACCCCAACTGAACTTCCAGTATAACATTCACAAACAATAGAGCGCCTGTAGATGATTTATGATAACAATCAAAAGAAACCGAGATGAAACCGGTCTCCAATATTTTGAGCTTAGACTGCGATACCAAGCTCAACCGCTAGATGTCAATGTACCAGACGGCTTCTTTAAATGCGACCGAACTACAGAACCCATCAACAACAAATATTTAATCAAATGAACATTCAACAAAATTCTGTTTATTTTATACGATTGTTATAAAGTAAAATACAATATTAACATTTATTATTAATAGTTATATTATTAGACAACACAAAGTGGAAGTTAACTGGAGGTCAGGCGCGCGAGAGGTCTACAGAGCGCTATTATACACTCCTACTCGTGTGATATTGCATTAATAACAGCACTATTGAGTGTTTACTAAATGATGTACCTGTGTCACAGTTTACGCCGCTATACATCTCAGTACATTTACATCTGTATCCTCCGATGAGATCCGTGCACGTGCCTCCATGGTTACACGGGTTTGAGCTGCACTGATCTCCATCTACACAAATGTTGAGGTTTATTATAGAGAGAAAATATCGACAAACCACTCACCTCGTGATCAAACCTGCGTAAAGCACGCTCACCGTAATATATGTTCCAAAACGCTTCCTTCAGAGATGTGAGGAGAGATTTATTGAGTTACTGCTCGTCATGTCATACACATGATAAAGAACACACAAAAGAACTGAAATCCCGTTACATTTATGCATTTGGCAGACGCTTTTATCCAAAGCTGTTTGTCGATTCAAAGTTGATTGTACATCGCGTGTGCAGGGCTGGGAAGGATACTTTTAAAGTGTATTTCACTACAGATAACAAAATACCTGGTTTAAAAAGTAACTTGTAACGTATTTCGTAAGATTACACAAATTCTGTAACTAAAACTAAATACTTTAGAATACTTTGGAATACTAATAAGGTACACAAAACAAAGGGACCACCAAACAGAGGACTTGGTTTTCATCTGCATATTCATTTAAACAAAATACATTTTCCATAATAATTCTTATAGCAAAAAAGCAGACAATCTTAGAGTAAAGAAAACAAAAAAAAAAATACTTTTTTTGTCTTCTGGTAAACTAAATAAACAAAATATTATCTATAAACAATAATCATCCCTTTAAACATTTTCACCCCATTCTCTGAATGCATTGTGTTTCATGGAAGCCTTTATGTGTTATTGTAGACGTTATCTCACAGTTTTCTGGTCATCCTCGAAACATTCTCGGGCTTCTTCTCGACTGCATTTCTCCTCGTAACACTCGCGCTCCAGATTGCCCTTAAGAATCTCCTCCACGAGAAACACGTTGGCCCGTCTGGATCTCGAGAGGACCGCGTTGGCCTGTCGGGGCGACTGAAATACTGAACACATGAAAAACACTGAAAAACACTTCTCTCGAGGAGTACAGCCTACAGACGAATCAAAGATGAATAATCAATCACAGATGATGTGGGATGATTTCCTACCGGTGCGTTCTTCCGACGACATCACCTGATGACGGTTCAGTGTCCATAAGAGCAAACACAACACAAAGCGTTCCATCATCGACATCAATCTTCCCTGATGTCCGTCTGAAAGTGATCTAGAGAAACACCCAGCTGAGTTTTGACCTCCCACATTCACATGAACAATTACACGCAAACAGACGCTTTCGTCCAAACCTGCTTACAGGAGCGAGAGAGAGAAATTAGGATCTTCACCTCACATCACAAACACACAGGTCATCCTAAAGAGAACGTAAATAACGTCTGCTCATATTCCATCTTCTATCACAAACACATTCCATCTCTTTATGTGTGTAATGTGTGTTTGTATTTCATGTCAGCTGTTAAATATTAAAAACTCGATGTGTGGATTCAGTTTGTTTGACAGAAGCTGGACTCTGTATCTGTAAACATGACGAACCTCTGAACTCTTCGTCCGTGCGTGTGGTCAGTTTGTGAAGAAACACAATTGAACTTGCTCGTATAATAGTTGACAAGTGTTTAATGTTTATTTCTTGTCAGGACACACATTTGACTTTTTAAGTGCACTATAACAAGTAAATGTAACTATAGATGTTACACAACATCTGTAACATGTTGATGTTCTAATCTAAACAATCAAAACAGCAGATGTTCACACATTCAAATGAAACCCAATATTGAATTATAACAAGAAAAGAATGTGAATCGGCAGATGGTATAAAATTTCACGAAAGACTAGACATATCTGGTGACGCGCGTGTTTCTCGACAGCTCTCTCTTGGCTTTGGCTTTGACTGAAGCTTCCGTCTGTGGCATGAATTTACTCATGACATTCTGGATCCATTTGATGTATTTGGACACTTGCGTGTAGACGCCGTATTTGCCCTTCCTCGCGCATCCCTCGCCCCAGCTCACCACGCCCGTGATAAACCACGTGTCTTTGTAACGGGTGACGTGCGGCCCGCCGCTGTCGCCCTGACACGCGTCTTTGGCCTCCTGATCGTATCCGGCGCAGAACATGCGCAGGCTGATTTTAAACTTGCTGGACTCGATGCACGTGCCGCGGTCCACGTACGGCACGCTCAGCTTCTGCAGAATGGGCGACGGAAGGCCGCCTTCCCTCACGCGACCGAAGCCGCTGACCATGCCCTCATCCTGACGCATTAACACGCGCTCGGCGAAGTCGTGCTGCGGCAGACACGCGGGGATGATGTACTGGCTGAATTTGATTGGCTCCATGAGTTTGATGAGGGCGATGTCGTTGTGGTACGTGTCGGGAGCGTAGTTCGAGTGAACCAGGATTTGGTCTATGTCATGAATCGCTTCATGAGCCTCATCCACCAGCGTGTCGAATTCACCTGAGACGACAAGAACACAAAGACATGAAACTTGTAACGATCCACATCCAGTCCACGAATCATCGTCTCGCGCTTCTCAGCTGAGAAACACATCAACTCGTTCATTAGAGTTTGAGATGTCAACAATGACCACGTTAACATGGACAACACTAACCGGATATTAACAGGATTGAGACAATACCCTGATTAAGAATGAGAAACAGAGCTTTTTGTTTAGCTTAATCCGTCTAAACTCATAATGGTAGTAAACACAATTTTGTTCGCATTATGGAAGTGCGGTATAGACACGTATAGACACCTTAATCGCACTATTACCGTCGCGTAGGGACTTTTGCGGCACTTTGCGACATGTTACACACACGCACGGCAGTGGACAGCCGGTTTGTTTTACGGCAAAGAACATGGCTACAAGCAAGAAAGCACATTTTTAGTCCGAACGGGAAACAAGAAAGATGCCAACAAACACCGAAAACTGTATGCGGTACCATGGCGAAGACGAACTGTTTGTTGATACATGAAATTATGGAGGGAACGTCGAACGGCGTCTCTTAGGGACGTAATGACGTATGCCATTAATCCAACTATGTAATGTAACGGGAACATGAAATGTATATTCTTAATGCAACTCATGCAAACATCTTAATCCTATTAGCTTACTCAGAATAAGGCAAATAATTTGATTACTGACGTCCATGTAAACGTGGTCAATGTGTCAAACTGAGCTCGGATTTGTCGAAAAATCAATATTATTGAAGATTATTTTTCATCAAATCCAGATTATATTACATGCGTTTCAACAATCACACTCTCATTTAAGAAATCGTTTTAGGACAGAGACAAGGTTGAGACTTAAAGGAGAATCTTGCGACCAATGAGAAGTGTCACTGGTGTACACACCTACGACCACTCGAGTGGAGAGCGATTGATTCATACAGTGAGCGGCGGAGAGGATGAAGAACTCATTTAAGATCGTTCCGCCACAGTAGCCGATGTTATTCTCGTTGATGAGAAGAGCCTGAGAAAACAAACACACGTGAAGACATTCGTACCATCACAACATCGCAACCCATCATGAACATCGCTGTACCTGCCACGGACATTCTCCCGGTGGACAGTCCGCGCCGTTCACAATCCTCGTATTTCCAGATGATTCGGGTAAAATAGGCTCCTCCTCCACAGGGTACTCGATGAAGTCATCGTCATTGAGACCGAAGAGGTTCGTTTGATTGACGGTGGCGTTTCTGAAATCTCCAGTCACGACTTGAGGATCTTTGGTGTCCGTGTTGTTTGGTGTGTATAGGAAGATGCTTCTGGTCTTTGAGGGATGCACATAACCGCATCTGAACGGATCTGCCATGGAAAGATTGTTACTGGAGGTGAAGTACCTCATCACTGTGGTCATTTACCGCGGTAAAGCTCGTCGTATTACCATCAGACTGACACGACTTCCCGTTAGATGCCAGTCTGTACCCTTTAGCGCAAGAACAGACAACGTTTTTCTGCTTGACTGAACAGAAATGATCACAACCTCCGTTCTCAGACTCACACAGCTCGGGAATCGCTGCAACAACATCACATCGTAAAAAAAACACATAGATCTGGAAATATTTTGGACGACGATGGTGTGATGCGTTTCAGTTTACCAATCTCACAACTCTGTCCTTTAAACAGGGCGGCACAGTAACACGTGTACTGACCGATCCCATCTTTACACACACCACCGTTGAGACACGGTTGAGACAAACACGCGTCTCCATCTGCGGAAGAACGGCGGCGTTTTTGTCAAACAAACTGCGATTCACTTTTTAAAGAGACTCATTTCACAGACACTTACCAAAATAAACATTCCAGAACTCGTTCTGAAAGAGAAAATAAAACAACGACGTGCGTGTCAGTCAGGATGTTTGTGTTCCCTAAAGAAGATGCAAGTGCTCACAGGTTTCTCAGTTCTCAGACGTGTTTCATTCATCAAGTCTAAACTAAGTCTCAGGTGTTTCCTCAAAAATCGCTCCTCCTGAGAGATTGTTAAAACGCACGAAGAATATGGAGGCGTGAAATAAACTACAATCTGGATTTGAGTGAATCCAATGAGAAATGTTTGAGTTCATATTGAGATCTTCAATCATTTTGACATTTGATTGCAGACGAGACAACTCCAATGACAGACACATTTGTCAGATCTCTGACTCTTTTTCTCAGGAGAAAATCTGAGACGCACATGAGACTTTGTCTGGGAGAAATCCTTGAGATTTGTTTTTTGTACGGGTAATAAGAACCACAGGTTGACACGGTTTAAACATCATAAATCAAATGATGTAAAAATAAAACACCAACCGTCTTCTCAACGTTCTCAAAGATTTCTCTGGCCTCCTCGTAATTGCATCTCTCCTCCACACACTCGCGCTCCATGTTCCCTTTCTTCAGCTCCTCAAACATACTGTTGGCACGCCGGCGACGGATCAGAACCTGACTGGCATCATGACTGCGGAGAAACACTGAAGAAAGCCATAAAACATGTGCTGGAAAGATTTAAGATGAATATTGACTCCTCTGGTGCTTTTGTCATACAGCCATTTTTCATTTCTTTTTCCATTGCGTACACACATAATTGTTTTGGGTTGATATGCAACGGTTCATTGTGAAGAAATTAAACGTTACTTTACAGCTGACGGGATTGGACATATTATTATACTTGGATGATGAAGGGTTGGAAGCATAAAGATGAAGCATATATTACACAATTGTTAATTTTGCTGGGGAAATTTCACACTCTTTAAATGAAATGGTCTGACTCCAAACCAACATGTTCTCATTTCCAAAACGAACTTAATGTTTATTGTAATATTTTACATAATTGTAAAGCTAAAAAAGCAGTCAGACCTTATAAAATTACAAGCAAATATACTGTTGTTGATAAAGTCACCATGAAGTCAAACAGGAAAGTGTTTTGCATGATTTATCCGTGCACACCATTATATTTTTTTAATTCATTTGCACGTGTAATCTTTAATGAAAAACATTAAGCTCCTCTCAACAACAAGTCTTCACCACATGACGTAAGCAACAGAAAAGAGGTAGGACTATACTGACTGTCCAATGGCCGGGCGTTTTCAGTCCTCCCCTCCAGGCCCAACTTACAACAAACCAATCGAAACGGGAAGGGCAAAATAAAGCCCGCCCTACATGTTTCTAATTTCAGAAGCCGTCTCGATATGGAAAAGAAGTCGATCGCAACTTCCATTTCATGGTGACTTTAAGAAACACCCTATCCTTCTTTTTTCCTTTGTAAGTAATCAGATTCTGGCTTATTTGGTTTTACATAAATTTTTTTTGATATAATGTGAATGTTTCTCTTTGTATTCACTATATGGCATTAATAAAAAAAAATAAAGAAGGCCATGACATCATGTGACATAAATCATTAGCACGTCCTCTTAATGAAAATCTCTCTCTCTTTACTTCTTATCATTCATTATCGATGTAAATAATCTTCAGTTCATAGAAACACAAATAATACAACTTCAGCATGTCGCTTCAGTCAGACGTCTGATGTGAGACAAACGTGAGATTTCAGTTGTGTACTCACCGTCTGAAGACACACCGTGCATGAGAAACACACACAGAAAGTTCCAGAAAACCCAAGACATGTTTGGCTGTTAGCGTACAGCTCTCTTGCATTACAACAACGCTCAGAAAACACAGAAGGTCATTGAACCCACTGACTGATGGGAGGGTGAGACGCAAGAGAGACAGTGGGAGGAGTAAAGAGGAGGACGTCAGGCATAAAAACAACAAGAACGATTCAACGAGAAAAATAAAAGAAGAAAACACGAAGACATTTGCAGGAATAAAGTTATGCTGTCAGACATTGACCTGTACAGTGTTTACCGCGGTGTGTTTACACTGGGGGGGCATGGGACCTTTACTGTATGCTGAAAATCAGCGTTCACATCTTCATCTTTTTCTGTTATATCGTTTGCTGTGCTACATGAGTAACACTAATGTTTACAGAAGGTTATGTTCATGTTCGTGACAGTTATGCAGAGAGGAAGCAGAAAGTCTTCAGGGTGTTTGAGATAAAGCGTCTGGCCTTAGATAAACACATGCAGCACAAGGACATTCACATCTTATCAGAAATAACAGAAGAAACACAAAAACACCGAACTCTTACTGCTTCTCTCACACACTCCTGTGTAAAAATAATGACGGCTTTCCTTAACCTCAGACATTTACATTCACTCAGAATAAACACGTTTTGTCACGCATTAGGGCTGGATATATTGATTATGGTTGTGAACATTGACCGAGTTTACTTTATTATAAAGTGTTGGGTTTTTTAACCCATGGAGGAGGGACATTCTACCAGGAACGTACATTATCTGTCCTTGAACTGTTACGGTGAATATTTCCTCCAAAAAATGTCTAAACTGATTTCTGTGAGTTATGCAATATGTAATTCATTAGGTTCTCAGATATATTTTCTTTATTGAAAACACGTTTGAAACTCACAAATCTTGTACTTGTTCTCGGCCAAATTGGACCTACAGCCGTCATAGTTTTGTTATGCTAAAAATGTTACTCCATCAATAGCAAGTTTAAGTTGTTTTCCTTCGTATCAATTGATTAAAAACATGAAATTTACAACTGTTCGCGTGGTTTTGGTCAGTCCTGTCGCGTTTACATAAAACTCGGAGGAAATGACATCATTTGACTGAGGTGAAGCTTCTTTTTGTATGATTCTTTTTTGAGGAGGACGAGCTAAATTGTCAGGGCCTGTTACGGTAAATGTACGTTTCTGGTAGAATGTCCTAATAGACAAATATAAGCATTTTCAGCTTAAAGGGGTCACACGTGTTTGCGTTATAAATTGCGAAAAAATACGGCTGTAGGTCTCAAACTACCTGCTGCTTCTTTGGCTCTTGTCTTGGGGACACAAGCAACGCGCGTGGACACTGAGGCCTAGTGGTCATTGCCTGTCGATGCGGACAACGACGTAAAGGTATAAATGAAGAGGCTACGGCGTAGGTCCAACGCAGAGTTAAAAATCGTCCCAAAGACCGCCCAAATGTATACACAAGTAACGTGGGTGTACCTGTTCGTACAATTGCTTTGGAACCTGATGTTCCAAATTTGGTAAGAGGCGTTACATTTCCGTCACACGCTTGCAGTATTCGACCAATCACTACGCACTGGTTAACTGGCCAATCATAGCACACCTCGCTTTTCAGAGCCATGGGCTTTGTTAAAAATCTGCGCGTTTCAGAGAGGCGGAGCAAAGAGGAGGGACACACATGCACTGTATGTGGAAAATAATGCGTTATGAATCTTAAATTATGAATACACATTGCATTTCATCTAAAACAAACGGAAATATTTGTTTTAGCCGTGTCATATGACCGCTTTAATTTAACCCAGTGTCTGTGTTCCTCCGCTGTGTTGAAAATAACATGAACACCATACAAATGATAAAGTGAATACAAACACATGCAAGTTTGTTTTAATAAATGCTTATTTTCCATCCGCTGGCAATCATATAAACTGCAGACACTAATTCTGAACAGAAGAACCGTCACTCATGGGCTTGACTGGAATGTTACTGTTCATAACCACGTCAATCCATTTCAAGAAGTTAGACACTTTGGTGTAAATGTTGTAATATCCGGGCTGATCACAGCCTCTACCCCACGACACAACGCCCGTGAGGAATGATGTCATGTGGTATTGAGTGACGAGAGGACTGCCATCGTAACCTCGACATGACTCTTGACCTCCGCCAGTATAACCAGCACACAACATGTTACCGGTGATGTTAACGCCACTCTTCAGCTCACACTGGACTGACGGCAGCAGAGGAACGGCCAGACGTTGCAGGACGGGACTTGATGGGTCTTTGAGGTTTTTAGGCAGATGATTATTGCCTCCTAAAGTGCGTCTGCCCCATCCGCTGACGCTGTGGAAACGCACGGCGGTCAGTTCGCTGTCTGCCAGCTGTGGTGTTGGCAGACAGACGGGCACGGCGTACGGAGAGAGTTTGGGTTTGACACGGAGCTGCAAGAGAGCCAAATCACCGTCCAGTGTGACGGGGTCATAATTGTCATGGATGACCTTCAGCATGACATCATACGACTCTTCTGAGCCGTCCGGCACATCAAGGTCATGATCACCTGATGACAAAAAAACGGCATTAAGATAGTGTTGTATGACCCACACGGTCTCACACAAACACATGAAACATACCTGTGATAATCTTCATATGACTAATATCTCTCTGATGAACACAGTGAGCGGCTGTTATGACCCAACGGTTCTCCAGAAGAGCCCCGCCACACAAACTCTCACCTTTATAATCTATCAACACCTGTACAGATGTCAAACACACACACGTTTAGTCAAACTGTACCTGTAGTGTACCGTATGTGGACAGTTCCTGTACCTGCCACGGACAGTGACCCCGGGGACAGTGAATCCCTCCTGCGAACTGTTTATGAGAATGAACCGTGTTGTTCTGAAGCGGCGCCTTTCCACACGGATGCTCCACTGCATCAACCACAAAATATTGTGTGTAAAAAGTGCTTAATCTCCTTATTTAACTAAGCTTATAATAATGACTTTTCATTTGAGCTGTCAGGTACAGTACAGATTCACAAAGAGATACACCTTCCATGTGCAGCTTTAAGAGATTAAGATTGAACACCTTGAGCAATACAAGACGTCCCGTCACCCGCCAGATTGTACCCCGCCGCGCACCTGCATGTGCGTCTCACACCAGAACCATCACAAAACTGTTCACAACCTCCATTGACATACTGACACTTGAGTGTCTCCTCAAAGCCTGGAGCGGTGAAAATAAATATTTATATTATATTTACTGTAATAAATTACACAACACTGAAGATACACGTCATCGTCATCTCGTACCCTTCTCACAGTATTCACCCTCAAAACCCTCCACACACAGACAGTTGTACCTGTTCCTCAGGTAGATGCATGTGCCGTTGTTCTTGCACGGATTGGTCAAACACGGCTCCTTACCTTATTCACACATAAAAACATATAAATTCATCAAAGATAACAATAAATTATGACAGTACTTACCAGTTTATCTACTACAGAATATTGTATTCTTCAACAAATTTTTTTAACTTAATTTAACAAAAAAACACGTACTTCGTTTGCAAACTCACCAGAATAACTCAACCAAAATTCTTTCTGCAATAAAGAAGTGTAATAAATTCAGAACTTGTGTTTTAGCTTATACGAAATGTATTGATAAAGAAACATTTCTTTTAAAGGTATCGTACCGTCTTCGTGTCGTCCTCAAACACCTCGCGCGCTTCCTCGTAGTCGCAGATTTCTTCTACACATTCGCGCTCGAGATTCCCGCCTTTCATCTCTTCCAGGTAGGCGTTCGCGCGCCTGACGCGCGGCAGAAGCGAGCTGGCGTCGCCTTTACCGAGGAAAACTGAAAACAACGACAGAGGTATAAACTTCGACACTTTATACAATGACTTGCACAAGATGAAACACTGGAGTGACTGAATTATAACGCGAGGGACGCTCGCGGCGCTTACCGCCGCGGGACTCGCGGGATATAACGGCACAAATCAACAGAAAAGCACAAGTGTTCATGTTAACCCACTCGTGTTTTCACACACGCATAACAGACCGATCGAGTCATTGATCGTGATGAGGTGAAGCGGGACGGGAGTTGACTTATCGATCTGGATCAAAGGGCTAGTGACGTGTTGTTAATCTTATCCAATCAACAGTGTCTGACAACTGGGGTTGAGAATCGTTTGAATTTGATCGACTCAAACATATCGATTCCCAATTTCGATTGTAAACACAGTTGAAGTAAAACATTTAGACGTCAACCTGTATGGTCAACTCATTTAGGCTGCTGCTTGACATGTTTGCAAAAATATATATATTTATGAGCACCGTTTTGTGTAGGCTATATATATATATATACATTGAACCATGTTTTTTCTGATTTATTACAATTTGTATTACCATAGTTGAACTACATCATGGTTAAACTGTGGTAGCTATTATGAAACTATGGTTTATTCGTGGTTCCTGTGCTTTTTAATGCAAATACTGTAGTTGAACTATGCTTACTATAGTAAAATTATTGTTCATTTTCATAAGGGCTTTTATTGAGATATCAGCAGATTATATTACTCAACTTACTCCTGTTTCTGATAGTCAGGTTAGCATACCAACATACAATAGAGAAACTCAATATAGTTTCAATAGAAACAAAAATTTCCTTTTGATCATTTAGACATGTACTGTATGTGTTTACCTCGAAATTCAATTTATCATCAATGACAGTCCCTAGATGTTTGTATTGGTTAACCATTTCCACCTGCTGCCCTGTAACGACAGTCGGCAAAGCAGGTCCAGAGTACTTACGAAAATCAATAATAATCTCTTTTGTTTTTTGGGCATTAATGTTTAAAAAAGAGGCATCACACCAATGAGTAAAATAGTCGAGACCGTGGCTGACCTCTAACCGCGGAGAGACACAATCACTGAATCATCCGCTAATATAATAATGTGTCTCCTCCCAAAGGAGCTCTGACAACGGTTATACAAAGAAAACAAAAGAGGAGATAGAACACAACCCGGGAGGGGGGGTACCTGTAAAGGACTACATTGAATTGGACAAAACACCGTTTACAGCACACGTTGGGTGTTTGTTAAAAAGTTCTCCAGCCAAGAAACAACATTAAAATCCAGATGATAGTTGTTAATGAGTTTCCTAGCTAAGATATGTGGCTGGAGACAGTTAAAAGCAGATGAGCATGGTTTTCCGGCCCTTCTAAATGGTTTACAATCATATTCAATAAGGTGCAAGTAGCATCTTCTACTCCTACTTGCAGAGGGTCAAGTACAGAGTCAAATGCCTTCAATTTAAAACAAGACATCTTTGGTATAAGTAATTCAAAACAAACAATGCAGGAGCTTTGTCGTAATGACAAAATAGGTCCAAATCTTTCTTTATGTAAAACATCGTTATATATAACTAGATATAAATAAATAAATAACTACTGGGCAACCGGAACCAGCTCACACATTCCAATATGGCGGACGGCCTACATGGCGGCCCATAGAAACACATGCTAATGCGGCATCTAGTTATATATATCTATGATGTTAAATACTTAAAAGGTTTCAGTGTTTTCGGCGAGTGCTATAGCTACATGTGCAACCAACAAAGAAAATGAGTCCAAACGCTTTAGGTCACTTCATTTATTTCTTTTGGTGTATGTCCTCTACAGTAAAGTTGCACAACATACACGTTTAATTTGGGATTTTTTTTGTTAAATATAGATGCTAAGACTAGAGAAATTGCGTAGTAGAGAAAATAGTCACACGAGATATAAATAGGAAGATGTGAACGACGATGACGTTCATTTGTGTTGTTTTTGAAGCTCAATCTTTGCTGTTGTAGAGTTGTTTGATGTGTGTTCATGGATCCATTGAAGGTAGTTGGAGATTCGTGTGTAAATGCCGTAAGATCCCGGGCGAGCACAGCCTTTACCCCAGCTCACTATACCCAACAGAAATGTGGTGTTTCTGTAGGGGGTCACCAGCGGACCGCCGCTGTCCCCTTTACACGAGTCCTGCTTCCCCTCGATGTATCCAGCACAGAACATGTTATTAGTGAGCGACACGTTACTTATCTCGATACACTCCTGCGTGCGGATACGTGGAACCATCAGACGTCGCAGTAATCGTGAGGTGGGTCCGCCCTCGCTGCGTTTGCCCCAGCCGCTGACCACGTGCATGCTGATGGCCCACAGCTCACGCTCGGCCATGTCTCGCAGCGGGAGACAAACGGGAACTGCGTATGCGCTGTAGACGATGGGGCTGCGCAGACGCAGTAACGCAATGTCGCTGTCTGCAGTCTCTGAAACGTATTTGGGGTGCATGATGATCTCCTCCACCTGAATGACCTGCTCCGTACCCTCCTCCACCTCAATGTCATGCTCTCCTGAGTCACAGTCCACAGAGAAAACACAAATGAGAAAACACACGAAGAGGATAGAGGTGTGAAATTAGATTGTAGATTGTAGAGGTAAAACAAATGTGATGAGAGTTCATGTTGAGATCTTCAACAATATTGACTTTTGATAGACAAATCTGAGCTCAGTGTCACACGTCTGATCTCAGACCAGTCGGCTGTACACATTCAGATGCTGAAGAAGTGCATGTACCTGCCACTATCTTAAGAAACTTGACTTTGAGTTTTTCCAGACAGTGGGAAGCTGTGAGAATCCACGAGGGCTTTAAGATGACTCCACCACAGAAACCCTTCTCACCGTACTTCAGCAACACCTGCCCATCAACACACACACACACACATGTTTGTTTTATTATCTGCGTGGGGACAGTCCATAGGCATAATAAGTTGTATACTGTACAAACTGTATATTTTATCCCCAACCCCTACACCTTAAGATCGTAGAAAACTGTTTGCATTTTTAGATTTTCAAAAATTATCGTTCTGTAGAATGTATAAGCTTTTGCGCCCGTGTGGACCTCAATTTTGGTCCCCATTCAGGTTTACGTCCCCACTAACATATCAAAACCAAGTCCACACACACGCATGTGTGTTTGACAGTACGGTCTAATATGTGTCATACACATGCAAATTCTGATTGGCTGATGGTACCTGCCACGGACAGTGACCTTTAGGACATTCGGTTCCACCAACGATACGAGATCTTGTGTGCTCCTGAAGTTCTTTGTCTCCGCCTCCACCCTGAAGAAGTGGAACCTTCCCGCATGGAAAAGATTCTGTAACACATTTCGTTTTGTGATCGTTTGAACGAGGGAATTCTGCATTATTTAAGTGGTAATAGACTCCTGGTTGTGTTTGTAAACCGGCACTGAATGTTTTTGTCATCACAATACTGAATAGGGCTGTGTATTGGTAAGCGCCTTGCGATACGATACATGTCATGGCAATTGGGTCACGATACAATGCATTTCGATACGATACATATTGCAATAGTTTTTAAATGAAAAAAATATATAAAAAAGAAAATAGAGCTGAAAATACAACTTGCTGTGGACCATCTGAGGTATTTTTTACACCCCACTAATAGAATCCATCAAATACCAGTAGACATCATTATAGTTTCCATTAAAACCAATACAATTCCCATTATACCATTACATTTTCTATTGTGCTTTGTTCAGGGTTCAATGCTCACTCTTGCTTGGCCGATTGGACTGTACATGACGTTGAACGTGATTTTATAAAACGCTCAGTTCTGCTCCTTGATTCTTATTGGCTGGGCCGAGTTCTCAGCCACAACAAAAACCCTGATTACTGCATTACATAGCCTAAATATAATTTATGTACTTTATTTTGTGAAACCTTGCAACGCATGTGGAATAACCGTTTTATAAAAGCGATAAGCCCTGCAAAGCAGTGGGTTACGGTGCATTTTATAACAGCTAAAATGCATTGTAACCCACCGCGAAGCAGTATTGAAAAATGTATTTCCAGTAGAGGTTGGAATATACATTATTGTGAAAAAAAAATATTGCGATAGTTTGCTGTATCGATATTTTTGCAGAGCCCTAATGCTTTAGTCTCTCTGCATCCGTCTCTTTCATGTCGTTTTATTTGTGTTGTATGTAGCAGATTGATGATGTAAAATCACACTGCTTAACTTAAACTTAAGCGTTCACTTCACAAACCGATGAGATTTGTGATGTTTCTCACCGTGTGTCAGACAGCTGTGTCCGTTTGATCCCATGAAATATCCATCAGCACACGAGCAGTTTCTCTGACTGCTGCCGTCCGTACAGAAGTGTTCACATCCACCGTTGTCATGTAGACATGAATCGGGAACATCATTCATTACTGAAATCACACAAACAACTGTTTCTGTGTGTGTGATTCATAAATGCATTTGGATGTGACTGTTATCACAGTGTCATTCTGAAGACCCAAACATCTTTCACAAGATTGTTTAGATAAAAACATGAAGCCCTTTCACATACACTTCACTCATAAATGCATTAATCCCAGAGTCGGTTCTAAACTCTTCACAAATTATGTTTACACTGTAACGTGTCATAATCTGTTAAAATAATATTTAAACAATTGAAGAAAACAAAATTAATTGAAATATATAATTTGTATTTTTTTTTCCAAATATTAGTTATTCGATTTAAACTTTTATAAATAGTGAAGAATAATTGTTTTGTGTAAAGTTCTTACCCTGTTCACAGTTTCGTCCACTGAAGCCCGGCGTGCACAGACACATGTAGAATTCTGCATTCTGATTATTGCACAGGCCGTTATTTTGACACGGGTTTGATATACAGTGATCTTTCACTTTAACACAGACAAACAGAACATTTCATCATCGATATAACATGGAATGCATTTCATGATGATTTCACTTTTTTCATTCTTACCGCTGTTGATTTTCCAGAACTCATTCTGTGTGAAGACAAAGAATAGTTAGTATTGTGGCATTGCGGTAAGAAAATATACAAAAATCTAAATACAATTATTTTATTTGAAAAATAGTCACTTTAATTTGACCTCACATTCAAACTCAGCATGCCGTTTTTTCCCCAGAGTAACAGTTAACAAGAGTTACAGAACATCGCACGAAGCCAACAGAATGAACATGTATTTCTGTCACTGTTGTGTAATACTGACCGTCGCCTCTGTGTGTTCAAAAACCTCCCGCGCCTCCTCGAAAGAGCATTTCTCCTCCAGACACTCCCTCTCCAGGTTACCCGTCTTCAGCTCCTCAAACCAGCCCGAGTTTGCTCTCTTGATCCGGTTCAAGACCCCGTGAGCTTCATCTCTCCGTTCAAACACTAGAGAACAGATCACAGGTTCTCATCTCAAGAACACTGCTGGATGTGTCTGTGTTGTGTGGAGTTTTACCTGAAGCTGAATGACAGCAGTAGAGACTCAAGATCCCGAATGACAAAGACAGAAGACACATGTTGACCAGCGGTTTAATCTGAATCGGTCTCGACCTGTGTGCTGTGCGTTCAAAGGTCTTAAACACTCTCCACCCCTAAACCCTCCCTTACCAAACTACAAACATGACACTTCATTCACAGCACAAAATTTCATGTTCTTTATCTTTATTTCATGTTCTCGTCTCATCTCTGTGTATTTTTTGTTGTGTGGTTGCTAGTGTTTATTGTCCACCCAAAATGACCTGTGGCATTTCACAAATAGGGTATCACGTGACTTTTATTCAAGCCTTTGATGTTAACATTTCATCTTTGTTGTTGCGAAACCAGTTGGATGTATTTTTGTTTTTTATCAGATGTGTAAGACATGTTATTATTTAACAACAGACAAACCTAGAAATAAAACTCATGTGACAATGTTTTTGTTGTTTATTTTTGTTTACTGTTAAACATTTTACATTAAATTTTACAAAATTAAACTCATGTCACTCATGCAGTGTCCACAGTCTTCGTAATCCAATTCGCAAAGACAGACACGCGTGTGTAGATGCCATAGACACCAGAGTTTGCACAGCCTTTACCCCAACTCACGATGCCCGTCAAAAACCAGGTGTTTTTATAACGAGTAACCAGAGGTCCTCCGCTGTCACCCTGACAAGAGTCTCGCCCTCCTTCTGTGAAACCGGCACACATCATGTTTCTCGTGATCTTCAGCCCCGACTGGGTCCTACACTCATCTGAAGAGACTTTCGGCACCTCTAGCCTTTGAAGAACCATGGATGGAGGTCCAGACTGAGCCAGGCGACCCCACCCGCTGACCATGGACATTCGAATGGCCCCTAATGTGCGCGCAAACGTGCTGTTAGCGGGCGCAAGGCATATCGGAAGAGCGTAAGGGCCGAACGTGACGGGGCTGAACAGATGCAGCAGAGCGATGTCAGAGTCAGTGATGGAGTGATTGTACAACGGATGAATCAAAACTTTAGACACTTTTCTTATCTGCTCGGTTCCTTCATCTTTCAAACGGATGTGATCACCTACGAGAAAAGACAAAATTAGACTTAAAGGGAAGATTATAAAGGGAGATAGAGATTCACTCGAACCTTCATCTTAGAACTGAAAGTGTGGGAGGAAAACCACCAACAGGGAACCTGCATTACATTCACAACTGGAAAAAACATTGAAATGTTGCTACATTTGTAGAATTTCACGATTTCAACCATGGTCTAGTTTAAACTGAAAAAAAATAAAGTCAATACTGAACCTGTTGTAAAGAAATAGTTTATCCAAAACATTTTGTCGGCCAGTGCAACAAAAATGATGTTATGAATGAATGAGAGTGTTTTCATGTTTATGTGACCCTGTAAAGACAAAGACCCGTAATAAAGAGTCAGCTCTATACCGTAGCCATCATTTCTTACCGACTGTCACTTGTAGAAGGGATGTCTGCTTCCCCCAAACACAGTGAGCTGCCGTGGCAATCCACTGAGAATCTATGATGACACCACCACATTTATATTCTCCACTGTACTCCAGCAAAGCCTGTGAGAGAAAGAGTCTGAGAAACAAGCTTCTGTTTGATACTCCTGTGTGTCTTTATCTCACTAAACCCCACCTGCCATGGACACTGTCCTTTAGGACACACATCGCCCTTTACTATCCTCGGCCCTACAGTCACATGTGTCAACCTGCCACATGGGAACATCTCTGAAACAAACAGAGAATGACATCACACCACATAACAATGTTAGTTGCACTTCTACTACGAAATTTGCAGAAAACAACGATGTACTTGCCAGTGTTACTGTACACTCGACGCTCTGTTACTGTACACTCGACACTCTGTTACTGTACACTCCACGCTCTGTTCTGTTCGACACTACACTCCACGCTCTGTTACTGTACATCTCTGTTACTGTACCTCCACGCTCTGTTACTGTACACTCGACACTCTGTTACTGTACACTCCACGCTCTGTTACTGTACACTCGACGCTCTGTTACTGTACACTCCACGCTCTGTTACTGTACACTCCACGCTCTGTTACTGTACACTCCACGCTCTGTTACTATACACTCCACGCTCTGTTACTGTCGACACTCGTTACTGTACACTCACACGCTCTACTGTACACTACTGTACCACGCTCTGTTACTGTACACTCGACGCTCTGTTACTATACACTCGAAGCTGTGTTACTGTATACTCACTGTACACACTGTCCACGCTACTCGCTCTGTTACTGGCTCTGTTACTGTAACTCCACGCTCTGTTACTGTACACGTACACTCACTGTACACTCGTTACTGTACACTCACGCTCTGTTACTGTACACTCACGCTCTGTTACTGTACACTCTACTCCACGCTCTGTTACTGTACACCACGCTCAACGCTCTGTTACACACTCCACGCTCTGTTACTGTACACTCCACTATACTCTGACTGTACTGTACACTCACGCTCTGTTTTGTTACTGTACTCTGTTACTGACGCTCTGTTCACGCTTTACTATACACTCGAAGCTGTTACTGTACACTCAACGCTCTGTTACTTTACATACGACGCTGTTACTGTACACTCGACGCTTTACTATACACTCGAAAGGGTGTAACTGTACATTCAACACTTTACTATACCCTTGAAGCTGTGTTACTGTACACTCAACGCTCTGTGTACACTCAACGCTGTGTGTTACTGTACACTTCTGTTACTGTACACTCACTCACTGTGTTACTGTACACTGCTCTATACACTCGAAAGGGTGTAACTGTACACTCAACTTTACTATACCCTTGAAGCTGTGTTACTGTACACTCAACGCTCTGTTACTATGCACACAACGCTGTTACTCTACACTCAACGCTTTACTATACACTCGAAGCTTGTTACTGTACACTCAACGTAACTGCGAAGCGGTGTTACTGTACACTCAACGCTCTGTTACTATACACTCGACTCTCTGTTACTGTACAGAGATGTGTGTGTTTGTGTGTGTGTGTTTGAGACAGACCATCAGGCACACAGCTGATGTTATCCGCCTGCAGTCTGTATCCTGGTGCACATTCACACTCACGCGTGGACTCACTGATCTCAGTACAGAAATGATCACAGCCGCCATTCCTGTACAAACAGCTGTAGGAACTGTGTGATAATATATCTGTGGGAAGGACAGAATTAATGTTGTGTAGATGTTTACTGTAACACTGCTTCTGATGTTGTGTGTGTGAGCGTTACCTTTGTCACAGTTCCGCCCCTCATAATTGACTGGACATATACAGATGTACGTGTGGACCTGATGAACACACGTAGCTCCGTTCTGACAAGGGTTCGACTGACACGGATCTGCTTCTGAAGAGTCAAACAACAAGTTTTTATATCTATACTGTACAGTTGCTAACATGTTCCTTGTGTTCTTTTAACATGTTGCTATGTGGTTGCTATGTAATTGTTTACTGGGCTGGCCCAAGTCAAAAGAGTCACACTGATGATCATGTGATCTCTAGATATGACTATAACACATTTCATTCTACACCAGAAATCGTTTTCTTAGTGATCATGTGATGATTTCTGAACTGTAATGTCAGAGTTTACCTGTATATCTCCTCCAGAAGTCCTCCTGAAACACAACATGAGCATTAGAAGAAAAATTCAAGATGAATAAGTAAGCCTTCGTTTGATCTAACTTATCAGAAATGAGTTTGAATTTATGACGACCGTCTTTGAAACAGAACGTCAGTCCATAACCGTCAAAATGTTCAGTCCTTTTAACAGAAGTAACATCTGATCTGAATGGAAGAATAAAAGCAGAGCTTTCATCTGTCATGATGAATGTTTTCTGATCTCACCAGTTGCTCGGGGACACTGAAGATCTCTCTGGCCTCCTCATAGGAGCAGATCTCCTCCAGACACTCTCTCTCCAGATCTCCCAGCTTCAGCTCCTCCAGGAAAGAGTTTGCGCGCCGAACGCGATGTGTTATCACACGACTGGCATCAGACTTCTGCAGGAACACTGAGGAAGAGGAATCGGACACACGGTGAGAAAACATCACACAAACACAAAACATATCAGTCTTAAACTCTGTAGTCTCACCTGATGAAAGTGCAAAGCACGCTGGGATAGCGAGCAGGATGACAATGGTGTATGAGAGTCTGTTCAGGTTTGACTCCATGATGTTTTTTGTTTCAAGATCAAAGTCCAGCGTGTTCCTCACATCAGATTTCACAACTCGTTTCCACTGAAGCTTTACATGAAGTCAACAGCAGATGGAGACATCATCTGTCTGTCCTCAAATTTAACACACTACACACCCCTGCACCACAAACCATCAGGTTATAAAAGTCTTTCCGGTTCACCCATCAGATGTTCCACGAATGAAAATGATGCGAATGACAGATCTGTTTCTTTATATATCACGCTTTGCTTTATTGCTTTTCTGTCACTTTGCAAGACTTTTAATGTGCTGGTGCCTTCTTTTCTTTCCTTTCACACGCTACTGCTGTATGAAATAACTTTTGAAGTGTCACACATCTATGAGACGTGTGTGTGGTTAGATGAAACGCACAACAGAATTTAGCTCACTGTCGCACATTCAAGACGCATCACACGAAGTTACTGCAAATCTGAAAGATTATCACAACTAGAACACTTATAAATGAAAGAAGTAAGTGTATAGTAGCGATCTACTTGCATAAAAAGTAAGTTCATAGTAGCGATCCCTTGCATATTATCACTAGCGTGCACAGTAAACAACACAATACAAACTCATTTAACAAGCCTGTTTAATCACATTTATTTGCATAAATATATAGAAACATAAATAATAATAATACAGAGAAACATAAATGTATAGATATCCATAAATATTTGTATCCTTATTTTTAATATGCAAACTTTCGTGTTGTTTGCGTAGACTAGATTTAAAATGCACACACGTCCATCTCAATGCATCATCAGAACACCGCAAGATCTTTTTCAGGGTAAAGCCAGTTTCTTAAAGCGCGTTTATCAATAACTCAATCTTGGTTCTTTTAATGCATGTATTATGCAAGTAGGTCGTGATGTGATATTGAAGACGAGAGAAGCAGAAAGGCAGGTATATGAGCTCTGAAGGTTTCAAACCACATCTGTGGGCAACACTTCCTGTGTGTGTGTGTGTGTGTGTGTGTGTGTGGGGGGGGCTGACATCGCAGTACAACACTTAAGCAGAGTTACGAGCTAAAGTATTTTAACAGATGAAACGCATGATGTTGTAGGGTATCTTCAGGGCAGATCATTCAGGATGACAGAGATTGGTTTCTGGGCATTTTTCAATCCATCTTTCCATTTCTGAGGCACGTCTGAGCTAATAAACGCCGCTCTGGCACCCAGCAGAGCTCCTAATGCCGCCCCTCGGTTACAGTTCTCACCTGACAACACAAAACACATCTTTACATACAGTAATACTCCATTCATACAATAACAAAATGGTTTTACTCCGACAGTATTTACTTCACATTACACGAGTAAAGACAGCGGAACATAATTTTTAATTTACTCATCCTCGTGTCATCACAAATGACTTAATTTCATCAGTTGAACACGAATCATTTGCTATTAAAATGACATTGTAGTTTTCATCAAATGTTATTTTCTAATTCAGCCGTCAAAAAACACAAACATCCATCAATAAATGCATCCCAATGTCTTCTGGAGTGAAACCATACCCAAAATATTAATATTTTCAGCTGATTTAGCAGAATGTAAATAAACGGACTCGAGCGCAAGATACAAATATGGAGACATGTTGATGATTTCAAATCTCATTGGATCTCACATTTCTTGTGATGAGACACATATGAGAACTGCTGTAGTCACAAGACACGATAGAACCAATGAGATTTGAGGTTATCGACGTGCCACCAAAAGGGAGCTTCCTGTGTTGATCTGTATGTTGCCATGGATACGTGACGTCTGGATCTTTAAATACATAGAAATTATGACAGTTTTTTTCTCACAAGGGTATGGTTTCACTTCAGGAGACTCTATAAAGTCCCAGTGAAATTAAAAATGACGATGCCTATTTTTCATGAAATATTGAAAATAGTTTATCAATGTGGGTCGTTCTCTTTTGAAAATGAATGTGTCCTCATAGTCTTTAGTCAAAATCTGAAAATGCACTTCCTTCCTTCAATGGCCATCCATCTTAAGTGACGTATGTTAGACGGCTTGGGCGGAGCATCCGCTGACTCCTCCCCTTCAACTGTCAGTCTGCTGTCAGTTCCGTTTCAAAATGCAACGGCTGTTTTTATACATCAAATCGCAGTGAAAGACGAAAGCCACGCCCACTATTTTTCTTATTAGAAAATATGGAAGTAAAAACTATCGCCACGTCCGGTTCACGGGGACTTTAAATATACAAAACAAAGCAGCAGCAGGGTTGACTGATAATAGCTCTTACTTCCAATGTGACCACAAATGAGGTTTCAGTGTTAAAATACTCAAGAGCTCAACACAGCAGAGTCCTGTGTGTGTGTGTGTGCACTGAAAACAGCACACACACAGAATAAAGTGATGTCTGTGTGTAATACAGAAGCTGAACATCTGCTGTGCTTCTCAGAAAACTAAGTCAGATGACATGTTATCTGTATGAGTCAATGACAGTGAATAACACACACACACAGTCATTTAGAAAGTCACCTCCACAGTTGGTGTTGGTCAGGATTCCCTCCGTCACATCATTATGAAAACTGTAGGCCAGGTAAAAGAGACTGCTCACAGCTCCTTAACACACAGAAAGAAAATAATCTGATGTCCAGTTAAAATCACACGTGTTCGTCCGCCGGTTGTGTTGAGGTTTCTTACCTTGTGTGTAGCAGGCGAGACCGAGAGACTCGACGGCACGCTGATGAACCTTCAGACGATCCTCTGATGATCTAGTTTCAGAAGTGCAACAACAACAGACGCCATCAGATAATTCAGTGTATAACTCTCAGTCTAATAGTCAAATTATTATTTATTATTTCATCGAAATTTTTATTTAAACTACAAAATATAAAACATGAGATGTTTTTATGACAAACCTTTTATTCATCGACTATTATATGTATTGTTTAAGATGTACGTTAACATGATCATAGTTTCAGCTGTATTGAATTCAATTGATGTTTATTCAATTATAATTCATGATTTATAACATCATTCTGTAGTTGATTCATTTGCATAACTGCATTACAGTAATGAGAAAGAGATTTTATTTCCTAATTCCAGTAATGACAAAATTAGAATCATTTCTTAGTCATTAAAATGGTCATAATTCAGATTTGAAATAAACTTGATCTTTCAGGTTGATGTTTTAACATTAGTCTTGACCTGAATTCAGCCTAATTACTATTTGTATAGATGAAATGAATCCTGCTGTTTTTGAACCTCTCAGCTTTCTGTATGAAGTGTTGACACGTGTGCCATGCGTTCAGCGCGGGTGATTTCAGGGCCGTCTCAGCCTGCTGTTTCACACACGCTCCGTTCAGTGTGGCGTACAGCGCACGGGCGTACAGAGACACAAACTTCTTCAGCTCTGGATGAGGATGAGTGAGATTCACAAACTCCACCGCAGCCGACACCTCAACACACACATTCGCATGAACACAACATCTGATGAAAATAATCACGATTCACACACCATCCAATATGATTTATAACACTCACTGCTTCCTCCTCATTGGCTGACAGGAGGACGAATGGAACGGCCATCGGGAGACAGCCAATGACATTCAACTGACTGTCGGGAACTGGCGCGTTTAACATGCGCTTGGATCGCCGCTCGGCGAACTCCAGAACCTGAAGAGAAATTTAAATCAGACATTATGGGACGTTTCAGCTGACGTTACGATTGACACAGAGATGATTTGACCTCTCTTGAAGACGTGGGTCTGAGTTCCTGCCAGTCACAGAAGAAGGATCTGTGGAAGGATTCTGCATACGTGTCATCGTGTGATCCAGGACTCGTCATGAACTTCACATAATCTGACAGGACGGCGGCCCGAGCGTCTGCTTCTGCCACGCTCCTGAACCGACCTGAGCTCAGAACCCGCGCCACTCTCAGAGCACAGAGGGTGTTCAGTGTGTTCTCACCAGCCTGGAGTCCTACAACACGCATGAATCATGTTTCTCTTCATGACAACGACACGCACATTGTCCTTTAGGTCATTAGAATCTGAGGGTCGCTGCTTTACCTTGATGGTAATGTACAGATCCGCTGGGATTCATCCAGAACTTGAGTTTATCATGCAGAATAACGTTTCCCACCACTGGAGCTCTGATTCGGGATGACCCGGCTGTACGCCCACTGCCACCTATATTCAATATATACATATGTAGATGTCACATGATGTGCGTGGGCAACATTTCAGTTGCTGTCCTCACTCACAGTAAAAATCAACGAGTTAACAAACACCGTTGTCTTGGTTGTATTGTGTAGTGAATGTTTATGGATACACAACACGGCGCGACATTTGTTATTCATACATGTGTGTAATTGTTGCAGACATGTTTTTGAGTTGGCTTTGACCGTTCCAATATGGCGGCCGACAGCGGCCCATAGAAACTGCTGCTAACGAGGCGTGTATGTTCATATAAATTGTAATCTCTCATATCTCTGGAGTGTATATGTGATAAGCGTTAATCTCTGTTTGACAGAAGAGGAAGTTTATCACCTGTGTTAGAGAGCGTCAGGATGCTGGACGGGTGTCGTTCACGCGGCGCGTTCAGTCCGCGGATCCAGCCACCGAAGTCGCGCGGGATGTCCCGCGTGTTATAGAACCAGTGAACGGGCATGGACATCGCGTCCGCCGCGCACATTCCCCAAAGCGCGCTCACGACAGATTCGCGCGCAGGACACATCTCACTAAACACAACCACACACATGAACGAAGAATTTGACCACAGTCGCATGACATAAATAAGCATTTCATTATTTTTTTATAATCATAATCGCCGTTGTTCGTTGAATAACTGCACCCAAACAGGGTTACAGAACCAGCAGACTGTTAAAACGAAGGTGGATGTTAAAACGTCTTTAATTTCATCAGTTTTTAAAATGATAACTGGGATCACTTTGGTGATTTATTTATTGACACGTTATTGTAACAATGCTGTGAATTATAACATATATTTTTGGGTGTAACGTAAAGGAAAACAGATTTAAAAACATTGAAATAATTCATCTTTCTCAAGTACAAGTGTACTAATTAAACTACTACAATGTAAATTCATATCAAGAATTTTGTCCTTACTGTGAATGATGCAGACCTACTGCGACTCGCTGTGTATAGATCAGCTGCTTACACAACTCCAGAATCAGTGTTATAAAACCTCGTCTATTAACTTACACAATAACGTTACGTCACCGATAAACATACTGTTAACTTACACAATAACGTTACGTCACCGATAAACGGTCTTCCTCTCCTCATATTACTACCTATTAACATACACAGCGCCACATACAACTGACAAATTATCTAAGTTCATAAACTTGTTTATTCGACTGTAAAACAAACAATTAGATGTGATATTACACAGACATATAACGTTGACAAACTGAATCACGAATGGATATAACCGCATAAACGATTGATAAAAACTATACCGAAGTGACGCATCCACTAAGAGCATCAACGATTACTCTAGTCTGAGAAATCGATCGTCGATTAGTTTGGACTTAAACCGTCGGAGAGTCGAGTCGGGATTCAATGAACCGCTCGCAATGAACTGGTTCCACCAAATACGCATGCGACATTCTGCGTGTCATATTTGTAATAAAGTGCATTGTTAATAAAATGTTGGCTCTCATTATTGTAATGTCATAACGTTAGGTTATAATGATGACGAGCGTTGTGTTGTTGACGGGTTTGTGAAGAGCGGAACGGATTACGAATCGGTTCGAATGAATCACTAACGACTCTCCCAAAGAACAATTGGTTCGAGATTCGGACATCGCGAGTGATTCTGTCGCGTTGATTCACACAACAATGAACTCATTCAATCAGTAAACTTGATATTTTCGTTCATTTTTCTTCACATTTCACCATCGGAACGATATTTCGCTGTTTCGACGCGTTTGTGAGTTGGATTATGGTTTACGGCGATGTTTTGTCGATGTGCAGAAGTGACGATATGTTCGTCTCGTGTTTATGAGCTCGTGTGTTGATCTGTAGTTTATAATCGATCACCTGAGCTCATCTAAAGCGCTTCACACAAACACAGATGACAGTACAGATGGAGTCCGACACCGGTGAGCATCGCTGCATGTCATCATGTGTTGAGTCATTATTGATCACATGATCAGTGTTGTATTATTGTTGTGTCTCAGAGAGAGCGAGGATCTTCTGGCAGGAGATGGATGTTGATGATGTGTTTGACCAGCTGCTGGATTTACTGCAACATTTAAGAGAAGCCATCACAACACACACAGCATCAGACAGAGGTACACACACACACACACACACACACACATTCTGTCTACAACCACTGCAGCTGTCTGTATTCAACTGATTTTGGATGTTGTGTCAGATTATGTAAAGGCGATGAAGATCATTCTGGAGTCTGAAGTCAGCGTCTTGAAACACGAAGGCATTGAGGAGGTGCTCATCGATGAAGGTTTGTGCTCCTCTGCACACACACTTGTTCTACAGCATCATCATAATTGTGTGTACATCACGGATGATAAACATGAGTGTTGTGTTTCAGATATTCTGACGGTGACCGTCTCAGGGTCTCAATGTTCCCCTGACCACCCGGAGAACGGCTGTGTGACTGATGACCTTCTTCAGGACGCCTCGCGGTGTGTCACAATACACGAGCATCACATCAGACATGTGGACGAGTGTGGTTTAAATCTGTCTCGCGGGACTTTTTTAAGAGCACAAATGTGACCTCACAGATGCTGTGTTGACAGAGAGCACAAATGTATTTATTGTTTTTGGGAAAAGCACGTGTGCAGGCAGTTTGTGTTGAACGTATTTCACGTTTGCAGATGTTCAAAGGACACAGAGACGAGCTCGGTCTACAGTCAGATGTCATCAGCCAGCAGAAACGAAGCTCTGTGTTCACATGACCTGACAGCGCTGATGTCTCCTCTGAGCGTCTGTTCCGAGGACCCCGATTCCCCCGTCCCGCTCGACTTCCAACCTCACGACTGCAGCCCGGCGTGTGTCCCGCTGCTGCACGCCCACACTGACCACTTCCTGGGACACAACCCGTTCCGGGTGCCAATGCTGTGCCAGTTTCAGCGCCACTGCGTCCGGATCCACCCGTCTACGGAGCAGGAGGAGGAGGAGTCGGAGGTCCTTTACACCGCCCCATGTGGGCGGGGCCTGCACTCCATGGAGGCGGTGCTTGATTTTCTGCTGCAGTCTGACAGTCTGGGTCGTCTTCAGCCGGACAATTTCACCTTCAATCCACAGATCGTTCCAGAACGTCAGACGCAGCGGCGCGCTCCCGGCCCGCCGTCGGTTCTGTTTGAGCGCGACCTGAGCCGCGGGGTCGAGTCCGTTCCCGTTTCTCTCTGCAATGAGGTGGACGGGCTTCGGCCCAAAGAGTTTCGCTACCGCAAAGAGCGCTGGCCTCACGGCTGCTTCCTCGGCGCTGCTCCCTTCTTCTCTATCTGCTGCGACTGCGAAGACGGCTGCGCAGATGTCCAGAAGTGTGCGTGTCTTCAGCCGTCTGTCGGAGGAGGAACAGATGAGCAGGAACATCATTCTTACAAACACATGAGACTCGACACGCCTGTAAACGGCCGGGTGAGTAGAGCCACGCTTCGGTTTGAAGTCTAATGCTTGTGATGGGATTGGTCATGTCGTTCATCACGTGATGTGTGATGTGATCAGGCTGTTCGAGTGCGGCCCGTGGTGCGGCTGTGATCGGGCTCGCTGTCAGAATCGCGTGGTTCAGAGAGGGCTGCGCGTGCGTCTGCAGGTCTTTCGTACGCTGGACCGCGGCTGGGCCGTGCGATGTCAGGATGACCTCGACAGGGGAACTTTCATCTGCATTTACGCAGGTACACGCGTGTGAAACATCACACCATAGATACAGTGCTTTTATACATGACGTCGTCATATGGTATATCGTTGTCGTGCTTATGTTGTATGTGTGTAAAGTGATGTGTGTGTGTTGAAGTGCAGGTGTGGTGCTGAGACGAGAGCAGAACGTGGGGCCGGTGACTCTGAAGAGCAGAGAATCCCAGGTGTCTGATGACGAGGTGGAGGTGGTGGATGAATGGACTCTTCCTACAGAGAGCAGCGGGACAGAACCTCCGGAGCGATCGCCTCCGCTCCATGTCCCCGTTATACAGAGACCTGCGGATCAGCCCGGACACACACAGCACAAGGTCCCTCACTGTCTGTCGGTCATGACTGGTGTGATTTGTTGGTGTGCTCACAGTATCTCTGTGTTTTGTGTGAACAGCAGGTGATCTCGTCTCCAGACTGCAGTGAAACAGGTGAAACCACGCGACACGCATTCATACACCCATGCAGGAGTCGTCACGTATGAAACATGAAAAACTGTTGTGTTTGTAGAGAATGAAGATGTGTTGAGGAAGAAGATGAGATTAACGGAATTAAACGGACACCGCGATGGAGGAAAGGTGACGTCTGATGGAGACGTGTATTATCTCAGCGCTTCCACTGAGGGAAACGTGGCCAGATTTATCAACGTAAACATCTTAATTTGATCTCACTCACACTTGCAGTACTGCTGTATAGACACATGACATCTTTGACTCGAGACTCATCCACGTTTTTTTGATGAAATGATTTTAATATGAATCATCTTAAACCTGCAGCACAGCTGTGAGCCCAACCTGTTTGTCCAGAACATCTTTGTTGATACGCACGATCCAAAATTCCCACTGGTGGCCTTCTTCACAAACAGGTGAGCCATGTCAGCACTTCCTGTCTTTGTGTGTGTCTGGCACAGGAAGTGATGGGACAGAAGTTTCAGTAAGTGCTGTTGGGAATTGAGAGCAGATCGCCGCAGAACTGGGTCAGAATCACACCTGAACAAACCGCACGTGTGCGCACACAGAATGAGCACATCATCTGTTTTGTGCACAACAACAAACATCAACACCCTCGCTGTCAGGATTTTCACGTTAATTTATGAGTATATATGAACAGTCTCCATCCAGAAATAAATTCAAACAAACATCATGTTTGATAGCAGGTGTCTCCAGAATGCAAACACAGAGGGTTTGATTTCTTGACCTCATTTTGACCTTTATTTCTTATGTTAGGACGATTAAAGCTGGAACTGAATTGACGTGGAATTATTCGTACACAGAAGGAAGTCGTCCGGATCATGAGGTGTCCTGTCGCTGCGGTAACGCCACCTGTCAAGAACTCATCATCTGACACATCATTTCAATTTTGTGAATACATTTCATAAGCCTTTTATTATTACTGGAAATATGCGAGCGTTTGTAGATTGTGATTTCATCACTCACACTTTTGAAAAATGAAAACAAATAGAATAAGAACGACCTGCTCCGGTTACTGTAGATTTATGAGAAAATGTTTTTAAATATCTTGATAAGTTTCCAAATGGTTACATGCAGATCAATAAAGTTTTTCTATTAGATTGCCATTGTGTTTTTAGTGCTACAGAACAGATTTTTGTGAGTTTAGTATGTTTGAAAAACATTGAATGTACTATAAAAAACGGATACTTTAAGTTTGGGATATAACGTTACTGTTAACAAATGGAGAAAAAGTTGAAAAATATTTGAGATTGTCTAAATGTGCCACTACATGTTTTCAACAAGGCTCTAATCAAATGTCTAAACTAGATTTTAATAGCCTGGTCTGTTTTAACCTAAATATTGCATAAATAGATTCAATAATTTTCTCCATCAGGTAAAAATTAGTAATTGCATAAATCATTTCATTGATTTTCCTGAAAAAAAATACATTTAAGGCTAAGGTCAATGCGATTTTGTTGCTTTAATGTAGATCGTTCTATATTTAGCAGTAAAGAGGTTGAGAACTTGATTTGGCAATGTTATTATAATGGGTTTGATGAGAAGAAAATAAGACATCAGTAGCAAAGCCAACAATATTAAAATGGCTTTAATATAATGGTTAAAAAAAAGTTTCAAAAAAAATTAGAATGTACAAAGTATATTTAATAAAAAGGCTGTGTGATTAACTTTAGTTTTTTTTTTATTGACATCACTAAAATAAAGCATGTTTGATTTCACTATACGCGTGCGATTAAAAAAAAAAATTTAATCTATTGACAGCCCTAGTTTTAAAGCTTGAAGTGTCCGAAAAGTATCACTACTCAGACCCAACAAGTGCAGTCGGGTGAAACCAGACAGGTGTATCACACTGACACGGATCCAAACCACAGACGTGTCTGCGCGGTGTGAATTGGCCTTTACACTGAAATTTTTTGAAAACCAGCCGATGGTTCTTAAATTTCCCCTAACAGAGCCAGAAAAAGCACAGCACGACAGACATAAAAATAAACTTTATTAATATAAGTGAACTTTAAAAACAGTGCTTCAAAGCTCTTCAGAAGTCTTGAGACTGGACATCTTTGGTGTTGTTGGGGTCTCGTGGAGCTTTGGTTTTTTTGGGCAGCAATTGGGCTTGTATGTTGGGCAGAACTCCTCCCTCGCTGATCGTGACGGCTCCCAGCAGCGTGTTCAACTCCTCGTCGTTTCTCACCGCCAGCTGAATGTGACGCGGCGCGATGCGGAGCTTCTTGTTGTCTCTGCACGCGTTCCCCGCGAGCTCGAGCACCTCAGCGCACAGATACTCGATAACCGCCGCCAGATAAACCGACGCGCCCGAGCCGATGCGCGCCGCGAAGTTTCCCTTCCGCAGGAGACGCGCGATCCGGCCCACCGGAAACTGAAGGCCCGCGCGCGTTGACCGGGTAACAGACGTCTTGGTCTTCGCCGCAGCGACGGCGAGTTTCTTTCCACGACCAGACATGATTAAACAGACCTATCAACACAAACCAACTTTACGTCAACAGACGACGTCTTCAAGAAAACCAGTTCTTATAGTTAATGAAATGACCGTGGTCTTGTCAGACTGACTAGTATTACTACTAATGTGAGACCAAGTGTATTGGTCACGAGGGTTTTATAAAAAAAAAAAAACCATAGTTCAACAACAGTTGCTGTAATAAAACTACAGTTACTTTCCATGAGTCAACAACAATAAAACTGCAAGAAAAGACAGAACACTAACAAAATAATCAGCACAATCTGAATTAAAGTAAACTCTCATGCACTAGGCCTGAACTTGAAGCTAGAACCATAACTCACCTTACAGCTCAACAGCACCAATAATAAAAACAGAGAAAGTTTGAATTCTAACCGCAGCTGTGCTGCTTTTATACTGCATACAGGTGTCATGTGACCAATTAACTAATTAATCAACCAATTACATTTTTAAGGCATCATTGGCAGTGCATTAACAGTTCTTAAGATCATTCTTATTCACTTTCTTTCATGACCTGTCAAGACCACAGATGACAGATCAGTTCTGTTCTTACAGTCTCAAAACACTAGTTTTCGTTTTAATTGAATTACTAACCATTAGGTTTAAGACTAAAACACATAAAAATATCACATTTCATGATTGTAGTTTTTTCTGTAAACTTTCTAAGCATGTACTGTAATAATAACACTTGATTATATGGTGTTACTGTGATATAATATCATTAGTACTACACACACCAAACCAAAGTAAAAAGTTGCTTAAAAGTTGCTTGCGTCCTCTTTAGTTTTCTTCTAGTTATACAATTTATTGCTGTTTTCTGTTTGTGGTTTTGATGCCTTGTGTAAGCACGTGTTGTGCCGAGGTCACGTGACCGCTGTCGGGCTCACGTGATCCAGAGTCGATCACAACACGCCACGATATTCTGTTCTGTGTCATTTGTGTCTGTGTTTATGCGCGATCACATTCCGTCATGACTCTGGTGTTGATCGCGTTGGGTTTAGCGTTGACGCGCGTCGCGTCGTCGGTGCCGCCTCACGAGGAAGTGGCTCGGATGGCTCGGTTCGTGGTCAATAAGTGTGACTGGGCTTCGATGGCGACCATCTCGACGCATGAGCCGGTGAAAGGACAGCCGTTCTCCAACGTCTTCTCCATCAGCGACGGGCCCGTGGGCAACGGAACCGGAACCCCGTACATGTACCTCACACACATGGAGATCTCCGTGCAGGACCTGCAGGTAGGCTGCTTTCGTAACCGGCGCGTGGCGCGTGCCTATAACGGCGTTGACGTCAAGTATCGCGAGCGCGAGTTTATTTCTTTAAAACATTTCACAGACGAGGCTTAAAACTCGAAATGAACGTGTTTATGAGATTTTGCATAATATTTATTATTAATATTGCTTGTCTGTGAAACCTGCCATTATGCTTCAGACTTTATTCACTATACTCGTAGCACACCTACAGACACTTACCATGCTTTTACTATAGTATCCCAAACTTTGGTGACTATTTGCCTGAAATGTATTTACTGTATATTGCTTATTGTATGTTTACTTCTTAGTGTTAACCATCCATTATAGTAAACGTGTCGTAATCACACTATTACTATCATCACGCTTTTAAAATCATGTTTGGCCGATCGATTACCATCTTGATGTTTTACTACATATGTCATGGTGACCCACAGTACTTGAGGTTTTCTGTAAACTCATTAGAAGTGACTCAGTGTTCTCAGTTTCTAATCAGCTGGGACATTCTGCAGGTCCAGCGCGTGATGTGAGATAGAGAGGAGAGAGAGAGCTAGTGTGCTATCTCTAGAGATCGATGATAGAGAGAGTTAAGAGTAGAGCGAAGCTACGGGGAGATCTAGTAATCTCGAGATCTATAGCTCTCTCTCTCAGTTTCTTCGTCTCGCTCTTCTTCTCGCTCTAGTTCTCGCTCGTCGCGTCTGTCTTTATTCTCCCAACGCCGCCTCCGTAGAATTCTCTCCTCTCAATTGAAAATCTCTCTCTCTCTCTTTCTCTTTTCTCTGCGCTGGCGGGGACCTGCATCTACTGCTGGGTTCTCTCTTCGGGCCTAACGGCGCGCTGTGTTCTACTCTGCGTCCCTGCTTCTGTCTCTCTCTTCTGCTCTCTGCTATAATGGTGGGGTGCTAAAACGGAATGGGTTTGTCTCTCGCTCTGCTCTGCATCTACTATCATCTTATGCTGTACTTTTTTGGGAGTGAACTAACGCAGGGTGGGGGTAGTCTGGGGAAAGGGTGGGGTAAAGGCTCGGTTTGGTGGGGTTTGGCGGTGGGACGGACCTTTTCTGTGGTACAGGGACAACAAGGGGCAAGTACGGGGAAGCGCGCGGATAACGCTACCCCAATGCGCCCTTGGTGTTAAACTGCAACAGGGTGCTGGTAGAGTACACGCAAGGCATCAACTACATGTGATTTGAAGATACATGTGCGGATTAATAAAGGAAGGGTTGCTCGTGGGGCTCTGGGGCTCGTAGCGCTCTAAGCGTTACTGGGGGACTAACAATCAAACAGTTATCCTTAGGGTTTGGATAGAGAGGTGGGATTGTTGGCGTGAAAAAGTCGGAACAGGATAAGGCCAACTTAACTCATGGCAAAGTCGGATAACATCTCGCTCAAATACGTCTCTCGAGGGGTGTCGGCTGGCTCGATTTGTCTTGGGGAGTATGGGGTATAGTTAAAATTTTTAAATTGGGAAGGGGAGGTGGCGGTGTGGAAGGGGGAAAAAAGGGGGGTATAGGTTTGCGGGAAGGTGTGTGCGTCGGGGTTAAATGGTCAAGCTTACATTTCTAACCAAGTTCTATCCTCGTGGCTCGTCCTCAGGTGCATCCCGTAGGGCTAACGGTACTGGACTGTCTGTTTGGGGTGTGGTGTGGTGGAATTTCTGGCTCTAACTTCGTCTCTCGCGTCACGTCGGGTTCCTGCGGACTCTCTCTTGCTGGTGTGGTGGGTAATCGTGTGTAGTTTCTCTCTCTCTCTTCTCGGTGGAAGGTGTCGGCAATGCAGGGCCTTTGGTGGGGGTAGTGTGTCTCATGTAATCCGCTGCTGTTGAAGGTAAACAACTTCATACTTTAGATATAACCCACTTTCTTTTCTCTACTTCGACTCCTCTCAGAACTTACCGAATTTCTAGTAATGCTACACAACGGTTTGGCCTCTTTAAGGGGGCCTAAATCTTGGTATGGGTCCGTCCCGGGTTTATTTATCATCCTCTAACTGTAATTGGACAGATTTGGGGATGTTGGATAAAAGAGGGGGGGGGGGGCAGGGAATGAATTGGGGGGTAACGAAATGAGGGGTCAGCTGGGGGTGTACGTCGCGGTGGGGTGTGGGTCGATAGTCCGCACAACAGGGGGGGGGCCAAATCTGCGGGTGGGGTCCATGGCGAAAGCCAAGATAGGAGGGGTAGTGGGTGCTTGGGTGCGCAAGTTTTATAAAGTTAGGGGCTTGCGCGGGTCATGGCAATCGGTGAGTTAAGGTATGTTAATGAAGCACATTATCCTATAGATCGAGGTTAGTGTTGCGGTACGAGTGGAGAACATCGTGTAGGTGGATAACTCGCCATGATCCCCGCATAGTCTGCGTGGCGGATCTTCTTGTCTGGACAAGGAATAGAGGGGCCAAAATGGGGGCCGGATGGCTTTCGGCTTGGGTTTAAAAATAAGAACATGGGCTCTACAGGGGGGGGTACCTGGCATGGGCATGATCTGGGGTACCGACCCACGGCAGTCTTAGTTGGGGGGGTCCCGTTTATTTATGGGTGCCGGGGATGGGCGGGTGCAAATGGGGCACCCCGTTGCCGGATAAATGCGTAAACCTCGGTGTGCGATATTGGCCGGAGGTTAGACTATGTTAGGGGTAAGGTATGTTTGATCTACGGGACTAGTGTAGGGAATCGTCATGGTTGTCCTGTGAGGGAATGTATTAGTGGGATATGGACAGGCGCTGGCCGTGTCGGGGAATTAGAGATTCGGGGGATTAAATTTACTGTCGTTTTGCCGGGAATGTAGAATCGGGAGGAAGGCAGTGGGATTACTTACGATGCGGGCGGTCATAACCTATAGGTCGTGGGGGTTTGAGCTAACGTATTCGTGAAAATAGGGGGGGGCCGAGACAGGTCCTGGAATACAAGTTGGGTTTTGGCGACTACACCTAAGGTTAGGGGACAGATATATACTATGGAACTCGGCCGCTGGTGAAAGTTGTGAGGGTCTATAATGTGGGCGAGGGGTGGGTAGGGCTGGAGAGCGCATAGGTATATAAAATCATAAATATCATCAATACTAAGGGGCGGCCCTAGGATAACAACTCAATGGGGACGGGCGGCGCGGGGGCAAAAGAAACACAAAGGCAGAACGGGGAGATGGAGAGGGGCACGCCCACAACACCCCGACAAACACGGGCGGCACCCGGCAACACACACCCAAGACAACGAAGGACAGGAGACGCCCCGGCCCCAACCGGGAACCCGCAAACACAAGCAAAGACGCGGGCGATAAAAGGGGGAACTAAAAAAATTCGGGGTTTGGGGTGGGGAAAACGGGGAAAAAAAATACGGTATATAGGCGGGGCAGGGGAGAGATCTGCCAGTTGCATCAGTTCTACTGAGGTCAGAAAGAACAAGTGAACTATAACAAGCAGGTAACCAATACTCGGCTCCCTAGAGGGGGAAGAACAACAAATAATGGGGGAGAATAACAACCGTGGACAGGGAATAACCTACGAATCCAAAGTGTCATTGCATGTTAGTTTTCTCACCAACATGATGGGTGCTACCTTGCGAAAGTAACTGCGGGAAACCTACAAGTAGTCGGATCTGGGTACGAGGATGGGAAGGGCGATGGGGGATAGAGGATGGGTAGTGGTTATTTAATCTGAGGCGGACATTCACATATTCGGTAACTGGGCGGGAGGATGGACCCCGATGGTGAAGTATACGTGGGAATGGAACGGGGTAACTGGGTATCCTGGAAGTCAATAGTCCCCGTAGGGAAGAAGTGGCATGGGATGTCGAACCTTCTTGTTTGTGGGGAAAATGTAACGGGCTCGCTAGTCGGGGGGGGGCTAAGTACGGGTACTGATTGCTACGACTGTACTACGGACATTGCCGTGGGCTGCAAGTACCAAATCGGGAGTTAAAAAGGGGGGGGGTACACGTGTGGTGCTCAAATGCATCCGGAAGGACTGTCGACTCCATGCCATTTCATGGCACGGGAGGAGTCTGGGTGGGGGCTTGGGGTACTATTTCTGGTCAACGGGTATGTCGTGAGGTAAAAACTATGTGAAATTTTATGGGGTAGGTTGGAAGAAATAATAGTGAGGTAAAAACGCAACGGGAAGGGGGAAAGGAACAATCACCAGTGCAAAAAGGGATTGGACAGGAGGGTAGGGGCACGAGAACTCGACGCATGGGGGCAAGAAAACGACGGGGACGTGGAAAGGTGGAAAGGAAGGGGAGAAGAAGCGGGAGGGAAAAAGGAATACGAATGGGACATGGACAGTTGGGCATCGATGTGGGATAATGAGGTTTATGACGAAAAAATCACAATTCAAAATACAAATTTCAGGGAAGGACCTGATGAGGGCCTGTAAACAATACGGGGTGGGGATGAGCAATGGCGAGAAGTTGGCGGATGTAAAGTAAAACTAAGCTAGGGTGGGGTTGTAAATCGGCCACGGTAGTTAACCCCTTTGGGTGGAAAGGAAGGATGAGGGCCAGGGCGAAATGGGCACAGCACTTGTTCTCAGAAGGGTAAACGCATACATCTCATGTGGGGGGAGCGGATTAGAAATAATTGTGGAAAAGATTGAAGAAGATAGATACGAAGTGAAAAGTTGAGTTGGCGAGTGGATCGAAAAGGGGGTAACTCAGTGGAACAAGGATAAAGGAGCTTCGGGGGCTACTTTTGCATCTTGTTTTGTTACCGTTCCTGGGGTAACTGCTCTAACTCTCCGTCTACTCTGACGCGTGGCTCTGCGAACGGCTGGCGGGGGGGGCTTCGGCGACTTGCTATCGTATGGGGTGTTGCTGCTCATCGAATCTACTGTAGGTCTGAAAAAAGCAAAGTCGTGGCGTATTTCCGCAAATTGGGGATGCGGGGCTGGGGTAATCTGGGGCCATCTTCTGGGACGCGGTTCTACGGTGTTTCATCTATGTATCTGGCTCCCGGAGCTCCCACTGGGAGCCTGCCTTCGCCTCAACTCCTGTTGCTCACCTGGTCAATAAAAAAACCAGACTTTAACCGAGCTGCACGGTAAAAGAAAACTAGAAAGGGAGGGGTTGTAACGGGAATAGGACAGATTTGGGTGGGTCGAGTAAAGAAAAAAAGGGGGGGGATGGGAAAAACATGGGCGGCAATAAGCAAATCGTCGTCGTCTCTCTTCTTATGGGCTGGAATCAACAAATGCAAATGAGAAATAAAACTTTATCCTGGGGGCGTCACGGCCTCTGAACATCGCTTCTGAAAAACTGCATCGTCGCTGGGGCAACAAAATCGTCGCACTCTCTCATAGCTACATCCGCATCCAATCTGGTCTCCTAAGGGTAGTGAGGGCGGGTTAACGGAGGGTACTCAGTAAAAAGGCTGGACTAGAATAAAAAACAATCTAAAAAAAAAAAAAGGAGGGAAGTATAAGAGAAAGGAGGGTTAAGAAACGGGAGGAAAATGGGATAGGAGTCCCTGGAGGGCGGATAATGGCGGTTGTACCTGCCCTTCTGATGGACCCCCTTACATCTGGCGGGTACAATCTATATGACGATTCGTGTATTTACAATCTGCAAGATCTTCTGCAGACCTCCTACATTACATAGTTTATTAATCTGCAATATGTCTGCTGTCAGACGTCATATCGACATCTAGATGTCTGTGAGATGTTTTAAAATTAGTAAGGGGAGTGTAACAGCTGCTCTTTCTAAAGGATGTTTTAGCCAGATGTTTTTTTTTAGCAGGAAAATTTTTGGTCCAGATCTTTTAGCAGAAGCAGACGTATTACAGACGTCTCTGAGACGTATTGCAGATGAGCAAACCAATATGAATTGTCGATGTCTTGGAGATGTAAGTGCAGACGTCACAGAGACGTAAGCCAGATGGATTGTGCTATCTGGGTCAACACCAGATATAAAAAGTCCGTAAATAAGAAGCAACAGAATTGAATGATTGTGTGTCATAATAAAGCAGATTGTATAATATCATGAATGGATGTGTGAAGCTGATGCCGGTGTTGTGATTGACAGGTGAATCCTCAAGCGTCTCTGGCTGTGTCTTTAGCTCAGAGCAGTTACTGTAAGAAACACGGCTTTGATCCACAGAGTCCACTGTGTGCTCACATCATTCTGTCTGGATCTGTCATTCAGGTAAATCACACACCTCACTGTGATTGGACGGCCCGTGTCTCTGATCACCCGTCATTGATTGGCACTGGTGATGTCATTGGTTTGATGACATACAGTTGTGAAAGAGACGTTGTTCAATAAATAATCAAAACGCTGCATAGAAATGAACGTGAATTGAGTGATGTTGTGTTGTGTTCTGGTGCAGGTGAACGGATCGGAGGCGTCTGTGGCCAAAGAATCTCTCTTCAGCAGACATCCAGAGATGGCCGACTGGCCCACGGATCATAGCTGGTTCTTTGCTAAAATGAACATCAGTCAGGTGTGGGGTACTGGGAGAACTATATGTTGGTGGAGTGTAAGAACAGTGAGCAGAGGAGGCAACTACAGGACAGGGGACGCCTTCACAGAGGAAGGAGCAGCAGACTGCTTTGGATTAACAAACATAAGCGGGTCTGTTACTTACCCACACACAGCACTTGTAGAATAAAATCACACACACGGGGCGGGGCCGAATAATGTTAACGTAATATGTCAGTGTGTTGTTATGGTAACAAGTGGAGTCGATTCTCGTTACTGCACTGTTTATATATATAGATAGAGGTCGAAGTGAAGGTACTAATACTCATAGTTGTCTTTACATTCATGTTGTATTAAATGGGATGTATAACGATAAGCGAAACGGGATTCAGACATGCCCCAAAAAGTGTGATTTGTAGTTCTAGGAACGGTGGAGTGTATGGGATGTTTTTCGGGGGTAATCTGTCTTCTAGGGTTATCGCAACTGGGTGGTAGGCTGAACAGGGGGTTAAGGAGGAAAACCCCAGCATAGCCAAAGCAAACTTTTTGTGGTCAGGCGAGGTTTGACTCAATATAGGTCTGCGGGTCAAACGTGACGCACACTCTCGGTCGTCTCGGCTCTGCATCTCTCTGGGCTGGGGGGGTTTTTGTTTGTACAGGCAATGAATCCCCGCATAAATCTTGTGTGGTAACTAGAGGACGGCTCTGCTGTGCCGAGAGGAGGGAATCACTGATGTCCGGAAAAATCCATACTTTAATGATGAACATATCCGGGGAGAGTTGGGTGTTGCTGTGTTTGGTGGCTTTTGGAAAAGGAGGGTACTGGGGGGTGGAAAAATGCTGTATGTTGTAGAAAAGCTAGCGCGAGTGGCGGGGCTAAAAGGGTAAAGGCGGGGGTGGAGGCGCGGGGGGGGGGGACAGGGCGAGGTGCTTATTGACCATTATGGAGGGAGGAAGTCACCGGGTAGGTGGGCAAACGTAACAGAATCGCGCAGGGCAAGGGGCCAAAAAGCGGTTGGTGTGTGTGTGGGGAAGATGTGGGGGTGGGTAGATGGGGAATTGGAATCAGGGGGTGCAAAAGGGATGCGTGGGAACAAGGGGGGGGGGCAAAGGAGGGAAAAAACAGCAGACGATGCCGAGGCATGGGGAGTGGGCAGGGGGGGACAAAAAAAGGAAACGCAGATGAAGAAAAGGGGGGGGTGGGGGGGAAATGGGGTGGGGGGCGAGGCGGGGGGGGGGGGGGTTGGGGAATAAAGGGGGGGAGGGCGGTGCGGTGGGTAGTGGGTGGAGGGAGGGCAGAATGGGGGGGGCAAAGAACACAAAAGGGGGACGCATAGGCTGGGGGGTTCAACGTGAAAGGACAGGGGGGTGGAAGAAAGGCGGGGGGGGTGGGGGGGGGGGAAAAATGGGACTCTGGGGGTGGGGGGGGGCCACGGGGTGAGGGCGGGGGAAAAAAAAGGGCAGGCGGGGAGGGGGGGGATAAGGCGTAGGGGGGAGGGGAGAAGGAAGGGGCGGGGGGGGGTTACGGAGCGGGCGTACGCAGGCTGTCGGGTCAGAAGCCAAAAGAGAAGAAGGGGGGCGATAGACCTATGCAAAAGCTTCACTAGAAAGGGAAGGGTGTGGGGAAAGGGGAGAAAGGAAAGGGCTTGATGTATTCTCTCTTTTGCCAGACTATCCCGGACATGTGGCAGAGGACCGCTGAGACAGGAATCAAACTCACTGACGCTATATGTCGACACACTAACCACGAGCCTATAGGCACCGATTTGCTTTTGAAATCTCCTGTAGTTTGTAACTGAACCCTGTGAATGAATCTAATACACCGTGTTAGCTGATGAATGACATTCAGATGTTATTAGGAAGCATTTGAGAGACTGCTTAAGAGTGATTTTTGCAGTTTGCACATGTGTTGTGAATGGAGATTTGTCGTCTCATTCTGACGAGCATCTCGAAGACATTCACATGTAAAATTACATGCATGTTTATGTGAAGACTCGTGAGCCCCAAGATTACCTCTCCACTCTTATAGACAACAACGTTTCTATTCTGTGTCTACACCGGACTCGACACGCGGCCTGTTTTAATGGCATCCAGTGTGGACAAAATGTGAAATTATAATGGGTTCTAACGCTTTTCATTGTCGCGTCGCGTCCGGTGTAGACACGGTGTAATGCTGGGTTCACACCAAACATGAACAATCGCGTTCCACGCTCTTTATTACTCGAGGGAAAAGTTAGTACGGGATCAGAAAAATATTTTCAACCATCACGGAAAACGAGATTGACGCGCGTTCGCGTCATTCGCACCGCCGTCTTTGAATTGACTTTGAATGTAATTTACCCGCAAATCACTTAATTCGCCCTGGGTGTGAACCTGTTTTAACATGTGGTTAGGTGAAATATGGACAAACCCGACCATTGGGTTAATTCATATAAAAATTTTCATATTCAACCCAATCATATATTTCAAGAAACATGTGTTTATAATGTTGAATAAATGTGTGATGAATTCTAGAAAAGTTATCTTTCTCAAGACCTATATATTTTTGTAAAATCTGCTGAGGAGTTTTTGATGCAGTGTGGACGTGAAATAAATAATTAATCTGATTGTATATTAATTTATTTCCTCTGTTATCTGTCATTCTTTTCTTTGGTTTTGCAGTTTTCTGAGGTGATTTTTCAGTTCAGTTCGTTTGATATTGTTCAGCTCTGACAGGTTTTGTTTGGCATGTTCAGTTCACTGTGGCATCTCAGAAAGTAAAGTAGGCCGCGAGTGGAAGCCTCCCAGCGTGCACGTGTGTGTTTTTGTAGGTGGGACGTGCGTATAAACAGGTGGAGCTCAGAGAAGCCTCTTCCTGTCAGCAAACACAACTCCAGCATCAGACATCACACAGTGACACATGTGATCTGTGACCTTATGCCACGACATCCGTGAACATCAGCAGCTCTTGAGTCCATCATCATGATAAAGAAGAGAACATTGACTGTCCTGCTGTCCATCACACCTCTCTCAGGTAACATGTTCACGCGTGATGAATGAATGAATGTTGACGTGTCTGCTGTGGAATGAAGTAGTTGGTAAAGATGTTCAAAGCTGACGTGAGCAGCGGCTGCAGGGTTGGGAAACTGAGGGAAGACAGCCATCTTTGAAACTACTGATGTTAAAAACTTGAACTTTACTGATGTCAAAACATTGCAAAGATTCTCTTCACAGAATCTGCAATTTAATTTAAATAGAAACATTGGTTTGATTCTTCAGAGTCAGAGAGAGAAAGAAACCTTCCGTGTATGTGAAATATTGTTTCTCGGCGTGTTTGAGGTTTTCTCTATGTAGCTGCACATCATCACTTTTCTTATGCGTAGCAGACAAACTCTTTGAACCTTTTTTCGCATTTTCTTTTGGCAAATATAATCAAACTGCAATTAAAGGTTAGACTAAAGGTTGTTCAATTTAATACTAAATTCTCAGGCAGTTGAACTTCAATCCTATTGTCTTTACAGTTTGCAATATTATTTTTTAATGAACAAAAATGAATGCATCATATTTGAAAATAATAATGTAAGATTATAACCCTGCATTCTTCTGTCATGAAAATGTCATTAATTTGATCATAACTTTACACTATAAAGAAAAAAATTGAACCTTGTAGTCTCGCTTAACATTTAAAAACAAATTCACCTTGTAAGGATTTTCTTTCATTGTCACTGAGATGATTCGTTTTACTGGCTCTTAAAATATGAAGGAGTTATTTTCATCTGCTCAACAATGACACAGTGAACATAAAGCAAACTGAAATGTATTTCTGTCAATATAAAGAGCCTTGAGTTGAGAAGTGAACGTGTTTAGATTGCGTAAGCTGCTCTCGTTCTGTCAAAAACAAACATAAAGGCACAAACATCAACTATGTATCAACAATGACATTGACTTCCCATCAGGTACACTAAGTGTTTTTCGTATTTATCACAGCGCAATGTGATCATCACAGTTATTTGTAAATATTGTGTAAACATTCACATCACACACACACACGAGCATTATTTTACCACTGAAGCTTCGTCAGTCTGAGCGGAAACACTCGTGAAACTTTATGATGTTCAAGGAGGAAGTTTGTGTCACTTCACCGTTATTAACCTTTATCAGCACTGTGTATCACTGTGTGTGTGTGTGTTTCCAGCCACATTCATGAGCGTCTGATAATGAGTCTATGTGTGTTTTAACAGTCAAAGCAGCTGTTTGTCAAAGTTGTATGAATGTTTTCCATGAGCTCAGACATATCAGACAGCACACACACTTCCATTCTGAAAAAACATCAGATTGATCATTTATTCTGTTTGTTCTGTGGCAGATGACACAGACATTTAAAACCTCGCGCCGTCATAATTTTACATTTAATTAATGTATGTTAATGTAATTTCAAAAATTAATCTGGTACATTGCAGGTAATTGTACAATGTAAAGAAGGAGGAAAAGATGTACACGTTTGACCTGTAAAAAACGTCAACCGCTAATTCATGTAAATATTCACTTCAGATCAATTTGAATCAAGAGTTATTAGACGCATTAATGTTTCATTTGTTGTGATTTTACAGATAAATTCAGAAATGATTATCAAATTCTTTTCAGTTTTTATTCTTTAAAGGAGCAGTTCGCTTCAAAATTTACCCCCATTTACTTTCCATAGTAATTTTCATTCCTGCTATGGAAAGTGAATGGGGGCAAATTTTGAAGTGAACTACTCCTTTAACCCTCTTCACCGTCTCTCTTATTACGTTTGAAATGTGATATTTAATTTAAGGTAAAGGTATTTCTATAGCGCGTCTCACAATTGTGCATTGTTGCAAAGCAGCTTTACAGAAAATGCATGATACAGAAGATGTGTAAGCGGTGTATGAGCCGTATGAGAACAGAATAAAGGACAGAATGTGCTTTACAAATGCAGAAAAACTAAAAATACACCAGAGATGATGCAGATATGAAAAACATGAGGCTTGCTTTTCATGCTGATGTTGTGGAAAATCAATTGACTTTAGTAGGCGACAAACTCGATTTACTGTCACACACGACGCTTCTGTGAATCAATGACATCAAACTAAATGGAAAATAGGCTTGATACAAAAACATCTCATTTCAAAGTACATCACTGTGTCAAATTTAATACGCTACACCCATCAGTCGTTTATTCAGTTTATTTCAGCTCGTGAATCCATCAAAAGATCGAACGCATCGAGTTCTACAGATTATTACACATCAAATGGATTTATAGATGATCGATGTTCAATCAAACACTTTGTTTCTCTCATATATTCACACAGATTTGTGATGTTTCAGCTTCATAATAGTTTATTGTCAGAAATTGTTCTGAAATTTGCACGAATATTTGCCAAAGAATCACACAAGAAGCATGTTTGCCATCATCTTGCTTAAAATAATGACAAATACGTGATAAGATAACAGTTTTATTAAATGGAGAGTTTGCAACGTTCAGTCAAGATATAAAACCTAATAAAGTCAAACATCTCACGCGTCGTATCGAACAACACCCTTTAACCGTGACAATATTCACGATAAACTACTTCTGTGACAGTATACACTATATACTTCATCTTCAGCAGTCTGTGGATGCTTTTGGGATTTATTTACAGGATCTGTTCACGGCTACTGATCACAATAATAAGAGTCCAGAGAAGAATAAAAGGTTTACATTCATACCCGCAAATATTCCTATAAAACATCTCTCTCCTGACTGCTTAAAACACACAGATAAAAAACCCAAACTCATCCGATACCGTCACAAATCATTTGCATTCAATATAACCAAAGAATCAACACAAACAGCAGTAAAAGAGAGATTTTAGAGGGAAAGAAGTGTGATCTAAATATAAAAACAAATGAAAAAGGACACAACAAATGAATATAAATCCTGAGGTGTGTTTGCTAAATGCTGTTTATAGATCCTGTAGTGGAAAATTTAGTGTGTCCACCCCGTCGTGTCACTTCTGTTTAGTGATTTTGTTGCATTATTGTTCTTGTGTTGTTTTAATGTACGTGTTTAGACATACATATAAATATTCTTCTCCTGAGGTGAAGCTGGTAAAATTTTTATTTGAGCTGTTAGCAGATCTTCTATATGTCTGGTAACATGTTTACTGTTTTGTGCAATGAAAACACAATATAATTACTGTGATAATAATATACTGTTAAGCGTGTTGACAAAATGTTTATATGCTCTCCTACTTGGATAAAAGCGTCTGCCAAATGAATAACAGTACAGTATGTATGTAATGTAAATCTATTATTTTGATGTTTATTCGCCACTGAAGGTTCAACACACTGTTCAAACTAACACTGCTCTTCTCATTGGTTAGTGTTTGTTGCTTTAGTGTGAATGAAACCTTTTCTATTAGACGCACTACACAACACTGAGAATATTACACAATTAGGTGTGTTAGCAATAGAAGGACATTGCTTTCTTAAAAACCTGTGTCTGTGTGTGCGTGTGAGTACATGCGTGTGTCTGTTGAGACCTGTTGAACTGTGTGTGTGTCTTGTGTTTAACTCGTTCTCTCCCTCTCTATCTCTCTCTTTTACAAACACACACACACACACACATATACACATAGGTTCAGTGAGAGCGTGTCACTTGTGTGCTTTGATGTCTCTGCAGAAGAAACCGCCTCTAACAGAAAACAGCTCGAGTCTCACGACCACAAAACACTTCACCTGATTCTACAGCACATGTGTGTCTTAATATGTGTGTGCATGTCTAAATATATGTGTGTGCGTGTGTGTAGGGGGTGAATGTGTGTGTGTGTCTAAAGATGTGTGCGTGTGTGTCTTGTGTGTGTGTGTCTTATGTGTGTTAGAATGTGTGTGTCTAAAGATGGTGTGTGTCTTATATGTGTGTGCATGTCGTGTGTGCGTGTGGGGGGTGTATGTGTGTGTGTCTAAAGATGTGTGTGTGTCTTAATATGTGTGTGCATGTCTAAATATATGTGTGTGCGTGTGTGTGGGGGGTGTTTGTGTGTGTGTCTAAAGATGTGTGTGTGTCTTAATATGTGTGTGCAGTCTAAATATGTGTGTGTGTGCGTGTGTGTGGTGTGTGTGGTGTTGTGTGTGTGGTGTGTCTAAAGATGTGTGTGTGTCTTAATATGTGTGTGCATGTCTAAATATATGTGTGTGTGTGCGTGTGTGTGGGGGGCTGTGTGTGTGTGTGTGTGTCTAAAGATGTGTGTGTGTCTTAATATGTGTGTGCGTGTCTAAATATATGTGTGTGTGTGCTGTGTGTGTGTGTCTTAATATGTGTGTGCGTGTCTAAAATAATGTGTTTGTGTGTGGGGGTGAATGTGTGTGTGTGTCTAAAGATGTGTGTGCGTGTCTAAATGTATGTGTGTGTGTGTCTAAAGATGTGTGTGTGTGTCTTAATATGTGTGTGCGTGTCTAAAATAATGTGTGTGGGGTGAATGTGTGTGTGTGTCTAAAGATGTGTGTGCGTGTCTAAATGTATGTGTGTGCGTGTCTAAAATAATGTGTGTGGGGGTGAATGTGTGTGTGTGTCTAAAGATGTGTGTGCGTGTCTAAATGTATGTGTGTGCGTGTCTAAAATAATGTGTGTGGGGGTGAATGTGTGTGTGTGTCTAAAGATGTGTGTGTGTGTCTAAAGATGTGTGTGCGTGTCTAAATGTATGTGTGTGCGTGTCTAAAATAATGTGTGTGTGTGTGGGGGTGAATGTGTGTGTGTGTCTAAAGATGTGTGTGCGTGTCTAAATATGTGTGTGTGTGTCAAAATATGTGTGTGCGTGTCTAAATAATGTGTGTGTGTGTGTGTGTGGTCTAAAGATGTGTGTGAATGTGGTGTGCGTGTCTAAAGTGTGTGTGTGTGTGTGAGTGGTGTGTCTAAAGAATGTGTGCGTGTCTAAATGTATGTGTGTGCGTGTCTAAAATAATGTGTGTGTGTGTGGGGGTGAATGTGTGTGCGTGTCTAAATATATGTGTGTGCGTGTCTAAAATAATGTGTGTGCGTGTGGGGGTGTAAAAGTGTGTGCTCTACAAAATATGTGTGTGAAATATAAATATGTGTGTGTGTGTGTGTGCGTTGTGTGTGTGTGTGTGTGTGTGCGTTTCTAAATATGTGTGTGTCTAAATATGTGTGTGTGGGTGTGTGTCTAAATATGTGTGTGCGTGTGTGTCTAAATTGGTATGTGCGTGCGTTTCTAAACGTGTGTGTGTGTGTGTGTGTGTGTGCGTTTCTAAAAATGTTGTGTGTCTAAATATGTGTGTGTGTACCTGTACATCTATCTTTATGAGGACCAGTTTGAGTTTTAGACCAGCACAGTGAGGACCAAGACAGTAAGTGAGGACATTTTGTCCGGTGCTCACTTTCTGAGACCCCTTTAAAGGGCTGTTTGAGGGTCAAGACCTGGTTTTAGGGTTTAGGTTATAATGGGTTTAGGGTGAGAGTTATGGTAAGGGGCTAGAGATTGCATTGCATCAATGTATGTCTAATGTATAAAGATAGCTGTGCAAACATGTGCAAACATGCGTTTCTAAATATGTGTATGTGTCTAAACATATGTGTGTTTGTGCGTGTGTGTGTCTTAATATGCGTGTGTGTGTGTGTGTGGGTATGAGTGTCAGTCTTCATATGTCTATAAGTATAACAGATTTCTATACAATGGTTTTGTTGAATGTAATGATTTGTGACTGTATCTGATGAGGTTTTTGTGTTATTTAAGCGGTCAGGATAGAGAAGTCTTATAGGAATGATGTATAGTTTCTCCTGCTCAATTGTTTTCATGTCAAGTGTGTAACAGGTTTCTCTACAACATATAGAGCCCCAATGTCCCCATAAGGAGAGTAAGACATGACATCGTCTACATTGTGTGTTCAGTACAGTATCTGTCAATCAAAGGATTATAAAACAAACCAAAAGATGTTTTTTGAAAATGTAAAACTGCAGAAAGGATCATAAAATACAGTTTGAAGAGTATAAAACTCACACAAACCCGCGTGTGTGATATCTGCTTTATTCTTGAAGTGAATCGATTTGTATGTTTGTGAAGGTTTGTGCTTAGTGTACATGAGTGTAAGAAAGATTTGATGTGAATGTTGTTGTGTGTTGCTTCTCAGAGGCGTCGACGTTCATATATGACCCCAAATACTGTTACATTCTCGATGGTTTTCTGCTCATCTATGGCATCATCATCACCGCTTTCTTTGTGCGCGAGCGGGTGAGTTGTGCAGACATTTACATCTGCTGATACTTTTTTATTCAAAGTTCACATTCACAATACACACACACATCGGCATGTCCTCATAATGTAGGGGGCGTGGCCAAACACATGAATACACACCACATTGTAAGGACTGTGCGTCCTAATAATGTATGTCAAACCATGCACACACACACACACACACACACACGTGTTCACTGGAACTCAAAGTCCCGATGTCACCACCGACATGTACTGTATAATAGTAATGATGATGATGATGAGAACAGACTCTACCTCAATATCTCTGGAAAAACATATCGTATAAAGACATCATCACATCACTCATATATGTGTTTGTAGTTTGTATTCACGTTATATTATTTGTACGTTAATGTCTTTACAATTCATTTATTATAACTCATTATGATGATTCATTTCTCAAATGTACAATCTCAGATAAAAACTGCTGTAATTTAACAACAAAATGTTCATTGATCGAGAAAACATGAAATGAATGAAACGTTGTTGGTATTGTTTTTTCCTCCAGTTCACGAAAAAGACAATAAAACCAGAGGAATCGGCGTACCAGGTAACACACTCACACACAACCTGATGATCCATAAACTGACGAGACAGACTGAAAAATCAACGAATGTTTTATAGACCATCAATAAGAGCGGCCGAGATGTGTACGATGTCAGAAACCAAAGACAGGCTGAAGAAGCTCGTGGGGTGAGTCACATATATGAAACATGTATTCACATGCAGTGTTGGGCAAGTTACTCTGAAAAAGTAATTCATTACTTGTTACTAATTACATATTCAATAGAGTATTTAGATTACTGTATAAATGACTCTTTCCAAAACGTATTTCATTTCTTATTACTACTTACTTGTAAGTGATGTCCTACATCAACCTTGTTAAGTGATTCAAGGATAGACATGAAACGTCTTTTTTAATTCATTCAATATAATATAAAACTACATGAATTATTCTTATTAATAAAGTATACAAATGTGAGAAGGACACATTAAAGCATACATTTTAAAGTTAGACTTATAATTTTGGTGTCATTTCCACTATTGAATATATTACACAGTATTTAGTTCAAATAAATCAGAAGTAACTATTATTAAATTACAGTAAAAATAAGAGTAATTTCTTACTTTACTTTTTCAAGGGGAAAGTATTTCAATTACAGTAACTAATTACTTTGTAACTAGTTACACCCAACACTGTTCACATGTTCGTGTGTGTTTGTGATATTAATGCCCTGTTCAGATTACAAGCGACATGGTCCCATTCATTTCAATGGGAAATTTGTTCGTGTGTGTGTGTGGTGTTTCTGATTATTTGTCGTCTCTGATGTTTTACAGGGTCGCAGGAGAGGAGAAGATGCATACATGGTAAGGAGACTTCAGCCTAACAAAACATTTGAATAGCAAATAATAAAAATCATCATATGATTTATACATATAATTATAATAAAGGATTCTATTTTGTTGATCATTATTCTATTATGTGATGAGTGTTAACTGTTGATTTGACTTGAAGCCTCTGCAGAAGAAAACAGACGACACGTATCGTGAGATCGAAGTCAAACCTGATGTAAGTTACACATATACATGATTATTAACATCGATGTGGTGGTCTTTATGTTTATAAGCCTGTTTTTGTTTTGCAGCGACACCGGCGGGGTGATCAGGTGTATCAGGTCAGTGAAATTATTACAGTATAAACACTAAGAAATATTCATCTGTAGGAGATTCATTCAGGGGGATTTCTGTCTGTGTTTCTGTTAAATGAGTTTTGACTCGTTTTTTTAAAGGAAAAACATTTACAATTCATGTATTCTGCCAAATAGCTAAGAGCATTGATTTGAACAATGTCCAACAGGTTATTCTCGTCATTAATTCAACATATCAATTCTCTTTGCTGTCTGGTGATAGATGATGGGATCCAAATTTGTTCAAATGTTCCCCCGACTATACAATTAAATGATGTATCTGATCACACTTTCTTGTTCGAGAATTAGACCTCTCTTCATCCGGATATGACTAAGTCTGTACTTAAGTTAATACCACAGATAACCAGAGACAGAGATGAAGAGAAAGAACAGAAGGCAGGGGATGTGACGTGATGATAGAAGAAAATAAGCTTTACGTTTATAAAATAATCATATTACACGGCTCGTTGGAATGCTTGATTTTGATTTGCCAGTCGCGACATTTGCAGGTTTGTTATTCTCAGATAACAACCTCTCGAAACTAATAACACACTCTAACCCGGACGCAGCAAATCATTTGACAGGTTTTTTGGCAAATCAAATGTAAATATGTCTATTAATAACATTTATGACATATTTACATATGGGCAATTCCAGCGTTATGGACGTGACATAAAAATGCTCAGAGAATGAATTTGTTACGAATAAATTTAATCATCTGTTTATATTTTACTAAACCCTTGTTGATAGAGTCTAAACATCAAAAAATATCAGTCCATGAACAAATTTTCTATTTTAAAAAAGGGAAATAAATATGCGTTATGGATGTGACAAAAAAAGGACGCGGTTCTTGGGAGACGACAAACTGTAGGATTTCTGTGAAATAAAATGCACAAAACTGAAGCAATAATACCCAATGAATGGAAAAGGGTTTATAGAACATCAAATAGTTACTTTATTTTATTTTCCATGTGTCCATTTATGAGGAATATGTAGTGTTATGGATGTGACAATCCTGAAAATGGCACTTACCTGACTATGAAAAATCATGCACTAAAAATAAAACAAATGCTTCACAAATTTGAAGAGAGATCTCACATGGGTGTTTGAACCACCAAATGTTAAAATCTGTGCTGTTACTATAGTAAAAATATTTGATATTTTCAAGGCAAGGTTGACATTTTCATGGAGTTGCCCAAATGATTCAACCAAATTGATGGAAATCTGAACTTAATTTCTTACCTTAAAGCTGAAAGTAAACTGCCTTTTCCTTGCGGAAGGTCTGCATTCGGTAAAAATGAGCTAATAAAATATTTCTAATTCACATTTCAAGTTTTTTGCCTCATGTGGCAAGTAGCCGTGTATTAAGCGGGATAATGCACAAACATTATCGCAAAATAAACTGATCTGCTTGTGAAGACATCAGTATCAACATAAGATTAAACAACATTAAGAAAAAAACTACTGTAGATTCAAATAACAAGATAAAGAAGTGAATACGTAACTTATGAACTGAATTTATAAAAATAGCAAAGAATAATACAATTACCATAAGGATAAAAAATAAGGTAGGCATACATACTGTATACTGTACATCACAAACGTACGTCTGTACATTGCAGAATTTCATCATCTGTATAAAACACACACACAAGATTCAGATCCTTTGATCTATTACTGGCGTGTCCGAACTGTAAAAGAGATTGTGTGTGTGAGTGAGTTTGTCTCTGAAGTGTGATGAATAAACAACAATAATAATAGACTCTCTCTCTCTCTCTCTCTCTCTCTCTCAGGGTCTGAGCTCGGGGACGAGGGACACGTACGATGCTCTGCACATGCAGTCTCTTGCTGCAGCCCGTTAAACTCTGTTTTTCTACAATCCCTTTGTACAATCCATACAGTCCACTGTCTCTCACATCTCCAGCTGTACATGTTGTTTTGTTTTCTAATAACTGATATTAAGTGTTATTTCATCAGTCCTTGCTCTACAATGATGTATACATTTTCATAGTGAGCGCGCACACACACACACACACACACACACACACACAAAATATCAAAGTATATTTATATACCACATAAACTAGTTTTTAGAAGAATTAAAAATGATAACTCATTACTGTAATGCATCTGAACCTCAGTTTTCTTTCATTCATTCATTCTGTGTTTGTCATGAACTACATGAAAAAAATCCTCTGGATGTTTTTGATACATATACAAATGTTCATGAGTGTTTGATTCTGTATTCACACTCGCGGTGGGTGTAAAAGAACGATTTCATGTTAACACACTCACAGTTTCATAATCAGATTAATATATTATTTCAACTTTATTATAGCCCAACAACAGTCAAGTCAAACATGAGTTTATTTATCAGATTTTCAGGAATAAGTGTCTATCAATCAGATTTCAACACTGTGTTTTTTCTTTTTAAAACATTATTGGTCCAAACACACACACACGCACACACTCGTGTACTGTTGTTCATTTATTTCACAGCTGGCGGACAAAATGTTTTATCATTTTACTGTGATTTCTGTAGCATAATTCTGCTTTAGTCTTTCAAACTGAGAATTTTAAAAATCTGTGGTTGTTAAATAGTTTGTTTGAGGTTTTAGAATGTTATAAAAATAAAAGAGTTTTTCTCATGTCATTTATTTTGTTCACCAGTTTATGTACTTTTACACAAGAGTTGAAAGAAACACTTGAGCAGACAAATAAAATAATCGGAGAAAACAAGCATTTAATGAAACGGTTTTATTACACAACAAACTAATGTAATAATTAAATACATCAGACAAACATGAATCTGTGTAAGATCGAGTCAACAAATGGAATGGAATAAGTCAGATAACGTTAGTGAACATACAGTACAGCCCTTCTGTTAGTTTCTATAAAAAAAAAAAAAAACATTCTGTATTATTTCACATAATAAACGCAAATATTTGTGGCTTCATATTCCACCACATGCAGTGAGTTGAACAATTATGATTGAAAATAAGAAAAATATTAAAGGCAGGAGTGAAGAACCTTTGGTTTGTGTCCATAAGTAGATTTTTTGCTAAATAAAATTGTTCTTTTATATATTTACATATAGTCCCGGTCTTAGCCATCAAAACCGCACGTGTTTGTGTGAAACGGGGTGCGACGTCTGATGCTCATTTCTTTGGTTTATTTCTACATAATCATTGACACACACCTCACAAATTATTTCCGATGAACAACACAAATATTCAGTAAAAAGATTTGAAATGATTTAACATTTCTGTTGTTTTGCATCAAACGGAGATTTTCAACACACACATAACAAAACAAATGCAGAATGATCTCATATATTAATGTTCAGGTTGTATTTAGATGAAAACACAGTAACATTAACTCTGAGAAGACATCAGGAGGATTCAACTCAAAACTTTTATTCTTTAAACGTCGCTTGTGTCACACAAAGCGGCAACAAACATCAGTGCTGGAGACACACACACACACACACACACACACACACGCGTTTCAAACTCACTTTGGTTGAAGCTTTTTTTTGTTGATGTTGTCCGTCTGGACAACAGCTCTCAAACTGAAAAATCTTTGGAGCTCAAAGCGCGCAAGTCTGGACAATTTTTTTTGGTTTGTCTTTGAAAAAATTAATCCATCGATCAATCTAAAAAAACTAAAGATGAAACTGCGAAGTTTAGATGAACAGTAACTCGTGAAAATTAAACCACAGGCTTCATCGACGAAACGCGTTGATGAAAGTTGTTTGCAAAAACATTTGTTTCTAATAAACAACAAAGCAAATAATCACATCCGTAATAAACAAGCTGAAAATACACAAAACGTGATCACATGGCATTAAACGCTAGAATGATGTTAGCCGGTTGAGTTTTGTAAAAACGAGGCCTCGTGTAGTGTTTGACAGTGTGTCCTAACGGCCATGTGCATCATCGAGTGGGCGGAGTCACAAACATCAACATGAAACAATGTGTCTGTTGAGCAAGCACACGGTGATGAAATCTGTCAGATTTCTTTACAAAAAGACTTTTAAGGAGAAATAAATGTCATCCAGTACTGTGTATAACGATACACAGATGATCGAGTGGTTTAACGTGTCTGAAAACATCAAACGGAATCAGTGTTGAGACGGAATTTGACAGACAACAAACGCTCGCCGTCATTAAACATCACTCGTTTTTAAAGCCGTCGAACCGCATTTATAAAGTGAAAGTATTAGTTAAAAAAAAACTCTGTGGGGAAAAAAACACGTCTCTCTAATGCATCAAACATAAAATATCAGAAAAATGCATTTGGTTATGTGAACTCACCCCTCAATAAAAGCAACACAACAGGAAGTGAAATAATCTCAGATAAACTTCCTGTCTCGCATTTTTGGTTCATTTAGACGTTAGTTAAGGAATTCAAGTTCATCCTTAAAGGTTTTGCACAGTGTGACGGAGTTCAGCTCAACAGACGCGCTGGAAGAACGACACACGTCAGAGTGTTTTTGGTTAAAGCAACAGGATTAAATCGAGTCTACGTTCAAAGCGCCTACTGGACCTTTGAGGCCACGGCGATGCTTTTAGCCGGCGTGGTCGTCGTAGCAACAGAACTCTGCACGTCACTGGTCACCTGTAGGTTGAGAGCGCCGCCTCCTGACAGCAGATTGCTGGGCAGCAGCGAGAGGCCGGACGGGTTGAGGAAGAAGGGCGTGGTCATCAAGCCGGGGTGACCGTTACCTGCGTTGGTGTTGGCGAACAGCAGGCCAGTGTTTCCATCGAAGGAGGTGAAGGGGAACGCGCCTCCGGACGCAAGAGCTGAAACGCAACAAACGTCATGAAACGAATGTTTAATGTGAATGAACAGATGGACGGACGGACACCTACCTTGAATAGTGGCCAGTGTGTTATTGTTCATCAGCGCTGGGTTCAGAGTGCTGCCGAGAGCAGGAGCAAAACTAAACAGAGCTCCACTAAACACACAAACACACACAACCAGTTAACAACGGGACAAATACTGGAAGAATGACACACACACTCTCACTCACCCTTGTGTCAGTTGGGAGGGGGTGATGAACGCGGGGTTTAAACCGCCCAGCCCCGTGCCCGTCATCACCAGCTGACCTGTCCCCGGCGTCATGGTCGTTGCCGTGGAAACCTGAGTGCCGGCCGTAGCGGAGGTCAGTGACGGTGATGTCACAGAGGGGCGGTTGTGGCTACAGCAGGTGTCATGGAGATGACAGACGCAGTATTAGAGGTCACGTGACCCAGAGCAGCACCTGAAACACATCCATGACACCACAGGTAAAGACCAGCGCTTACACCAGCGGCTTCTTCGCATTCACAGAAGAGCTGAGAGACTGACCGGTGAATGTGAGGTTTGGGATGCTGCTGGTGTTCAGGGAAACCACCGGATTTACCGTCAGTGTGTTCGAAGCGTTGGACACCTGCAGACACACAACAACATCACCAACGTCAAACATCAGAAAGATTTCCAGTCAGGTGTGTTCCGACAGACGATTCATCCTAAAGAGAATCACAGTGGCGTTGTTTTTGTGTTCTGGTACCGCTGGCGTGGACGTGTTGAAGATGGTTTTTATGGGCGTGCAGCTGCTGGGCGGATTGATTCTCTTCTGTTTCTGTCTGCGGTTACAGAACCAAACGCGCACCACCTCCTTCTCCATGTTGAGCTGATCTGCGATCAGTGTGACCTCCTCTGATGACGGCTTCTGAGTCTGCTGTAGACACACACACACACACAGCGTCAGGTCTTTGTGTATTTTGAGATGTTGTGCTGCCCTCTGGTGTCGTGAAGAAACACTGCAAACCTCCAGAAAACTCCTCTCTAACAGCAGACGGATGCTGGTCTCGATGCTGGTCCGTTTCTTTCTCCGTCGACTGTCACACGGGCCGGGAGACATCTCGCTCGGACTGGACACCGCGCACTCGCTCGTCATGTTCTCTGCAGATGACAGAGAGTAAGACAAAGGACCGGTTTGAGTATTGCGAGAGCAGTTTTTATACGGCAGAATGAATGGCGAACACACCTGCGTCGTTCAGCCATTTCTCCAGCAGAGGTTTGAGTTTACACATGTTCTTAAAACTCAAGTTTAACGCCTCAAATCTGGAGATGGTGGTCTGACTGAAGTCATTCTCGTGGAGTTTCCCCATCGCCGAACCCACGTCACCCTGACACGCACACATCCACACTTCATTAAAACACTGCAGCTTATCACAGAACAGAATACACGAGACGCTCTCTTCTCAAGTCGAAGTCTTACCTGAGTGAAACCCAGCTTTATACGTCTCTGTTTGAAATTCTTTGCGAACTGTTCGAGTTCCTCCAGATCACTGGCTTCTTCCGCATACGTGTTGTCAACGAGTTTGGCCGTGACCACCGGCGGGACGGGCAAGGATGCGATTTTTCTTGTCGGTGTCGCTGCCTGTGGGGTTTTAAGAGAATTCACTCATTCACGAACAGATCGACACGTGTCTGAAACTCCCAGCGGATGTCATTTATGACACAACACCTCCCTGTCACCGACAGGTTCAACATCGAAAGAAAACTCCAGGTGAATTAGTTAAATGCCGTGTCTCGTTTGGGAAGGCTGCGTCCTCCGGAGGACTCATTTGAAGGACACTCCGTAGGCACCCTTCTAATGCGACCTACTTTCTTTGTTTTGGCATTGTTTAGGGTAGATGTAACCGACTTTTTAGGTCTTAAAATTAATTTAACAGGTGTGCGAGTGCAACGTGTTGTCATGGCAACGTCGTACTTCCTGTTTCCTGTTCTGCCAACGAACAGGACCTCTCGTTTAATTCTAAGTTGAGAATCCTCCGTATACCGCATCCGGATGATACCTCTGGAGGACACAAGGACGCAGCCTTACGAAACCAGACACAGCTAAAAACAGGTGCAAGATGCGCTGTGTGACCTGTGTGATGATGCTCTGAGACGGCTGGAGGTTCACTTGACTTTGAGGTAGTTGAGTCAGAAGATTGTGAGTTTGCAGGAGACCTGAAGAAGAATAGACAGAGAGAGAGAGAGAGAGAGAGAGATAGAGAGACTGGTGAAGAACAGACGTGATTGAAACACAAGTGTGATGTTGGTTGGGGTTTGGTTCTTACCACTCTGTCCCTGAGCTGATGATGAGATGATAAACTGCGGCTGAATCTGTGGTGTGATGGAGTGACCGGGCTGAACCAACACAAACTGCTGCAGATTCAAACCCTGCGACTTCAATGCAAACACACACACACGCACGCACGCACACACACACACACATGACATCAGAATAAAGAGCATTTCAGCTTGATTAAATGAATAAAGACATTAGCACACCTCTGTTAAATAAACGCTACGATTAAACACTATTGTTATTGTTATTATTATTATTATTAAAGCCAGCGGTTATCATTCTGTAGCGCCACCTGCTGGACCACAGGACTTGTAACTGAAAACAGGAAAAAACTGATATATTTTTACTAATTAATTTACATTTCTGTTCTTTCAATACAACGTTGCGTGTTTTGTGAAGGCAGGAAACAGAGCGGGAATAAAGTTGAGGAGATGTACATGTCAGTCACTCACAGAGGCGAACTGGATTGGTTGAGACAGGGTGATGGGCGTGGCTGCGGAGGCGGAGATATTTGCTCCAGTGGTGCTGCTCTGCTGACCCGCAGACTGCTGCATGGCGGCGGCGAGGAGCTGCGCCTGCGTCTGCTGCAACAACAACTGCGCAGGACTCACACTCAACTGCACACAAACGCACAATAAACGGACGGTGAATAAAACTACAATACATTATAATAAATCAGATTTATAAATTGACGTCAACGTGAGGAAATAACAGATGTGAGAAATGTCAGGTAAGAGATACACAATCTACACATCGCCAGCCCTTAAAATGTTGTCTAGGTAGGCAGCTCACTAATGATGTCATTATACCAGCACATATTCATCTCATGTGTTGTTACCTGTTGAAGTAACGCTTGAGCCTGGACATTACTGAGCGTTGCTTGAGCGTTTGATTTCTGAATGGACACAATGTTTGTTTGATCTGACAGAGATGAAACAAACAACAATCATTTAAACAACAACAACAACAGTGAGATGACATCACACACACACACACACACAAAAAATGAGGATTTACCTTGAACTTCATGTGTGCCGTTCTCCATCGTGTTTCTACTTAAATCTGCTGAGAGGGAGAGAAACCACAAGGTGTTTTAAAACTCACAACAGATCCAACAAAAGCACAACTGTCCTACAACATCACAACGCTCTGAAGCGACCCTGTGTCTCATCACTCATAAAGAGATTCCAGACAGAACGCTCTGGAGACGAGCTTCTCACCTGTCGCTGTAATAACATCAGTGTGTTAAAGGTGAGCGTGTGAGCTGATGGATGATGTGCAGTTTCTTCAGCAGCGAGTCAAACACAAAGACTAAACACACATCAGTATTCACATCATCTCAAGCGGACCGAAATGTGAAAGAACTCAATGGAACAACTCGCCTTTGAAGTTTCACACACACCTCCAAAAGCTTTCTGCATTATTCAACAGTCTCCATGAATATTTATCAGCTAATTAGCATATTAATTGGATAGCTTTGAGGACGGAGGATGGCAGCAAGACAAAAGGCCAATTATCAGCAGTGTGTGTCTGTTTTAATTACAACAACACAAAGTCTTGTTCATTCAGATTGTGGAGATGCTGAGAAAGCAGAGAGAGAGAGCGAGACAGCAGAACTGCAGAACACAAAAGAAGATATTTTGAAGAATGTTTATAACCGATTCTATTGTATGGGCACAAAACCAGTGCAAGTGACTGGCTGCCATCGCTGTTCGGTCAACAACATTTTCAAAAATATCTTCTTTTGCGTTCTGCGGAAGAAAGAAACTCATACAGGTTTGACATGACATCAGATTTTTTTGGGTGAATTATCACTTTAATACAGTTTTCCTTACATAATTTGTATATAGCACATCATAACATACAATATACACTTTTGTCATATATTGTCTTGTATTAAAAGTGTACTGTCTTTCCATATTTACGTTACATGTCTTGTCACTTTCAACTGCACTGGATTTGTCACCAAGACAAAATCCCTTGTGTGTGTAAAGCAAACTTGGCAATAAAGCACTTTCTGATTCTAAATACAGACCAGAATATCACAGATAGTCCTGACCAGAGCCATTGAGAGCCGCGCCAACGGAAGTTCAAAACCTCTGCGTGTCATGTGATTCATGGAGCCTTCAGATGTTCCAGGAAGTTATGTTTTCTCTTTAAATGCTTCATTTCTTTCATCTGTTTATACATTAAATTACTTTCGTCTTTAAATGGGTTCAAAGTTTACCGCAGTTGGTCCGTTTAGCCATGCGTTACTAGTAACTTCCGGGAACTATTGAGAGCCTCCATGAACCGCCATTGATGTCAAAAAACGGTTCCATTGGAGTCAACGCGACTCTCTCTCTCGATGGCTCTGGTCCTGGCCTAGCCAACCTATCAACTGCATAGCAACCATCCATAACACTCAAGCAACTGTCCAAAAACAGCCTGGCAACCACCTCTTAAAAACCTGAAATAAAGATAACGCTACAACATCCCGAGGGTTCATTTTACCCAACAAAGACTGATCCGAGATCAGCTGAACTGAATTACAATGAAACAAACTCACGTGCCTCAACTGTTGCCACGACAACAACTCTACCGAGAGAAAAGAAGAGCAAACGCTGGAGAGACACAATTTACATACGGCTGCTGTTGTGAGACTTCACAAAGTCTGACACACAATACATTATGCACATATTTTAATTAATAGAATTTTAAATAAGAAATTCATTAGCCTTTCAAACTACTGAACGCCACACTGAATAATTAAACACACGAGCGCCATAAAGAAATGAGAAGAGACTGAACTGTAGTCCAAACTTTTCTATTACACCGTGTCTACACCGGACGCGACAGGAGACTTCATTAATATTCATCAGCGTCAAACACACAACCTTCCCGTGACACGTGTGTGTTAAACATTGCTGTAAAAATAACCACAACACAACATCCAAATGTGTGTTTGTGGCTTAATACTGAATTCAGTCAGAATCAAACCGGTGAGCTACAGGAGGACAAAATTGTGTTGTGTTTAATACACACATTTATCATCAACACATTCATAGAAAAATCCCTCACATTTGACTAAGTGACCGAACTGGCTGCAATAACACAAACTTACTTCAAATCTAACACAAAAGAAAGTAAGATCTGTACAATTGATTATATAGATTTAGATTTATATCTGCATATCAAATGAACTGAAAACTGGACTTTAATAGAGAGGACTTATTAAACGAATACACATACTGTCACTTCACAAGCAAACACACATGAAATATGTCTGACAAACACAATTTAAAAGTAAACCCTCCACTGCATTCAAGAACGTCAGCTTGATGAATGAGTCATTCGTGAAGGTGACGTTTGTGTTTATGAATATTCATGATATCTCTCTATATTTAATCCTCGTGATAAATAAAAACGTGACGCTTAAATTATGCAGAAGAATAACCTTAAGCATTTATGCAAAACCTCATCTCATGCAAATCTACAATTCGCTTACTTTACACTGAAATATTACACGAGTTTCCGGAAGAAACGCACTTTATATGTCGTTCACATACGTGCGCATGCGCACACGCATACAGCGGGAGAGAACCTGCTGGGGTATTTATGTTGCCCTGGGGGTCCACGAGTAAAACGACTCTCGACTTTTCATCCGTTATCAGTTTGCAGCCGCACAAAATGAAGTTATAACTTTATACTTGGTTGCACGTGCGCGTGTTCGCCGAACAAACGTATGAATATGTAAATGAGAGGCCGTTGAGTTCTCTCGCGTTGCGTATCGACACAAAGCGCGTCGATAGCCACGCTGCTAACGCACTCACAACACTACACAAACATCACGGACACATCGGAAAGCACATAGATCGAGCTGGTTAATCCCGTCTATCACCGATTTACCGTCCGCTGAAATATAATCATATGTGAATATGCAACATGCGCGCCATTTCAAACGCTCAGAGTTTAGTACGTTACAGAACAAACACACAACTCTCATCCGACGGACTTCAAACACACAATAACAACAACGACACAGTAATCTTCGTACGTAAACGAGTGGCACACGTGTGTATGTTGACTCGACTAGGATGGAAAGATTATGAATATGTAAAATGTAATAATTACCTGCAGTCGAGCGCTCATCTTGAGTCGTTGATCCGCTGTCCGCCATTTTGAATATTTAGTGTGAGAGTGAAGCTCCTCCCACTGAAACAAACACGCGCAGCTTTTGATCTCTTCTAACTGACCTAAACATTTCACACGAATACAAAACCCAATAATATGAAGGTTTTTCCACATGTTTTTATCTTCGGTATCGTTCTACGCTACCAGATCGTAAATGAAGATATTTACACGAAACAATAGTATTAATGTACTGCGTATTCAATTGTTTTTGCACCTTACGACAGTAAATATTGGAGTATTTCTTACAGTTTATCCATTTACTTTAGTTAATAATACAGAACACTCGAGTATATTGTATGATTACTATAATGTAGTGATTAATGAATACTACAGTATACTAAAATATTTTCTATGTGGGTTTCCCGCTGAAAGAGTTGTCAGATAACTGCTAATTCTCGTTTCTTTTTCGCTTAAAATGTTCGGAACAATCTCTCAGATGTCAATTCTTACATTTGTAGACTTGTTTCCTGTATATTTGCTCAAATTTGTGCACGTGTGGTAGGATCATCCAGAGCTCTTTAGACCCCTAGTGGTCTCTGACGTCATCGCAAGTGGAGCAGAAAATAATGCAACAGGATCTCTCTCGTGTCTCTACAGGTCTATAAATAAAGTCCGATCAACCACAAAGAGAAGACAAATACAGCTATTCATGTCACTTTTAAACAACCCAGATATCACTTTTGATCACTTGTGTATATTTATATGTGTTTGTTATTCTTATTATGATGAATGCAGTAATGACAGAGACATGTAGAGTATACATTGAATGTCTATAAGCAACTGTAAGTGTGAACACAGCGTCATGCACACGTATAGAAATACACACAAATAACTATCACTCAGAATTCATTTATTTCTGTTTGATAGCAGAGTGAGTGAGATTACAGATAACGGTGATGTCACTCATATGATAGTGTATTCAGATTATATATTATTCTGGATTCAAGTCTTAACTCAAGTGTTTAACGTGGATTATTGCTGCTCACACAGTGATTTTTTATCAAGTCTGTGTGTGCGTTTAGGATTTGTCAGTGTGTGACTCTTGTTTTCTCCAGGCGGCGAGCACTTCATCATCTTCTATTTCTTCAGCGACGCGTGCTCGAGCTCTCTCTTTAATCTGAGCAATGAAAGAAGAGATTTCCTCGTCCTCGTCGTCATTCTCCAGTCGCGAGGAGCGAGTAGATCTTTGGTCTTTGGCATAAGAGCTCCGGCTTCTATACGTCGAGGTTTCATCTAAACTATTACACGGCGTCTCGGTGGAAGGTGGAGATCTCTGAAATCTCTGATAGTTCATCTCTGGACTGGTATCTCCGCACAGATCCAGGTGATCGTCGGCCTGACGTCTGGACGGGAATCTGGATGTGAAGCTGTAGTTCTCCTCTTCGTCTTCATGGACTGCGATTGAGCTCCTGCGGCTGGCGAAGTCAAACTCCGAGGGTTCCGCCAGATCTTCTTCATAAGACGGTCGAGACATGCGGGGTTCAGGATCACCTTCGTAAGAGTTTGTTTTACAGGGAGGTCTCACGTTCATGAGCCATTCGTCGATATTACTGCTGGTGTTACCCACTGATGCCGGGAGGTTGAGGATTCCGGAACGACCGAAATCTCGCTTGGGTTTCGGCTTCTCGCGTGGACGGGCTTCTACATCGTCCAGTCTGTTTAACTTTCCGAGCTCTCCCTCCTGTTCGTCATCCTCGTCCTTCTGCTTTTTCTTCTTGTATAACGTGCTGCGCTTGTTGTCCTCTGCGATCTTCTTCACCTCGTACGACGCCATCTTGTCTCTCATGTCGGATTTGATTTCTTTCTCCATGCTGTCCAGTTTTTGAAGGTTCACCTGGTCCTGGAAGAGACTGTACAGCGGCACACTGGTTGTGGTAATTTTGCTCTTACGAGAGTTGGAGAGCGAGGAGAGAGAGGAGAGGTTTGAAGCTCCTCCAGAAGAGATCACAGACTCGGCTCTACCCCCGGCAGACATGACGGAGCGGGCCGTCCCAGCCCCCGGCAGCGCACATTGGGTTCTACAGCGGGACAGAACGCTGGAGGATGTGGCTCCGCTCAACACGGAGGCTTTGTCGTCATCAAGCCCACGACTGAACACCGAAGCGGCTCTGGATGGAGCGAGACTCGCCCCCGTCATCATCATCATCTCCGTTTGCTTCTGCATGAGCGTCTCGTTCACTACGGTGGTGATCCAGTTCTGTATGTTGGCGATGTTGACCATGGGCTCGCCGTTAGGGCCCGTGATGGGGGCGGGAGGCGCCGGAGGATCTTTGGACTGCGATCGAGCACTGTGACCCGAAAGAACGGAAGATCTCCCGCTCAACACAGACACGTTATCGTCTCCGGCGTCGCTGGCGGACGGAAAGGCTCCAGCGCAGAACGCCGACAGTGGGATGCTGGTGCTCAGAGCGCTCTCGGTTTCCCAGCCGCACACCGATTGGCTCTCCTCCAGCGTTTTCCTCGTGCGCTCCAGAAGCTCCATCCTTCTCTGCCGTCTCTTGACGGTGGCGGCGTCCTCTCCTCGACTCATCTCCAGGATCTCGTCCTTGTTCTCCTCGCCGCCGTGTTTCTTCTGCTGCTTCAGTTTCCAGGTCTGATAGGCGGTTAAGTTGACGTCCTCCAGCGAGGGCGCCGGCGCCTCCGTCACTCCCTCGCCGTTCTCTGACGCCGCTTCTTTTTTGTTCCATCCGAACTGGATCCGCTTAATCTTCCACCTCTCCAGAGGAGTTAAATCTTTGTTCTTTTCGCAGAAGTTGTACATGGAGCTGGATTCGGACATGATGCTCTGTGCGTCGTCCTCGATTTTTTTCTGTCTTGCTTCGCCGTCGATATCATCGTCGGCCTCTTTCCGTCTGTACCGCGCGGCGGCCTGCTCCTCGATCTCCTTCAGCCGTTGTTTCCACAGATCGGAGTAGCTGCTGCAGCTCGCCGTGGAGCCGGCATCGGAAGCGGCTCGACGCGGACGACGCCTGATCCGTTCTTTCAGCATTCTCACGTCTTCGCTGGTCACGCTCTCCAGGTCCTCGGGTCGCGGCGCCTCGCTGACGGAAGACTCGCCGTCGTCACACATGAGCTGCGCCTCCCACCAGTCGTCATTTTGGTATTTCTCGTTGCGTTTCTGCCACTCTCTGATCATGCTGCCCACATCTCCATCTTCATCGTCTCTGACTTCTCCAGGCAGGACGGGATCCTCTGAAGTCACGTTCAGGTCAGGTTGACTCGGCCTAAAGAGAATTCCCGCTTTCATGGCAGCGGCGGCGGCGGACGATGCGACACTGCTCATGACGCTGCCGCCGTCTTCCTCCTCCTCCACCATGATGGATTCAGCTTTAACTCCGAAAACGCTCTGCTCCTCTTCATCCGGATGAGCGCGGATGTCGATGACAGAACACTGACTCAGGGTGTCGTCGTCATCGTCTTCATCACGTTCCTCCATTAAAGTCTCGTTGAGCTGACGCAGTTGCTTTAGAAAGCCTTCATTGGGGTTGATGGCACGTTTCTTTCGGATCTCCAGCAGCGCCTCCATGACGCTCATGTTCTGAAAGATCATCAGATACGCAGCCACCAGAACAGCAGAGCGACTCACACCCATCATCGAGCTCACCAGAACTTTACCTGCAAAGAACGACAAGAGAAAACATTCAGATGAAGATCGACACAACACACGCAACTGAACATCATGACATCACACAGAAAAATGAGACCAAAAGAAGCAAAACTTAAAGGGAGACGATGAAAATTCTGTCATCATTTATTTATCTTCACGCCATTGGAAACCTGTACTAGTTTCTTTCTTCTTCAGAACACAAATGAAGATATTTTGAAGAACAACACCGAACTCCATTGACTTCCATTGTATGAACACAAAACCACTGACACGTTTCTCAAAATATCTTCTCACCGAAGAAAGACGCATGCAGAATTCAGATTTTTTTCTTGTACTGTCTCTTTAAATGACGACGCTCTGCTTTCACGTGATTCAGGGACTGAAGAGGTGACGGTTTATCTGCTGTGAAGTCTAAAAATAACAAAAGTGATTCACTCTTCTACACGAAATGACTTGATGCTTCAATTCTAACAACATCTGTCTCTGCGTGTCACACACAAAATCCAGAAACTCCTTTAATAAGGAAAAGAAATACATCAACAACTGAGTCACTTCATAACATCGGAAGAGATGAAAGTCTTCTCACCTCTGTGCGTCAGTAAAGCATCATCCAGAAACTCAGCACACGAGCGGAAGTGAGGTGACATGTCAGACTCCGAGAAATCATCGATCTCAATGCCCATATACGAGACGTTCATGTTCTGATAGAAGGTCTGACCCGTGTAAACTCCCGTCCCGTGAGCTGCATTCACAACGTGAGTGATGCCGAGACGCTTCAGACGACCTTTATTTACTGCCACGGACCTGAGACAAACATGAGACACACGTGAGACACACTTCACCTGTCATCATCAAATGTCATAACACGGAGAGAACTGCTGAGGTCGGCCGCCACATGAAAGACAAGTCATGGATGAGATCTCTTTTAAATCTCAATGATCTCTCCTAGACGTGAATGAGATTCAATGGTGGAGCAAACGGAAACTTTTGTTTAAGTCTCATCTGCGTCTCAGATGTTTCTCCTGAGAAATCTGACAAATTTGTCTGTCGAGTTTGAGAAGAGATGTCAACAATGTGTCACACAGACCTCAGATTTGTCAAGTCTGCGATCAAAAGTCAAAATGAGTGAAGGTCCAATAGGAACTCAAACATTTCTCATCAAATCCAGATTATTTGTCCTCTACAATCTACGTTCATTTACACCTCCAGACTCTTCGACACTCTCATTCGATTCTGTTTAATTTCTCCCAAGAGAAGCATCTGAGAATAAGTTGAGACTTTAACGAGGATCTCCAGAGCTATGAAAGAGCAACATCTGAGCAGTAAGATCTCCTCTCAGGGTTGGTTTTCGGACAGCGGTTTCATGCTGGACAAGTTGAGGTTTGTGTGGAGTTTGTTTTGTGAAGGATGTGACTCACTTTTCCGAGATGAAGACGTTTGGCCAGACTTCGTCTACAGCGTTGAATGGAGTTTCGAGTCGGTCGTGTAGCAGACTTCTCTGGATGTCCATGACACAGGGTGTGTTATAGGGACTCCGGTCGTCTATCATGTCTTTGACTCTGTTATACAGATCCTCCACCATCAGCTGCTCGGCTGTTTCTAACATCATTCTGTCAGACGTCTCAGTGGATCTCACGTCTCTGCTCTTCAGCTCTGAGGACAGCACACACACGTTCGGTCCTCAACATGCTTTATCATAAAGAAAATCATAAAGAACGGATCCGGTTTTCTTTTCAGACCTTCGTTGATGATCTTTTTGGCAGCGATGGCTGATGACAGATGGATGGGCTCCATGAAGATGCTCTCAGCGTCTGAGCCCGAGATCATAGAGAAGCGATCTGATACCGTAGAGAAGCTGTGTGTGAAATCAAACAAACACATTCAGTGTCAAAAACACTAGTGGAACACACTCCTGCATCACTGATCTGTGTGTGTGTGTTGACCTGGGGGACGGACAGCGCAGGTAATGCGACTGAACATCTCTGACCGACACTGCTTCATCCGCATCCTGCTGATCCGTCCCAGCGCTGCTCTCACCAGCTGACGCCATCATCTTAAAGAGAGAGAGAGAGATGTCACTAAGAGTACATGTGGTTTTGTAGTAAGTTCAGGGACAAATACACTCTTTACATTTGTTTAGAAAAGACATCAAACATTTAAAAACAAACAAACAGACAGACAGACGGAGGTATAGAATGGACAGATGATATTTTCAATTTTAAGAAAAGCAGAATGTTGGTGCATTTTGTTTAATTCATATGATATGCCTTTGAAAATGTATATGTAAATAGGAAATACATTTTTGCATAACAAACTAAACAGACTCCTCGTCGATATCTCAGTGTTATATATAAACTCATTTATAAAGATATGATCTATAAAGAAATAGAGGTACATGCCGTTTTCTGTTTGTTATATCAGTAAAATAAAGGGACACAACAAAACCACACGACTAAGGAGAACAGCTGAATGAATTTCATAGGAAATATGTTGATGGAGATTTCAACAGAACAAAAAAAATGATAAAGTATCTTTCATACTATAGGGAGTCACTGGGTCTGGTTATAAGCATTCTTCCAAATATCTTTCATTGTGTTCATCAGAACGAAGACATTTAAACAGATTTGGAACAACTCGAAGGTGAGTTATTGATGACAGACTTTTCATTTTTGGGTGAGGTATCACCCTTTATCATTAGTTTATTAAAACATTTACAACAACATACCATATCTGCTACAGGAACTTTGACAACTTAGTATTATTATGACTTATGATTTACAGTACATCATCAATAGGAATAGCGAATGTGTTTTTTGCACACGGTCACCACATATTAATACATTTCTTAACACAGAACATAACAAATAAACATGAAAAACTTTAAAAAGTAATTTAGTCCCTGATGAAACTTTTAACATGAGTGCTTGTGTTATCTGTGTGTGTGTCTATATATAGAGTCTGACAGCTGCAGAGATGCTTCTAGAGCTGAAAGAGGTCACTGACACACACACACACACACACACAAACACAAAGAGAACATGAGGCAAAGTCGTAGTTAATAATCTCTACGAGTGTTGAGTATAAGATCTCTTCATTCTTTATTATGTGATACAGTTGAATCATGAATTGAATTGAAGTTTTTCTGACCTGAATGTGTTTGTCGGTGTCGGCTCGAGCGGTCCGTCTCAACAGGCCCTCAGATACGATACTGTGAGTGTGTTTAGACTCTAAACTTAGAGGCTCCTGCCCCGGGGCCGCCCCTGAAACAGCTGTGACATCATCACAGGGGTACTTAAAGAGCCAATACAACTCATGTGACAAACAAAAGAAAGAAATGCATTGTCAACTCAGTTTGGTTCTTTTTTAAATGAAAACAAGTCAGAAAATAATCCCAAATAACAATGTTATAATCCCCATAATACCAGCATCATTGTTTATATTAATTAATTAATTCGATGTGATTATAGCATTTAGATTATTTTATAGTGTGATATACACTATAAAATAGAAAGTATTTGGAATGTGTTTTTTTCTATCAATTGGTAATGATGCTTCACAAAACGGATTAAGGCAAGCATTGACTTTTTCTTGTTATAAAAATATAAAAAAAAATACCGTGTACTTCTGGAAAAACACTGAATAATTTCAGTAAATTATTTTGCTCAATAAATTATTTTAAAACTTTAAAGTGAAATAGTTTTTTAGTAAACTATGGTAATGTCATTGTTTTGCACTGATCTGCTGGTCAAACAGAAGAAAGCAACACACGCACACACACACAGTTTCCACGAAAATCAGAATAAAAACATGTTCAGCCCATCAGATTTCACCTTTATTGAGCACACGTGTCGTTTTCCACACAGATGACAAAGTTCATTAAGAGCGACAAGATTTAAAGGGATACTTTACTACTAAATAATTTTTTTCCCATGTTTTACTCTCCCTCAAGGCATCCTAAATGAATATGGTTTTCTTCTGGAAGAATAATGCAGTCAGAGTTATAATACCACCATTTTACTTCCAAGCGGTTGAATGGGAGTGAATGGGTGTTTTTTTGAGCTCCAAAAATTAACGCGCGTGAACCAGAGGCTTGTTTTTCCGGCAAATGACGGGGACGAAATCTCCCGCCAGAGTAGACGCTATCCTATTGGAACAAAACCAAAAATGCCACCGGAACTTACGACACACATGCGCCACCTGCCGGAAAAACAAACCTCGGGTTCACGACATTCGAGAGATGGCGGAAGCAAGACATCAACGTTAATGGCACTGTCAATATGGATATTTATCTTAAACAAATGCATCAGTTTGCTTCAGAAGACCTTTGTTAAGACAACAGAGGCGTGTCGAGAGGTTCTTTTTATAGATGGATGCACTTTCTGGAGCTTCAAAAAGTCAACACCCATTCACTCCCATTCCACCGCTTGGAAGTAAAATGGTGGTATTATAACTCCGACTGCATTATTCTTTTAAGAAGGAAGTCATATTCATCCTTGAGGGCGAGTAAAACATGGAGAAATGATTTGGTAGTAAAGTATCCCTTTAATGTCAGAAAGTTCACAAAAATAATCTAATGTACAAAAAACAGTTTATAATCAACATGTACTTCTCATTCATCCCGTCAGCTTGTTTATTACTGTATAAATCTTTCATAAAATACAGAAGAGCTTTATATTTCATCTCTTTCACCTGCAGCGAGTATTTACATTTATTTATGAGTATTTAAAGGCACAACAAACATCAAACAAAATCAAGAGAAAACTGAAGGAGAAGCAGTGTACAAATAACACAGTGTTGACGTCTCTACACACACGCACTTATCAAATAAACCACACATATGACAGTTACAAACATACACAAATAAAACGTGCACAAACTTCACCCGAGTGACTGTGCAAACAGATAACTAATGTAAGATCAAATGGTGTTTTTTATTCAAAGTCATATATAAACGTTTAGGTCTTTAATCTGTGTGACAACCCAGCAGGTTATTCAGAGCTGCTAGTTTTCCTAAAGAATGACATCACATCCCGAGTTAAAATCACCCATATATGTATATATATGAATGCCTTAGACATCACTTAACAGATCATGTTGTGATGATGACATTTGTGTGCAAGTTCAATATATGGAGGTATAGCAAAAATGCTTCTGATGTGTTCAAGTTTAGGGTGATCTGCAGAATAAGAATGTATAACAACATTATCATGTGACCTTTGACATCTCACCGTTTCTTCTCTTTGATATTTATTGAACAGACTTTCATTTAGTGTCATTCATCTTTACCACATTTACTCCATACATGAACTCATCCCGAGTTCCTGAGACTCATGTTGAGTCCTTCAGCTGGTGATGAAGTGTGTTCAGAGGTGATTATAAAGAGGCTTTCAGCTGGTTATACTGGATACAGTCTTTGGTGCGCGCGTGTGTGTTGCATTTATGGCTTGAACTTGTAAATGTAGTGAATGAAAATCAAGTTTAAGCTCAGAACTAAACAACAGACGGCTTGTTAGTGAACTGGGCGAATGGCTACGGCAACAACATTCAAGAGATTTGTTCGGCTGTGATCAGATGTTCAGTTCGGTTTGTTTATATTGAACACCGTTTAAAACACACAAGCATTCACACAGTGACTCATGTGTTGATGAAACCGCTTTAAAAATGTGAAATAAAAACCAGTCTCCAATGCGGACTGTCAGACTTCCAAGCATTAACATGTAGAGAGAAGATGCTTTCTTCAGTTTGTATCGTGTGGCTAATGTAACGGGTTGTATTTTCTCAGGAACATCAGGTGCACACTGTTGAGTATTCACTGTATATAACATGGACGTAGTGTCCGTGACGTCACCCGTGGGTTTTCTTTTTGAAGCCTAATGCGGGAGAAGCCGGCTGTCGCCATCTTGGCAGCGCGTCACCCCCGGTTAATCGAAAATGGGCAAAGAGGCGGGACTTAATTATGCAGAATTTTAAGGCTCAATACAAGTTAAACTGACGAGTTGTCGTGAAGGGCAAAATGATCTAAATAGACCAAAATCTTTTTTGGACCAGGCTGTGGACGTGTTTTCTGCTGTAAAGTCTAACGTGGGGCTCAATGAGATTCGGCTCTGTTTTGGATGAATTGAAGTTGAAGTCACGTCCGTGTCGGCTTCACGAGAGAGAGATCTGAAGGTTCCCGCTGGGTATTATTCACACATGTCTGAGGAATCTTTTTTGGTCTTGTCTTTGGTTACGCGTAAGTTACAAACTACATGACCGTCGGAAAATATAAAGGCCGTCATTTCTGCAGGCACGTCTGACCGAGAAGAGCGTCACAGTTTTTCATTTCTTGTAAAACACAAACCAACACAAACCGAGCCGCTGTGCAGAGCCTCATGACTTGGACACACACGTGTGTGTTCTTTAAACATCGAAACATTTCTTAAGCACTTGTTTACCAGTAAAATAAAAGTATTTGAACCCTGTAAGTGAAGTGTGTGATTGTACGTCGCGTACATGTGCGTGTTTGAACAGCTGCAGTGTTGACTGCGAGTCTCAGTGTTTGTCGTCGGAATGCGGAAGTAAAGGCACGTCACATTCCTTCTGATCTGTCGTCTCGCCCGTATCATCGGCACGGGACATCTCCTCCATCTGTCTCTTCAGAAGAGCTGCTAACTGAATGCTCTTGTCCGGCTCCGCCGCTTCGTCTTTGAACTGCAGGTAGGTGCTTTTCATTGGCTTAGGCAGACAGGGCACCAGGTGAACCGCCCCAGCGGGCGTCATCTCACCCACACAGGTGTAGAAATCCAGAGGACTGGGCTGCGTCATGGCGCTCTCGGAAGGGGCGGGGTTTACAATCATGCTGTAGTCCACTCCTGGGAAGGACACCAGCTCTGGGTGGGTGCGGCTTGGCTCTGGCCACGCCTCTGCAGTATTCTCAGGGGGTTTGTCTACCACGGCGGGTGTGTCGCAGTAAGAGGCGGCGTGCTCGGTGGGACTGTGGCAGTAAAGCACAGGGCTCTGGTTGGTCTGAAGGATGGGTTGGTGCTGAGGGGTCGCCCTGTCCTCCTGTTTATAATAAGAGATCAAACCGTTGAGCACTGCGGCCGGACACGCGTCCAGGCTGACCTGATACCACGTCTCCATACAGTACTGCGGAGGCTTATAGCCGTGAAAAGTGGAGAAATGCTGATTGATCTCATCGATTTTCCCCTTCTGGAGACAAAAAAACATCAAATTAATTGATAAACAAATTTTGTTCATCTCAAAATCAACTAGATTCAAACAAATGTGAGTGATGTTTGTCACAATGTTCAGGGTTCGTACAGCTTTTAAAAGTAAAATTCCAGCACGTTTCAAGTACTTTCAATGTGCGTTTTCATGCTTTTCCAGTATAAATACTTAATCACAATAAGTGATGATACCGTGCAAAAAAAGATCCGAAAATGACATTCCCAGTTTAACATCATAATCTCATTTTTGACGCTATTAACTATCGTCACATACTAATTTCAAGCAGTTTCAAGCCCTTTATCCCAAATCCAAGCATTTACAAAACCTGCATTAAAAATCGATCATTTTTCAGGGTTTACAGCACCCGTACGAACCCCGACAATGTTTTATCAGAGCCAAGTTCGACTCCATCACTAATAACGCACAGAATTCTGGGATATAAACCTTGATGAGCATGGGATCGAGTCCTCGGATGCGCGGTTTGGGAATGGGTGACAGGAGGTATGCTTTAATTCTGAAGAAACAATACAAACAGTCACACACGTGTACATGTGACTCAACACAACTGTCAGAAGATCTGTGATGTCACTGACCTCTTGCCCTGTGGAATGAGCCCAAAGCCAATGATGAGGAAGGTCATGACAGCGAAGGCTGTTACCAACATGATCACCAACATGTGAACTGTAACACAAACATCAGTCAGACAGAAGATAAATGTGTGTTAACCATCCGTTTGTGTTTGTGTTGTGTTTACCCGGCAGACATCCAGTAGTGACGGTGAAATGGATGGGATCGCTCCATCTGCTCCATAATGGACTTTTATCAGATCGACAGCGCACCATCAGCTCATAATTGCCTGTCGGAAGATCGAGCAACTCCAGATGAGTCTCACGCAAGCGTTCCTTTACCTACACACACACACACACACACATCTGAGAACACTGTCTGACATCACACCCGTGAAGGAATATTTCAGCAGTTTTTACCTTCCATAAGGCAGGCTCTGACAGATGTCTGTATCTCAGCTCGTACTCCAGCGTGAGCCAGCCGGTTTTGACGTCAAGTGCACTCGGATACAACCAGGACACCAGAAAGGTCTGACCGGGTTCATCGCCGGTTTTGTTCAACATGCTGTAAGATAAGTTAAAGGGCGGATCTGTCTCCACTGCACAAACAGAGAGAGAGAGAGAAGTGTTACGAGCAACACATATCAGCTAAACTTCACAAACACACAAACAAATCTGACGTTGAATGCTCAGAGAAAGCTCTTGGTGATCTGGGGAGTGTGTGATGCATCACCTATCGCCACCACATCGATGTAGACTAAAGGTGATGTGATTGGACCGCTGCGGGTGTGCGCCGTGACGTTCATACAGTAGACCTGCCACACCTGAGTGTGTTTGGTATCAAAGTGGCAGCTGTTCGGACCAGCGGTCACGTAATCCGGACACTCCTTAGTGACACCCTTCCTACAGCAGACCAGACACATTATAACATCTGTTTAATGTTCACAGAGCAACCGACGGGTACATCATCGCATCATACGATATCATCCTCTAGTGTGCGTGTGCCATTTGTTGTCTTACTCAATAGAGTACAAGAACGTGTAGGTGACGTTTTCTTCACGATCCAGTGGATTCCAATGACAGGTGAAGTCCTCCATGTTTGATGAGCGGCATTTAGAAATAATGGGCCGTACCACATCTGGAAAACAAGGTGAAAAGCATAAGTGACTTATGTTCAAATCAAAGGATTTAGACTGACTCAACGCGTGATGGCAAAAAGTCAGAAAAAACGATTAATATTACATTATTTGATTGATTTATATTTGTGATATAAAATAGCATAAGAGAGATTTATCTTCATCGTCAGTTTTTCTTCTACGTTTTTGCTTTCACACCGCAGGACACACATAGTTGTGTATCGTAGACTGTTTGTTCCTGTTTCTGGTCGTTTTGTCAGGGTTTTTAATGCCGTTACGTGCTTCAAACTTCAGATTATTACATGGAGGCTAAGGCTAACAACTATGCTAATCTGATTTAACGCAGTCAGAAAGAACCCAAGGAAAATCCTGAAGAAAAAAACAGTTCAACAAAGTTCATTCACGATGATGACGTGGCTGAAGTCAAAGCTGTTTATGCCACAAGACATTTAATAAAATTTCCTTTCAATTAAAGATTGAGTTTCTGAAGAGAGAGAGAGAGAGAGAGAGAGAGAGAGAGAGGGTGTGTGAAGGGTTTTGACCAAACAAATGAAATTGAATTGAATCCAAACTTAGCAACAGAGACCTCGTGAGACACATTACATAATCAAGTGTGACGTAAACAAACGGCTTGTGCTTGACTACACATTCTCAACATCATCTGTCTGATTTCACATACAAACTCAAATGTTTCGGCCCTCACAATCAATGTTATATTGCATAAAAATTACCATCAGCACAAATGCATCGACTTCTAAACAATCACAATAAATGCACAGAATTATATTTTCAGATATATAGATATTTTATAACTCTGCTTGATAATAGTTTCATAGGTCTTCAGAAACAGATCGAATGCAGATGTTACTGGGGGAGAAGAGACACACATCGGCTGTCGCTCAATTCATCTGTCAGATGCACAAACTACTGCCCTGATCCACATTACACACACACACAGTTTAACTTTTATCCCATTCTTATGTTTCTGCCTAAGAAAAATGTTTTAATTACATATACTTTATTTTATATTTCATTCTATATTCTATATTTTTTCACATATCGCACCCAAATTTTTTGCAATGTTCTTTCCTCATAAATATAACATGTACGATCAGGACGTGAAATGTGTTCGTCGTTCACAATCACAATAAGAGAAATGCTTCTTTTCTATGGTTTGAACATTTAAACATAGTGTCAAAGACAGTGAGGAGAGGACTGCTGGTCTCCATGGTGACACATCTTCACCTGAGACGACCTTTAGTAGTGACATGACCACTGGTGTGGAACACAGTGATATAGAATCACTTCATCAGATGCCTTTCAGAGAAGAGACGTGTTTGAGCAAAACGTGTGAGAAACGATTGAGAGTTTGTGTTCAGACACGTTGATGTGTTCTGCTGAGAAAAGCCTGCGGTCTCGTCTCGGCTCTCCTCCTTTAAGATGAAAATAAATCTGAGGAGAAATCAAACTCGATTCCTAACCGAGGTGTGTTCAATGACCTTTCAATAGATATGTACCAGTGTTGCCCCGGGCAACAGCAGCCGGCCAATCACAACAGCAGCTGATTAGTGAAAATAAAGTGAATGGAGAACGAGTGGCGTCGGGCGAGTGAGGTGTGATTGAGTTCCTCTTAAAGGGAACCCAGGGTATAGAGAGATGTGTGGCTTAATACGTTGTAAGAGCCTTACGTTACGCCCATTTGTCGTGAGAGAAACATCAAATATTTGCATTACTTAAAAAAAAACGAAATGTAATACTCATTTTAACCTAAGGAGGCCGCCATGCTCTTTTTCGGTGATGTGAAATAGTTGCATGCAAAGGCAGCCAAACTGAACAAAGACACACTGATCAGTTCTTCGGTAAATATAAGGTGCTGTAGAATAAATATATATATAAAAATAATGCAAAAATAATAAAGAAGGAAAATAAAGATGTTATTTGGTGTATTTTCATACAGACAATATTGTTGGTCAGAAACGATACAAACATACACATTAATAACCAAAATAATTGCGAATTTAATATATACACGATGTTTTGAGCCATTATAACATTTATTTTATCCAGATTTTGACTTCTTGATGTTGATTTATCAACATCAGTAGCCTTTTGTCTTCCCTCTCTTGGTCATTAACTGACCTAATATTCACGTGTCACTAATACAGATTATAAAACGGTCAGTTCTGGTCCTTAATTCTGATTGGCTGAGCGTAAAATACCCCGTCACTGTTTTAATTGTTTGCAAATAAACATATATTTTAAAAACTGTTTTTAAAATGTGCTAAATAAAATCACTGACATATATAAAATCTTTCAAAATATAAAATGTATTGTTTATTTGCAATGCTATTAAAACAGCGATATCTGCTGACGGACACAATGCTACGTTTTCACGGAACAATGCTGAGGATAATGAGGAAAATACGTTGCTTCCTTTGCCAAGTGCATTCCAAACGTCTACATAATGGCACGCAAATGCCCCGTTCACTCCAAAGTGTAAATTCCAAGGGCTCTGCCCTTCGTAGGAATATGGCATAGGAATGATGACTATATTTGGAATGTTGCCCGTGACGGTTAGATACGAATACACGTATTGTTACACCCTAATGATGATGTCTTAACTGTCTTAAAGACGTTTAAAGCTGTGCTTTAATGCATGTACCTTGAACAGATACTTACTGAACGCATTCTTTTGTGGCAGGCAGGCTGGCTCTTGTCAAGAGGACATACGACCACCTACTGTCCCTGTGTATCTATATATCTGATCTTATGTTTGACGTCTCATATTTTACTGTTAAATATGGAAAACGTGTTTCATATTCATCACATCTTTCTGAAGTTCAAGTTTGTTTTTACAGTAAACTCATTCATTCATTTGTGTAGCACAGCCTTTTATCCACTTAAATCTGTCCATTATAACAGCAATGAAGTTAAATGGACCAAAGCCTGATCTGAGAGCAGTTCATTCACACTCAATAATGCAGCGTGACCTTCACTCACCGTCCTGGCTTGACTCCTGAAGAGCTGTGACGAGCGTCGTCCAATGAAGCGTCAGGAGCACAAACAGCATCATCGCACATCAGAGCACTGCAACACAACACAACACAACACACATGAATGATAAGAACACAACATGCATCCCCTGAACATCCGTGTGTGAGAGAAGAGAATCCTGAAGCTCATCTGACTGCATTCACAACACTCATCACACTGTGATTGACACTAAAGACTTACGTGGAACTGAATCCTGTTTCTCTTTAAAGAAGTTTGCACGCTCTCTTCACATACACGGCACAAAGTCTTTGCCAAGCTTTACATGTCAAAGACCATCAGAAGAACGGAAGACCATCTGAATAATTCAAATCGGGTGTTTATTTGATGAAACTATATTCAGAGACACAACAATTCCAAGGTGCGATTTTTTTCTCCTTAAGTGGACGTTTACACGGAGACGTTTCTAACTAAAAACAGATATCTATTCATTATGGCTGTTTATGACAGATGTGGGTTTGTAATTCCTCCGGAATCACTCGGATGAGATCAAATAAAGATGATGATCAAACGAACCCACACGTTTGACAACCTCTGGCCTTCATAGGAAAACAAAAGAATCAATGAAACTGGTTAAACTGGTCTGATTAGTTAATGATGAGCTAAACCAGTTTAAAGCAGACCAATTTAATGAACTACCATAGAATGGTTATATGAAGTGTTCCAAAACTTTTCAGCCCGCGACCCCCAAAATAACAGTGCCAGTGACTCGAGACCCCCACTATCCTCAGAGGTGGTTAAAGTATACAAAGCTTGCGAGCAAATGCGCACATGCACCTACATGCACCACATGTGCTTTTTATTTGCCTGGTTTTATTTTTAACTGAACTAATATTTTGATACACTTATTGATTACATACGCTATTTCTTATAATCAAAAATGATTTCTGAAAATCATCTTGCAACCCCGCCCTCACGGCCTTGTGACCCCCCCGGGGTCCCCCTTTGGCGACCCCTGGTTAAGGTATTTTTCTCAGTAGCGTTTAAACTGGAATTCACCCCAGGCCAAATGTGAGAAAAAGTGAAACCCTCACATCTGTCATAAACACACATCAACAGAGACGAAAGAGAGCGAGAGAGAGAGAGAGTCATGAGACACATCATAGGATGAACCCTTCCATCGCCTGCAGTTATATAAACACACACGTATGTGATGGTATTCAATCACAAGTCTGCTGAGGTTTTGAGAGTTAATGACTCTTTCTCATCATGTGTGGTGTGATATAAATTCACAGTAGACAGATCACATGTTATGATGAGATATTATAGGTGTAACGAGGGTTCATTAAAAGGAAGGAAGGAGGCGGGAACCGGCAAACATTTAAATAAAGTTTTAATAATAAACAAAGTAAAAGACAGCTGGCAGCCCCTCACGGACGACTGCCAGCGAATAACAAAATACATAAACATAAAACAACTTAACATACGTTCGGGCCCGGTCCTCTCTCCTCGACGGTCCGGTCGCTCGTTCCTTTTATATGCTCCCAATCTCCTACGTGATTCGAGCCCGGTGTGCGCACAGCTGGCGCTTATTCACAATTACTCACCGGTCTCGAACCACGGTCTCGCCCCGCCTACTCCACTACAATAGGGCTGTCAAATTATTAATAGTGATTTATCGCATCCAGAATAAGTTTTTGTTTACATTAATATATGTCTTTGTACTGTGCATATGAATTCTGTATTTATAAACATAATAAAATACACATACATATATATATATATATATATAGGACATATTAAGATAATTATATTTATATTTACAGTACCAATAATTGAAATTATATATAAACGTTTATTGAGTTTTAATATATAATTTTTTTCTTAATTATATGTAATGTATGTGTATGTGTTTAGAAATACAAAATGAATATGCACATAGGCCTTTCACTGTTTGGCATTCGGAAATCATTTCAAGGGCGATATAATTGTCATTTTATAAATATTTTATGCCACTAATTAGGTAATGATTATATAATATTGCAACTACACCCTCTTAAAGAACGAAGAACTTAAATTGAATATTTGTACATTTAAATTGGAATGTAAACTGGAGTGTAAATATTTAAAATCCAGTCCTTAATTATGATTGGTAGATTTACATTACAATCCGTTATGACCTTGATATGTGAACTCTGGAGAGGGCAGAACGATTGTATGTCATAATGTGGTCGTTTAAAATAGCTTTAATCAGTTGTGTTGTTGTTTTGGGTACCTCCATAAAGCGTCTTATTCACGCACTCCTTTGTTTTCATATCGGAGTGGGAGGTTTATGGCTTTGACACCAAGCCGGCTACGCCTACAACAGTATTCAAAACGGCTTTATTCATCAGGAAAACATAACATAATTCCTCGAGTCTTTTCACCTGTCACTGTCCGCCTGTGTGATTGTGTTTGTGTGCACGCGAACCCCGCTTTCGACACACAGAGAAAGGGCAGCGCTTACAGGGACAGGGCAATCGGATAAAATGTTACTGTCATTCATTTTTATGTAAACAAACGCATATATAAATACTATAGCGATATTGTATTGTATCACCAAAAACTACCATCGTTAATTTAATATATCGCGCGATAAGTTGACTATCGCGTCAGGCCTATATGCACAGTACACATATTATGTAAACACAAACTTTTATTCCGGATGCGATTAATCGCAATTAATCATTTGATGGCTAGAACTGTCACAGTTATGACATTTTGCTGACGATTAATTGTCTATTAAATAATTGTGATTATAGCGATTAATCGTCTGTTTTAAAGCCTTTACAATATAACTATTAATGACAATTAATTTATTTAATAAAGAAAATGCCTAAACTTTTATTATTTACTGTAGAGTGACCTTAACAGAGAAGAATTGAGTCTTGAGCACTAAAATATGAGGGTCTTGCTGAGTAGATACAGCAAGTCCGGAAACAAAAATTAACAAAAAAAATAATACAAAGCTAACACAACTCAAATGATGTAGAAATGTCATTTGAATTTAACAGTGAGTGCAGATCAAGGACGGTGGATTTAAAATGCAGCAGATACTGCAGATCAACCTTCAGGATTCACAATAATTGCGGTTATCTGAAATAATTGCGATGACGTAACATAATTAATAAAATCCCTATGGGATAAGATGGCAGAGAATAAAGACACGGTCAGTGATTGAGAATCGATGATGTGGATGTAAAGCAGACACACATGAGCTCAGACCAAAGCTTTCTAGAGGAGATTAACATCTTAAAAAGAACAGCGACAACGACACAACTGTGGATTGGATTAAATCATGTCCACAGATAATCTTTCCTCTGTCTTTTGAACATCAGGTTGAGCGTCACATCGTCCCGTCTGAAGAAAGAAAGATTAGAGCGGATTCATTCGCTGTTGTTGATGTGACAGCCGCTGAACTCTAGTGACCCGACACAACTGAAGTCCATCAGCTCTTTACCAAAGCTCTTATATGTTTGCTGAAGAACAGAATGTGAACACGGCACGCAAACCATCACACTACTGCATCATTCATTCTTGAAGACGGCTGATGAGAAATGCAGCGATAAACTCCACACCGCATGAAAATCAGCATTCAAATATCAGCTCCAGCACATCCATGTGTCTCTTGGAGTCAAAGCAGAAAGTACCACATCTTCACTTCACTTCTGTCTTGTCAGGTCTTGTTCTGGGAAATTTACGGTCCATTACTTCACACGTGTCTTTATCATCACTCTCAAGTGTGAATAATGTAAAGCAGCCCTAAAGCGTGTTCATCATCATTATCAAGAGCTTTGAATGTAAGTGTGTGGACTGTACTAACACTAGAGATAAAAAGCACCTGCACTGCATGTGACAATAAGTCTCATTTACATGTCATTGTCTTAAAGCGTTGGGTTTCTAGAGCAACATCTGACATGGGAAATCTGCAGCGCTTCTTTGACATCAATCCTCCTGTGACCATCACACAAACACAATCCATTCACACACAAACGCACACATGTATGTTTTAGTATCTCCGTGGGGACAGTCCATAGGCGTGTTGAGTTGTATACTGTACAAACTTTATATTTTATCCCCTAACCCAACCCCTTAACCTAAAGATCGTAGAAAACTTTTTGCATTTTTAGATCTTCAAAAATTATCGTTCCGTACAATTTATAAGCTTTTGTGCCCATGAGGACCTCAATTTTGGTCCCCACAGTGACACGGGTCCCCATGAGTTGGTGTGCATTCAGGTTTAGGTCCCCACTAACATTTAAAAACCAAGTCACATACACACACCAAGACAAACAAAAACACACCCACAAACACACGCAGACAAACAAACAAAACACATACCACGCACACACACACAAACTCTGCACACCGAAACGAAAAACACGTTTGTAAATTATTTAATTTGCCTCGGGCAACAAGAGTCACGTAACGAAGATAAGACTACTGAACGAGAACCAGACTGTGTGTGTTTACATGTCTCGATGAAGTTCAGATGAGAAAGGAGTTCAGTAATGTTTGTGAAACAAAAGCTCGTTGTTTGTTTGAACAGCTCAACACTTTATCTGCTAATAAAAAACGGTAACGTTACATGCGTGACTGTGAACACACATGAGTTCTGGGTCTTTCATCTCTTCATTTACATCTGATGGTGTGTGTTTAAAAGATGAAATCCTCCGTGAACGTGCGGACGGAGGTCAGAGATCTTCTCCTCAGCTACTTCATATCAGACTCATTTTTCATTTCTGTCATCATTTCTTCACTCTGTCATTGTAAAGCTCAAGTTTCCGGATGTCTTACGCCTGCAGCTTATCTGGCCAAGCTCCGCCCACAGAGGGGCGGGGTCATCATGACATTGTGGATTCGGTTCCTTCCACAGAAGAACCATGTTGCTTTTAGAAGTCACATTCATACACACCGCACTGAAGTCTTACATAAATGCCATGTCCAGTCAAACTGGGGTTGTCACGTTACCAAAACTCTAGTTGTCGGCACTGATACCACCAAAAGTACACGGTACTTTATACCCAAGTTGATACCGCGGCAAAAGATAAACAATAATTCTTTTAATTTAACAAAACACAAAATTTGTGGACTGAAAATATATTTTGAAATAAATAAAATTGTACAAAACCACTGACTGGCTCCAACTATTAAAGAACTATTTCTATATGAAAAGCATTTGGTATAAACTTGGTCCGAAGTATGGGTTCTCAAGTCACACAGAAAGCAAGCCAAAGACGTCTGAAAGAAAGCAAAACTCGAGAAGATGAAAACAGAGCTTCTTTACCATAAATGTCAACTGGTTCATCCAGACGCAATAACACGAAAAACCGAAACATTTCATATTTGACTAGGATTAGCTGGTCATCTGCTTACTTTTGTTAGTTTGCGGGTCTTATAAGATGCCCGTGAAGGTGCGACAATGAATAACCTAGATCCTTACACCATATCATGTGACCAAAGAGACTAGAACCCGTTCAACCAGATTCACCTGCGCATGTCACGGCACAATAAACGTGTAAACTAACTGAACATTCAGTGATCATGTGTTACATACATGCAGTTCTTCAAAGTTAAGAGAAACATGGAAACATTATATATGTTGACGTGTCACATAAAAAGTGAAGCGTCGATATTATGGCTACAGACGTTCAGCTACAGAGATTCATTTGTCAAACAAAATTACTTTAATGATAAATTATTTTCCAAATAATCTCAAAATAAAATCGTAAAGACTTGAAATATTGTGTAATTCTACATCAATCTTTAGAAATGACAGAACAGAGAATCATGTAATTTTATGTACAAGTTGTGCATCATGTCAACTGTTCTCAAATATTTGTTTTAGAAGCTTCGTTATGGTAATATTGTTAAAACAACGTGTTAGTGCTAGAACTAAAAATCATACAAATAGCTTGTTGTGTGGAGTCATGAGAAAACTGATGGAATGTCCAAATGTTTCTGTACTGATTTAAAGGGATATTTCACAGGCAAAACAAAATGTGCCCATGTTTTACTCACCCTCAAGGCATTCTGACTGAATATGACTTTCTTCTTAAAAGAATAATAATGCAGTCGGAGTTATAATACCACGTACCATATGGGGTGAATTGGTGTTGACTTTTAGAAGCTCCAAAAAATGCATCTATGGATCGAAGAACGGCTCGACACGACTCTGTGGTCTTAACAAAGGTCTTCTGAAGCAAATCGATGCGTTTAAGAGAAATATCCATATTGACATCGCTATTAACATTGATGTGTCGTAAGTTCCGTTGACCAACGCTACATTTTTCGCTTTGTTGCAATAGGAGGTTTTCTTCTCCGTGCGGGAGCTTTTGTCACCGTCATTTGGCGGAAAAACAAGCCCCTGGTTCACGCGTAGAAGAGGGATAACGGAAGCTATACATTTACGTTAATAGCGCTTTCAATATGGATATTTCTCTTAAACAAACGCAGACCTTTGTTAAGACCACAGAGCCATGTCGAGCCGTTCCTTGATCGATGGATGCACTTTTTGGAGCTTCAAAAAGTCGATGCCCATTCACTCCCATTCATTCGGTCAGGATGACTGTGTCAGGGTAAGTAAAACACGGGGATGTATAGTTTTGCCTGTGTAATAGGCTATCCTTTTAAACAGAGCAATAAACAAATACAGCAAAACATCAATAAATGAACACATCAAGGCCAACAGATAATAAAGCATACTGCTTTTCACAGGACAACACACCAAACATTTCAATCAATCGACCAACAGATGCATAATGCTTTTGCACTGAGCCTATATTCATTTCCACATCTCAGTCGTGTGTTCAAAGCTGAATTCAATGAAGAAAAAATCAATAAAGCTGCACTTCACTGCCCGTCATTCAACCATGATGATGATCTACACACAGACATTAGTGAACATTTCAATCTGGGTCAATGACATTAACTCTACCATACACACACGCACACATAGAGACAGATGTGCATGATATATCACAATAACACAATGACATTTATCATTAAACATGTTGATGGTCATTTTTTTTTTTATCAACTGAAAAATATAACTTATACACTGCAAAAAATTACTTTCTTAGTTAATATTTTTGTCTTTTTTTCCAGTACAAATGTCTAAAATTCTTGAAACAAGATGCACACATAATGAAGAAAATAAGTCTTGTTTTTGGACAAAAAGATGACATTTCAGTGAATTTGTGCTTAAGAAAAACAAAAAAATCTGCCAAGGGGGTAAGAAAAATGATCTTGAATTAAGGTTTACATTTTTCTTCGTCACTAAATTCAAGATTATTTTTCTTACCCCCTTGGCAGATTTTTTTGCTCGTCTTATTATAAGCACAAATTCACTGAAATTTCATCTTTTTTGTCTTAAAACCAGACTTATTATCTCAGGTCATTTTGCTCATTATGAAAATGCATCTTGATTCAAGAATTTTTTGACATTTGTACTGGAAAACAAGACGAAAATACTAAGACAAAAGTCATTTTTTGCAGTGCAATAGCGGCACAGATAACATGACATGTGTTAATGCTTTTGCATATAGTTTATTTGTTAATTTTAGGTGGATGTACTTCTTTGTCTAAACAAAACCTTTGTATTTTGAATTTTGAGATGCATATGACCAGATCTTCAGTCGTTCACGACATACAGCAGTAGGCTGTGTGAGATCAGAACAAAACATTATAATAATAATAAACCATCTGACCTTCGGATCTCACACAAACAAGACATTTCTAAACATTTATCATTAAAATCAACAAACATATTCACATGCTTAAGAGCTACAATACCCGTAATAGTCGAGCATCAATAAGAAAGCTCGCAGTTACCAAGGCAACCACAACAGCAGCAAGAGCTTGACAAAAACTCCCGCAAGGCCCTGCCAACGAAAGGGCTGAGCTGGTTTCCGAGACTCTTTAATTTATATATTTGCATAGATTTAAATAATTTGCAAAAACCTTTCCATTTTAAACATGTTTATGGAGAATTAAAGTATTTTTTCAAAAGCTTAAAGGACTCTGAATCTCTCATGATCGCATGGTCATCATTTTAAAAGTTTTCTTTTACTGTTGTATAATAATTCTGGTGCTGTGTTGAGTCGCCAATGTAAAATCTGCAGTAGATGCACCACAGGCATATATGTTCCATATATGTCGCATATGGTACAAAAAAATTTGTCTGTGCCAAGAATAAATTACCTGTGTCGCACGAGCACTTGTTTTAGACAGAGCCGCTTGTTTGTGTGAGGTGTGTTTTGTCGCAGTGCTTGTTTGTGTGAGATGTAAATCAATGGTTCACAGCTATTTTTGTTGTTTTTGCATTTAAAAACTTGTTTTCCTGCTGCATTTAGTGCATATTTAGAGCACTGTGATTTCCGCGATGTGGAATCAGGGAATAGCGGAGGCACTACCTGGCTCTTTAAATGTCATCTGCTTGTTTAGCGTGAATGAGCGGCAGAATTTAACGCATTACTACACGCCTGTGTGCATTTGTCTGCTTGTCTGTATGAGTACATGGACACACAAACACCATCTGCAGAGCTGATCTGAGAGTTTATTCATAAACATGTCACTGTTAGAGAAAATATATCATCAACCACACACTCTTTGCGACAAGCTGTCAAAATAAAAGTCTGGTTAACTTGAACATCCAGATTAAAATCACTGTATTGTAATATAATATTTACTATAGTAAATTGTAGTATTCTAGCAGCAAATTGATAAACTATAAATACTAGAGTATACTTATATTTACTCAACTAAAATGTAATATATATATAAATTAAAACATCACAAACCACCATTGTATCTGCAAAATGAGGAATTTAACTGCAGTTTACCATTGTAAATAATATAATAGTATATCACAGTATGTGGACAAACATATATTTTGTAAAGTAAAGAAAACACAGAAATTAAAACGGAAAAAATGAACACTAAAGGCCCTAATTTACCCAACATTAACATTAATGTCCTTCGTCTGTTACCTGCCTATTTATGAGATAAACTACACATAAATATTTTTATGTGTATATTTTTCTAATATAACAGTATTTTATACTTGTGCTACAACTGTTTGGCATGTGCTACAAAACTTTGAACCTCTGTAGCACCAGTGCTACATGCAAAAAAAGGTAACGTAGCCCTGTTTAATACATTTCATTCTACATCCTAACCGTGCTAACATCCCTATACATACTGAACTGAAGATAACTTTCGCTCTAATTTAACAATTTCTTTCATATTCAATTTATATTCTTCTTAATTTTTATGAAATTTTTTGTAATAAATAAAATGAAAACTACTCAACAGTAATATATTCTTTTTTTCATTTTCTAATAATAGGCAGTTATTATTACCTTATTAAGAACGACAGACAACTCGTTCGCATGATTGAGAGTCTACTCTTTTTTTCCAAAGCCAACAACTTTGTTATTCTTTCACTTTCGGCGTTACAACTTGGCAGACTTCTTACATTCGCACACAGCAACATTACACACGGCATGAAATGTCATTTTAAGGACATTGTAATATTTATAATGTTAGTGGGGACTGCAGGGTGAGAAGTGCAGCTTCGCAACGCGTATACAACTCGCAGGTATCATGCTCCAGTTTGACTTCTGATGCATTATGGGCCAGTTTAAAAAAAAAACTTTTGAAAAACACGTGGCTTTTAAACATTCATCAGCGAATATGGCACTATATGGTATTGATACTGTATATTAAGTTATATATTAATAAATATGTGGGTGTTGACTGGAGTTTAAGCCGCGTCTAGAGTCAGACTAAAACACAGAGGAGACCAATGCAGCACTGACTGTAGACTTTAATTTGACAATCCAGATTTCGTCTTGTTCGCGCCTTTTGGGTATTTCATTATTTAATGTGAGATTTAATAAATACACTGGCATGGGAACTTCTCACATTATTAAAGCTTGACTTGCGCAAATCGTTTCGATCATGCAAACTGCACTCCTGGAACATCCTTAAAAAACAGTTTCACAACGACTTAAAGAAGCCGACAGCGTGATTTATTGCTGTAATTAAATTGTACAGCCTTTTCATGGAGACGTGGATGATGTCTCATTAGTGGCAAGACAAACGAGATGTTCATCATTCCTTTTATTGCGAAAAGCTCATATTTATTGTGGAAAGCTCATAAACGGCTTAAGCAAATAAGCCACTCGGCAGAGGTAGTTTTATGCCCATTATTCCGATTTACGAACCGTTTCTCTCAGTTTTGTTTATGTGCGTATGTCTGACAGCGCAAAAGTAAAAGTCCTAAACGGAAGTAAAATTAAACTAACGCATAAAAGTCCAGTCATGGATTCATGATTTGCAGGTACTGCGGATATTAGATGAGATACAAAAATACACCTTCTGACCAATTTCCCGCTTCATTTTTAATTACTAGACGGACTTCGACGATGACGTCACTGCACGCGAGAAACCCGACAAGTCTCAAACTTCCGTGTAAAGCTACGTAGCCGGCTTATTAATATGCATGTAAACACGTGAAAACGTGTGTCTTTTATGAGCTGATTTTTGATAGATATCCGTTTATTTCGTGCATGTAAACGCAATGACACAGCCGGTTAAATCGTCTCCAGTCGATCTCCAGGAGCAGCGTTGAGCACCTCAGACATACACCATGAATTCATCCATCACACATAAACTGAACCAATCAAGATTTTAAAATGCTTTCATTTTTCAACCACCACATACATGACCTACGTGCATTTTCATGCATGTCATGTAAACATACAGAAACATTATGTGGAAGTAATCATGAAGGCTGTGCATAAAACGAGCAGTTGTGAAGATGACGAACTACACGAGCTGTTATGATTCACTTCAGAAAGACACTTGATCAGAGACCCAATCTACAGAGAGCGCGCGCGCGTACACGCGTTGATGGATTTAATCATCCGCTTCTGGGCATATTCTCTGAACAACAGCTGTTTCTATTTTCTTTGAAACAATGGTCACTATTAGATTTCTTGTACTAAACAATAAGTAACATCTATTGATACAACTATATACGTGTTCCTTTGACAACCAGGTCAGTGGCTAATGCGCTGTATTGAACATATATAAACAAAACTCGCACTCACACGGGTTTGTTTTGGTGGGCCTATCTAAGGAGCCAATGGTATCTTCTGTCCTTTATCCATAAAACAAACATTTCTGAAGTTTTACATTTTTTAATAAACATCATTGAACGTAGATGAACTCGAATCTCTGCGAACACGCTCGTATGCTTTTGAGGAATTGAACTAATCCCCCTGTGCGCCTAAATCAAATTCCACAACATATTAATGTGCGATTAATTTAATCGCCGACATTATAAGAATGACGAATGCTCTTTATTTTACTCTCGTTTGTTACTTTATGTGCTGAAGTGGCACTCAATAGTGAGATCCGCGTCACGAGAATCAACGGACAGACTTTCCGTGAAAACGCGTTTATTCGCATCCGACATGTGATTAAATAAAACGCGTGATTTTCATTCTCTTTCATATAGTCACAGCAGAAGTGTAAACAAACATGCGCGCACCTCAGCTGTGAAGCGCAGACATCTCGAGACCAACAGGAAGTTCATTTCACGTTTAAAAATCACAGCGTCTTACCTGTCGCGAGAGATTTAAAGATCCGTGGAAACGTGGTTTACTTCGGCAGAAGCTAGAAGAGACTCGGTCGCGATCTTCCAACGAGCCCGCGATAAGAGCTCATACCAGCCGCGGGTCGGATTCGGATCTGCCCTCAGATCTTCACTGGCGTTCTGCTCGTGGACGCGCGGCAGCGGATCAGCGTCGCTCCACCTGAATGCGCGTCATCTCGCGCAGCTCTGAAACAACAACTTTACAGTCGGAGGGTTTTTTGATTCACAATTCACAGTGAAACTCTTCTTTTCAACACGCAAATGCCCTCAACACTCAGTCTGACCCTGAACAAACATCACATTTTATTTTTCAAAAGATTTAAACATGTCATGCGAGTAAAGAGACAAACCAATAGAATGATTGACAGGCGGCCCAGCTCTGTTCTGTTCATGCGCACATTCACTCGGTGTTGTTCATAAATCATTATCAATCCATATACACGACCCAGGCCGGGTCTAAACAACTTGGGTTTCTTAATAGCCTACAACAAAAAAAGCTGTTATAAACAACAGGGGGATTGTTAGGAGAAGGCTAAACACATTCTGCTGCCCTGCAGTTATACAATACGACTTTTACTGAGAGAAAACGCAATTATTTTACATTACTATGACATCTGAGCAAATGCTGTGAGCTGCAGCCAAGACAACCGTCTCTGTTAAAGCCACTTACAGAAGAGAGAAAAGCAATGCAATTATTTCACATAAGGAGGTCAGCTCGTATACAGATACCAAATGTCTTCAAGTTGTCATTGTATATTAGAATTTAAAAATAAAATGAAACTGGAAGTGCTGCTGGCTGGACCAGTATTTACATCTTTCAAAGTGAGCATATATATGCAATATATAATTTTAAACGCCTGTTTTACAAACTAATATTTAAAGAAACCATGGCCATACACATGGACGGTGTTATGAAGAATAAAAAGGGTCTGATCACGTTTGGAAACATATGCGATAAGCTGCACAGACAACGCAAGACAGACAGCAAAAGTCTAAACAGTGTTTCATGATTCACAATTCACAGTGAAACTGAGATTGTGGAAATATGCAGATATAAAAGGGATTGTTCACCAATACATGACAAATCTGTCGTTATTTCTTAGGAAAATAAAACACTATATTAGTCAATGGCACCCTAGAACGGGTTTGTTTCCCGCATTCTTCAAAACCTCAGAGAAAGAAATGCACAGGTTTGAAACAACTTGAGGGTGAGTAAATGACAAAATAATGCACATATCTGGGTGAACTTTCTCTTTAAGATGAGTGAAAGCATATTATCAGTTAAGTGACAGAAAACAATATACTGTTGCGTATCAATAAATATCACTGTACAAAAACAACACAATCTTTGTGAGGTTTAAAACGGGCGTCAGCAGTTTTAAATGTAGCAGCAGTGTGATCGTAAATAACACATCATACAACACCAGATGATATTGTCAAACATTAGAAAGCTCTCACACACATCTTTGTGATAAATACATCTCATTCTTCTTAACATTACGAAGCTCTTTCAAGACAGACGGCAAAAAGATATCAAGCACAGAGAACATCCACATCGCATCAGTGAAAATCATTTTGCATATGATAATATTATTTTAAACTGCTTTCAAATGCATGCAAATCGGCTTCCATTCCCACAAACTCTCTCTTTCTAACAAGCTGGTGTTAAATCAAACCTCTGAGATTTTCAACTGCTTAGATCCGCTGTCTCATGTCTTGTGTCGCTTTATTAAACATTGACACACAAAGCCAAGCACATTTACTAAATGATTCACGCTAGACATCTTTCAGCACATTTGCTAATGCGAGTTGAAACGCATACTTAAAAATCCATCATAAGGCATAAAACATCACATGACAAATTTACTCCCTGTGGCGTGAACTGAAAATCAGACCCACATCTCGAATGAATAGTTCTCTCATCATTTATTCATCTTCATGTCATTTCAAACCTGTATAAGTTTTTCTTATGCAGAGCACAAAAGATATTTCAAAGAATGTTGATAGTCAAACGACATTGAACCTCATTGACTTCCATTGTACGAACACAAAACCACTGAGACATTTCTCAAAATATCTTCTTTTGTGTTCCACTGATGACCGAGTCACAGGTTTACAACCACATGAAAGAGACTTAGTGATGAAAAACATATTGACCTTAAACAAAACAATTACTTAGGAAAAGGAGTTTTCAATGTGAAAGTGAGCAGATCCTGCAGTATTTGACACACAAAGGGGTTTTTGACATGAATTTAATTGACATGATTTGATTAAGATCACACTTTTCACAATAAGAGCAGGAAAGCCGAGAGGGTTTATTTTTTGTGAACAATGCGGATATCAAGCAGAAAATCTCAAAGGGACGAACTCATTAAGTGAAGTGCTGCAGATCTGTCATAGCAAACACAATGACAGACAGTGATGAAGCCGTAAAGCAGGTTAAACCGCTGTCATGTTAGGCACGGCAGCAGCGGGACATTCTGTGTATGAACACACCTTTGCGCTCACACGTGTTTCATGCAGTTTCTGCCACCTGCCACCGCTTCAACATGGGCATCTCAAGACATACCGTCCTTTTCACAGATGGCTCTCTCGTCTTAAAGCATGATGTGTTTTAGGTGACTGTTTGAAAAGCTCTAAGAGGCCGTTCACACAGAACCTGCATCTGCACACTCATTTAAACAATTATATGTTGTTATGTTTATATTTTTTCACTTTTTGTATAAAGTGCATTATTGTTTTTATTTAATTCTCATTTTTTCTATCTCAATGTATATTTGCACTATGTTTGCACCATATGTACACTTTCTTCTGCACCAAGCTCTCACATACTTAAAGCTCCTTTTGATTCTGTAAAGTGAAGGATGTCGAGATTCGAGAACAGACCCGTGCCTGACCCAAACCCCAAACATTCATCACGCTTTTTACATTCTGAATTTATAAAGATTAAATGAGTCGGGTGATGAATCATTTATTGACCAAATTTTTGGGAATGATGTCCCTTTCCGCACTCTCTCTCATGTCAAATTTGAGGAGGTTAAAGGGATAGTTCACTCAAAAATGAAAATTCTGTCATCATTTACTCACCCTCAGGTTGTTTAAAAATACCATTTCATTTTACTACTATGGCATTCAATGACATCACAGAATTGAAAATTGCTAACATTCTTCCAAATATCTTTCACAAAATATTAATTATACAGGTATGAAATGGCATGTGGGTGGGCAAATGATGACAGAATTTTCATCTTTGGGTGAACTATCACTTTAACCAATCACAACACAGCTCATTTACTTAACAGCTTCTTAAGTAGCAAACAACAGAGAGCCTGTTTAATTCTGAGAAACAGACAGAGAAAGAGATGTAAATTAGAGGGGGGGTTTCGCATTTTCAGAAAGAGAGAGAAAATTAACCGAGAGATAAAGGATTCTGGGTATTCATAAGTGATATGAGCTCATCTCATCATCACTGTGATTGATACGAACACATCCAGACCATACATCCTGATGATGAGATCACTGGTTACAGTACAAGTCATCTGTTATGATGACTCATGAGTGCTCGCTAGTTAGTGAAGGCTAATTTATACTTCTGCTGTGCATTCTGCGCTGTAGACTGATGCACACATCTACAAATACAATAACAATAACTGTGCAGCATCACACAACTCTTTAATAAATCAGGCAAATTACATTTGTACATTTTAGTTAATGTGTGTGTGGAAGAGAGTGAGATGTAAAAATGTGTGTGTGTGTGTGTATCAGTGACAGCAGTGAAACACACGTTTTTATCTATATAAATGCTTGTTTAGAGAACACCAGATTAACAATCTGCCAACATTTTCTCTTTTGAGCAGTTCTGATGGGTTCTCAATCTGTTTAACTATTCTGACGAGAGTGACACCTACTGTTGGAAATTATATTATGTGTTATCCAAATATAAAGACATGTTAACCTGTAAGGCGTATAACAACTGAATGGTATGAGTATGTGATATACGGTAGCCTACATAAATCTATGAATTATATCAGAAGCTTTAATTTTTAACATACAGTGGAATCGGCGCCGGCCTGTCCTGCTGGTGAAACAGGCGGTCACTTGGGGCCCTGATTTTTGCCGGTGGGGTCCAGCGAATCCAAGAACACACACTCAAATATAACCGCAACAGTTACACATTGGTCTTGTTATTTAACATATAAAATCACAGAAAAAGAATCCGCAAGCATTTAATAATAAATAAACATGGTAAGGAGTAAGCAGTAATTGACGCATAAAATCTAAAAAAAAAGACTCCATGCAAACAGATCTTTCTTTACTGTGTTCCTATAAACACTGCCTAAATTAGCTTCCTGTTGTGTTATTTTGTTCAGTTCACAAGACAGTCCACGCAAAAAGACCATACCTTGTAGATACTTCAAAGACCGCAAGTGGGGGTATTTGGAGGCAGCCAAGTACTGCGCGCCCCCGAGCCCATCAATCAGCCGGTTCCGGTTCCTGTTTAACGGTTTGATTGATCATTTTTCATACAGTCACGTAATGAGTATTTTACTGAAAATATCGCTAACGTTTATTTACACATACGCAAAAATGCACAGGGTTATTTGTTTTCTAAAAGAAAAACTTTATTTCACGAGCTCATCGAGCAATCCACGTTTGTGAGGAGGCGACGTCGAAGTGACGTCACTGCAGTTGCGCGCGCAATATGGTGTCACATATAACGCAAACGGAGACACGGCGAATTCCGATATGTGTTAGTTTATGCCTTTAAATAAGGGATCATGCAGGCAGCCTGTAACATTGACCAAAAGAGCCGTAGAGTCTGTAAAGTATCACCACGGTTAAGCTACATTATTAGTGTTGTGTGCAGGCAAAATCAAGTCATCAATGTTTACAAACGCCAACATGTTTTAAAGTGTTTGATAGACCCATTAAAATATAGCGCCAATACGCTCACACATTGACTCCTGTTTACCCGTCTACTCTCTTTTGTCCATTTAAGGACATAAAAAAGCCCTTAAAATGTAACTTAAATATGCATTCATCATCACGCGCCACAAAGATGAAAACAGGCAGAATAATACAAGAATTTACATTCCAAAGCTTCGGCACATTCCTCAGAATGATTACAGACATCCATCCATCCCATCCATCCATCCATCCATCCATCCATCTTCAGAATCCAAGACATCAGAATCTTTAATAAACATAATTTACAGCTGCAGAAATGAGTCACATTAAATGCTTCTTCAGAATTCACCAGAGACACGCGCTCTGCTCGAGGACACGCTCATTACTGACTGATTTATCACCAATCAAACCAATCAAAAACCTCCATCTGACAATTGAAAGCTATCGTCAGCCAATCAGCAGTGCGTGCCCGACACACACGCTGTGACATTAACCAAGGTTGTGAATAATATCAATCCGGTCAGCTGCATTCATTTACACATTTACATTTACATATTGCATTTTTACATTTTATCTCAAGTTACTTGCAGTGCAGTCATGCTGTACACTTTAAGCATGTGAACATCCACATACATGTGGAAAGCAACATGCTTATTTCTCTTCTTTTGCACAAAGCACGGTCACCGAATCTCATGCATCATAACAGGTTACCGAAATCTGTGACCGCCCTCTTTTTGACTGAAAATCCCTCCATTTCATACCCAAATTCACTCCAATATAAATTAGACGATGATATAAATTAGATAATTATATAAATTGGACGATGTTACAGGCCTGTCGGAGGCGTTTCAAATGTATAAAGGTCTCTTGTGAAAGTAAACTCGGTGTGCACCTCGGAAGCCGGCTGAGTGAGGATATCAGTGCTAGCATTAGAGGACATGCTAGCATTAGCACTCGACTCGTTGGACGTTGCTTGTCATGCTGTGTGTATTTCACCTTAATTTCCAGGTGCCTCGGTGTGTGTTTCTTCAGCGTCATTGTCTAGATGTGTTTTTTTGAAAAACTGCCGCATGTAAAACTGTTTACCCATGTTTACATGATCAGAAAGAGAATCAACAGACAGCGATATTGGCGCGCAGCGTAACGGCCGTAACGTAACTGACTTAACGTGAGCACATTCTTAATAATATTTGGCTATTATTGTTAATAAACAAACAATTCAAATGTTTTTTATTGAATTTATACAATTCAAATTTAGAATTAAGCTTAAATTAATGTTGAATAATATTAAAAATAAATTAATTGGCTCTGACTGGGTGGGTCACCCGTAGCTCCGCCCCTGCCACCGTATCATATCTTATTAGTGACAAAAGAAACACAAAAGTGATTTTTAAACACAAATGTGACCCGCGATGAAATGCCGTTGATTTCACGTTTAAACAATTGCGTCATGTTCCGTCAGCAACGGGACAAAATGTCGACTACTGTCGCATTCTGACCTTCGACCTGAGGGGGCGCTAATACGAAAACATCCACACAAGCGTGTGGACTAACAAACCCTAGAGCAGTGGTTCTCAACCTTTTTTGGCTTAAGTATGTAAGTACCTTTTTATGATTTTTTCAAGCCAAGTACCCCTTGACCAGACAACAACTTTTTACCTTAAAATTCAGTGAAATAAGAGTCAAACAGTTATTATATCTAAATGTATTAATTTATGTTTTATGCATCTTTGTGTAGGCCCTTATTTCATATAAAATACTATTATCATAACTTGTTGATTTTCATTATTTAATCCTTAATGTCAGTTTCTCTCACGTACCCCCATTTGAGAACCACTGCCCTAGAGTAATAATACTTACAGAAGTTTTGAATAAAGTATTTTGAATTAAAAAAAAAACTTTCAAGAACAACTTGACATTCGTTCTATATTATTTTATTTAACAAACAAAGCAGTAGTTGTGGAGGAAAGTTTTAAAGGTTAATTGTGGCAACAGAAGAAATGGCTTTAAAACGTCACTGGAACTGGAGCTTGACATGGTGTGAGATGTGTGGAAGAAAGAATTTGAAGCATCTCTGAGAATCAACAGAATCTTCCTTCTTGCATTTTCATTTCTTTATACATTCAGCTACGGGATAGTTTGGACGATGGTAGATCAATGGTGATTAGAAATGTAAACAATGCTCTTGTTCAAAATATCAATAGTTAAAAAGACTTGATGAGAACTGTAGAGTTGACTGGTAATCTTCCTGCTTCCTTCACAGAACAACAGTTGCATAATCACACGATGTCTGTCCATATGAAGTTCTGTCTGAATGGTCTGTAAATTCGATGGTGGAATAATTTAGTTTATTAGGAGACGTTCTGTGCTAAAACAGAAGCATCCTGTTCACAGGAAGAACCAGAGTGTAGTCAGGATGAATATTTGGGAGGTGAATCTCTTCATAATCACAGACAGACCTGAAGTGAAAAAAAACAGATGAAACTATCAAAACAAGGAGAGCAAACAGGTTTTAAACACTTTTTACATGCTCTTTTATTCCATTCATTTATTTAAAATACTGATCTTTTTTGCATCTTTTTAACATGCAAAATGACTGAATGAATTCACCTGTAGGGATAATTTGGATTAACAACGGACAGATCAGTATAATATGACATCACCATTACAGTATATTGGTTCAATAAAGATGTCACAAATCCACAAGTAATCCATTACCTACAAGTTACCTACAGATCTGATATTTGTTCAGTAAAACGCACCATAGTTTGTCTTATTTCTCCATTTTTCAGATTCCTAGCTGAGCCATGAGCGACACCACTGAGCTGCAGTTCTGTTTTGTGACACCAGAGGGCGAGAGAGGTGAAGGTTTAAATTATGAACAAATTTGACTTTGAAGAAAACGTTTTCATGTGTTCATAAAAGAGAAGTGATTACATTTATAAACAGAAATGATATGTGGTTACGTTCAATCTTTTTCCTCTGTCTGAAGTAAAAAAACAACACGAATCCAAACAAGATCAGCATCGCCGCACCTGACAGCGTGATGAACTCAAATAAACCTTAAAAACACAGATCAAATCATCATTTTATTGCTGTCAACTACAAACCTTAATATTTAATTTCTTAATATTGTGCGTAAGAAGTCAACCTATACTAGTCTCTGTGTTTGGTAACAATGAATGAGAAGATGATGATGTCAGTAAAGATGAAGACGATGATGGTGATGTGGCAGGTCTGGATGAAGAATCAGTAGATATTGGTTGGGAGGTGTGAAATGAAGCGGTGGTTGGTTTGTGTGACGTGCTCTCTGATGTGACTGAAACAGAAATGATCGTTTAATTTTATAATGCTCGAGAAGGAGTGTACATTGTGCACTTATATCAGCATGGCTGTGAAATCATCACAGAAGTAAACAAAAAGTGTGTGTTTGTTTGCTTGTTATCTAGTCGTGGCCAATGATTTTTCGAGTCGGACTCGTGACTAGAAGGTTGCCGGTTCGATCCTCAGGGCCGGCGGGTACTGAGATGCCCTTGAGCAAGGCACCTTACCTCTTCTTGCTCCCCGGGCGCTGCAGTGATAGCTGCCCACTGCTCCGGGTATACATGTGGTTCACGACTTGCTGTGCGTGTGCTCTCTGGTTGGGTTAAAAGCAGAGGTCACATTTCGGGTATGGGTCACCATATCTGACTAATAGGTCACTTTCACTCACTTTCACTTCACTTGCCTGACTTCTTCAGAGTGACGCAGTAACTTGCAAGGATGTTATAGTCCAGTTAGTGTAGTGGCGGAGTGATACAAAGCAAGCGGTTCAACAGTTGGTTCCCGTGGTGATCCTTGTGGAATATCGCATGGCTCTCAGCCAATCAGATTCGACTATGTGCTATCCACACTTAATCTCGATGACATCACAGTAAAGATGCACAAGCTGTAGTTATTTTAGTTATGATGTGATCACCCAGCTAACAAAAGAACGTTCCTTAGAGGTTTTTCATGTTATTGAAAACGTTTTAAAAAAACATACAAATTGTCATTTTTAATGTTTTTAGAACGTTCCCAGCTAACAAACGTCACAATCATGGTGATCAGTGTTTCCTTGAGTTAGTCTCTTGTCCCTAATAGAGATTTTAGTTTGTTGCACGTGTGTGCATGTGAAGGACTTTTGTCATGGCAATGTAATGAGAATCTATTTAAGTGGAGATTGTTCGTGGGTGTTAAAATCACCATAATCTAATCATTGATCTCCTCTAGTCCTGTGCTCTTGAATTGGAAAGAAAATTGTTAGATTAGAGAGTTCTACTTTCATTTTGTTGTCTAAAAAGATTTGTAAAGTATGGATGTAAATATTAATCTACTCAAAATTTGGACACACACAGACATCAAGAATGGTGACATACAACAAAAAAAACTCATGCCGCAATGCGTGCTGGGTAACATCTAAGTACAAAACTCATTCATGATTCCCAGCATGCATTGCAGTTGATCTGTTTGTCTGGTGATTTCCAGTCTTGAATTTATTAAAATTCAAAAATCAAAATGTTCCTTTAAGGTGGTGAACATGCACAACATCGGTCCCTTATTGTTCATTTAACATACATGCTGTACGGCATTCTGACTCAATATCTCTTAATTTCAGGTGTTAGAGCGGTTTGGTTCTTACATATTGTCCATAATACATTCTTTTCTCTGTCTAATGTAATAAAAAACACATTTACTATGGTAATGAGATGTTATGGACAATTAAATCCGGCAATATAAAGCAATAAATCGAATTCAAGTCATAAAAAGATGGTGTAAAACCTTTCACTTTTGGGCCCTTCAAGGGACATCTTTTCCACATCAACAAAGACATCGAAAAGACATCTTTTGGACATGTCTTTGCTCGGGATGACACAACTAAAACATATTGTTTCGCAATGTATGCAAACTTTAAAAACACACTTGCCTGTATTACAGCTTTCACGTACCGTAATACCTGCCGGCTTTAAGACGTTATTGGGGGTCAGAAGTTTCGATCCATTGAAAGAAAGAAAGCCTCAAAGTCTCTTGAGTTTCTCAAGACCACCCTTCACAATTGTTTCGAGAAGCTGGAGAGGGTGGCGGTTGTAAGAAAGAAAGAACTAAAAGCGAGCGACTCCCGGTGAGATGAATGCACTGTGAAAAATGCTCCGTATTTTTTACGGAAAAATACCAGCAGCTGTGGTCGCCAGGAAAAATTCAGGAAAAAATACAGGAAAAGAACGTAAACAGCTTTGCAGTTTAAAAATTTCAGGGCACAAACTTCAAGCTGTGTATGAACTTAATACATTTGAGTCTTTTATATTAACAGCATTTTTTAAATAACTTTAAATAAAATGAAAACTTGGTCCTCATGCATAAGTGAAAACATTACATTTACTTATTTTAATTCTTTGCAATTCATTATTAAAAACATCAAAGTCACTTTTAAACAAAGCAACATGCAGCACAACATCAGTACCTCATTGCCTTACCTTGATTTTCAATGATGTTGTTTAGTTTCTCGATGGGTTTTAGTTATAACAGTCTACATGAGCTTACATTTGAGATTCACATTTCCTGCAACAATCAACAGAAATAATTTTTGACCAGTATAAAGGTGTGTATTTGATCTTTAACTCAGACATCAAGAATCAGTGTATGGATCTCAACAGTGGTGACCAACAAATGAAAGCATACAGCCGCAATGCATGCTGGGAGTAATGGATGAGTTTTGTCCTTTGATGGTACCAAGAATGCATTGCATTTATCTTAAGATTGTTTTTTTTGGTTGTCACCATTGTTGAGACAAACTGTTTTATTCTTGATGTCTGCTAGTCCATTTATCATGAGTTAAATGTGCTTTAAAAGACCTTCAGAATATCACTTCATTTCATGCAATATCATAAATGAGTACAATGAATCACTTTAAATTACTTCCTGCTAAAACATGTAGTGACACTTGAATTAAGATATTGTTTCGATCAAGAGAATGTTGTTTATCTTTGCTACATTATGTGCACTATTTTAAAACAGCATAATATAGAACTCAAACTTGAATAAAAATGATTTTACTCACACACATATCAAGAATCAGCATATAAATCTCAACAATGGTGACATGCACCGTGCCGCAGTGCATTCTGGGTCCATTATAAAAGTCATATCTGTAGTTTTCAGTCACGTGACTTTCCAGAGGGGTCGCAGGTCAAGAGAGCAGCACATTACATTAGGGCAAATCCAGCGTTATGTGACATGTTTATATTTTACAAAGATCTCATTGGACACACGAGGGCAGAATTTTGGTTCAAAAGTTATCGTTATCTGGCCCAAAGCAGACTCGTGACCCTGTGCCTTATAAATGCACCTCCATGGAGCTGACTTGACTTCTTTATGATGTACTTCATGAAATTAAAGCTTTCCAATCGGTTATGACTACGCTGTAAAAAATCCTTAAAAATGAGGCGCAATGCACTGTCATGATATGAAGGAATATTTTTATTTATTTTTTCAACAGTAAGTACAAGATTGCTGGCATAAAACACACCACAAACACACGTATAACATTTATGTGCAACTTTTCATGATCTTACAGAAAGGAAAAGGACGAAACATATATAGTAAAATACAAATATTTATTTTTAGATACATGCAAACTCTAACAAATCATAGAATTGTACATCTCAAACATGAAGTTTCTTCAAATTGATAAATGTATTTTTTGTTTCTAGCTAATTCTGTATCATTAGAGCTGGATAATATTTATCTTTAAAATACATTATTGTGCACATCTGCATGTCTATAGGAATGAAAAAGAGATTTCTGAACCAAATAAAGAAATGCCCATTTTGGGTCCAATTGAGAATCCAGTTCCCAGGAATTTGACCTCCACTCCATCGAGGCCAGCGGATGCACCCGTATCAAGTGCAAGACCCGCCTTCACTTTAACTGGACCGGCTTTGGCAGATACGCTAGCAACTTCAGCTCGAGCCAACGCTCCGACTTTAACTGCACTTGCTTCAGCACCAATGGAAGCATTTGGGCCTCTGGCTTCGGCCTCAAAGATGCTGTATTCAGCACGAGCTCGACCGTATCCTGCTTCTCCAAGGATTCCGGCCTTCGGGATTCTTTTTCCTGGTTTGTTTTCAAAACCTACTGCATAGTTTTCCCAATTTGCAAAAGAACCTTCTGCCCTGGCATCTGGTTCTCTGTCAAATGTTTCTAACATGTCTAGCACTCCAGAAACTGATGCACAGTTTGATGCTCGCCTGGCTTCGCATGCTTCTTCCTGAACTAGTTCCTCATCGAGGTCACTTGACTCATCCGGTGGGTGTTTTCCTCGTTTGGCGTGAACGTCGGCTTCTCCATCTGCGGATAACAGAAATGAGCTTTAATGCAGAGCAGAAAGACTTTACATGACCACCTTGTTACCAGTGTGTAGATATTTTACACAGTCAGCCATCAAAGAAAACGACCATCCAGTGAACTCAAACAGGTCACATTGTGGCGCTGAAGCACAGAAAACAGATGGCAAACTCTGAGCAAAACACGTTTCGCACTCCTTCGCTGGACATCTCGCCTGTCATGTCATCAAGTGTCACCGAAGGACACTTGAAGGGTGCTTGGAATGCAGCCTCCATTGTGTGTCCTTCGTTCAGCCTCTTCTGAATGACGCATGAAGTTTAACCTTCAATTTATCGCCTTTTCATGACCATGTATTCTTTAGCTATGGCTCAATTATTTATGTACTTGAGAAAATATTTGTGACACATGACCATTGACATTTGTGTCATATTTGAAAAGATGTGTTACACGTTATGTACAAGTATTTGACATATATTTTTATATCTGTGAAAACCGTATGTGTCATTTTTCTGTATGGGTATATTTTATAAGGCATATATGCAAATAAAATATTAAAATGAAAAACATAAAGCTAAAATGTAACGTTTCGCAAATGTATACCAACTATAAAAATGCCCTTACCATTGTCGTCATGTCCATGGGTCAACTGTCGGTTTCCAGACATTATTGGGGTCTCAGGAGGGTGTTTGTTGCAGTGGTGTCTGAAGGTTCAGCTATTGTCAAGCACTTTTATATCTTTTTTAGTTTCTCTTTCAGCTCATGAACCCCGTCACAATCGTTTTGGGAAGTGGGAGAGGGCAACTATTGCGGGAAACCGTGGGAAGCGAGTGACATTTAAAAATGGCCATAAACATATACAGTATATATGTATATATACATACAATTATTTGACATAGTTTTATATCTGTGGAAACCATGAAGACGTATATTAGATGTTCTTCATATATTTCTTTTATATTAATTTTCTGTCTGGGGTGCGAACGGTGTTCGTATCAGTTGTTTCTGAGAATGGAGAGATTTCCCTCTTAGATAACTGGCATGGGTTTGGTGGTGCGTTTGTGAAACCTGTGTTAAGACGTATATGGGAACAATACTTCCCTTATTTGTGTTTCTTTTTGATCGCAACTTTACAACAGTTGGATTAAATATGTGAAGAAAATTAAGTACCGATATCAAGAAATTAAATTATAGATTCTTGTTTCTATTTATATTTAAGGTTACATGATACAGTATATGTGCATTATTTCAAACACATAACGAATAGAGAGTAAAATCAAGAAACAGTTGAAACTTTAAGTAATGTTTTGTCTTCCAAAACGGTTCTGATGAGACACATGACCAAGTACTAAACAGCCTTGTGCCGCTGTTTCTCGTAAAGAGTGTCACAAACCAAACAAAATGGCCAGGTCTTTAAGAGCCAGACTGATTATTTCCTTTCTAAATGTGTTCACATTGCACAGTAATATACTGTAAACTCCAGTAATAATCCAGTATCAGAGAACCTCATAATGAGTTCATGGAAGACAATTTAACATTAAAGTCAAAGACTCAAGAGTTCAACTAAAGCAAACACTGATCACAATAGTTATGGCTTGTTGAAAGTTCAACCTTTGTCAACATTAATTGCAGGTGCAAAAGTGATATTGATTCAATACCATTAACATTCTCAAATCAACAGTTTTTAACAGTGATTCAATGGTTGATTTATTGGTGTTTATAAGGGTCCGAGCTAAACTCTGCAGGATCAGAAAAGCCCATGTCTGCTACACACGCATCTTTTACAACTGTCTACATTGTTTTGCAGGACTACACATAACGGCAGTGCACATCTTCTGATGCCACTGAATAACATGTGCATTTTTTTGTATGGAAGTGAAGACTAAACCGGTGATCATGTTCCTGAGAATGATATTTATATTCCATTCTGAGTGAAACAGTTGAGTTTTGGGTTCTGATTTACTTTGTGCCGCTGTTTCTCGTAAAGAGTGTCACAAATGGCCAGGTCTTTAAGAGCCAGACTGATTATTTCATTTCTAAATGTGTTCACATTGCACAGTAATATACTGTAAACTCCAGTAATAATCCAGTATCAGAGAACCTCATAATGAGTTCAGAAGACAATTTAACATTAAAGTCAAAGACTCAAGAGTTCACTAAAGCAAACTGATCACAATAGTTATGGCTTGTTGAAAGTTCACCTTTGTCAAATTAATTGCAGGTGCAAAAGTGATTGATTCAATACCATTAACATTCTCAAATCAACAGTTTTTAACAGTGATTCAATGGTTGATTTATTGGTGTTTATAAGGGTCCGAGCTAAACTCTGCAGGATCAGAAAAGCCCATGTCTGCTACACACGCATCTTTTACAACTGTCTACATTGTTTTGCAGGACTACACATACCGGCAGCGCACATCTTCTGATGCCACTGAATAACATGTGCATTTTTTTGTATGGAAAGTGAAGACTAAACCGTGTTCTCATCAGTTGTTCCTGAGAATGGAGGGATTTCCCTCTGAGATAACAGCCATGGGGGATTTATTTACGTTTGGGAAACCTTGTGGAAAGCGTCTATGGGAGATCCTTCCCTTATTTGTGTTTTTGCAAACGTGTTGTTTCAGAGAAGCTGTACAAAATACAGTGCCTCATTTACCCTCCAGCTGCTCACCACCGTTGGATAAAATATGGGCAGTAAATGTACTGAAGATATCAAGAAATTTAATTAGAGAATCTTGTTTCTATTTATCTTGTACATGTTACATCATGTGTGTTCACTATTTAAAACACAGAATGTATAACAAATAGTTTTCAGAACCCAAAACAAAACAAACAGACCCAAATAAAAAAACAGTTCAAACCTTTCTCCTGTTTCTGCTTAACAGTTGTATTATCACCATGATGGTGAGTTTCAACTGAATTAAAATGAATTGTTATCCCGCCCTAGGGCCCTGTGCATGTTAAGGGTTAAGTATTTTGTATTTGAAATACATGCCCACCCCTGGTCCCCTATACGTTCAGAGAACGTCCTGAATGTTCTGTGAAGGTCCACCAAATAACGTCCCCACAACTTTGAAAAAACTCCACATCATGACCATGTTAGAACGTTTTGGGAATGTGTTTGACACCAGCAGGAACGTTTTTAGAATGTTCTCAGGACAAAACATTTCTAAGGGGGTATAAACATTTATTTTAAACAAACGCAAACGATTCGCATCTGAATTCCTTGGTTAAGACCACGAAGCCGCGTCGAGCAGTTCTTTGATCGATGGATGCACTTTTTGGAGCTTCAAAAAACCGGCCATTCTACCCAAGAAGTCACCCTTGGAAGAAAAAGGTAACATGGTATTATAATGTCGACTTATTCTTCAAGAAGAAACTCATATTTAGGAAAATGACCTCTTGTTGCCCAACGTGTAAGCCCTTGTGTTTCATTTGTTGTAGATGTTGCTTGATGCTTGTTTATCGTCGTGTGGAATTTGGAATCTATTAATTCCCCATTTTTTCACTCAGCACAACTTTTTCTCGTGTCACCAACACAAATTTCAGTACACAGACCGCATGTGTATGTACATTTATACATTTATTACCTGATATCAAAACAAGTCGTAAATATGTTGCTGTTGGATAACCAACACCTTACATCACCCAAACTTAAAAATTACAGCCACAAAAGATAATGTGGGTACAACACAAGTTTCACGAGGTGGCAATGCTACGATAAATGCGGCTACCCTAACCCCGCCCCTAAACCTGACGTCACAAGTCAAATGATAAGAATACATGTGAATGAGATCTTAGGAATTAACATACACCCCTGTTAACATGAATGACCCACCTTGTAAAATAGGTATGAATTCATATCGTGTTGAGACAGTATTTATTACATATGAAAGATGTCGCGTTTCAAAATACTTTATATTGAAAGTCATGGTGGTGACACGAAAAGAATGTGTGCTGACTCACACGAAGAAAGAGGAAATTTGTGTCCTTGACAAAAATAAATCGATTATTTATATTTACATTAACATTTAGTCTTTTAGCAGACGCTTTTATCCAAAGCGACTTACAAAGAGTTTAGGGAGCAATAAGCGATATTTGTCGAGGCCTAATGGTTAGAGAGTCGGCTTGTGGCCAGAAGGTTGTCGGTTCGATTCTCAGGGCCGGTGAGTAACGACTGAAGTGACCTTGAGCAATAGGTCAGCAAAACAAATAGGTCACTTTCACTTCATGTGAGCTATGTGGGCCCTACAGAACATGGCTCTGTTGGCTGCGATGAACGGGTGTTTCCTCCTTATCTCTCTGTAAAATCACAGAAAACGGAGACCAACAGAGAATCTTCTGATGGTTTGTATCTTTCTAGTAAAGCGCAGCTCTTCTTGTAACTCACTCCATCAGACTGGTTTCAGTTTCATGTACAAAAATCATTGTGCTTCAACTGGTCAATTCAACCAACCAAATCTCATCATTATATAATGCTTTTTTCGATAAACCAGAAGAATTACTGCACTCAAATAAACACCTTTATGTTTGTGTACTCTAAAAGATTTCTGTAGAAATTACAGTATTACTGGCAGCAGTTTGCCTTACTGTAGATTTACATTGATGTAATTTATTGGCAAAGTTTGTTTAAACAAAAATGATCATTAAACATGAACAATCTTCATCTTTAAAGAAAAAAAGATAAAATAACAGCCTCATGCAAAGAATTCTGGGAACCAAAATTAGAAAAAAACAGAAAAGTGTTAATGTGGATTTCTGGTTCCCAGAATGCTTTGCATGAGGCTGTTATTTTATCATTTTTCACTAAAGATAAAGACTTGTTAATGTTAAATATTCATTTATCTTTGAAAAAACTTTTGCCAATAAATTAGATAAATATAAATCCAACTGTTGTACAGCTGCAATCAAAAGAAACACAAATAAGGGAAGTATTGTTCCCATATACGTCTTAACACAGGTTTCACAAACGCACCACCAAACCCATGCCAGTTATCTAAGAGGGAAATCTCTCCATTCTCAGAAACAACTGATAAGAACACCGTTCGCACCCCAGACAGAAAATTAATATAAAGAAATATATGAAAAACATCTAATATACGTCTTCATGGTTTCCACAGATATAAAACTATGTCAAATAATTGTATGTATATATACATATATACTGTATATGTTTATGGCCATTTTTAAATGTCACTCGCTTCCCACGGTTTCCCGCAATAGTTGCCCTCTCCCACTTCCCAAAACGATTGTGACGGGGGTCATGAGCTGAAAGAGAAACTAAAAAAGATATAAAAGTGCTTGACAATAGCTGAACCTTCAGACACCACTGCAACAAACACCCTCCTGAGACCCCAATAATGTCTGGAAACCGACAGTTGACCCATGGACATGACGACAATGGTAAGGGCATTTTTATAGTTGGTATACATTGCGAAACGTTACATTTTAGCTTTATGTTTTTCATTTTAATATTTTATTTGCATATATGCCTTATAAAATATACCCATACAGAAAAATGACACATACGGTTTTCACATATATAAAAATATATGTCAAATACTTGTACATAACGTGTAACACATCTTTTCAAATATGACACAAATGTCAATGGTCATGTGTCACAAATATTTTCTCAAGTACATAAATAATTGAGCCATAGCTAAAGAATACATGGTCATGAAAAGGCGATAAATTGAAGGTTAAACTTCATTCGTCATTCAGAAGATGCTGAACGAAGGACACACAATGGAGGCTGCATTCCAAGCACCCTTCAAGTGTCCTTCGGTGACACTTGATGACATGACAGGCGAGATGTCCAGAGAAGGAGTGCGAAGCGTGTTTTGCTCAGAGTTTGCCATCTGTTTTCTGTGCTTCAGCGCCACAATGTGACCTGTTTGAGTTCACTGGATGGTCGTTTTCTTTGATGGCTGACTGTGTAAAATATCTTCACACTGGTAACAAGGTGGTCATGTAAAGTCTTTCTGCTCTGCATTAAAGCTCATTTCTGTTATCCGCAGATGGAGAAGCCGACGTTTACGCCAAACGAGGAAAACACCCACCGGATGAGTCAAGTGACCTCGATGAGGAACTAGTTCAGGAAGAAGCATGCGAAGCCAGGCGAGCATCAAACTGTGCTTCAATTTCTGGAGTGCTAGACATGTTAGAAACATTTGACAGAGAACCAGATGCCAGGGCAGAAGGTTCTTTTGCAAATTGGGAAAACTATGCAGTAGGTTTTGAAAACAAACCAGGAAAAAGAATCCCGAAGGCCGGAATCCGTGGAGAAGCAGGATACGGTCGAGCTCGTGCTGAATACAGCATCTTTGAGGCCGAAGCCAGAGGCCCAAATGCTTCCATTGGTGCTGAAGCAAGTGCAGTTAAAGTCGGAGCGTTGGCTCGAGCTGAAGTTGCTAGCATATCTGCCAAAGCCGGTCCAGTTAAAGTGAAGGCGGGTCTTGCACTTGATACGGGTGCATCCGCTGGCCTCGATGGAGTGGAGGTCAAATTCCTGGGAACTGGATTCTCAATTGGACCGAAAATGGGCATCTCTTTATTTGGTTCAGAAATCTCTTTTTCATTCCTATAGACATGCAGATGTGCACAACTTAATTCTATTTAAAAAAAATACTTTAACAATTTGAAGAAAATGTAAGTTTGAGATGACCAATTGATTAATTAACTGCATGAATAAATTGACATTTCACACCAGAAAGACTCTGCTTCAGTGTACATTTGTACACCCGTAGGTGGGACTCATATATACACCAGCGGGTGTACATTTAACACCAGGGACTTTGCTGAAACATAAAATAAACATGAGCCTTAACTAGAAATCTGGAGGTTTTAATTTTGTGTTTGAGACTGAACAACAGGAGGAGAGAAACACAAACAGTCCATACCAAGTACATACAGTAAGGCCATAAATGAGGCTGGTGGTGACAGGTTGCGACTGGCTAAGAGTCCTTCACTGGGTTAAATGCGCCTTGAATACAAGAGAACACATTTGATGTCTTGCAGACCTACAAGGGCCTAAAATAACAAAAAAAACTTTTGATGAAGTTTTCCATGTTGTTTGATATTTTGCAACTACTGTATAGCATCGTGAAACCTATAACCGTCGAATACTGCTTCCACTTCTTAATAAAACCAGCCATGACTAAGAAGATATGGGTTTGCAATGAAAAGTTTTAAAAATGTGAATTCATTTTGCAGTCCCATGCACAGAAGCAAAAGTTGAAAGCACTAGAGTTGATTTATCAAAAACAATGTTTTTATTTTGCATTCAAAACAATATTAATGAAGCTGCAGTTGGCATTACTTACTTTGATTAAGTAATAATATAAAATACAGCTCACTAACACAGTTAAAAAAAAAATGTATCATGTTTTATTGAGTTATCTGTTTTTCCAAATAAACTTTTCACATAGAGTTGATTTGTGTTTTAAACTTATTTAAAGTTTTAAATGTTTATTAAGGGTTTTGTAATAACAATTGTACCGGACCTTTGACGTTGACAAGAATTCAGATTTAGACCTTTGAATGTAAACTTTGAGAACCCCTGCTCAAGAGGAAAAACGCAATCGTATCTCTTAACGGTCTGTTCAAAATTCACTTGGCAAAAGGAGCAATAAAAACAACGTAATTTTCTCTTTATAAGGGAGTGACACTTTATGTGGCGTCCCTTTCCCGAAAGGCCCTTCAGTGAGTGCTTGCTTTATACACTTTTGCTGTGTAACTTAACTCAAAGCGAGATACATTACATGAATTTGCTGTGATATAAGGTTAGTGGTAAACATTAAATACAATATTTAATTGTGAAAACCCACAGTAAAATTGTGTGATAACCTGGCAGTTTTTTACAGTGTAACTACACGCAAGATGACCGCTTCACAGGAATTTACTGACACAGAATACAATATTTCATTGTAAAAACACACAATAAAAATGTCACAGTGTGGTGTTTGTTTGGCAGTGATGTTGTGTCTCTTTAAGGGTCTGCTGGACCTTCTGGCGATTCAGCCATTGTGTAGAAATCTCTGTCCGAGGGGCTTGTGGGTAATTCTCCTATGCAGTGATATTACAGTGTCGTTTACTTTGCGCCTTTTTGTATCAATTGTCGTAAAAACTGGACTGGTGAAAGGGAACGGATAGTTGAATGTTATGCTTTCTTGATGTGTGTTTATATTGTTTTGCCGATGAGTAGCAAATGAAATTTTTGCAACCCAAATATTGCTTTACAGTATTGTTTTGCCGATGTTCTGTAACGACTGTTTGCACGATGTACAATATTTGCCGCAATTTTCCCATTCTAAAACATCTTGACCCAGAGCAAAATTTGCATTCAACAACAACCCACTTGGAACCTTCTATTAAAACACACTTTACCTCCTGACAGTCCATTGAGTTCCTCTGATTTGATGATGATATTGAACCTGTTGATCATCAAAAATGGGATATAAGAAAACTGATAAGAAAATGAAGAAGTTAGAGAACAATGTGTGTGTGTTTGTACAGTACCTGCGTTCTTTTTACATCTCAGCTTGTACCATAACAGACTCAGTCCTCCAGCTCCCAGCAGAATCAAACACACACACACTATAATAATAATCACATTGAAATCTGAAAAAAGAAAAACACAACTATTGTTCTTGGTGACGACTTCAGCTGATTTTATAGTATTATTTCTACCTTTACAGAAACGTTTTGCATGAAAAACTAATATATAATTGATAAGTAAAGTGTACATATTGTCAATCTGAACATTTCTGCTCATGCTCTGGATAATCTTTCATATTTTTTAAAGGTTTATTATTACAGAAACTGGCTCATGCTATATCAGACATTTATGATTATAAGACTAAAGCGTTATTGGTTGTTTTGCTTAAACTTGGACAAATCATGTACTTTGCTGTGCAGTTCATGAGAACGTGTCTCACCTAAAGAGATTTGATTTTGATTTGAAACATTGAGATAAATCACATTTAAAAGGTGAATGTAGTTCCCTTGCGTTGATCCACAGAAATAGATGCCTTCATCGTGTCTATCGACTTTATTAATAGTCACAGTAAAGACTTTTGCTGCAGAGTTGACCACAATAGTGTATCTCCAGTCTGCGTGTTTGTCTCCCTGAGCATGAATGACGGACTGTAGAAATGTATTATTCACTCTGTACAAATGCTTTGCATAATTCTTATATTTCTCTGGATATTTACAGCTGACAGTAACAGTTCCTCCCACATAACCAGTTTGGTTTCGTGATTCCCCACAGCAGGCGTCTGCAACCAGAGATGTAGATTATGCCGTTGAATTATGTACAATGTGTTTGAATCGCAGCATCATTCTTACCGTGTTCTACAGGTTCTTCTAATTGGAACGCCAGATGCGATTTTTTGCCCACTTCACATTCGTAAGTTCCCTGGTCTTGCTCGGTCAGCTTTCTAATGAGCACGCTCAACAAACCCACAGATGTATTATCATACATAGAAAATCTCTCTCCATCGGTCCATAAATTGCTTTGTTCTTCTCTCATGGTGGCACATTTGTTGCCCTGCTTGTGGCAAAAGCTTCTTTCTCTGCCTTTCTCAGATGTTTTAGGTGGATACGGACAGTTGATGACAAGACTTTCTCCAGCGATGCCGCTCACGGTTTCAGCAGCCCTGTCTACTTGACCTGTCAATCAAAACACTGGCGGATATGAGAAGACACATACAATGACAATAAGAGCTACATATTAGTAAGAGTTAAAAAAAATAAAAGTCAATAGCATGTCACAGAATATCTGACCCAGGAAGTAGATGGAGATAAAGAGAAGGGTCTTCATCATCAATGATGTTTGTTGGATCTCTGAACTGCTGTTGTTCTTCCCCTCGCTGAGTGCCGCTCTGATGAAATACTGTCACGCTGTTTTTTTTGCTTACACGCTTTACCAGCCTTTGGTAAAATACTTACGGTCAAAATTGACTTCTGGTCAAATGAATTAATAATTATAACATTTCCATACCATTGTGTTTTTCCGAACGAATGGAAACACCAAAGTTGTCGAGTCTTGAGAAAACTGAAAACATCTGAACCCGCTGATCAAAATCTTCATGAAGCCTTGAAAAAGACGAGCTTGTGTTTAATGATGGTTGAAGAGACTGTGGCTGGTGTGAACTGGCCTTTAACTCGGTTTCAGTGGATCAACGAGGAACGGCTGCTCGCTGTTTTGTCATATGATTTCACTTTATCCATTTGCATCTGTTCCTTTATCTGTCCGTTTTCAGGAAGTGTTGTGTTCTTCATTTTTAGCTCTTCCTTTTCAGAGCAATATTTGCATGACTGCGTTGAGGGTCATGATACTGAAGGTAGAGTTTACACAGATACACAAGCTTGGACGTTTTCATTCCGATAGCTGGATCTGGTGAAGATCTCAAGACACGTTGTAGGAAATCTCTTTACCAGAACAGTGTTTTCTTCCGTTTAACTAAGAAGGCACATAACTCGGGTGCTTGTATTTATTTTACGTAAAATACCAATACAAATCATTTTTAAAGATAAAACCAATACAAATACTGTATAAAGATTTACAGCCATCACCTAAAAATGCTTAATTGTGTTTTACTCGATTTATTCAAACTGTTCCAAACCTGTTCACATTTCTTTGTTCTGCTGAACACAAAAGAAGATACTTTGAAGAATGTGGAAAAGCAAATAGTTCTGTGGCACCACGACTATCATAGTTTTTATTTTTTGTATAAAAATAAAAGCTGTTTTTGTTTTTTTAACAGTTTGGTGTCAAACATTTTTCAAATAATCTTCTTTTGTGTTTAGCAGACATTTCTTGTGATGTGGAAGGTTGCCAGAATGTTGCTAAATGGTTACTTACTCACCTAAGAGAAAAACCATATCTACGGCACCAACTATCATTTTCTGATAATTTCTTCCGTTTTATTATCAGCTAGTCAAAATGTCCCTAAACATCAGACCTGGAGGTGGTTTAAATGGCATGTTTGAACCTGACCAGCAGGGGTAGACAAACACAAACAGATCATGTACAGTAAATACAGTAAGGCCATAAATGAGGCTGCTGTGATGGTCTGGACCGAAGTTCTTCACTGGGTTAAATGTGCCTAATGTGATCTCATATAATATTAATCACGAACTTAAAACACTACGAGGTCTATAAATAACAAATGAATACAAAAAGCTTTTAGTTGAGTCTTGTGTTGCGATTGACAGCGGCGTACTCGGTTAAAATCTCGTCCTTACTGAAGGTGACCGTAGCATCACTGAGAGAATCTTCATGCTTGTGGAAACTGACAGCAGCGTACAGCACATCATCAGAGGGGATTGTGGGTGATTGTACAGTAGAATATAGCGTGTGTGGATGACGAGTGTTTGCGGGGATCCCAACAGTTGAATATATCACAGCTTCTGTATAGTGTGAGGCTGAACGCTCCGGCCGGAGGTCTTGAACATTCTCGTAGTCACTGGCAGCATTAGACACCTGAAAATATTTCATCATATTTGTGAGGACGTTTTTAAATATCTGATCATCACCTGTACAGCCAAACGTCTACACACAACTCACCTCTCCACTCGTCCGCTGTTTTCTCTCTGTCTCGCCATTTGTGCCTACATGGAACACAATAATAGTTCAAATACAAAAAAGAAAACATATCTTTTTATACCTTTGATGGAATTCTGTGATGTTAAAAATAACAATAGTTATTTTTCATACCTCACATGCTTCATATTTTTATACAAGTACACTGACATTTTTTTGCTGCATCATTTAAAAAAAATGTAAATATAAAAAAACGTAAAATTATTGAGAAATAAATGCATTCATTTTTTAGTTATTTTAACCTCATATTTTCAATATTAGACTAGTAATACTGTAAGTTGCTGTAACTGGTTAAATTATTAAGTTGAGTTAATGTAACGTAAAAACAGGATGAAGAGTTATTCATCACATCATTGTTACAAGCGTTCCAATTAGTTTGCTCTACTTTCTTTTTCCATTAACGTCAATACAGCGTCTCATCAAATTTACATGAAACGGCTTAAACATCTTGTGATTTAAAAATAGAAGGGGAAGCTGATACTGTACCAGGTCACACAAGACCAGCAGACCGTTAAAAAGTGTGTGTGGTGTGTGTGTGTTTGTGCGTCACCTCGAGTCTTGAGATATCTGAATTTATATAAAATCAGGATCAAGGCTCCGATCAACAATGGAGTCACACAGATACCAGCGATGATCTTTTCAAAAACACCTGAAGAGCAAACAAACACGCAAATGTATGAAGTTCCACAAATTTGGAGATTATCAGATCAAATTTGGAATAAAATTATACACAAAGCAATTAAATGTCAAAACTGCTTTTAAATCTCAAATACTCAAAACAAGGCATCCGATGCGCTTAAATAATGGATGTGACACAAACAGCATGAATCTAATCTCAATCCCAAATCTATTCAATCTTAAACATCTTCATAGTCGAGAGGGTTTAAGATCAACTGCAACTGTGAATTTCACACAATCTATTTCTGGCTGTAGATTTTTCTCACTTCTGTTTTTCTAAGCGGATGAAAACCTTCATGTTGGTTAGAGTTCATGTGTGGGTGGACGCCCATTTCCTTTTACAGTTTCATGGTTATAGAAATGAGAAAGTGTAGTTTTATTAACCAAAGTCACAGTCAACATGTGGATCCAGACTCTATCTGTGTCTCTATTTAAACCTGATTTGAAGCTGACGCAGGATTTCGCTGATTTCTTATACTGTAGACAATATATTTGGCTCTGAGAATGTAGCACTTACTTGTTTTTACTTCTAGATGCACTTTAGTGATGATGTGAGATCCACACCAGTATATCCCAGAATGCTCTTCTCTCAGATGACTGATGTTTACAGTAAAGACTCCAGTAGATGTTTCTTCACTTAAAGAGAATCCATCATCTCTGATCGACTGTAATGAAACTCCATCATTGACACACATTGAGACTTCATGTGCTTTACAGAAGACTTTCTGATATTCAGCGTGATGTTTGCACTCCATTGACATGTTGTCTCCTTCACTCTTATTCAAGAGAAGTTCTGTAAAGACGAAATCATAAAGATTCACATTCAAACAAAGTCAGTTTTTATATTCATCATTAGTGAAAATGTCTCTCACCCTGTTTGATGATAATAATGAGATGAGTGTAAAGATAAATCACGTCTGTTTCTAATGTCACTGCACAGCAGTATTTCCCAGCATCCTCTGCTGTCAGTCCAGTGATGTTCACACTAAACACACTTGCTGTCGTGTCATCCTTCACGCTCCATCTGTTCATCTCCATGAGAGTATTTTCATCTGTACAACTCTTCAACAGTTTTATTGTCTTTGGTTTATAGACGGGATCATAAGGACAGATGATCCGAGCAGATCCTCCTTCATCTCCAAACACTGGAGGCACTTCACACACACAAATGAGATTTGTGAATATTTCTAGTGATATAAAGACAATTACAATAAATAAAGAGAGAATGTTCTCACTGATGAGTTTGAGTTGAACTTTAGTGGTGAGAGAGATGAAACTGAAATCTGTGTTACTGGTTTCTGCTCCACACCAGTAAACTCCAGCATCTCTCACCGTCACATCACTGATGATCACAGTAAAAACACTTTTATCAGAGAAATCATTTAGTTTCACTTTAGATCTGTTGACCGTTTGACAGATGTGATTTTCATCCTCTTTACAGAAGAACTTTGGACTGGATTTATGTTCCTCTGGGATCCGACAGGTAATATTGACTTCATCACCAACAGAAACAGATTTATCGCCCAATAAAGTGACAAAACTGAATCTATAAACCACAATAACACCTTAAGTTAATGTTACCAATAACATCTTAAGTTAAGATCTGTGATATATTTTAAATGATGTGAGACAAAATAAAAACCTCTCAAGCTTCTCACCGTCTTTGACATCTAGCTTGACTTGAGTGTACGTGTCAGTATATTGAGATGGATTCACTCCACACCTGTATGTTCCAGCATGTCCAGCGTTCAGCTCTTTAAAATAAACCATCAAGACTCCTGCTGTGGTGTCGTCATACAGACAAACATCTCCACTGTCCGTCCATTGATCCTGAACTGATGGAAACTTCCTCTCACAACATCCATCTGATTCTTTACTCACATATTTTGTGTTGCTTTTGTATTGATGGGGATGACACTTGAAGATGATTCCACCTGCTGAGTATCCGCTCGCTGTGACCACACCCACTTTACCTGTCAATCACAAACATCACATGACAATGAATCAGTGTCTTCATCAAATATTACAGCAGCAAACACAGACTGTGTGAATTTACAGCAGATGTTATTGAGAGTTTCTTCTACTCACTCATGATGTGAAGATGAACAGCAGTGAGAACGGAGTAACTGTGAAGCCAAACTCCACATAAATAAACTCCTGCATCTTCTGACCTCACATCAGTTATTCTCACGCTGAAGATATTTTTATCTCTATCATCAGAAATACTGAATCTCTCATCCTTCTGCAAGGTGCTCTGGATCATCTCAATGGAGTCTTTTCTTTCTCTGTATATGATCTTGTCATAAGTCTTATAATCTTGTGAATATTGACAGGTGAAGTTTGCAGTTTGTCCAGTATTCACCATCACTCTCTGTGACGCCCCACAACATGAATCTGTCAATCACATATGAAGACATTTATTTCACAATCATCAGAAGCTTTGACATGATCAGCAGATACTTCACTCATGTTTATAATAACTCACCTTCTTTCACTTTCAGAATCATCTTAATAGACCATTGACCATCAACACCAATCCAGTATGTTCCAGAATCCTGTGTGTTCACATCTCTGATGAAGATCATGAGTTTGCCATATTTGTTGCTAAACAGAGTGAATCTTCCTTCATTAATCCACTTTTTATGTTTCTTGTAGTTTATAATGTTGGTCTGTGGATATAGTTTGGTCATGTATTTGGAACAGTCTTCACACCAAGGTTTCCGCGAAAAAACAAGAACACTTCCTCCAGAATATCCAATCACATCAAAGCATCTTACGCCACCTGTCAATCAGATTCATACTGTTATCAACACATGTTTCATCCACACATTTAACCACATAACAGGGGTGGAACCAATAAATCTCTGGCCAGAGTAAGAGAAAGACAGAGCACTAAGAGCAGCGTAAGTAAAGCTAAAGAGCGAGCGTGATCAGTACAGTACAGAGTGACTTCAGACTTAAAACTGCAAGGAATGATGAGCGAACTGCACATGGTTGTACTCAGAAAACAATGACGGCAAATATAGTGATGCTGTCTGTTATAAGTGACAAACTCTGATGTGTGTGAAAAGAAAATTAAAAAGTTGATGCTTACAAAGAGTCAGAAAAGATCAAGGCAAAAGCTTTTCCTCCTCTGTCTGTCCACAGCTCTCTAATGCCAGACAGTGGTGATCCTAGTTAAATTTACAACCGTCTATTAACAAACAGCAAATAAATGAGTATGATAAGCTGATCATGGCTTGTGTAAAATGATAATGAAATGATAGCGTGGTGTGTTTTTGTTGCCAAATCTTTGGTTACAGGTCAAATATGTTCAGTGGAAATGGTTAGAATAATTTGAGAAATTTGTCTTCAAGGTTAAACATCCATCATACATCTTTAGACAAGAATTAATGGAGGGATGTAAAGCTGACAGACACACACTTATGTTACATATCGCAATGCCGTAGAACAGTGGTTCTCATCTGACACACCTGACATACAAAATGCGCAATACTGTAAAGTTTCATCAATAACTAATAACATCCAAAAATAACATTTTGTTTCAATAAAGGATTCTTGTAGTGGAAGTGGGTTCCTTAGAAAGGTGAAAACGAAATGATTCTTTTAAGAACCTTCATGAACCTCTTTTACTGAACGAGTCTTAGGGGATTCCTGGCTCTTCAATGACTTCTCTATGAAAAACCTTTTGTAGCAGCTTATTTAAGAGTGAAGTTTGTCAGAGAGGCTCAGTATTTTACCCCATGATGAGAATCTATAACAGATCTTGCGTATTACAGTAAGATTTACAATATTCCCTATATTTTCTTTGCTTCATGAATATTTTACATGAAAAATGTACAGTGTTTTTTTAATTTCCTGAGAAACTGAGAATTTGGACATCCGAGGTTTTGTAAGGACCGTGACGATTTGTGTTTAATTGAAGTATGCTGAGTTGTCCCCCTGTCACTTTAACTTGGGCTTAACTAAGTAAAAAATTGTGTCTTAAGAGAGAGAGAGACAGAAAAAAGTGTTACAAAAGGACGCGTAGTTGTTGTGTTGGACAAGGAATTGTTTAGTGCCCTCAATCTACCAAAACTGTGCATAACACTTTGACCAGATTGGAGCACAGAATACATTGCCAATGCTGCAGTAGAGAAAGAGAAAAGTTGTGACCTGAGATGATGAAGAAAGTGAAGATGAGGAGGATGTTCATTGTGACTTGAGTTCAGCTTCACAGCAGTTCTGTTGATCTTCTTGATGTTGAATGTTGTCTGTGTGTCTCTACATGTGACTGCTTGACTTTCTTCCTCTTTATTCAGCTCTTATCAGTCATCATCAGCTTTTCTGGCCCCGCCCACTGTCACCAGTGACTCATCGTCAAACACTCAAACCAGCGCCCTCTAGTGGATCTCACTCACGCAGTCAACTCAATGAAATTTGTATACACTTATTCGCACATATCATCAAGACAGAGAAAGTGTCCGGCTAAACACTTTTTTATCACACTCTAGTTTAATTTGGAATTTATTGTTTTCAAATATTGATGTTTCATTGTGTTACTGTATGCATTTGACATTGTGTGTCCTCGTCTGGGATATTACTAATTCTTTCGGTTTCTATGAAGCAGTCAACTGCTCTATATGAGACAGTACTGCCTTTCTATAATTCACACACTAGATAAAGGAGTACATAGTGCAAAGTGTATAGTATGTACTTTGGGACACAGCTACAGTGTTCATGTTCATCATGCACATCAACTTAAAATATGATCTAAATCTTACAATAGAGGGCGCTTGTAGATGGGATGTCAGTAAATTTGCAACTGGCAAACAGGTTTTGTGTTTAAGCCAATGTATTCAGAATCGCACAGTCATCTTAATGTTTAGCATTTCAAAATATTTATAAGGATATAAAGATATGGTCAAATAGACACTATTGAGTTAATGTGCTGGAGGAAAAAAACTAATGATTCTATATCAAAAGTAACACAGATCAGTGTGGATCTCTTTTGTGAATCTCGTGTGATTTGTGTGATTGAAGTGTTGATGATGTGAATGTTGTGTGTGTGACATGTGCAGTTGTGAGGTGTGTGATCAGCATCAGTGAGTTCAGCACCACAGATAGCAGCAGTCAGTCAGAACTCTTACTAATATCCACCTCTAGATGGAGCCACAACATTCTTTCACACGTCATCACATCTGTGTGTGTTTAGTGTGTGTACTGATGTAAAGATTCAACATTCAACACATATTACTCTAATATACTATCCAAACTGATGTCCAAAACCAGCTTGTACTGTACGGAGAATGAGAAGACTTTTGTGACTATATTTGAAAAAAAATCTGTTTTTGATCACACTTTCATCTGACTGACAGGTTTGTTTGACACAAAAACAGAAGCTTCAATTCTGGTTTCTGTTTTACCAGGAATATAATCAGCGAGCAAAAGAAAAGCACATCTTTCATTTTAATGATTCATCAGGGCAGACAGCAGATTACAAAGTTTATTGTGATGTTATAAAAACGGTAAAAATAAAAAATGAATAAATGGAGAAATTTGAACAGATGAAGAAGAAATCTATAAACAACATCTATTTTCAATAATCCTGAAGTTCACTTGTCAAGCAGTTTTGCATTTTAAATGTGCTAAAACATAGCTTTTTACATCTTAAAGACAACAAATCAAACTGTTTATAACAGCTCTGAACACTGTGCTTATGTTATGAGTCAAATCTCAACTAATGTCAATCTAAAAAGCAATTTGCTTAAAACGTGTTCATAAATGTATATACATCTATTGTGTATTGCAAATATAACCCTATCACAATATGCTTATCGGTAATGTTTCGAGATTCCTTCTCTCTCAGACTATAAGTGGTGACTGACAGTGACATAATCAGTTAAAATCTCGTCCTTACTCAAGGTGACTGTAACATCACTAACAGAATCTGACAGCAGCGTACAGAACATCATCATCACTGGTAACAGACAATTGCGACGATCAACCACACGGGGGAACCCGCGAGCAAAAGTCATATTGCTTTAAAACACCAGGTGTAAACGGGTGTGTTTCTTGTTCACTTGTGATCCAATCAACCAAAATGCATCTTAGTACCAGGTATTAACAGGGCGGTGTCCTGATCGATTTGAGATTCAATTAGTTTGATCTGTGATTGCATGTTAATGCCAAATTTAAATGCAGCCAAAGGCCCTTAAATTTGTTGTTGTAGGGTTTGAATATTTTTGTAAATGTAATATTTCAGTTTTTTCTTTTTCATAAATGTACAGACATTTATAAATGTCTATTTTCTTTGTCATCATGGTTTTAGAGTGTAGATTTATTTCGGAAAATTTTATTTAAACGATTGTAGTATCAACCTGCAACATAGCAAAATTTACAAAAGTGAAGGTTGTCTCAATACTTTCTGCACAATTTGCCTTTCAAATAAATATGAGAAGATGGTTAATGCTATTATGCCCTTCTCCTAGGGGGATGCTCAGACATGCCCTTCTGACATCCCAACACCTAAGATGCTGCTTAAGGGGTGCAGGGAGGGCCATCCCATCCAGTATGACCACATTGTTCTCACGTTGGATGCAGTTGATGACAGAGGAAAGTGAGGACATATCAATGGCACTGGGCCTCATCATGTGTGTATATTTGGCATTTGGAATACATCCTAAAGGACTGAACAATACTCTTTTTAGAGTGTGTTGTTTTGAAATTGAAGGATGCAGCTGGATTTCCTGTCACTGTAAAAAGGGTATGCAACTCAATCTGTGAAGAGACTCTAGGAGTAAATATTCCTTTTTTTCTACATCTTTCGGACTCTTGCAGTTCGAATTCCCGTGTCTACTGTTTAAGAAGTCCTAAAGGACTTAGAAAAAAATGTCAGTGCACTGTCGACATTTAAAGACACTGCAGGACTTCAGAGTATACAACTTCGTTTGCAATTGGTTGTGTATAAACAATTTTGAATCATTCCACTCACTTATCTATTGTAAAAAATAATATAGCATGTAGGCCAAAAAGAGATTACAGCGCCACGGTAAGTGTGTTGCATTGTTTTATATGTGTATAAATGGGGATTTCTATTCTGATGTTGGTACCTCTTCGTTCTAGATAGCACAATTTGACATGCCATATAGCACCTTTATAATAGGAGCTATATAGCTAGCCAAAGAACCACTTTTAGTGCTATTTAGCACCGTTTGTTTTGAGGAACTCATGCCGTATTTTCGCAAAGAAATCCATGTCCGCGCGCGTCCGTGTTTCCATCTGCAATGCGCGCTGCTGCGCAGTCTGCACGGTGATGACACGCAGCTGAGGCAGGCTATAGAAACATTGACGATACTAAAGTAAGTTTCTAAATAATATCGATCGTCTTATTTTGACTCGATCATTGATCGCCCCTGTAGATGCACATCATCATTTGTTTGTGCAAAGCACGGAGATGGAAGCAGAATGGAGATGATGAGTTTGAGAGAGCTAAGACTTGATAATTATACGTGCTATTATAGGCAGTGCAGTTTAATGCAGTACGGTCAAACAAATGAACCAACCTTATTTGGACATGGACAGTGACACCAGAAAATGTTATGTTTTTTAAGATGAAATATGCTCTTTATATTAGAGCCCTAAAATAATTTACTGTCAATCAGTTGATAGTGTCAGAAAGTAGCTAAATAAGTGTGTATCATCACGCACATCGTTCATATAAAAACATTGATCAAGAAACATCTTTAGAGTGACATTGTTTAAACCTTCCACTAGATGGCGCTTGCAGATAGATGCCTGTTTAAATTTGAAATCAAGCTCTGAAATGTAAATCTTTTTTTTTCAATATGTTTTTTTATATTGACTTGCTATTGAAAGTTAAATACTTATGTATTCCAATATAATGAAGATGTACATATTTTTGTAACTCAGCTGGGATGTGCTATCAGAACATTGACATTGCTTTTTGGCAACAAAATTTGACTGGCATGTTTAAAACATGTTTTATATAGAAATATATCCATAATATTACATTCTTCAACAGGATAAGTGTGTTGATAAAATTTTGGTCACGAATGAGTTTTGAAAGTTGATGTGCTCCAAGAAAATAAATGTTTTCTAAAACTAAACGCTACAAAGATCAACGTGGATCTCTCTTCTGGATCACATGTGTTGATGATGTGAATGTTGCGTGTGTGATATGTGCAGTTGTGTGTTTAAGAATCACTTTAACAGTCATCTGTGAGTTCAGCACCACGGACAGCAGCAGTCAGTCAGAAGTCTTACTAATATCCACCTCTAGATGGAGCCACAACATTCTTTCACAAATCATCACATCTGTGAGTGTTTAGTGTGTGTGCGCTGTAAAGATTCATTATTGAACACATAATATTATAAACACAAATCATAAAAGCGAAATCACACATTTAAACTCTATTTAAAAACACACTGTCCAAATTCAAGCAACTGTAAAAACAAATTCAGTGACCAGTAACAAGCTCATGCAGAGAGAGAAGAGGCTTGTGGAAACTTTTGAGACTATTTTTGGAACCGTTAACCATTTCCTGTTTTTAATCACACCTTTTGCCATTTGACACAAGTTTCTTTGTCACAAGAAATAACAACTGTGACATCTGCCTTATATGATCAAAAGAATATAAACAGCAAGCTAAAGAAAAGCATAAGAGTTCATCTTTGTTTTTATAAATTCATCACACATTTATTTTTAGGTGCTTTAATTAAAACAGTATAAGATATGATGTAATATAACAGAAGTTCGCAGTAAGTCTGAAGCTCATATTTCAAACAGTTCTGAGTTTTCAAGAGCTAAATAAAAGTTATTCAAATCTTAGAAAACCAAAAAGTGTTTTTACAGTTCTGTGCCAATGTTATGATATTTAAGAGCAGATATTAAGGAGGTTTTATAAAATCTAGCAAAAGACACTGTGACTTGTTTAATTTGCAGTGGGAAAGGTGAAAATAAAAGTTTTAATAATGTTTGTGTTATTCAAGTCTTGTGTTGTGTCGGACAGTGGTGTAGTCTGTTAAAATCTCGTCCTTACTGAATGTGACTGTAGCATCACTGAAAGTGTCTTCATGCTTTTGGAAACTGACAGCAGCGTACAGCACATCATCATCAGAATAGGGGATTGTGGGTAACGATTTAGGATCTGAAGAGAATAAAAAAATACTTTTTAAAAAAAAATAAAAAAACAATCTTATGTGTGTGTGTGTGTGTGTGTGTGTAATCATCACCTGGTGTCTTGTTGTGTTTGAATTTATGAACAATCAAAGTGATTCCTCCCATCAGCAGCAGAATCACACAAACACACACAATAAAGATGATCATCATCATCACTGAGGAATCTGAAACTAAAGAAAATAATGACTATATACAGACACATGAAGACATTTACACAAATGCATATTTACACTATTCATATTTACACATTAATAATGATTAGTATTCATATTACATAACTGACATTCTTGTTTGAGCATTGCACTAGCAGCACAAGAGTTGTGAGTTTGATTCCAAGAAAACATAAAAATGATTAAAAACATAATACACTGTAAATCTCTTTGAATAAAAAAATGAACAATGAATGTGCAATAAAACCTTATTTAATGTTTAATAGTATTTCACAAACAGTATGTGTTGTTCTGTTCATCATAATATCTGTAGATGTTTTGAGTCTCTTTGTATAATGCAAAGTGATGTTGTGATGGCACATGTCGACACTGAATGATAAGCTATAAATGTAGTTTCATAAAACAATAGTTTGTCATGTGGAGACTGCACAAAACCTCTGTTCATCTATGTGTAGATCTTTCTGCTCATGTTGTCTCACTGTTGGTTTCCTGAATGTGTGTGTTGAATCTTCACAGTTAAAATAAATGTAGACCCTGAACCTTCAACTATTTTCTGTGGTCGGAAAAAACACGTCAGTTCATCAAGCATACAGCGTTTCTCAGACACTCAGACATTAAAACATTTTAAAGAAAGATATCATGATTATTTTAAATAAAAACTGATTTGAAATAATCTGATTATCGGTCATAAACTATTATCTGAATATTATTTGAGGGCAGGGGATTCAAAGGACACAACACAAAAATGATCATTGTACAAACTCAATTGTAATATATGTACCAGTAAAGTTCACTCTGAACAATTTACAGTGTTTAACAGATCAAGCATAATTTTAAATAAATAATTTGTAATCATATATTTGATCAATATGTGCTTTCTGGATATTTAACCCACAATCTTTTATACTTATAATGCAATGATCTACCACATGAGCTACAGGAACATGACAAATCACAATGAGCACAAAACTCCAGCACGACTTCTACACTCTTGTTAAAAACAATATAAACTGTCTTTAACTAAACACATCTTTATGTTTAGTTATGAAAAATGTTTTTGTTACTTTTAACTAAAGCTTGTGGTAACTTACATTTATTTAATAGACCATTTATCAAAAAATTACACAATATGTGTTCAAATTCCATTTAACAGAAAAGTTTTACTAAATAACACCTTTTTGATAGTCTGACACTGTCAGATCACAACAATGGTTATTTTTTTCTTTCATCATTAATTGAAATGAAATTCAAATATTTTATAGTAACATGAAGTTACTGATGTTTTTGATTTCAAAATGATCTACAAATGACAAACTGTAAAATTTGTAACTTGTAAAAATGGCATTGAAAAATGCATTTCAATCATAAATTGTGAATTGTTCATAACAAATTATGTGTGATGATAAATGTAATGGAACAAAATTCTCTCACCTCTGGTGACGTTTAGATGCACTTTAGTGATGATGTGAGATCCACACCAGTATATCCCAGAATGCTCTTCTCTCAGATGACTGATGTTTACAGTAAAGACTCCAGTAGATGTTTCATCACTTAAAGAGAATCCATCATCTCTGATCGACTGTAATGAAACTCCATCATTGACACACATTGAGACTTCATGTGCTTTACAGAAGACTTTCTGATATTCAGCGTGATGTTCGCACTCCATTGACATGTTGTCTCCTTCACTCTTATTCAAGAGAAGTTCTGTAAAGAAGAAATCATAAAGATTCACATTCAAACAAAGTCCGTTTTTATATTCATCATTAGTGAAAATGTCTCTCACCCTGTTTGATGATAATAATGAGATGAGTGTAAAGATAAATCACGTCTGTTTCTAATGTCACTGCACAGCAGTATTTCCCAGCATCCTCTGCTGTCAGTCCAGTGATGTTCACACTAAACACACTTGCTGTCGTGTCATCATTCACGCTCCATCTGTTCATCTCCATGAGAGTATTTTCATCTGTACAACTCTTCAACAGTTTTATTGTCTTTGGTTTATAGACGGGATCATAAGGACAGATGATCCGAGCAGATCCTCCTTCATCTCCAAACACTGGAGGCACTTCACACACACAAATGAGATTTGTGAATATTTCTAGTGATATAAAGACAATTACAATAAATAAAGAGAGAATGTTCTCACTGATGAGTTTGAGTTGAACTTTAGTGGTGAGAGAGATGAAAGTGAAATCTGTGTTACTGGTTTCTGCTCCACACCAGTAAACTCCAGCATCTCTCACCGTCACATCACTGATGATCACAGTAAAAAACACTTTTATCAGAGAAATCATTTAGTTTCACTTTAGATCTGTTGACCGTTTGACAGATGTGATTTTCATCCTCTTTACAGAAGAACTTTGGACTGGATTTATGTTCCTCTGGGATCCGACAGGTAATATTGACTTCATCACCAACAGAAACAGATTTATTCGCCCAATAAAGTGACAAAACTGAATCTATAAACCACAATAACACCTTAAGTTAAGATCTGTGATATATTTTAAATGATGTGAGACAAATAAAAACCTCTCAAGCTTCTCACCGTCTTTGACATCTAGCTTGACTTGAGTGTACGTGTCAGTATATTGAGATGTATTCACTCCACATCTGTATGTTCCAGCATGTCCAGCGTTCAGCTCTTTAAAATAAACCATCAAGACTCCTGCTGTGGTGTCGTCATACAGACAAACATCTCCACTGTCCGTCCATTGATCCTGAACTGATGGAAACTTCCTCTCACAACATCCATCTGATTCTTTACTCACATATTTTGTGTTACTTTTGTATTGATGGTGATGACACTTGAAGATGATTCCACCTGCTGAGTATCCGCTCGCTGTGACCACACCCACTTTACCTGTCAATCACAAACATGACAATGAATCAGTGTCTTCATCTAATATTACAGCAGCAAACACAGACTGTGTGAATTTACAGCAGATGTTATTGAGAGTTTCTTCTACTCACTCATGATGTGAAGATGAACAGCAGTGAGAACGGGAGTAACTGTGAAGCCAAACTCCACATAAATAAACTCCTGCATCTTCTGACCTCACATCAGTTATTCTCACGCTGAAGATATTTTTATCTCTATCATCAGAAATACTGAATCTCTCATCCTTCTGCCATGTGCTATGGATCCCTCAATGGAGTCTTTTCTCTCTTTATATATGATCTTATTATTAGTCTTGTAATCTTGTGAATATTGACAGGTGAAGTTTGCAGTTTGTCCAGTATTCACCATCAGTCTCTGTGACGCCCCACAACATGAATCTGTTAATCACATATGAAGACATTTATTTCACAATCATCAGAAGCTTTGACATGATCAGCAGATACTTCACTCATGTTTATAATAACTCACCTTCTTTCACTTTCAGAATCATGTCAATAGACCATTGACCAACAACATCAATCCAGTATGTTCCAGAATCCTGTGTGTTCACATCTCTGATGAAGATCATGAGTTTGCCATATTTCGTTGCTAAACAGAGTGAATCTTCCTTCATTAATCCACTTTTTATGTTTCTTGTAGTTTATAATGTTGGTGTGTGGATATAGTTTGGTCATGTATTTGGAACAGTCTTCACACCAAGGTTTCCGCGAAAAAACAAGAACACTTCCTCCAGAATATCCAATCACATCAAAGCATCTTACGCCACCTGTCAATCAGATTCATACTGTTATCAACACATGTTTCATCCACACATTTAACCACATAACAGGGGTGGAACCAATAAATCTCTGGCCAGAGTAAGAGAAAGACAGAGCACTAAGAGCAGCGTAAGTAAAGCTAAAGAGCGAGCGTGATCAGTACAGTACAGAGTGACTTCAGACTTAAAACTGCAAGGAATGATGAGCGAACTGCACATGGTTGTACTCAGAAAACAATGACGGCAAATATAGTGATGCTGTCTGTTATAAGTGACAAACTCTGATGTGTGTGAAAAGAAAATTAAAAAGTTGATGCTTACAAAAGAGTCAGAAAAGAATCAAGGCAAAAGCTTTTTCCTCCTCTGTCTGTCCACAGCTCTCTAATGCCAGACAGTGGTGATCCTAGTTAAATTTACAACCGTCTATTAACAAACAGCAAATAAATGAGTATGATAAGCTGATCATGGCTTGTGTAAAATGATAATGAAATGATAGCGTGGTGTGTTTTTGTTGCCAAATCTTTGGTTACAGGTCAAATATGTTCAGTGGAAATGGTTAGAATAATTTGAGAAATTTGTCTTCACGGTTAAACATCCATCATACATCTTTAGACAAGAATTAATGGAGGGATGTAAAGCTGACAGACACACACTTATGTTACATATCGCAATGCCGTAGAACAGTGGTTCTCATCTGACACACCTGACATACAAAATGCGCAATACTGTAAAGTTTCATCAATAACTAAACATCCAAAATAACATTTTGTTTCAATAAAGGATTCTTGTAGTGGAAGTGGGTTCCTTAGAAAGGTGAAAACGAAATGATTCTTTTAAGAACCTTCATGAACCTCTTTTACTGAACGAGTCTTAGGGGATTCCTGGCTCTTCAATGACTTCTCTATGAAAAACCTTCTGTAGCAGCTTATTTAAGAGTGAAGTTTGTCAGAGAGGCTCAGTATTTTACCCCATGATGAGAATCTATAACAGATCTTGCGTATTACAGTAAGATTTACAATGTTCCCTATATTTTCTTTGCTCCATGAATATTTTTCAGCTCTCCTTTTGAAATCTTGTGAATCCATATTTAACTATTTTTATTTTTTGCGATAAATATTAGTCAGCCCTTCATGCTTGGATTATTGAGTTAGGTGCCAAAATGAGTTGACTGCGTTTTATTGTGTATTCCAGTGAACTTAAATCAATCTGCACTTGGTTTGTTTTGGTTCAAGCCATTAAAACAAAACAAAAAACACAGCTACACAATAAAACACAATAAAAACATCATAACAAAAACATTTTTTTTGTATTTTTAATGATATCTCATTTACTATCTTATAAACTCTTCAAATATCTAACCAATAAAATGATTAAAAACTGCTTGTCAACGTTGACAAAGCAGTATTAAATCATAAAAAATGTACAGTGTTTTTTTAATTTCCTGAGAAACTGAGAATTTGGACATCCGAGGTTTTGTAAGGACCGTGACGATTTGTGTTTAATTGAAGTATGCTGAGTTGTCCCCCTGTCACTTTAACTTGGGCTTAACTAAGTAAAAAATTGTGTCTTAAGAGAGAGAGAGACAGAAAAAAGTGTTACAAAAGGACGCGTAGTTGTTGTGTTGGACAAGGAATTGTTTAGTGCCCTCAATCTACCAAAACTATGCATAACACTTTGACCAGATTGGAGCACAGAATACATTGCCAATGCTGCAGTAGAGAAAGAGAAAAGTTGTGACCTGAGATGATGAAGAAAGTGAAGATGAGGAGGATGTTCATTGTAACTTGAGTTCAGCTTCACAGCAGCTCTGTTGATCTTCTTGATGCTGAATGTTGTCTGTGTGTCTCTACATGTGTCTTCTTGACTTTCTTCCTCTTTCTTCAGTGATCATCAGCTTTAGTTGCCCCGCCCACTATCACCAGTGACTCAACATGTCATCCATCACACACACACAGCGCCTCTAGTGGACATCACTCTTCACTCATGCACTCAACTCATTCAAGTTCATTAGTTTCTTGTTTTTGTGATCATGTTTTTACATATGTTGTAAATATCGGAAAGTTCAAGATAAAACATAATGCCTCAATCCACTGCTTCACGATTACAAGTTAAGATGACATGTAGACTATAAACGATTGATCTCAATATCATATATAATCTCAATATATTTTTCTTATTATATGTCAAACGTCAGTCTCTTTAGAGTTCCAGCAGTTGACCATGAGCTCATTGTGTTCATGAGGATCGTTGTGAAATGATCACGTGACAAGTGTGATGATTTGTGTAATGACAAAGAATAGCCAGCAGGGGAAGTCAAATACACACATGATGCTGATTTGAGGTCAAGTTCTACTGTCAGAATGTATTAGTCATGACTTCTCTGTGTTTGAGCTCATATACAGATGAATTATATTAGTGTTCACACTGACCAGTAAACATATACAATTGTATTTCTCATATGCTCTCAATCATGTTCATCTGCTGTATGTAGAAATCTAAAGAGGTGAAAGAGACACATGAGAAGATTCTGAGAGGTGTGAACATGTGAAGTGTTGTATTCACACAGATCAGAGGGGATTGTGTATTAACCCCCTGGCATGCACAGGGCTCATTGAAAAGGCATTTTTATCGTGTCTGCATTTTTATAACCTTTATTTTACATTATTATTTACCCAAATATCACAAACTATGCATAATTGTAAAGCCCAAATCCTCAACATTCATGAGCTTGTTTTAAATGGGGGAGCTTATGTAAGGTGTTAAAGTACAGGTGGTGTTGTAGATCATAGGCGGCTGTCGGATCGTCTCTATGACCCGGAAGACTCAACACAACTTGTGACGAATAAGCAACATCATTCTTCTTTATCACTTCAAATGTCATTAAACGTTATGTGTGTCCGTCTTCATCGGTGTGATGCTTCAGTTTGTTTTCTGATGAGTCCTAAATTCACCAGCAGCATTATTGTTTTCATCAGCAGCAGAACACTCACAGAAGTGATGACGATGATCTTGAAGAAATCTGAAACTGAAACCATCACAAACCTGGAATTACATCAAACATTAAAATGATGAAAAAAGCTAAATGATGTTTGAAGTGAATATTTACAGAGATGTTTTTGAAGTGTTGATGATTGATTCTGTTCTCATGTGTCCATATATTCACGCAGTATTTATTACATGTGCAGAATGGTATTTTAAACACATGATTATGTTGATCTTCTGCCATACTTTTCTTTTCAATTTTCTCACTTTGCTCTTGCTATGCAGTCTGTGGTCAGTTGTGGTTTCCTGAGTAACTTTGCTCACAGTTCAAATAAACTCAGACGTGATCTGTTGTTCAGAGCTGCTACGACTAAATGACTCACTTCTTACAGCAAACACTTCACCAAGTCTGCTTTTATAATGATGGGCTTTTATAATGATGGTATTATTTTGTTCTACATTTTATAAATAATCTACAAAAGAACAAAGGTTAAAAGTGACCCCAATACATATTGAGCATAATGGGTCATTCATGTCTTACTCTGCAGGAATCGATGATGCTAAATTAATAGTTCACCAAAATATGTCCTCTCATCATTTTCTCAATGACTTACAATATGTATAGATGTATATGACATAGGTTCACTGTAAAAAAAATTGAGCCAACGTAAAAAAAATTGATGCAGTGAGACTTTTGTGTTGACTCACCTATATTATTTAATTGTCTTATTTTTCTAATAAAGATATTATTGTCACACCAATTACTGGCAATTAATATATTTCTGTTGCGTGGATGAAAAATGTTAAATGAGCAAAATGAAATATTCCAAGCACTGTTTAAGTACTGTGAAATGTTTAAAAAGACAAATGTATTTTCCTTAATTGTAAATGTGATTGATTTCTGCCATAAAAACAGACAATAATATGATCAATATGAACTTCAAGTGTTTGTACACCAACGTCTACATGGTCAGACTTGCACCTCAACATTGAACACTTACACCTCAACATTGAACACACAAACCTCAACCATGGTAACAATCAAAAACCATCATTCATTAAAATAACTCTAAACTCAACATATTACTAACAGTAACAACGATCTTAAAGCATAAATTAAGCCAGCTTGAATTTAAACACTAATCTTTAAAAGAAAAACAAATAAGAAACACAGAAGTGAACATGAAGTGTTCGCCTTGCGGCTCAGCTCCTTCTTCACCACGACAGACCAGTACAGCGACCGCATTACTGCAGAAGCTGCACCGATCCGTCTGTCAATCTCCCGTTCCATCCTTCTCTCACTCGTGAACAAGACCCCAAGATACTTGAACTCCTCCACTTGAGGCAGGAACTCTCCACCAACCTGAAGTGGGCAAGCCACCCTTTTCCGACTGAGAACCATGGCCTCGGATTTGGAGGTGCTGATTCTCATCCCAGCCGCTTCACACTCGGCTGCAAACCGTTCCAGTGCATGCTGAAGGTCCTGGTCTGATGGGGCCAGCACGACAACATCATCCGCAAAGAGCAGAGATGAAATCGTGTGGTCCCCAAACCCGACACCCTCCGGCCCCTGGCTGCGCCTAGAAATTCTGTCCATAAAAATTATGAACAGAACCGGCGACAAAGGGCAGCCCTGCCGGAGTCCAACCTGCACCGGGAACAAGTCTGACTTACTGCCGGCAATGCGAACCAAGCTCCTGCTCCGGTCGTACAGGGACCGGATAGCCCTTAGCAAAGGGTCCCGAATCCCATACTCCCAGAGCACCCTACACATGATGCCGCGAGGGACACAGTCGAATGCCTTCTCCAATCCACAAAACACATGTGGATTGGTTGGGCAAACTCCCATGAACCCTCCAGCACCCTGGAGAGGGTATAGAGCTGGTCCAGTGTTCCACGACCGGGACGAAAACCACACTGTTCCTCCTGAATCCGAGGTTCTACCATCGGCCGGATTCTCCTCTCCAGTACCCTGGCATAGACTTTCCCGGGGAGGCTGAGAAGTGTGATCCCCGATAGTTGGAGAACACCCTCCGCTCCCCCTTCTTAAAAAGAGGGACCAGCACCCCGGTCTGCCAGTCCAAAGGCACTGTCCCTGACCGCCACGCGATGCTGCAGAGGCGTGTTAGCCAAGACAGCCCAACAACATCCAGAGACTTGAGGTACTCAGGGCGAATCTCATCCACCCCCGGTGCCCTGCCACCGAGGAGTTTCTTGACTACCTCGGTGACTTTAGCCCGGGTGATGGACGAGTCCGCCTCCGAGCCCTCAGCCTCTGCTTCCTCAATGGAAGACGTGACGGCGGGATTGAGGAGATCCTCGAAGTATTCCTTCCACCGCCCGATGATATCCCCAGTCGAGGTCAACAGCTGCCCACCTCCACTGTAAACAGGATTGGTAGGGCACTGCTTCCCCCTCCTGAGGCGCCGGATGGTTTGCCAAAATCTCTTCGAGGCCAACCAATAGTCCTTCTCCATGGCCTCACCGAACTCCTCCCAGGCCCGAGTTTTTGCCTCCACAACCACCCGGGCTGCAGTCTGCTTGGCCTGTCGGTACCCGTCAGCTGCCTCGGGAGTCCCACAAGCCAGCCAGGCCCGATAGGACTCCCGGTCCACCACCGGGTTCGGGGATTGCCGTCTCGACAGGCACCGGAGACCTTACAGCCACAGCTCCAGGTGGCCGCGTTGACAATGGAGGAGGAGAACATGGTCCACTCGGACTCAATATCTCCAGACTCCCTCGGGATCTGGTCGAAGCTCTGCCGGAGGTGGAAGTTGAAGATCTCTCTGACAGGGGATTCGGCCAAACGTTCCCAACACCCTCACAGTACGTTTGGGTCTGCCGAATCTGTCCAGCTTCCTCCCCCGCCAATCGGATCCAACTCACCACCAGGTGGTGATCAGTTGACAGCTCCGCCCCTCTCTTCACCCGAGTGTCCAAGACATATGGCCGGAGGTCAGATGAAACAACCACAAAGTCGATCATCGACCTCCGGCCTAGGGTGTCCTGGTGCCATGTGCACTGATGGACACCCTTATGCTTGAACATGGTGTTCGTTATGGACAAGCTGTAACTAGCACAGAAGTCCAATAACAGAACACCACTCGGGTTCAGATCAGGGGGGCCGTTCCTCCCAATCACGCCCCTCCAGGTGTCACTGTCGCTGCCCACGTGGGCGTTGAAGTCCCCCAGTAGAACGACGGAGTCCCCCGTCGGAGCACTTTCCAGCACCCCCTCCCAGAGTCTCCAAGAAGGCCGGGTACTCTACACTGCCGTTTGGCCCATAGGTGCACACAACAGTGAGAGACCTATCTCCAACACGAAGGCGCAGGGAAGCGACCCTCTCGTTCACCGGGGTGAACTCCAACACATGGCGGCTGAGCTGGAGGGCTATAAGCAAACCCACACCAGCCCGCCGCCTCTCACCATGGGCAACTCCAGAGTGGTGAAGAGTCCATCCTCTCTCAAGGAGTGTGGTTCCAGAGCCCAAGCTGTGCGTAGAGGTGATCCCAACTATCTCTAGTCGGAATCTCTGAACCGCGTCCAGGGATCGGTTGTCGAGGCCCCCCGCCTTCGACTGCCGCCCGATCCACTAAGCACCGGCCCCTTACGGTCCCTCCTGCAGGTGGTGGGTCCACGGGAGGGTGGCCCCACGTCGCTCCTTTGGGCTGAGCCCGGCCGGACCCCATGGGGGGAGGCCCGACCACCAGGTGCTCGCATACGAGCCCCAACCCCGGGCCTGGCTCCATGGTGGGGCCCCGGCTGCTCCATGCCGGGCGACGTCACGGTCCTCAAATTTGTTGTCATCATAAGGGCTTTTTGAAACGCTCTTAGTCTGACCAGTCACCTAGGACCTGTTTGCCTTGGGAGACCCTACCAGGGGCATATAGCCCCAGACAACATAGCTCCTAGGGTCTTTCGGGTACTCAAACCCCTCCACCACGGTAAGGTGGCAGTTCAAGGAGGGGATCAATTGACTCCTTTAACTATTTTTTTTTTTTTTTTAGTTAAAGGGGATCAATTGACTCCTTTAACTTAAAATCCTATGTTCAAGTTACTTATTCATCTTTGTAGAGAGAACATTTTGCAAGTTAGATTTTTTACAGTGTATCATTTCAAATAAACAAAAACAATTTAATGTTGTCATGTCATCTCTGTATGTGGAGGTCAACATAGTAAAGCCCTAAAACATACAGCAGCACATCTTTTGATGTTCAATCTCTTTGGTTCTTTCGACATCTAGTTACAAGACACACAGGAACTAGATTCAACCGTAACAACGTGTCACCATATTGGTTATGAAGTAAGCTCAACATCCCTGATAGCACACATACATGGGAGACGTCTGTTTAATGTCTGCCTTTGATTATTTGCTCATCTGCAAGACGTATCTGAGATCTAGAAGATGTCTGTAAGATGTTTATGATGTAGAACGTATGTAAACTGCCATTTCTAAGATGTTTAGTATGTTTTATGATGTTTTGCAGATCGTCAGATCTTTAGCAGACATCTTACAGATGTACCTCCCATGATATCAAGCAATAGTTGAATCAATGTTAAAAATGAATTGCATTGAATCAATATCACTTTTGCAACAATTAATGTTAAAAAAATATTGAAATGTCAACAAAGCAACGTCACCTTCAGATAAACATCTCCCAGATGTATGTGTGCTATCAGGGATCTTACATGTTTTCTCTCAGCTGAAGAAAGGAAGTCAAACATCTGGGATTGCATCACCGCAAATAAATTACATGAGAGAACTTTTGCATTTCAGTGAAATCACGTGTGGAAAATCAGCATATTTACACCTTCGATGAGAACCTGCAAACCTGCATGATCAAAGTATTCAAATCATGTTAGATTGATAACACATGAAATTAAATTCTCTCACCTCTGGAGACGTTCAAATGCACTTTAGTGATGATGTGAGATCCACACCAGTATATCCCAGAATGCTCTTCTCTCAGATGACTGATGTTTACAGTAAAGACTCCAGTAGATGTTTCATCACTTAAAGAGAATCCATCATCTCTGATCGACTGTAATGAAACTCCATCATTGACACACATTGAGACTTCATGTGCTTTACAGAAGACTTTCTGATATTCAGCGTGATGTTTGCACTCCATTGACATGTTGTCTCCTTCACTCTTATTCAAGAGAAGTTCTGTAAAGAAGAAATCATAAAGATTCACATTCAAACAAAGTCAGTTTTTATATTCATCATTAGTGAAAATGTCTCTCACCCTGTTTGATGATAATAATGAGATGAGTGTAAAGATAAATCACGTCTGTTTCTAATGTCACTGCACAGCAGTATTTCCCAGCATCCTCTGCTGTCAGTCCAGTGATGTTCACACTAAACACACTTGCTGTCGTGTCATCATTCACACTCCATCTGTTCATCTCCATGAGAGTATTTTCATCTGTACAACTCTTCAACAGTTTTTTTGTCTTTGATTTATAGACGGGATCATAAGGACAGATGATCCGAGCAGATCCTCCTTCATCTCCAAACACTGGAGGCATTTCACACACAAACATCATCCATTTGTGACAAATGATTAAAATAAAAACTCAATAAAACTAACTCAGTAGATGTTATTGAGAGTTTCTTCTACTCACTCATGATGTGAAGCTGAACAGCAGTGAGAATGAAGTAACTGTAGGAGTAACTGTGAAGCCAAACTCCACATAAATAAACTCCTGCATCTTCTGATCTCACATCAGTTATTCTCACGCTGAAGATATTTTTATATTTGTCATCAGAAATACTGAATCTCTCATCCTTCTGCCAGGTGCTCTGGATCATCTCAATGGAGTCTTTTCTCTCTTTATATATGATCTTGTCATCAGTCTTATAATCTTGTGAATATTGACAGGACAATTTTGCAGTTTGTCCAGTATTCACCATCACTCTCTGTGACGCCCCACAACATGAATCTGTCAATCACATATGATATAAGACATGAGTACCTTGTGATGAGGTGGTTCTCCATACAAAACACTGATCTCTGACTTACCTTCTTTTATATCTAAAGATATATCAATGTACCATTGACCATCAACCCCAATCCGGTATGTTCCTGAATCCTATGTGTTCACATCTCTGATGTAGATCATCAAGTGTCCATTGTTACAATACAAAGCAAATCTTCCTTCAGCAATCCACTGATCTTGTTTATCATTATTTATGATCATTTCCGACTGGTCATGTGCATGCATATATTTAGCACTATTTTTGTGCCAAGGTTTCTGTGAATCCACAAGAACACTTCCTCCGGAATATCCAATCACATCGAAGCATCTCACTGCACCTGTCAATCAGATTGATCGTGTCAGAAAGCTCGTCTAGTCCTTTCATTTGTGTGTCCAGTGATATAAATGAGTGAAATAAGTGTATGATGACATGATGAGAAAGAGAAAAGTTGTGACCTGAGATGATGAAGAAAGTGAAGATGAGGAGGATGTTCATTGTGACTTGAGTTCAGCTTCACAGCAGCTCTGTTGATCTTCTTGATGCTGAATGTTGTCTGTGTGTCTCTACATGTGTCTGCTTGACTTTCTTCCTCTTTCTTCAGCTCTTATCAGCAAGCTGATCATCAGCTTTACTGGCCCCGCCCACTATCACCAGTGACTCAACACGTCATTCATCACACACAAACAGCGCCCTCTAGCCGGTGCCAACTTTGGCTTCATAGCTTGGGTAAGATTTTTTTCCGAGGGGATGGGGGGCGTTGAACTCCCTTGTAAGAACTGAATACAAAATAAGTTATCACATGATAATTCTCTTTTGCTTTAAAATCAATTTGAACATATCTTGGTCTTCTCTTATGAAAAGTATTGTTTTACTACAAGTATCATGGTGAAATTTTAGTTAGAGTAATAAAATGAACTTGAGGTTACTGTGCGTTTATGACAAATATTATAGTTAGACTGCAGGAATAAATGGTAAATTCCCAAAGGGATGCAGAAGCTATTCATAGAGTCATAGAGTGTGTGTGTGAGTTCAGCACCACAGATAGCAGAGGTCAGTCAGAACTCTTACTAATATTCACCTCTAGATGGAGCCACAGCACTCATTTACACATCTGTGTGCACTGTTAGCCCTTACCTGCTATTTCTACCGTAAAATACTTGCAAAAGTAGCAAAGCTGATGAACTGTTCTGTTGTTGGTTGCACAGACCAAAACAGAAGAATGTTCCCAGCCTCACGGGAGACAGGAGAGCAATGGATTTATTTTGTTTTCAATGGAAATCATCCACACTGAACGAGACAAAGCTGCAAATAAAGACACTGTAAGTACTGGTATTTTTTAAGTTAAAAGTAGATAAAATGTCACTGTGACATGTTTGTCCGTTCATTAAACAAACAAACAAATATTTTTTAATACGCCGTCAAAAACGTCGTTAGGATTTAATCTATGGCGTAATTGTGACACAATCGGCTTGCCATACCTAGCACTAGTGTTTGTGACATAACATTTAGCAGTGTTTACATATTGTTTCTTTCTGCATAGTATAATTCTTTAAAATAGAAGTTTAATGTGTTTCATAAAGAACAAGTTGATTTAATTTTTTGCATTTTGTGTCAAGGTGACTGAAAGAAGATTTTTCACTATATATTTCATCATTGAGGATATCTTTTAAAAAGTCTAAAAATCTCAAGGTCTTGTAGGCCTATCATCTCGTGAGATAGTGGTGAAGGAGTTGCCTTTAAAGAATGGCCAGAGTCAAGAGCCCAACTAAAGCAAACACCGATCACAATAATTTTCAACAAATCTTCAACACTAACTGCAGGTGCAAAAGTTATTTTGATTCAATGTCATTAACATTGACAAATTAACTATATTTTAAAATGTATTCAATGGTTGCTTGCTATCTGAGTTTTTAAAATACCAATTGCAGTTGAGATAAAAGTCTTATACTTGGCTCTTTTTACTAAAGGTACTTTATACCGTCTGAGGGAAGTAACTGGATTACTGAAGCTTTCCTTTTAACATAAGCTTTCCTTTTTATTGCCTCAGTAAAGAGATCAGTGAGAGGTGTTTGTCTCTCACCCATTATTTTACTCACCACAATTTCTAATCCTTGTAAATTTCTAATCCTCAAAAGTTTTTGTTTTGTTTTTGCTCTGTTTAACATATTCAGTTACGGAATATTCACATAACATTTCTGAAGTATGTATTACTTATTTAAAAATAAAGTAAATCTTTTTTTATATATGTACATTTTAATGTAAGGTTTAAAACTAGGAGAACAATCAACAATAAATAAAGTAATATGACATGAAATTTCTTGTAAATCACCCCTGTTCATTAATCCAGGAACACGCCCCAAAAATCTCCCTCTCCTGGTTTGTCAAATCAGGCCATTTGGAAGATGCAGCAGGAATCAAAGTGAAACCAAAACAGACAGCATGTAGCCTACAGCATATACACATCAAGAGATCTTTGGGGGATTTTGGGGGGTTAATTTGTCAGTCCTGGATAGTTTTTGGTAGTTCTGTGTAACCCAGACACTGGGTTATAATTTATACTTTGGGTCATTTTCGCTGAGATCTAATTTAATGCAGTTAGATTCCATGAACAAGATAATGAGTGTAATATTTATATTGAGCCTTTATTAGTTATTTGTACAAATAAACTTTTTTATAACTACATTTGAAAAGGAAATATTAATATTAATGACGATGAGCACAGTATAATAAATATCTATAATTTGTTATAGATAATCATATTAGATTGACAGATGGATTAACGGTGATGACTTAGCATGTGTTATTTTTTTCTCACACTGTTCGCCTCACTGAAGTCACACAGTTTTAGATGAACATGAAGTGTAAATAACAGATGAACACATGAAATCTGTCAAGATCTCACCAGAGGAGAATTAAACACAAACATCATTAACATCTTCACTTATTGTATTACAGACACTACTTTCACTTTATTTCTGTCTCTGTGTAAGATCTTAATGAGAATTAACATATATTTAACTCTAGTTCATTATAGTGCTTTCATTATGTTTTAAGTCACCATTATGATGATCAATGTTTGCTTAAGTTGGACTCTTGACTTTGCTGTGTGTTGTTATCTTTTAAAGTGTTTACAGTAATGTTTTGCAATGCAATGTCATATCATGCAAAAACAATGAAATTGATCCTTATGGCAGTGCAACCCTTTGAATATTGATATAACATAAGAAAGAAGTTAATGATTCTGACATGTTATATGAAATTATTTAATTTATAATTTCACAAATTAAGTTTGGTAAAAGGGTTTACAGCTGTTTAAATAGAAAGATCTATCAAATAAAAAAAAGATACACTCTTAGATACTTGACACACAAATCTCATCAACGGTGACAAACATTCATGAAGGAGAGTTGTACTATGCACCCAGCATGCATTGCAGAATGACGCAGTTCAGTTGATTGTCACCATTCGTATGTGGATTGTATGTGTTTCTGTGTATCCAAATCATTCTGTAGATTAATCTCTGTCTACATATTGCGAGAGCAGTTTAGGAAATTATAATGCCATGCATTTTTTTTGTGGTTCACATCACTTCATGCTAATTATCCCACCATATGATCACTTTTGAGCATACTCTCCTCTTTCATAACAAACATGTTTAGAGCACACATATAGGTGGAATACATTTTAGAAATTGGAGCCAACAGCCCAACTAATAGAAACACTGATCACACTTATGATGACCTCAATAAGAACTTTTGTAGATGTGTGACCTACAATAACTAGCTGGCAGAAGTGTTGCCAGTATATTACTGTAAAAATAGCAGGTAAGGGCTAACAGTGTATTCAATGTTCTTGAAAGTATTTTTCTGGGTCACTGTAAGTAAAAGGCATTTTGTTAAGAACATGTCCTTAACTTCTCTTCTCCTCTGTAAAACACTAACCTCTTAAACCGACCAACATCACCAAAACTCTTTAAATAGCAAGCAGAATGCTAAACATTAATAAGTCTGCTCCTGTTCTCATTTTAAATAAATCACATTAAAAAACACTTTATATTATCCAGTCCCATGCAAAGCATGCTGGGATGGAGATCCTGATCAATGCTACATAAGCATTAATTTATGTAGCCGCAACTCTCATAGACCATGTTGGATCATTGAACGTCTTTTCATCTCTAATTAATCACTTCATTACCTCATTATCTCCAACACTACACCAGTGTTACTTTAACACTCTGTAGAGTGGGACCATATGTACTCTGAGTAGTGTTAATTTAATACTGGGGATTTTGCTGTGCATAGTAGAAAGACGAATTCAATGACGAGACAGGACAAAGTACAGAAGAACAGGTTGAGTATTGTCCAGGAGATCGGGAATTACTGACAGGTGGGAATTGCAGACATGCGACAGGTGTGGGAGCGAGGAGAATCAGGGAGGTGTAGTTCAAGGGGGAACACAGGGAAAACTGACCATGGGGAACACTGAGAGGCAGACAGGACTGTGACAGTCTGTTTATTAAGAAAACATTTTTTTTTACACATTTTACTTCAAAAGAGAAGAGTCCAGGGCCCAAAATAATAATCACTTTTATCGTGGTTTTGTGTATTTTTTACATTTTCAACATTGTGGGTTCAAAGGTGATATTATTGTAACATCGACAAATTAACTATTTTCAAATTGATTCAATGTTTCTGGCTATCTGGGTGGCAAACAACAATAAATATAATACATACAAATAATATGAGATGGAATTTCTTGAATATCATCAGTGTTCACCAAAGCAGCACCACCCCAAAAATCCCCATTATGTAAGCTAAGTCATTCATAGAACCCAGCTAGCACTGTGATTGTTTCACTTTCAGTTATTCTGCACCCAAATAAATCCGGACACAATCAAGATCCACAGAGTGGTCTTTGTACAGCGTTGCTTGAATTCAACTCAGATTTGGTCAATTCCAGAGAGTTCATACTGTTTAGGTGAAATGGATGCAAAGAGACATCGTGAACAAAAAAGTAAGTAAAATATTTGCTTATTTCCTCATTTGGTGAAGCTCAGTTTCTTTTAATTTAGCTGATTAAACACTTTCCTATTCAAGGAACGTCATTAGGTCACTGTGTCTGTGTTGAACTAAGCAGATGCTGCCGTTATGAGACGTGCTTGAATAAAAGTTGATAAAAGAGCAAAGTTCCGTTTGTTTCTGTATAGCCTACATGAGTGATGATGAAATGCATTTAAAGTCCAAGTATCAAATACAATGTAAAATGTTTAATACATGATCGATAAATACGGAATACATATCATATTGGCTACAGCTGTTCTCTTGTATGGAAGGAAATCCTGGCGAATTTAAATAAATAAATAAAATGAGGGAAATGAAAATCAAAACCAGATTAACAATTCCATTGTACATAACTGCACGCACAATATGTGCCAAAATAAAAAAATAAAATGATTTCATTTTTATTTGTACACTGAAAATGCGTTGTCCCTGTCAAATTGAAAAAGAAAATGCAATTGGTGATTTGACATTTAATTTTCACAACTCTCCAGGCAAGACTGCCAATATGAAAATGAAAGGCAACTGTAAAAAAAGGTTTTTATTAATGCACATATCCGTTGATGCGGTGGGGTTAACAAACCATTCGAATGAACGTGTCAAGACCTAGTTAGGCGCTTGGCTTTAACTCTTGGTTATGATTATGACTGAATTGTGTTTGGTGCCTTACTTAAAAGTTACTGTGTGGTGTTTTGCTTCTGTGATAAATTAAAAGACGTCTAAACAGACGAACAAACTAAAGCACCGGAGAGCAGCTGCATAGCGTGCCCTGAACCAAGCCGGAGCGCGTTTGTCCCCGCTGCACGATGGCCTGCGCTAATTTTGTACTTACCATCCGCACCCGGGAAGTCATAAAGGGAAATATTAGCTTACTTTAAAGGGGTCATATGGCACGAACACTTCTTTTTCTGTGTCTTTTGTGTGTTATAAGTTCGCCATGCATGTATGAGACACGTAAAATTGCAATGATGAAAGTATCGGAACAAAAGATGCATTCTATCTAAAAGCGAATGCTCACCCAGACCTGCCTGAAACGACTCGTGTAACCACACCCCCACAAATCTACGTCAGTTCGTGGTATGATAAGACCGCCCAAATGTATACACAAGTAAGGTTGGCGTACCTGTCAGTATAATTGCTTTGGAACCGGATGTTTCAAATATGATAAGAGGCGTTACATTTCTGTAATCGCTTGCAATATTCGACCAATCACTACGCACTGGTTAACTGACCAATCATAGCACACCTCGCTTTTCAGAGCCATGAGCTTTGTAAAAATCTGCGCTTTTCAGAGAGGCGGAGCAAAGAGGAGAGAGACAAACATGCACAGTATGTAGAAAAATACAGCGTTTTTGAACCTTAAATCGTGTATACACATTACATTACATCTAATACAAACCATAATATTCGTTTTAGCCGTGTCATATGACCCCTTTAAATGCTTCGATGGCCAGTAGGTGGCGTACATTTTCCACTGAGTTATGGAACTCCTTCGAAAATCTAATTTGAATCATTATCTTGTCCGAGTCATTCACAACCCACATTAATTTAGGAGATAAACACCGCAAAAAGGCAGATGTAAGTGCTTAAATTAATATTAATGCGCATATGCAACATTACCTACCGTTTCAAAAATAGAGAGGCATCGCGGGTATTTTGAAGCACTGTGCTACCCTACGTTCAGGCGTGTGTCACCACACCCTAAACCTATCGGCTGATTTTAAAGCTTACTGAACTGTATTCTTGTATCACTGTGAAGGGATAGATCAAAAAAGCCAATTGATTGATGGAAGATTTGTAAAAAATGTCATGCTCCCTGTAAAAGTAATTTTTGGTATATTTCAAAACTCAGACTGCAGGTTGAACCTTACAATTCCAATGTGATGATTTCTGTAAAAATACAGAAATACTTATGAACAACTTTGTAGTTTAAAACTTCAACTTAGCTGTGTGTGAAACAATAAAAAAACCTGACAGATCTTGTAACAGGTAGGTTACAGTATGTAATTAATCTTTAGGTAGGGTGGAACATAGGCTTCTATTACAGGCACCCATATGCCTTTTAGAGCAATAGTTTATCAATAGTTAGATGAGGTATTAAGCTATTGGCTTACTCTTTTTTTTCTTACCTTGTGTGTTCATCTATTCAAACCTAGAATGCTGCTGGTCCCAGTTCAGAAAGCTCATCTGCTGCAGCAGATCCAGGTGTCATGGAGGTATGAAGACAGCAATGAGAGAGACATACCCTGCCACATGCTCACAGTTTCTTAACACTGTGACTTTAATAAACCATTAATAACCTTAGGATAGGAGGAACCTGTGCATGTGTGTCACACACACAGAGCACACACAACACTTCAGCATACTAATTAACAAATAACTGCATAGACTGTTTCAACGGACCCACGCTCGCCTGACCTCAAGTTAACTACCAGTTTGTGTTCGGCTTGTGTCTAATAATATAACTATTTTATATTTAATTTAATTTATGTTAATATACATTTGTATTATTACTTTACTGTTTGATAATTGTATTAAATTAAAACGATTTGTTGAATTTTGTTGTATGTTCATTTTATTATTAAATAAACAATTAGTTGATTGGGTCCTGTAGTTCGGTCACATTTAAACAATAGATACTATTTATACTAAGTTTAAATAGCAGTAGGTTCTGTTTACACTAAGTGAAAATAGCAGTATTTTCTTTGGATTAAGTAGAAATAGTAAATGCTCTTTACTTATAATTTGTGGCAGACAATGTTACTATTTGCACCTTAGTATTGTTGGGCTTTAAACATTATGCAAAAAACAGAATGTTAATCATTATATTTATAAAAAATATTCAAATGATGGCAAATTATTGAGATATAAAAGCCCTACCCCTAGCCTTACCCTAAATCTAAACTTTATGAATAAAAATGAATTTTAAGTCTAGAATACATTTTATTGAAAACAAATAAATGGACACTCTGTTAAACAAACTTGAATTTAATTGAAATGCCTTAATGATCTGTAAGTTACTTGCGTTTTTAGCAAGATTAGAACACCAGCCTCCCAAGCCGAGCGACATAGACTTTACGCCTTACACCATTGGAGATACTGTTTTAAAATGGCGTCGATCTTACACTTTCTTTATTCCAATCACATATTGGTGGGCGGAGCTAGTAAAAATAGTCTCTGCCAACAAGGCGGGCTAAATAGACACTCCGTTAAACAAACTGTATGGTACATTGACATCTAACGGTTGAGCTTGGTATCGGAGTCTAAATTCTAAATAATTGTAAATTTAGTCAAGTAACTGTTCTTCTCGGTTTCTTTTGATTGTTATCAAAATGTACAGGCACTCAGGGGTGGGCATGTATTTCAAATCAAAATACTTAACCCTTAACATGCACAGGGCCCGCGGGCGGGTTACCACTTAATATTTGTTAAGTTGAAAGTAATTTAGTTGAAACTCACCAACATGGTGATCATATATTTCCTTGAGTTGGGCTCTTGACTCGTAGATGTTGGAGTTTAGGCATTCAGTACTTGTGAGTATGAAGTACATTTGATATGGCAGTGATAATAAGAATCCAATCAAATGATGTATGTGTTTGAAATAGCCATCACGTCATAGCTGTAATTTAAATTGCTTCTTGTTTTCTTAAAACTCTTTAGACATTTCCTGGCAGTATATTGATTATTCAGAATCAGCACACAAATCAGATGAGATCAGTCAGTCCAGCAACAAGAAGACAGTCAACACACCACTTGACTTGTGCCACTAAAAGTAATGTTCTTTGAAAGCACACAGTCGCAGTGTACAAAAATTTTAATAGTCAAGAGCCCAACTCAAAAAACAATGTAACCATGTTTGTGAGCTTCATCTAAATTACTTTCAACAAAACAAATATTGGGCCCTATCTTGCACCCAGCGCAATTGACTTTGTACACCGACGCATGTGTCATTCCTATTTTGCACCCGCGCAAAGCGCGCTTTTCCCTCCACAGAAGCACGTCGCTAAACTAGTGAATGAACTTGCGCTCCCTGGGCGGTTCAGCGCAAAAAAGGAGGCGTGTTCCGGCGCAAACAATCCCTGGTGCTATTTTGCTGTTCCATTAAACAATTGCGCCACTGACCAGAAAAAACCTAGTCTAAAGTCAGTGGCGCGTTGCGCGTTGTTCATTATGCTATTTTAAGGGCGCACGCTTGACCATAATGTATAGCGTGCACAACGCGCATACACTTTGCTCATGTAATCTACACAGATGCAACAGTTATTTTTGCAAATCATAAATTGTTACACTAAAAAAATATTAACACATGAGATGACGGAAATCATTGTGCCGATGCCACTGAACCCAAATGCCCCAGCAGCAGCACGGGAGAGGAGAGCTTATTTGACAGAAGAACTGCTGCATCGTCTATAGTGAGGTAAGCAAATTTATCTCGGTCTAATGTTATACTACATTGCAAAAATATAACCATACTCGTGATTCAGAGAGAACGAGTCCAAAACATTCAAAAGTATTTATTTGTGAAATTTCTTTGTATTTTGTCAAAAAGAAAAATCAATAGCAAACAGTAATTGATTAAAAAAAAATACAAATGGAAAATGAGGTTAAAAATATTTAAACAGAAAAAGTTTATTTCTTTTTCCCTCCTCTGGTAGTTTTGCGACGCGCGCCACGGCGGGATTGGACACCTGAGGGTCCGGGAATGGCATTGCGCGATGTGCGCCTGGTGGAACGGGTGGATGGAGATGGAGTGGGGGAAGGAGGAAGAGGCACAACAGGAGGTGGTGGTGCGCTTGAAGGGCCACGCTCCATGGCTGCAGCAATCCTCTCCAGGCTTGAGGAGATGCGCCCGAGAGGCCGCAGCAACATCGCCATCCGGTCAAGACGGCTATTAACACTTTGGCGTATCCCAGACAGCTCCCGCTCCAGCATTTCAAATCCGGTTTGCTGGAGCTGCAGGAAGGGGTGGTCCTCCGGTCTAGCAATGCTGCCACGGCGTGTAGTGGGTCTGGACCTTGATGGTTGCGCTGTTCCCTCCTTAGATGGCCCGTGCGCACGGCTCGCGAGGCCAGGGTCTTCCTGCGAAGCTGTTACATTGTTTTTCTTTATTGTGTGGCTGCGTTAAATGTTTTTCATGTAAATAACGATTAAACTATTTTCATAAGAAACCTTGTATGTTAATTTGTGTACCTTGGGGTTGGACTGCTTGCGTTTCTGATTGGGTGCCGATTTCAAAACCCCCAAATCCTTCAACGCTTTCAGCGGTGAGGGTGGACGCAGCGATGTCCTCTGCTAGCGTCAGGTCCTGAGTAGAGGCAGATCCACCTCCCGTTACACGGCGTGCCCGATTGATGCTGGCAAGCTTGGACTTTCCCCGTCTTCTGATGTCATTGTAGCGCTTGCGGCACTGGTGCGACGTCCTGGGGATGCCAGCTGATGAAACAATTGTGGCTATTTCCTCCCACGCCTGTTTAACCGACGCTATTTTGGGTGGGTTTCTCCCATCCCCATACAACACAACTTCTCTGTCTTTCACTGCTCTTACAAGAACATCAGTCTCCTCGGCTGTGAACCACTCCTGGCGTGCGCCTGGTAAATACGCCATAATAATAGCAATCCATAATGGAACTTGCGCACCTGCTTTTAAAGGGAATGTTGGATGACGCTCTGATTGGTTTATTTCACGTTACGCCCAAACCACACCTGTGAATAATGAAGCTACTTCAGATCAACCCATTTTAGATTTGCGCCGGGCGCAAGAGCCATTTATCCCGCCGGGAAAATAGCAACAGCGCCGAGACCCGCCCACAAAGTTACTTGCGCTTCGCGCTTTGACACTTGCGTTTCAGATCGTTAAAATAGGGCCCATTAAGTGCCGACCCGCCCACGGGCCCTGTGCATGTTAAGGGTTAAGTATTTTGTATTTGAAATACATGCCCACCCCTGCAGGCACTCTATTGTTTGTGAATGGGAAGAGGTGGGGTCACAAAAGTGCGCATGCGCAGTAACATTTGTTTATGTTGTTAAGATGAAACAGTCTATAACATAAGGGATTTAATAATTTGTTGGTATACACAAACAAACGCACACACAACTTGTTTGTATTCTTATTCCAATGTTGATTTTTTTGGGCTGCACTGCTAACACCCTCTACTGTGTTCGTTACATTACTAGGCTGTTGCTGTAATCAGTACCCGTGCTGTGAGGAAGAATTCTACGGTAAGCTAGTACCTAGTGGAGACAGTGATGAGTGTGGTAGAGGTAGGAATCAAAACACTGACACACAAATGTGCTTTGGGTTTGTTATTAACTGTACAGTAGAGATACAAAATTGACCCTATATGATCATACTTATGTATGTCTACATGTACATTAGTTCATCATAATTAACAAATACTGTAGAGAATGACAGTAACAGCAGACAACCGGCATAAACAGACAGAACACAGACTCTACAACATCCTCAGATGAAATTTATTTTGTTGTAACTGTATGTCTAAATAATATCATTTCACCATCTGTTTGGCTGTGGTAATGTCGGCTGGTGTGGCTACAGTGACAGAGCTGAATTTGAAGATGTCAGTTGACGCAGGTGAAAAGAAGGCAGCCAACGCAGGTGAAATGAAGCTTACCGAAAAGAAGGCAGTCGACGCAGTAGAAGAAAAGAAGGCAGTCGACGCAGGGGAAAATAATGCAGTCAACACAAGCGAAAAGAAGGCAGGTGAAAATAAGGCCATCGACGCAGGTGAAAAGAAGCCCGTCGACACAGTTGAAAAGAAGCCTGTCGACCCAGGTGAAAAGAAGCCCATCGACGCGGGTGAAAAGAACCCCGTCGATGCAGTTGAAAAGAAGCTCGTCGACGCAGTTGAAAAGAAGCCCGTCGACGCAGGTGAAAAGAAGCCCGTCGACGCAGGTGAAAAGAAGCCCGTCGACCCAGGTGAAAAGAAGCCCGTCGACGCAGGTGAAAAGAAGCCCGTCGACGCAGTTGAAAAGAAGCCCGTCGACGCAGGTGAAAAGAAGCCCGTCGACGCAGTTGAAAAGAAGCCCGTCGACGCAGGTGAAAAGAAGCCCGTCGACGCAGGTGAAAAGAAGCCCGTCGACACAGTTGAAAAGAAGCCCGTCGACCCAGGTGAAAAGAAGCCCGTCGACGCAGGTGAAAAGAAGCTTGTCAACGCAGGTGAAAAGAACCCCGTCGATGCAGTTGAAAAGAAGCTCGTCGACGCAGGTCGACGCAGGTGAAAAGAAGCCCGTCGACGCAGTTGAAAAGAAGCCCGTCGACGCAGGTGAAAAGAAGCCCGTCGACCCAGGTGAAAAGAAGCCCGTCGACGCAGGTGAAAAGAAGCTTGTCAACGCAGGTGAAAAGAACCCCGTCGATGCAGTTGAAAAGAAGCTCGTCGACGCAGGTGAAAAGAAGCCCGTCGACGCAGGTGAAAAGAAGCCCGTCGACCCAGGTGAAAAGAAGCCCGTCGACGCAGGTGAAAAGAAGCTCGTCGACGCAGGTGAAAAATCGACGTGAAAAGAAGCCCGTCGACGCAGGTGAAAAGAACCCCGTCGATGCAGGTGAAAAGAAGCCCGTCAACGCAGGTGAAAAGAACCCCGTCGATGCAGTTGAAAAGAAGCTCGTCGACGCAGGTGAAAAGAAGGCCGTCGACGCAGGTGAAAAGAACCCCGTCGACGCAGTTGAAAAGAAGCTCGTCGACGCAGGTGAAAAGAAGTCCGTCGACGCAGGTGAAAAGAAGCCCGTCAACGCAGGTGAAAAGAACCCCGTCGACGCAGTTGAAAAGAAGCTCGTCGACGCAGGTGAAAAGAAGTCCGTCGACGCAGGTGAAAAGAAGCCCGTCAACGCAGGTGAAAAGAACCCCGTCGATGCAGTTGAAAAGAAGCTCGTCGACGCAGGTGAAAAGAAGGCCGTCGACGCAGGTGAAAAGAAGCTTGTCGACGCAGTTGAAAAGAACCCTACCGAAAAGAAGCCTGTCGAATTAGGTGAAAAGAAGCCCATCGACGCAGGTGAAAAGAAGCTCGTCGACGCAGGTGAAAAGAAGCCCGTCGACCCAGGTGAAAAGAAGCCCGACGAATTAGGTGAAAAGAACCCCGTCGATGCAGTTGAAAAGAAGCTCGTCGACGCAGTTGAAAAGAAGCCCGTCGACCCAGGTGAAAAGAACCCCGTCGACGCAGGTGAAAAGAAGCCCGTCGACGCAGGTGAAAAGAACCCCGTCGATGCAGTTGAAAAGAAGCCCGTCGACGCAGTTGAAAAGAAGCTCGTCGACGCAGGTGAAAAGAAGTCCGTCGACGCAGGTGAAAAGAAGCCCGTCGACGCAGGTGAAAAGAAGCCCGTCAACGCAGGTGAAAAGAAGCCCGTCGACGCAGTTGAAAAGAACCCTACCGAAAAGAAGCCTGTCGAATTAGGTGAAAAGAAGCCCATCGACGCAGGTGAAAAGAAGCTCGTCGACGCAGGTGAAAAGAAGCCCGTCGACCCAGGTGAAAAGAAGCCCGACGAATTAGGTGAAAAGAACCCCGTCGATGCAGTTGAAAAGAAGCTCGTCGACGCAGGTGAAAAGAAGCCCGTCGACGCAGTTGAAAAGAAGCTCGTCGACGCAGGTGAAAAGAAGTCCGTCAACGCAGGTGAAAAGAAGCTCGTCGACGCAGGTGAAAAGAAGTCCGTCGACGCAGGTGAAAAGAAGCCCGTCGACGCAGTTGAAATTAACCCTACCAAAAAGAAGCCCGTCGAATTAGGTGAAAAGAACCCCGTCGATGCAGTTGAAAAGAAGCTCGTCGACGCAGGTGAAAAGAAGTCCGTCGACGCAGGTGAAAAGAAGTCCGTCGACGCAGGTGAAAAGAAGCCCGTCGACCCAGGTGAAAAGAAGCCCGTCGAATTAGGTGAAAAGAACCCCGTCGATGCAGTTGAAAAGAAGCTCGTCGACGCAGGTGAAAAGAAGCCCGTCGACGCAGGTGAAAAGAAGCCCGTCGACGCAGTTGAAATTAACCCTACCAAAAAGAAGCCCGTCGAATTAGGTGAAAAGAACCCCGTCGATGCAGTTGAAAAGAAGCTCGTCGACGCAGATGAAAAGAACCCTACCGAAAAGAAGTCTGTCGAATTAGGTGAAAAGAAGCCCATCGACGCAGGTGAAATAAATTAACACATTAATTTATTGGTTCCACATGTTTGAATCATGGTTATGCAACATGAAATTAACATGTAGCAAGAACATAAATGAATCAAGTAAACTCAACATGAAATTAACATATAGAGAGAACATGAGTGAAACATGTAAACTCAACATGAAATTAACATGTTAAGTGAACATGAATGAATCAAGTTTACCCAACAAGATACTCTTCTGCACAACTCCTAAAACAGACGTCACAAAAACTCTTTAAAATGCCAACATAACAGAATAGTAAACTCTAATTCCCTGATAGCAAGCAACCATTAAATCAGTGTTAAAAATGATTAATGACTTGAATCAAAATATCTTTCGCACCCACAATTCATGATGAAATAATTACATTTCATCAAACCATTATTGTGATCAGTGTTTGCTTTAGTTGGGACCTTGATGCTTGACATAACTAAGTCAGCTCCCTCATTTCTCTTTCAATGCTTGTGAATGTGTTTAATGAAATATATGAAAAGCATTAAGAAAGTGAACTTAAGCAACAAAATAGTTGCAGTTCTCTGGCTTTTATTGATGTGTTATGAATAAAATAAACATAAAAGTTAATTTTAATTACCTGAATGACGCAGTTTTTCAACCGAAAGTAAGAGATGTGGAACTGTGGACACTTCACGCACTCAACAGTTCCAGTTTCCCTTACATTTATACACATGGTTGAGTGCATAGTGCATAGTTTAAGGGCATAGTGCATACAATTTCATTTGGGACACATCTTAAGATTTCCAATTATTATATAATGTCATATTATGATCTATTGTGGGTGTGTTGTGTACTAGTTGTAATTAATTAAATGACAAAACTAGATTTCTAATGGTTTCCAATTACATAAATAAATATGTAAATATTAACATTAATTAGGAGTAGAATTAAGAAATATATATTTTTAATGAAGATACATAAGCTGTTGCAATTGCAACATTCAACACAACATATGCATATGTTACATATCTTTGCGTTCTTGCAAAGACATTGCATTTATATTGCATTTATAGAACAGTTCAACAGCATAGTGTGGAGATAATTCAGAAACAACATCGGAGTTTAATTAAAACCATTCTGTTTTCAAGGGAATTGGGGAACTACTTTTTTCAGCCACAAATTCCAGCAAAACATACAGTCAAACCACACTGTAAAATCCAATACTCAAAATAATCAAACAAATGAAGTAATGTAAATTTAATTTCATAAGAAAGTTATGCCTACTTAAATACTTCAAGTTCCTGAAACACAATTTTACTTTTAAGTAATATTTGACTAAAACAAAAAAAGTTTTCTCCTTTTTCTATTTACTTAATTTAAACATGTTAATTCAACACAATTGGTCGAAAAGGATTTCAAATTCCCAGCATGCTTTGCATCAGATTGCATTAGGAGAGAGCATTTGAAGGAATATTAATATTTGAAGTGTTTTTCAGTAAAGTTAAAGACTTAAAGTTCACTTATCTTAGATATTTAGAAGTTTGACATCTTTTTTTGTGTTGTGGTTACCATTATTTAGAAGAGTGGTGCATGTGTTTAGGGTCTGTGAGGTTACATGTAACCTGTAACATGTGTTAATTCATTGGTGTAAGCAGCTGTGCCATTCCCAGTTATAAGATCAGACTCTGTTTGTTCATTGTGGATTGCACATGATTGATTTGTACATATCTAGACTAAGACATCTATGAAATAAATAAACTTAAAGATTTGAGTTTAGTTAACATAAAATTACAGACAATATTTGGTTGTTTCAACTTAATTTGTTAAAGCATGTTTAACTAAAAAAAGTTAGAAATATTTGACTCATTATATATTTTAGTTAAGCTTGCGTTATTGTATCAAGGCAGCGAGTTTGCACAATTGCATCAAGTACACAAATTAGTTTATACTGTGCACCGTAATTCCAAACCGTCACGTCTTTTAAATTTGCACTGTGCTGCTTTATTGAGGTTATTAGTGAGAAATAATGAGACAAGACTTGTGTGTGAACAAAAGGGAGAGATTGTAAAAGGAAACTCAGGAGAATGTGTTAATCTCATTGCACTGCGGCACTTACCATTGTTTTTTTATGTAAAGATGGGCTTGTTTAAAGTAGAAAGTTGACCCTGCAATTTCTGTTAAGTATGTGTTTTTTTTGCTATAATCTGCAGATGGATCTATCACAAAAAGATCAAATTTGCCACCTTCAGCAGTCAAAACAAATTTTCTGCATGCCATTGACATATTTGACAGACCACCAGATGTGTATACAGAAGACAAGTATACTCGATGTGGAAAATATGCAAACTGTCCTGAAAACAAAACAGGAAAGAGAATCCCTAAAGCTGGAGCTTATGCAGAAGCAGGAATGGGTCGAGCTCGTGCTGAAGTCAGTGTGTTAGAAGCAGAAGCTAAAGGTCCAAATGCCTCGGCCGGTGTTGAAGCAAGTGCGGTTGGAGTCGGAGCGATGGCTCGAGCTGAAATTGGCAGCGTAGCAGTTAAAGCCGGTACAGTTGGTCTGAAGGTGGGACTTGGATTGGATACGGGTGTGTCTGCTGGCGCAGGTGGATTAGAATTAAAAATCCTTGGAATTGGAGCAACATTTGGTCCTAATCCCAGTGTTTCGATTTTGGGTTCAGAACTCTCATGTTCAATTATGTAGTCACACAGTCCTGTATTAAAACACATAAAAAAAAGTTTAAAACAAAGAGAAATAATATATAAATTAATAGATGTATTGATAAACCTACCACACAATGGGGTATATGTATATATTTAAAACCACAGCTACAATAAAAATAGACCCCAAAAGCATGGCAATATTACGTATATGACTTTAATTCAATTGAAAATGTATAAGTTGTCATTACACTTCGTGATAAATGCTGTTATCTGCTGCATTTCCCTTAATGTCTCCTAACATTTCACTGACTGTCTCACGCAAATACATCCAAGCAAAACATTTCAACTAAAACATCTCCATCAAATTCTACAATGGGTTTGTTTGATATACAGTACATCATATACTGCTGAAAAGCTGGCATTGTATTACTAAATATAGCTTTCCTGTAGCTCAGTGGGAAGAGCATTGCGCTAACAACGCGAGGTCCCAGGGGATTGCAAATACCTATGTATAAATGTATAAGATAATGCAATGTAAGTCGCTTTGGATAAAGCATCTGCCAAATGCATAAATGTAAATGTAAATATATCTAGAATATATATATATATATATATCTGCTAAATGCTTAAAAGTAAATTATATTGAAATGTCTGCATGTATCCAGATATCAATATACTTGAGAATCAATACTTCTAAACATCCATGTCAGCTAATGTACTGTCACATGACTACTTAAAATAAAAAATACCAGTGATGACATTTCACGTATTTTACTGTTTTTTATTGTACATGTTTAGTTTTGCACAAAGGTTTAAAAAAACAAAAGATGTCCTGATCTGGTGAAGGAATACAGAAAAACTAATTCAGTTTTAAATTATAAGGACTAAATGGTTGTAGTGACTGGGTAAACTCTAATGTGGGTGAAAACCCCTTGAAATGTAGGTTATAATGAAGTGAAGGGCATTGGGGTGTTGATTCCCCCAGATGTGCAGCATGAATATAGATGTGATAAAAAGCAGACTCATCACCAAAACTGGTAATGGGCCAACTTTAAGTCCTAGGGAGTTTACAGTGTGAAAGTTCTGTCACGTTTCACCATGTTTATTGAGTTGGCTCGTATGGTTTTTGTTTGGCAGCTAAAAAAATGTCACATCATTTCTAGGGGTGTGACGAGACACTTATCCCACGAGAGACTTTTTAAAGAAATCCTCAATGAAGAAATATATAGGGTGAAAATTATATTCACGTTAAAAACACAAAATGCTAAAAATGTAGGCATTATAAAATCAAAATGCAGATGCGAGAGATAAACGTGGATGTTGAAACCCATCAGTCTAGTGCATGTTTACATAGAGAAACGGTACGAAAGTACCGCAGCGGGATGAAAAGTCATGTTGTCTATATGAATGGCTGGGCCGGTCAGTGTAGCTCACTGTATGCACATACTTTGTGCAGTTATTAGCGTGTTCTGATCAGTAATGAAAACACAACAAAATGTGCACTCACACAAATGCTCACAATTACATATTGAGGTCGCATAGGTTAAATTTAGGGAACATATGCAAATAAAATCGCTGCAATTTCGAGCCCAGACCATAAGTGTTAATAAACATTAACATTTTAAATTTGAATAGAAACGAAATTATCTTGAAATCACAGCTGCCAGTAATATGCTGTAATTTAACAGGTACATTTTTAATACATTATCACACTGTAATTCTAAATAAAGTAAAGAACTGTGCAAAACAAGTTCCTTGCTGGTGAAGCTGCTGACTGTAAATTACTGCAAATTTACAATAAAAAGTTTTACAGTGCACTACTTTACCGTCATACGTCATTATTATACATCACTGACCGTACAAGGTTGCGGCAATGTTTATGACAAACTTCCAAGATGCTGCTGTCAGCTGTGGTCATATCAGTTTCATGGGTTACAGCCTAAAAAGTGACCTTGAACTTTCAGCAGCTCACCACACACCCTCCGAAGGCGGAGCGCGTTTTGTTTAACCCAGTGCTTGAGATCGCATTCCGTGGATTTCTCCCTCTATCCCGGAGGGGAATCAGAGGGCAAACGCGAACAGACCACCCGGTCTTCGTTTGAAGGGCTATATGGCCCTCCCCCCTACCCCTTCCATCAAAAGAGAATCGAGACATCCCTACCTCTTCACGTGTGTAGGGGTAGAAATGGGATAGGGTCTTAATGTCTTCCGTCTCGCCCATACATGCATCAACTGAATCAAAGAAAACAAACAGATGAATATTTTGCATGTTTCTTTACTCCAGGTAAAGGTTACCCAGACCATCACAAAATACTTGGAAGGAGGTGGCCCAAGGATTCTGTGAAAAATGGAATTTCCCAAATTGTCTTGGAGCAGTAGACGGCAAACATATAATAATACATTGCATGTGCCACCCAGTACCTCTCTGCCTGGTGCTGCCCACCTGGGTGATGTGCCATTCGTTATGGTTGGTGACAGCTTTCTCCCTCAAGCCGTTCCTGATGAGGCCATACCCCGGAGCAAACCTCACGTTCAAAAAGAGGATTTTTAACTACAGACTTTCAAGAGCAAGACTGGTGGTTGAACATGCCTTTGACATTCTATCTGGCAGATGGAGAATATTTCTGAACAGAATCAACCTACAACCGAAACAAATTGACATACTTGTGATGGCTGCTTGCATCCTTCAGTAACCAGAAAATAACGTTCCCTGGTGGTACTTTTTTGGTTCTTTTTTAATGGTAAAAACAGTCAAAACTGGTAAACGTCAGTGACATTTGCAATACAGAAATTATGAGATCACATTAATGTTCTACTGACCGAATTAAATTAATATATTTGCCCTTTAATGGGTGAAAATAATAAACCAGTTAAACTAAATGAAAATACAATCATATATCCATGTGCATTTCTTTAGCGTGTTTGTCTGTTACTGTGTGTGTGCGCTCGAGCACGTGCTTTTCCGCTCGCTCCCGTCATTTTAAAATGAACGGTCATTTCGTTTTACCTCACCGACTAACACATTAGTTTAGCGGTTTATTTATTTATTTTTTTTATTTAAAAACGTACAGATTTGAGAGTAAACTTATATTTTCGTGATTTTCGATTGATTTGACACATTTAAATCAACAGACCATGATGTAAGGACTGAAACTGCAGGGCTTTGGATGTTATATCTAAAGACGGAGCCGCGCTTTACTTCTGTGGTGAGACAAGAATATTGTTAGCCTGAAGATAATTAAATGTTTATTCTTCTGTCAATAAAAATCTGCTTTAAATGTTGTGTTGAAGTCATTGGTTATTTTATTTCAATATCTAAATGTCTGATGTTAGGCCTATACACACATTGTGGATTTATTAGAAATTATATAACGTTACTGTGCTGTTTAATTGGAAAATTAGGCTACTTCAGTAATGAAGAAAGAATCATTAGGCTAAAAGAATCATCTAATTGATTTCATCCTCCATATTGTGTGTGATGATGTACTTTACGTATTTTAATTAGATTAAAGGTTCTGTGTGTAAGTTTCAGAGGCCACTATTGGCGATGTAGGAAATTGCAACCTACAGCTCCGATACCCCCCTCCCCTCCCATTAGAGAAGCTACGGTTGCCGTCACAGGACAAAAGGGTTGCGTAAATGATAGCGGCCATTATCGGTGGTGTTGATAATTGCAATCTACGTCTCACAGGCGAACAACAGACCGAAGCTACGGACACAGGACAGAGATGTCGTCGTCTGAGACAGCAGAGAGTAACCTTTGCAAGTCAAGTGACGTGGTTTATTTACAAAGAAAAATAAATAAATTAAATTTACGTAATTCATCATTTACTCTAATCGTTATAGTGAATATTATTGTTACTTGTTTAGCATTGTGTCAGTGATTTATTCGCTTATTTTGCATAGCATTTTTTGGCACGGTAACTTGGTTCGTAACTTACTGCCTATTGAAACCGCTTGCTAATGCTAAAGGCGTGTAATCTAACCGCGAAAGTCTTAGCAGACGTTTTTCTCATCATCACAGAGTCAATCAGAGGACTTTACACAGGTAGTTAGAGGGCGAGGAAGAGGGCGAGGAAGGGGGCGGAGAGGTAGGGGTGTGGGAGCTGCAGGCAGGGCGAGGAGAGGCAGATGAGCTAACGTTACCCGGGAGGACCGCACAAGAGAGGATGTAGAAAGAGTGGAAGCCCTCCAACGAAACAGGACAGCTGTTACTGAGGTTTGCAATGGAATTATATTCAGACCGGTTTACATAAAATGGCAGCGTTATTAACATCTCATCTCTGTGCTCATATAGCAATGTCACGGTTACGTTAGTCTTGTAGATGTCTATATATATTTATTAGTTCATACATACATACACATATATATACAGTTCACTTATAGCGGAAATTAGACAAACTTACTGGTCCAGCAGAAAGCTGGCAACTTCGCAAAAGGGGGATCCATTGGGAAAAGCCACGCTGATGTTTATTCGGGTTTTCTGCCGTTTTTTGTCTCGACTTCGCCTTGCTGCATCGTATTTTTTGAACGAACAGATTGACGCTCTATCGGCTCTTGTGCAGAGTAAGTGTGGTCCGCCATTATCGCAAATTTTGCTTCTTACTGCAACAAAGAACCGTTTATATTTCTAATAAAAAACACGATAAGTAAATGCTGTTATTGTTCTTCCTCTTCTTCTGCTAATCCTTCTATGTAGTCGCTTTGCAAGCTGCCTCAAAACACAGCCGAAGAAGAAGAACTAGTCCCGTGCATCCTTCGTTTTACGAAACGCGCTTAGTTTGTCCATGTAGTGATACTATAGAAACATGGCTGTGCACATTGATAAATTACATGTAGGGTGTGCCCGCGGTGTATATACATAAAATGGCTCATTGTAAGGTAATATAAACATTTCGGTTCATTTTGTAAGGTATTTCTTCACCACTCACAACATAGTTTTGTATTATATATTACATTTTGGTGAATAAATCCTTCAAAATCCTACACACTGTACCTTTAAGGTAGACAAGCGATGGATAAAAACACAGCATGGATGTATTGATTACTGACGTGTAGTGAGGCAAAACGGACCCGAGAAAAATATTTTAGGCTAACGTTCTGGAAACGTTCCCCTAACGTTAGTTTCTGGTTCCCAGAAAGTTTTTTTAAGGTTTTGGTTATCTTTACGGAAATAAAACGTTAGTTTCATGGTTTCTATAACGTTAGGGTAACTTTCCCCGTTAACGTTAATTTTTGGTTCCCAGGACGTTATGGGAACCAGAAGCTAACGTTCTATTAACGTAAAGAAAACTTTCCTGAAGAACCAAAAACGAACTTTAGAAAATAACGTTCTGGGAACCAAAAACTAACGTTAGGGGAACGTTCTGGGAACCACAAATTGTTAGCTGGGATCATACATTTAAACTCTATTTAAAAACACACGCTCCGCATTTAAATGTAAAAACAAATTCAGTGACCAGTAACAAGCTCATGCAGAGAGAGAAGAGGCTTGTGGAAACTTTGTTTGGAACCGTAAACCATTTCCTGTTTTTAATCACACCTTTTGACATTTGACACAAGTTTCTTTGTCACAAGAAAACACAACTGTTGCATCTGCCTTATATGATCAAAAGAATATAAACAGCAAGAAAAGCATAAGAGTTCATCTTTGTTTTTATGAATTCATCACCAACAGGGTTTAGATAAGGAACGTTTATTTTTAAGGTGCTTTAATTAAAACAGTATAAGATATGATGTAATATAATGAGATTTTAAAAGTTAAAAGTTATTCAAATCTTAGAAAACCAAAAAGTGTTTTTACAGTTCTGTGCCAATGTTATGATATTTAAGAGCAGATATTAAGGAGGTTTTATAAAATCTAGCAAAAGACACTGTGACTTGTTTAATTTGCAGTGGGAAAGGTGAAAATAAAAGTTTGAATAATGTTTGTGTTATTCAAGTCTTGTGTTGTATCGGACAGTGGTGTAGTCTGTTAAAATCTCGTCCTTACTGAATGTGACTGTAGCATCACTGAAAGTGTCTTCATGCTTTTGGAAACTGACAGCAGCGTACAGCACATCATCATCAGAATAGGGGATTGTGGGTAACGATTTAGGATCTGAAGAGAATAAAAACAATACTTTATTGTATATTTTATCTTATATTTCATGTGTGTGTGTGTGTGTGTGTGTGTGTGTGTGTGTGTGTGTAATCATCACCTGGTGTCTTGTTGTGTTTGAATTTATAAACAATCAAAGTGATTCCTCCCATCAGCAGCAGAATCACACAAACACACACAATAAAGATGATCATCATCATCACTGAAGAATCTGAAACTAAAGAAAATAATGACTATATACAGACACATGAAGACATTTACACAAATACATATTTACACTATTCATATTTACACATTTATAATGATTATTGACATTAAAGATTAAAGAAATTGACATTCTTGTTTGAGCATTGCACTAGCAGCACAAGGGTTGTGAGTTTGATTCCAAGAAATATATTCCATAATAATGATTAAAAACATAATACACTGTAAATCTCTTTGAATAAAAAAATGAACAATGAATGTGCAATAAAACCTTATTTAATGTTTAATAGTATTTCACAAACAGTATGTGTTGTTCTGTTCATCATAATATCTGTAGATGTTTTGAGTCTCTTTGTATAATGCAAAGTGATGTTGTGATGGCACATGTCGACACTGAATGATAAGCTATAAATGTAGTTTCATAAAAAAAAGTTTGTCATGTGGAGACTGCACAAAACCTCTGTTCATCTATGTGTAGATCTTTCTGCTCATGTTGTCTCACTGTTGGTTTCCTGAATGTGTGTGTTGAATCTTCACAGTTAAAATAAATGTAGACCCTGAACCTTCAACTATTTTCTGTGGTCGGAAAAAACACGTCAGTTCATCAAGCATACAGCGTTTCTCAGACACTCTGTGACCAAAATTAAAACATTTTAAAGAAAGATATCATGATTATTTTAAATAAAAACTGATTTGAAATAATCTGATTATCGGTCATAAACTATTATCTGAATATTATTTGAGGGCAGGGGATTCAAAGGACACAACACAAAAATGATCATTGTACAAATACAATTGTAATATATGTACCAGTAAATACTCATATACTGTACAAGTTCACTCTGAACAATTTACAGTGTTTAACACATCAATCATAATTTTAAATAAATAATTTGTAATCATATATTTGATCAATATGTGCTTTCTGGATATTTAACCCACAATCTTTTATACTTATAATGCAATGATCTACCACATGAGCTACAGGAACATGACAAATCACAATGAGCACAAAACTCCAGCACGACTTCTACACTCTTGTTAAAAACAATATAAACTGTCTTTAACTAAACACATCTTTATGTTTAGTTATGAAAAATGTTTTTGTTACTTTTAACTAAAGCTTGTGGTAACTTACATTTATTTAATAGACAATTTATCAAAAAATTACACAATATGTGTTCAAATTCCATTTAACAGAAAAGTTTTACTAAATAACACCTTTTTATAGTCTGACACTGTCAGATCACAACAATGGTTATTTTTCTTTCATCATTAATTGAAATGAAATTCAAATATTTTATAGTAACATGAAGTTACTGATGTTTTTGATTTCAAAATGATCTACAAATGACAAACTGTAAAATTTGTAACTTGTAAAAATGGCATTGAAAAATGCATTTCAATCATAAATTGTAAATTGTTCATAAAAAGTTATGTGTGATGATAAATGTAATGGAACAAAATTCTCTCACCTCTGGTGACGTTTAGATGCACTTTAGTGATGATGTGAGATCCACACCAGTATATCCCAGAATGCTCTTCTCTCAGATGACTGATGTTTACAGTAAAGACTCCAGTAGATGTTTCATCACTTAAAGAGAATCCATCATCTCTGATCGACTGTAATGAAACTCCATCATTGACACACATTGAGACTTCATGTGCTTTACAGAAGACTTTCTGATATTCAGCGTGATGTTCGCACTCCATTGACATGTTGTCTCCTTCACTCTTATTCAAGAGAAGTTCTGTAAAGAAGAAATCATAAAGATTCACATTCAAACAAAGTCAGTTTTTATATTCATCATTAGTGAAAATGTCTCTCACCCTGTTTGATGATAATAATGAGATGAGTGTAAGATAAATCACGTCTGTTTCTAATGTCACTGCACAGCAGTATTTCCCAGCATCCTCTGCTGTCAGTCCAGTGATGTTCACACTAAACACACTTGCTGTCGTGTCATCCTTCACGCTCCATCTGTTCATCTCCATGAGAGTATTTCATCTCTACAACTCTTCAACAGTTTTTTTGTCTTTGATTTATAGACGGGATCATAAGGACAGATGATCCGAGCAGATCCTCCTTCATCTCCAAACACTGGAGGCACTTCACACACAAATGAGATTTGTGAATATTTCTAGTGATATAAAGACAATTACAATAAATAAAGAGAGAATGTTCTCACTGTTGAGTTTGAGTTGAACTTTAGTGGTGAGAGAGATGAAACTGAAATCTGTGTTACTGGTTTCTGCTCCACACCAGTAAACTCCAGCATCTCTCACCGTCACATCACTGATGATCACAGTAAAAACACTTTTATCAGAGAAATCATTTAGTTTCACTTTAGATCTGTTGACCGTTTGACAGATGTGATTTTCATCCTCTTTACAGAAGAACTTTGGACTGGATTTATGTTCCTCTGGGATCCGACAGGTAATATTGACTTCATCACCAACAGAAACAGATTTATTCCCCAATAAAGTGACAAAATGAATCTATAAACCAAATAACACCTTAAGTTAAGATCTGTGATATATTTTAAATGATGTGAGACAAATAAAAACCTCTCAAGCTTCTCACCGTCTTTGACATCTAGCTTGACTTGAGTGTACGTGTCAGTATATTGAGATGTATTCACTCCACACCTGTATGTTCCAGCATGTCCAGCGTTCAGCTCTTTAAAATAAACCATCAAGACTCCTGCTGTGGTGTCGTCATACAGACAAACATCTCCACTGTCCGTCCATTGATCCTGAACTGATGGAAACTTCCTCTCACAACATCCATCTGATTCTTTACTCACATATTTTGTGTTGCTTTTGTATTGATGGGGATGACACTTGAAGATGATTCCACCTGCTGAGTATCCGCTCGCTGTGACCACACCCACTTTACCTGTCAATCACAAACATGACAATGAATCAGTGTCTTCATCTAATATTACAGCAGCAAACACAGACTGTGTGAATTTACAGCAGATGTTATTGAGAGTTTCTTCTACTCACTCATGATGTGAAGATGAACAGCAGTGAGAATGAAGTAACTGTAGGAGTAACTGTAAGAGTAACTGTAAAGCCAAACTCCACATAAATAAACTCCTGCATCTTCTGATCTCACATCAGTTATTCTCACGCTGAAGATATTTTTATATTTGTCATCAGAAATACTGAATCTCTCATCCATCTGCCATGTGCTATGGATCCTCTCAATGGAGTCTTTTCTCTCTTTATATATGATCTTGTCATCAGTCTTATAATCTTGTGAATATTGACAGGTGAAGTTTGCAGTTTGTCCAGTATTCACCATCACTCTCTGTGACGCCCCACAACATGAATCTGTTAATCACATATGAAGACATTTATTTCACAATCATCAGAAGCTTTGACATGGTCAGCAGATACTTCACTCATGTTTATAATAAACTCACCTTCTTTCACATTCAGAATCATGTCAATAGACCATTTACCATCAACACCAATCCGGTATGTTCCAGAATCCTGTGTGTTCACATCTCTGATGAAGATCATGAGTTTGCCATATTTGTTGCTAAACAGAGTGAATCTTCCTTCATTAATCCACTTTTTATGTTTCTTGTAGTTTATAATGTTGGTCTGTGGATATAGTTTGGTCATGTATTTGGAACAGTCTTCACACCAAGGTTTCCGCGAAAAAACAAGAACACTTCCTCCAGAATATCCAATCACATCAAAGCATCTTACGCCACCTGTCAATCAGATTCATACTGTTATCAACACATGTTTCATCCACACATTTAACCTGCATAACAGGGGCGGAACCAATAAATCTCTGGCCAGAGTAAGAGAAAGACAGAGCACTAAGAGCAGCGTAAGTAAAGCTAAAGAGCGAGCGTGATCAGTACAGTACAGAGTGACTTCAGACTTAAAACTGCAAGGAATGATGAGCGAACTGCACATGGTTGTACTCAGAAAACAATGACGGCAAATATAGTGATGCTGTCTGTTATAAGTGACAAACTCTGATGTGTGTTGAAGTAATTGAAGTATGCTGAGTTGTCCCCCTGTCACTTTAACTTGGGGGTTAACTAAGTAAAAAATTGTGTCTTAAGAGAGAGAGAGACAGAAAAAAGTGTTACAAAAGGACGCGTAGTTGTTGTGTTGGACAAGGAATTGTTTAGTGCCCTCAATCTACCAAAACTATGCATAACACTTTGACCAGATTGGAGCACAGAATACATTGCCAATGCTGCAGTAGAGAAAGAGAAAAGTTGTGACCTGAGATGATGAAGAAAGTGAAGATGAGGAGGATGTTCATTGTAACTTGAGTTCAGCTTCACAGCAGCTCTGTTGATCTTCTTGATGCTGAATGTTGTCTGTGTGTCTCTACATGTGTCTGCTTGACTTTCTTCCTCTTTCTTCAGTGATCATCAGCTTTAGTTGCCCCGCCCACTATCACCAGTGACTCAACATGTCATCCATCACACACACACACAGCGCCTCTAGTGGACATCACTCTTCACTCATGCACTCAACTCATTCAAGTTCATTAGTTTCTTGTTTTTGTGATCATGTTTTTACATATGTTGTAAATATCGGAAAGTTCAAGATAAAACATAATGCCTCAATCCACTGCTTCACGATTACAAGTTAAGATGACATGTAGACTTTAAACGATTGATCTCAATATCATATATAATCTCAATATATTTTTCTTATTATATGTCAAACGTCAGTCTCTTTAGAGTTCCAGCAGTTGAACATGAGCTCATTGTGTTCATGAGGATCGTTGTGAAATGATCACGTGACAAGTGTGATGATTTGTGTAATGACAAAGAATAGCCAGCAGGGGAAGTCAAATACACACATGATGCTGATTTGAGGTCAAGTTCTACTGTCAGAATGTATTAGTCATGACTTCTCTGTGTTTGAGCTCATATACAGATGAATTATATGAGTGTTCACACTGACCAGTAAACATATACAATTGTATTTCTCATATGCTCTCAATCATGTTCATCTGCTGTATGTAGAAATCTAAAGAGGTGAAAGATACACATGAGAAGATTCTGAGAGGTGTGAACATGTGAAGTGTCGTCGTATTCACACAGATCAGAGGGGATTGTGTATTAACCCCTTGGCATGCACAGGGCTCATTGAAAAGGCATTTTTATCGTGTCTGCATTTTTATAACCTTTATTTTACATTATTATTTACCCAAATATCACAAACTATGCATAATTGTAAAGCCCAAATCCTCAACATTCATGAGCTTGTTTTAAATGGGGGAGCTTATGTAAGGTGTTAAAGTACAGATGGTGTTGTAGATCATAGGCGGCTGTCGGATCGTCTCTCTGACCTGGAAGACTCAACACAACATGTGACGAATAAGCAACATCATTCTTCTTTATCACTTCAAATGTCAATAAACGTTATGTGTGTCCGTCTTCATCGGTGTGATGCTTCAGTTAGTTTTCTGATGAGTCCTAAATTCACCAGCAGCATTATTGTTTTCATCAGCAGCAGAACACTCACAGAAGTGATGACGATGATCTTGAAGAAATCTGAAACTGAAACAATCACAAACCTGGAATTACATCAAACATTAAAATGATGAAAAAAGCTAAATGATGTTTGAAGTGAATATTTACAGAGATGTTTTTGAAGTGTTGATGATTGATTCTGTTCTCATGTGTCCATATATTCACGCAGTATTTATTACATGTGCAGAATGGTATTTTAAACACATGATTATGTTGATCTTCTGCCATACTTTCTTTCAATTTCACTTTGCTCTTGCTATGCAGTCTGTGGTCAGTTGTGGTTTCCTGAGTAACTTTGCTCACAGTTCAAATAAACTCAGACGTGATCTGTTGTTCAGAGCTGCTACGACTAAATGACTCACTTCTTACAGCAAACACTTCACCAAGTCTGCTTTTATAATGATGGGCTTTTATAATGATGGTATTATTTTGTTCTACATTTTATAAATAATCTACAAAAGAACAAAGGTTAAAAGTGACCCCAATACATATTGAGCATAATGGGTCATTCATGTCTTACTCTGCAGGAATCGATGATGCTAAATTAATAGTTCACCAAAATATGTCCTCTCATCATTTTCTCAATGACTTACAATATGTATAGATGTATATGACATAGGTTCACTGTAAAAAAAATTGAGCCAACGTAAAAAAAATTGATGCAGTGAGACTTTTGTGTTGACTCACCTATATTATTTAATTGTCTTATTTTTCTAATAAAGATATTATTGTCACACCAATTACTGGCAATTAATATATTTCTGTTGCGTGGATGAAAAATGTTAAATGAGCAAAATGAAATATTCCAAGCACTGTTTAAGTACTGTGAAATGTTTAAAAAGACAAATGTATTTTCCTTAATTGTAAATGTGATTGATTTCTGCCATAAAAACAGACAATAATATGATCAATATGAACTTCAAGTGTTTGTACACCAACGTCTACATGGTCAGGCACTTGCACCTCAACATTGAACACTTACACCTCAACATTGAACACACAAACCTCAACCATGGTAACAATCAAAAACCATCATTCATTAAAATAACTCTAAAAAACATATTACTAACAGTAACAACGATCTTAAAGCATAAATTAAGCCAGCTTGAATTTAAACACTAATCTTTAAAAGAAAAACAAATAAGAAACACAGAAGTGAACATGAAGTGTTCGCCTTGCGGCTCAGCTCTTCACCACGACAGACCAGTACAGCGACCGCATTACTGCAGAAGCTGCACCGATCCGTCTGTCAATCTCCCGTTCCATCCTTCTCTCACTCGTGAACAAGACCCCAAGATACTTGAACTCCTCCACTTGAGGCAGGAACTCTCCACCAACCTGAAGTGGGCAAGCCACCCTTTTCCGACTGAGAACCATGGCCTCGGATTTGGAGGTGCTGATTCTCATCCCAGCCGCTTCACACTCGGCTGCAAACCGTTCCAGTGCATGCTGAAGGTCCTGGTCTGATGGGGCCAGCACGACAACATCATCCGCAAAGAGCAGAGATGAAATCGTGTGGTCCCCAAACCCGACACCCTCCGGCCCCTGGCTGCGCCTAGAAATTCTGTCCATAAAAATTATGAACAGAACCGGCGACAAAGGGCAGCCCTGCCGGAGTCCAACCTGCACCGGGAACAAGTCTGACTTACTGCCGGCAATGCGAACCAAGCTCCTGCTCCGGTCGTACAGGGACCGGATAGCCCTTAGCAAAGGGTCCCGAATCCCATACTCCCAGAGCACCCTACACATGATGCCGCGAGGGACACAGTCGAATGCCTTCTCCAAATCCACAAAACACATGTGGATTGGTTGGGCAAACTCCCATGAACCCTCCAGCACCCTGGAGAGGGTATAGAGCTGGTCCAGTGTTCCACGACCGGGACGAAAACCACACTGTTCCTCCTGAATCCGAGGTTCTACCATCGGCCGGATTCTCCTCTCCAGTACCCTGGCATAGACTTTCCCGGGGAGGCTGAGAAGTGTGATCCCCGATAGTTGGAGAACACCCTCCGCTCCCCCTTCTTAAAAAGAGGGACCAGCACCCCGGTCTGCCAGTCCAAAGGCACTGTCCCTGACCGCCACGCGATGCTGCAGAGGCGTGTTAGCCAAGACAGCCCAACAACATCCAGAGACTTGAGGTACTCAGGGCGAATCTCATCCACCCCCGGTGCCCTGCCACCGAGGAGTTTCTTGACTACCTCGGTGACTTTAGCCCGGGTGATGGACGAGTCCGCCTCCGAGCCCTCAGCCTCTGCTTCCTCAATGGAAGACGTGACGGCGGGATTGAGGAGATCCTCGAAGTATTCCTTCCACCGCCCCGATGATATCCCCAGTCGAGGTCAACAGCTGCCCACCTCCACTGTAAACAGGATTGGTAGGGCACTGCTTCCCCCTCCTGAGGCGCCGGATGGTTTGCCAAAATCTCTTCGAGGCCAACCAATAGTCCTTCTCCATGGCCTCACCGAACTCCTCCCAGGCCCGAGTTTTTGCCTCCACAACCCCCCGGGCTGCACCCGTCAGCTGCCTCGGGAGTCCCACAAGCCAGCCAGGCCCGATAGGACTCCCGGTCCACCACCGGGTTCGGGGATTGCCGTCTCGACAGGCACCGGAGACCTTACAGCCACAGCTCCAGGTGGCCGCGTTGACAATGGAGGAGGAGAACATGGTCCACTCGGACTCAATATCTCCAGACTCCCTCGGGATCTGGTCGAAGCTCTGCCGGAGGTGGAAGTTGAAGATCTCTCTGACAGGGGATTCGGCCAAACGTTCCCAACAGACCCTCACAGTACGTTTGGGTCTGCCGAATCTGTCCAGCTTCCTCCCCCGCCAATCGGATCCAACTCACCACCAGGTGGTGATCAGTTGACAGCTCCGCCCCTCTCTTCACCCGAGTGTCCAAGACATATGGCCGGAGGTCAGATGAAACAACCACAAAGTCGATCATCGACCTCCGGCCTAGGGTGTCCTGGTGCCATGTGCACTGATGGACACCCTTATGCTTGAACATGGTGTTCGTTATGGACAAGCTGTAACTAGCACAGAAGTCCAATAACAGAACACCACTCGGGTTCAGATCAGGGGGGCCGTTCCTCCCAATCACGCCCCTCCAGGTGTCACTGTCGCTGCCCACGTGGGCGTTGAAGTCCCCCAGTAGAACGACGGAGTCCCCCGTCGGAGCACTTTCCAGCACCCCTCCCAGAGTCTCCAAGAAGGCCGGGTACTCTACACTGCCGTTTGGCCCATAGGTGCACACAACAGTGAGAGACCTATCTCCAACACGAAGGCGCAGGGAAGCGACCCTCTCGTTCACCGGGGTGAACTCCAACACATGGCGGCTGAGCTGGAGGGCTATAAGCAAACCCACACCAGCCCGCCGCCTCTCACCATGGGCAACTCCAGAGTGGTGAAGAGTCCATCCTCTCTCAAGGAGTGTGGTTCCAGAGCCCAAGCTGTGCGTAGAGGTGATCCCAACTATCTCTAGTCGGAATCTCTGAACCTCACGCACAATCTCAGAGCTAGATTCCGCGTCCAGGGATCGGTTGTCGAGGCCCCCCGCCTTCGACTGCCGCCCGATCCACTAAGCACCGGCCCCTTACGGTCCCTCCTGCAGGTGGTGGGTCCACGGGAGGGTGGCCCGTCGCTCCTTTGGGCTGAGCCCGGCCGGACCCCATGGGGGGAGGCCCGACCACCAGGTGCTCGCATACGAGCCCCAACCCCGGGCCTGGCTCCATGGTGGGGCCCCGGCTGCTCCATGCCGGGCGACGTCACGGTCCTCAAATTTGTTGTCATCATAAGGGCTTTTTGAAACGCTCTTAGTCTGACCCGTCACCTAGGACCTGTTTGCCTTGGGAGACCCTACCAGGGGCATATAGCCCCAGACAACATAGCTCCTAGGGTCTTTCGGGTACTCAAACCCCTCCACCACGGTAAGGTGGCAGTTCAAGGAGGGGATCAATTGACTCCTTTAACTATTTTTTTTTTTTTTTTAGTTAAAGGGGATCAATTGACTCCTTTAACTTAAAATCCTATGTTCAAGTTACTTATTCATCTTTGTAGGGAGAACATTTTGCAAGTTAGATTTTTTACAGTGTATCATTTCAAATAAACAAAAAATACAATTTAATGTTGTCATGTCATCTCTGTATGTGGAGGTCAACATAGTAAAGCCCTAAAACATACAGCAGCACATCTTTTGATGTTCAATCTCTTTGGTTCTTTCGACATCTAGTTACAAGACACACAGGAACTAGATTCAACCGTAACAACGTGTCACCATATTGGTTATGAAGTAAGCTCAGCATCCCTGATAGCACACATACATGGGAGACGTCTGTTTAATGTCTGCCTTTGATTATTTGCTCATCTGCAAGACGTATCTGAGATCTAGAAGATGTCTGTAAGATGTTTATGATGTAGAACGTATGTAAACTGCCATTTCTAAGATGTTTAGTATGTTTTATGATGTTTTGCAGATCGTCAGATCTTTAGCAGACATCTTACAGATGTACCTCCCATGATATCAAGCAATAGTTGAATCAATGTTAAAAATGAATTGCATTGAATCAATATCACTTTTGCAACAATTAATGTTAAAAAAATATTGAAATGTCAACAAAGCAACGTCACCTTCAGATAAACATCTCCCAGATGTATGTGTGCTATCAGGGATCTTACATGTTTTCTCAGCTGAAGAAAGGAAGTCAAACATCTGGGATTGCATCACCGCAAATAAATTACATGAGAGAACTTTTGCATTTCAGTGAAATCACGTGTGGAAAATCAGCATATTTACACCTTCGATGAGAACCTGCAAACCTGCATGATCAAAGTATTCAAATCATGTTAGATTGATAACACATGAAATTAAATTCTCTCACCTCTGGAGACGTTCAAATGCACTTTAGTGATGATGTGAGATCCACACCAGTATATCCCAGAATGCTCTTCTCTCAGATGACTGATGTTTACAGTAAAGACTCCAGTAGATGTTTCATCACTTAAAGAGAATCCATCATCTCTGATCGACTGTAATGAAACTCCATCATTGACACACATTGAGACTTCATGTGCTTTACAGAAGACTTTCTGATATTCAGCGTGATGTTCGCACTCCATTGACATGTTGTCTCCTTCACTCTTATTCAAGAGAAGTTCTGTAAAGAAGAAATCATAAAGATTCACATTCAAACAAAGTCAGTTTTTATATTCATCATTAGTGAAAATGTCTCTCACCCTGTTTGATGATAATAATGAGATGAGTGTAAAGATAAATCACGTCTGTTTCTAATGTCACTGCACAGCAGTATTTCCCAGCATCCTCTGCTGTCAGTCCAGTGATGTTCACACTAAACACACTTGCTGTCGTGTCATCATTCACACTCCATCTGTTCATCTCCATGAGAGTATTTTCATCTGTACAACTCTTCAACAGTTTTTTTGTCTTTGATTTATAGACGGGATCATAAGGACAGATGATCCGAGCAGATCCTCCTTCATCTCCAAATACTGGAGGCACTTCACACACACAAACAGAAACATCATCCATTTGTGACAAATGATAGAAAACTCAATGAAACATTCAGATGCTTCACCAGATGTTATTGAGAGTTTTTTCTACTCACTCATGATGTGAAGATGAACAGCAGTGAGAACGGAGTATCTGTAGGAGTAACTGTGAAGCCAAACTCCACATAAATAAGCTCCTGCATCTTCTGACCTCACATCAGTTATTCTCACGCTGAAGATATTTTTATCTCTATCATCAGAAATACTGAATCTCTCATCCTTCTGCCATGTGCTGTGGATCATCTCAATGGAGTCTTTTCTCTCTTTAAATATGATCTTATTATTAGTTTTGTAATCTTGTGAATATTGACAGGTGAAGTTTGCAGTTTGTCCAGTATTCACCATCACTCTCTGTGACGCCCCACAACATGAATCTGTCAATCACATATGAAGACATTTATTTCACAATCATCAGAAGCTTTGACATGATCAGCAGATACTTCACTCATGTTTATAATAACTCACCTTCTTTCACTTTCAGAATCATCTTAATAGACCATTGACCAACAACACCAATCCAGTATGTTCCAGAATCCTGTGTGTTCACATCTCTGATGAAGATCATGAAATGTCCATTTTCATCGCAAAACAGAGTGAATCTTCTCTCTTTAATCCAGTTATACTGTTTAATATTTTCTATTAGGATATTCCATTCATATTTCTGCTTCTTATGCAAATATTGTGTATAGCCAGTGTGCCAAGGTTTCCGTGACTCCACAAGAACACTTCCTCCGGAATATCCAATCACATCGAAGCATCTCACTGCACCTGTCAATCAGATTGATCGTGTCAGAAAGCTCGTCTAGTCCTTTCATTTGTGTGTCCAGTGATATAAATGAGTGAAATAAGTGTATGACGACATGATGAGAAAGAGAAAAGTTGTGACCTGAGATGATGAAGAAAGTGAAGATGAGGAGGATGTTCATTGTGACTTGAGTTCAGCTTCACAGCAGCTCTGTTGATCTTCTTGATGCTGAATGTTGTCTGTGTGTCTCTACATGTGTCTGCTTGACTTTCTTCCTCTTCTTCAGTGATCATCAGCTTTAGTTGCCCCGCCCACTATCATCAGTGACTCAACATGTCATCCATCACACTCACACAGCTCCCTCTATCTGCGAATACAATTAACTTATTTTATTAATGGCCATTCTCGAATATAAATGTAAAAAAGTTTGTGATAAAACGGTCATTGACAGGATTTATGTCACACTTTAGTTTACCGCTTTTATATTTTTCAAAGGTTTTAACAATAACATCAAAGAGCACCTGCAGTTATTCACAATCATCCATGACATTGCTGTGGTCTGATATTGAAAATCAGCGTTGAATTTTTTAAAATATATTTTATCGAAAGTTTTTATTCACAGAAGGAAACAAAGTAAAAAGTGCACATCAGGTTCCATTCTAAACGACTTTTATCACTAAATTACACAAAATACTCACGAATAACAACAGACCTTTTGCCAGCATAATGACGGAGACCTTTAAGAGCATATTACGTTTCGCATTTTCTCACTAAGTTTAAGAAGGACATTGATGATACTAGCTGCTCTTTTTGCTATTTGCACTTGGAAACAGTGCCCTACATGTTCTGGCATTGTAGTTAAGTGAAAAAAATATGCAAAGATGTGTCATTGCTTATTAAATATAAGATATTCTATAACTTTGCATTAGAGTATAAAAATGAGATTTTTGGATATCTTAAGTATGAAAGAAGTCTTACGAAGGAAACTTATTAATTGGCTTATTTTGTTTGTTACATTTTATATTCATAAGTGTACGTTTTCTGGCAATAAGCTTCTCTTCTCTGTTCTGTTTGAAGAATTTGAGAAATATTTTTTGGTTATTCAAACTAGTACCAACAGAAAAGCTATGAAAACAGTTTACTTATGTTAATCTTTCAATCTTTTTTAATAACTTAGAAGTCTTGTGTTTTTTGCCTTTTTATGTTTTTTTTCTCTCCCTTTTCCCCTTGTTGTATATATATTGTAAGTCTCTTTTTTCTTGGCACAACAACAAAAAAAGACACGTTTCAAAATAAAAGTTCCAACGTTCCTTTCAAATAGAACACACCTCATTCACATTTCAACAAACACAATATATGAAATTGTATGGAAACACTTCATAGTGAAAACAAAGTGTGATTTAAATACATAATTAAATCTATTCATAAAAAATATATAAATTCTGGTATACATGCACAGGCATATACTGTAAGAAACAAAGATTAAAGAAAAATATCTTTAAAGTGACAATCGTCAAATATTCCACTAGAGGGAGTTTTTAGATTGGGGCATCAGGAAATGTGATTAGATTGATTAGATTTTAGATTAATATTATCAATAATATTATTATAATACATTATATAAAACATAAACATTTTAAACACTAAAAGTTTCTGAGCACAAAAACACAAATGCTTGCACACATGAACATTTCTGTGTGTGTGTGAGTGTGTGAGTGTGTGTGTGTGTGTGTGTGTTTAGCACCACGGACAGCGGCAGTCAGTCAGAAATGACTGAACTAATATTCACCTGTAGATGGAGCCACAAGATGTATTGAATAAAGCTGTGTAGACACCACCAGATTGCTGTATGTCACCAGTCTCTTGCTAGGAGGTGGTTAGAAGGTGTTCCTGGCTTTGGTTGCTCAAGTAACAGTTATAAACAAACACTGCAGTAATCGATGAGAGAAACACTATAAGCAACAGGACGACAGCGATGACCAAAAACACAGTCAAAATCATGACCAATGATGAAACTGTAATATTCACACATTCAGCATCATTGTAAAGAAAAACACACCTTTAATAAGAAACATTTCGGCATGATGGACTCTGGAATGAATTGAGTTAACATTACAAACACTGTACAGTATAAATATTCGTTTTTAAACTCGGATGAAATGATAGTATTTAGGAGGAAGTGTACACTACCTGATGACGTCGCAGGAAGTCATGTATTTTAATCATGAAAACCTGTCAGAAAAACAGTAAATTCTATCAAATTACAGTATGATGGAATACTATATGTTTAAAAAACTGTAAAAAAAATGAATTATAAAAACGATTTACAGTGTAACCTAATGTTGCCACTTCTGTCAGATTCAGTGTAACTGTACGAGATGGGTTTGTTGAAATGTATATATTTTGATTTGAACCAGGCCATAAATGTAATTTGAGAAAAACAAATACAATTGCTTGTAACAGTTGTCCCCTTTGACTTTAGACAAACACTTCAAGAATCACAAAAAAATTAACTAACCAAAGTGCATACTCAAAAATATGAACATAAATAACACTTCAACATTCTGTCTTCTCTTATTTCTGTAAACAAATTTGAATACAATACATCTGATGTAGCGGTTCACATCGGACCAGCATTTAATTTACTCCTGAAAGCACGCATTCTTACTAACGCTCACATGTCTGTCCTTTAAAGCTTGAAAATATCTATTATAAACTGATGTCTGTGTTTTGATGACAATGGGTGTGCACGTGCTTTAGTTCAGCCTACCCCTCTCCCCCACCATATGATTTCGGAAGTAATCGTACAGCTGTGTCTATCTCTTTTTTTTTTGTGTTCAACATTTTTTATTGGTTCAAAATACAACGAAAGCACTCACAAAAAAAACAATAACAACAACAACAATAACAACAAAAAAAGCTGTGTCTATCTTTTATAAATCTGATCAAACTAAATACTCTTCGAAGATACGAAGTATGTAATACTTCTCTATAGGTTCTCAAGATTAATTTGAGATTGGCAGAAACCGCATGTGTTACGCCCGCTTTATTATCCAGGTTTATAGAATGAGGTTTTAAATTCTACATCTCTATTTGAGGTTTCCGGGTTATGCAGTTGTATTTATTATTGTGATTAGAATAAAATAAATGAGGAACTATAAGGTTATTCATTCAACACCAAAAATAAATAAACAGAATAGAATAACCAAAACAAGCGGAGCGTTCTAAATGGGATATATCGCCCTCCAAAGGGCACTTCGGGGGGAAGCAATCATGGCCGCCATGTTGAAGGGTCGTTCCAAACCGAAGTGCTCATAACAGGCCGCTTAAAATGGCCCTTCGGAATGAAGAGTTTCGAAGTGTATACTGATGGACACTTGGCGCCCCCATGATTCCTTGTGCAGATTCTTCGCAGGGCGACGGAATGGGATGATGACACACCCTTCAACCCTATGAAGCTCTCACTCTAGAAGGTAAACACTTTGAAGGGCATAAGGCATGGTGATGAGCCCTTTGAAATGGAAAGAAAAGGAAAAAAGGTTGAAGCTCAGTGCTGTCAAACGGAAAATTACAAAACTTCATCAATGCCAAAATGTTAAAGGGGTCATATGACACGCCTAAAAAATGTTTTAGATGTAATGACAACGTGTATACACGCTCTATGTTCCACATAGTGTGCGTGTTTGTATCTAAAATAAATGAAAAATGTTGCAGTTTTATGTGTCTTATACATGCATGGGCAACTTAGAACACACCAAAAACACGTATTCGCGCCACATGAACCCCTCAAATAACGTTCCCTGAAGAACTGCATGGGAAAATCTCACAGAATTAGCTGGAAAGTAAATCTTATTGTATGTCAGATAACCGCTTAAAACACTAAGACACTGATCCTCTTTAATTAAACTTGACACCTTATATTACATGCTGCAATGCATGATGGGAACTTTAAATCATTGTTTAATGTAACATTGTTTCGACACACACTTAAAGATCTATATGTAGCCTACACAAAATAATATTTAAAGTTATTCATTTACTTTACCTGCTATAAAAATCTTTGTTCATGTTGCTTTTTTATCTTTGTTGGGAGAACGTTCTGAAGTTGAATTTGTTAGAGTGTAATCGAGGAGCAGCATAAACAGTGTTAGAAGCATCAGAGGGGATTGTGGGTAATTTAAGAGTTTCAAAAACAGTATTAGAAGCATTAGAGGGGATTGTGGGTAATGTAAGAGTTTCATGTTAGAAGCATCAGAGGGGATTGTGGGTAATTGAAGAGTTTCATAAACAGTGTTAAGCATTAGAGGGGATTGTGGGTAATGTAAGAGTTTCATAAACAGTGTTAGAAGCATCAGAGGGGATTGTGGGTAATTTAAGAGTTTCATAAACAGTATTAGAAGCATTAGAGGGGATTGTGGGTAATGTAAGAGTTTCATAAACAGTGTTAGAAGCATCAGAGGGGATTGTGGGTAATTGAAGAGTTTCATAAACAGTGTTAGAAGCATCAAAGGGGATTTTGGGTAATTGAAGAGTATTATAAACAGCGTCGAGAGTATCAGAGGGAACTGTGGGTAATGGTGCAGCATTTAAGGCTGTGTTGGTTGCTGATTCAAAATCAGTCATATGTCTGATGTCTGTAATCTCGTCATAATCGTGAGTACCCTGAGGAGAGAAATGATATGCAGTTCTAGAGGTCATTCGGTTAAACAATCGTTCAATCCGATTTCATTTACACACCAATTCACAGATTCCTGGTCCTGAGTGAGATATTTTACAGTCTGAATCAGCATCTGTTTAAAATAAGTCAAATTCAAATTAGTGCAAAAGTATTGCAAAAAACAGACTATCACTATCAATGACTTTACCTGCAGTCTGATGTCTCTTACAGAGCATCACTGTCATCATCAACAGTCCTGCGATGATCAGAACCATAACCACAGATAAACTAATGAACCATAAAGAGTCTGGAACTACTGAAGAAATAATCAGACATTCAGTATGACAAAGTGAATCCGTGTTTTTAAAACTAAATGCTTGATCACACGTGAGAGCGAGTGCACCTGATGATGTCACAGGAGATGCTGATGTCACCAGTGCAGACTGAAATGATGAGAGACACGACGTCGAGGATGATGTGGATGTTGTTAATGATGGTCGTGATCTGGTTGTTTCTGAAACAAAAGGCACAGTGATGGTTTTTGCACACACGATAACATCTCTTATCTCACGTAGAGCTAATCTCAGAGCGACATCAGGCTGGTTTCCTCGCACGCACTGAGATGAAAACAAAACCACTGATGCTGCTGCTTCTCAGCAAGAAAAGACTTTCTAGCAGACTTTTAAATAAAAGCACGACATTAAATAGATACCAGCGACCGTGATGTGTACTCGTGTGATGAAGATCTTGTATCTGTGATCCTCAGTCTGAAGTGCACACCAGTATTCTGCTGATCTGTGGTCAGTCACATTAGTGATGAAGAGAACATCATGATCTCTGTCTCGTGTCTGTCTCACGCGAGCACATATATCAGCTCCAGATCTCTCGCAGAGAAACTTAACGTCCGTCCTGTGGGTTTGTGGGTATTTACAGCTGATGTTCACAGGTCCACCTGAAGGAACTGACAGACTGATGATCTTCTTACAACAGTCTTCTGTTCAAATGTAAAGAGAAGATGCACACAGAATCAAATATAGTTTTCGAATATAGTAGGTGAAGTGTTTTTCCATCTTCATGTGTTAATACAGTCAGTGGTGTTTTTATGAGTTTATAAATAGTTTCTCACCTTTTCTAACATTCAGCTCCACTTCGGTGTAGATATCCCCACTGAAAGATCGATCAACTGCACAATAATATGTGTCTGAATCCTGTTCATTCAGATCACTGACGGTGACAGTGAAGACTGATGCAGTTGTGTCGTCATACAGAGAGAATCTTCCATCCTCAAACCATTCATCTTTAGCATCAGTCTTGATGACATCGGAACATTTTTGTATGAATCCTTCCTTATGTCTACAAAAATACTTCACATTTCTTCTATATCCTCTGTCATACTGACATGCGATGGTGACGGCTCCTCCTGTATAACCCATCACACTGAAGCTCAGAGCTCCTGACAGAAGAAAACATTGAATCAGAGAGTTGAAGATTCACGATTCCTCTCTGAAGATAATGTCAAAAGATGTTTGTTCTTCTGTGATCAGAACATTCTTACCAGGAATCATCAGCAGTGTGAAGAAGGTTAACATCATCTCCATTCTTCTCCGTTATTTGTGCACTCAGTTCTTCTTTGTGTCTCTTGAAAGCATCTTCATGAGTGTCAGTGTGTCTCTAATGGTTTAGTGGCTGCGGTGTGGCAAACGTGTGACACACCCACTTCCTATTTCCTAAACGTTTAATTACATTGACCTCTAGTGGACACACGTGCAAACAGCAGCGGTGTCCATTGGGACTGCGTTGAGGTACTGGAAGTATTTAAATTGATTTACTCATAACAATGCAAACATCACACATGAAGACAAATACAATAAAAGGCTGTATTTACAGATATTTGAAAAGGATTAAATGAAATTTGATATTATTCTGACCTGTATTTTATTTAAGAAATGTCATGGTGTGTCCGTTGACACTGGGACTTGATTTGTTACCTCCACAGGGTGGCGCTTTTGCGCTTCCATGCGTATTTACTTTGTTGATTTATTGATCAGTTTAACTTGTTTATTTTTATATTTCAACGATTTTATGATGCTTATTAGACGCATACACATCATTATCGCTTATTTTGAACAATTTAGTCCTTATTTTTCAGCATTCCCATGATGCCTTATGGTACATGTCACTTCCTGGTTTACCATTTTCGAGAGAAGAAGATCGGGTTTTTATAACTTAGGGGGAGCCCCGCCCCTTCAACGGCACTTCCCGCCCCCCTTGAAGGTCAAGTAAGTTCATAAAAAAATTGATGTAGCGTCAGACCACAAGAGAAGTCATTTAAGGTTACCTTTCCTATATAACAGGGGTCTTCATCCGGGGCGGCCCATTGGGGGTCCGCGATGGAACTGCAAAGGGTCCGCTAGTTACTGTTTACTCACAGGCAACTTTTTGTTAAAAATGTAAAGGATGGGTACAGAAATATTCCAACCAATGTTCTCTTCAAACTTCTGTTTAAATGTGTCAAAGCAGTAAAGCTATTTGACACCCAAATGACACAACATACGTGTTTAAAAATCAATGAAACGCGCACCGTTTACTGAAGGTGCATGTCGAACAATTTGCGCCGAAGTTAACGCGGACTCGTCGCATGTCGCTCTCCGTGCATGAATGCTCGTGTAACAGCCGCGACAATGCTGATCCACGAGAAAGACCACGGAGCTCAGAATCATAAAATAGCGGTGTGTTCTGCAACACAGAGAAGCGGAAGAAAAAGAGTGACACTTAATGAAACGGCCTGATTTTACAACAGAATGCATAGAATCTGCACTAATTTCTTTCACATCCAGAGGACAAGCCCTACCTCCACAAGAATAGTCTTTGTGCCATCAACCAGGGTCAGTCAGAAGCCATAAACAAAAACTAAGGTTCAAATAAATGTTAAAAATGTTCATCTTATATTAAAATGAAAATGTTTGATGCTGCAAATCCAGTAAAATATTCAAGCAATCTATATTAAAAACAAAAATTATACACAGAAAAGTATTTAGCCTATGTGCAACAATAACATAATAGTGCTAATGTAATGTCTTGACATAATATTGCTGTGACAATAGGGTTGTTTCTATTCAAATAGCTCCGTTTACACATTTAGTATAAGGGAGTCCCTGCTCAATGCATCGCTCATCTAAGGGGTACTTGCCCCGAGAAACGCTGAAGACCCCTGCTATATAACATGTCTTTATCTTGTTTGTACTATTTCTGTGGTTTAAATTGAGCAGTGCAGATGTACACATCACGCGCACTCATGGACATTTATGTTGATTATATTTTTCCGCTATATATCTTCGAATATCTTTATTTAGAGCCAAACGCGCTTCATTTGAACCCTCTCCGCTCCGTGAGCGCTGCTTCTCTCGCCAAAGACACCATAAATACCTGCAGACACCAAAAACAGGTAAATAAATGGACACCTTTTCTGCAATGCAGCAATAACAAAGTATTTTTAGCTGTCAGTCAGTTTACAGTTTGCTATATACTGTAGGTTTGTGGCAGATCAAAAACCATAACGTCTTATATCAACATATATTTATGATATTAATAGCATGAATAATCAGCACGTTAAGAGCATGTCTTTATGTTTCAATTTCAATTAGAATCAGTTCTTATGGAAAGGCTGTTAGTAACTTTGTAAGTACTCCTGCTCATGATACATTCATTTCAGTTGTTACATTTTGTTGTCAGTAGTTTTTAAATATTAAAATACACCACTAGGACTTCGCTTCAGCACCAGAGCCTGCAGCACATTTTCTCAGTAACCAGACCTTCTATGTTTCATATAGACTGTGGCTATCAGAATATAAAGTAAATGGCCTGATAAAACATTAGATTGATTGATTTAACATTATTTATTAAAAAAGTATTGAGACCCCCTCCCAAAGCTGAAAACCTAGGGGAAACACTGTAGATTAATGTTTTTTCTGTGTGTATTGTACACTTAGTTCTACGGTGTTGATATTGGTACAGCCGTTGACGACCAAGTGAAGTTGGTGTCTGCGTCTTAAGTGTATTAAACATCTGTGAAAAGAACCTTGACCCTCGAGTTGTGTAAGAGTAAGAGCAGTACACATGGTTATGTAGTTTGTACAGTTATCTAACTCAAATTAAGGACAAAAAGGTTATTCTTATAACTCAAAAGACAATTCCAGGACTAAGCGATAGTCAAAGTTAAGCAAATGTGTGATAAACCATTAAAGAAAAGCCCAAAACAAGGAAACATTTTGGAAACTCTGTGCTTTTTTCTAGTGGTAACTGCAGTGAAGTAAATACCCGAGCAGAAGTTCAGCACTGTTACGTTCGTGTGCTGCTCTATTTTTTCTCTCCGTTCGCTCTCTGTTTTTGCTTTCACGGACGCCGCCATTGGTCCACGAACATACCTGTTCCCGGCCCTCTCGTGTGACGCCATCGCAACCTCAGAGAGATTGAACTCGTGTGCTCAGAAGGACGCAGTCCGGTTATATCAGAAACAGAAGGCTTACTTGATGTGTCGCCCAATCAAATACATGCAGTTCTAGTTCATCATGTTTCTTTTAATGTAGCTTTAGGTTTAACAGAGTTAAATGAGATTATTTGACTAAAACACAACAGTGCCTCCTGTAGTTTTAATTGGAAAAATATTCATGTGTGATTCTGGCAACATGACTGCTCTGTTTTAGTTGGGAAATGCATGTCGGGAGTTATAGTGTCTTAAGTCCACATGCAAGTCACCTGTGCTAACTGTTTACATCTAAACTAGAGCGGATAGAAAGGGGCGGATAAAAGACACATCTGGGAATTGTATCTGCTCTTGTCTAGATGTGAACAGTACACGGAAGTAAACATCAAGAATCAGTGTATGAATCTCAACAATGGTGACAATCAACAAAAAAAACTTCATGCTGCAATGCATGCTGGGTAACATCTTAGCACAAAACTCATTCATGACTCCCGGCATGCATTGCAGTCGATCTGTTTATCAAAAGTAGTTTGTTGATTGTCACCATTGTTGAGATTCATACACTGATTCTCGATGTCTAAATTTGTCTAGATACTGTTGTGGTTTATTTTGCTCCCAGTTTTCGCATATAGGCCTATCTTCTAGCCAATGAAATACAATAAAACTCCCTTATACTGTTGTTCCTGCAAGACAAGATCACAATTTACATATAACATGCATTCATTGAAGTGAGCTTCAACATTCTTTGGTATTTTTACATTGAATTATATTATCATTGCATTGCCATAACAACAGTACATCACATGCACAAAGTTGCACATGTCATATTACCCAACACTCATGGTGAAGGGACAAGAGCCCAACTCAAGGAAAGACTTATCACCATGATGGTGACTTCTGTTAGCTGGGTTGAAACCTGAGATGTTAAAACAACGTCAGGATTTCAACATGACGTTGATTCAACATTGACTCAACGTTGAAATGCCCGCTGGGTACAGTTCCAGTGTTGATTTTGAAGATGTCAGTCGATGCAGGAGAAGAAAACAAGGCAGCCGACGCACACTTGGTCTGAAAATGAGTTATATGATTGAAAGGCTTCACTGAGTGAGCCTCGGGTAACACTTTTTTGCTTTTGTAATATTCTTCGGAATTGATTTGAAAAAAATCATTGCTCTGTACGATAATACGCTAAACACGTTCATTATTTGTCAGTGTGAAAACTCGGTCCGATAGTGCTGTCTGATGGCTTCATGAATTCAATGTTTAGTCGTCACATAAGTGTGCTAAAAAGCATATTGCTGTTGAGAATAAATCAAGCGATTTATCCAGACGATTCAAACATGTTTGATTTCGTTTATTGTTTATCAAAATAAATACACCACGAGAAGTTGTTTCGAATTCAAGTAAAACACACGTGAAATGTCTGGACGACAGAATCCTATAATAGCAGATGATGCTACGATAACATTTTAAATGACATTTATAGATGTACCTAATGTTATTCTGCTTGCAAAGTGTAGCCTGAAATATTAGGTTTCTTTGCGATGGTATATAAAGCATCTTCTTCATTCACTGTTTCCTCTTTCGTAGTTCACATGTGGGTTTTGTGGAGTTCCTCCACGCCAGACTCAAAGCATTTCTCATGAAACTCACTCACTTTTAACCTTGACTCTCCTTTAACTTTAGATTTCTGTGTTTATATTTGTCTTTCTTTCTCCTATTTAATCATTATGTTCTTTGGGTATTTTAATTCTCAGAGCATTTGTACACATGCGTGTTTTTAAGTTGTAAAAAATGTAATAAAATCGATTACTTAAATGTGGCTTATATTTGATTTGTCATCTTTTTGTTGTGGAGTTTACGGTAGATGTGTAACTGTCTAGGGCCAAGACCATGTTGATATGTCTGTTGGGTTAAAAAACTGTGTGAAAACTGACTTGAATGTTCACCGCGCTGTGGGATACAGTATTTCTGTACTTTCTGATGTAAGGTAGATTTTATATGTCATTCAGGTAACCCATGTGTTTAAAACGTGTATATAGCATCGCATGAAACCTGTTCGCTTGTTTTTCACAAAAATCTTACCTCTTAAATTTCATTTTACTCTGTTTGTAGCCGAGGTGTCCCAGGAGCTATTGAACTTTCTCTGACGTTCTCTTTCTGTGTGTTTCTCTGTGTTTAAGGCACTGTTTGAATTTCGTTTAAAGCAGACAAAAAGTTTTTTAGGGAGGTCCAAAGCTATCATACTGCAAAATTAAATGTGCAATATAATGTATTTTGTAAAGAAGAAAGTCCTACATAGCATGAGGGCGAGTAGATAATGACAGAATTTGAGTTTTTTGTTGAACTATATTTTTTTAATCGCTTGTTTAAAGTTCTTTGTTAGCAGAGCATTTTTGTTTTGCAATCTTTATTTTAAGCACATCCGTTGTCCATGTGTTGATGGGGACAGATTACAAAATAACAAAAAGAGGAAGCGACGTTCAGCTTGCGTTTGCCTTTCTTCTAAAGTTGAGCTTGTTCTCATCGTCTATCATCTGAGCGATGGAGATCAGACTCATCAGAGCTCGGTAAGAGTCAGACATTTTAATGAATAAAATATCGTTTGATTACTGCTAATGATGAAGTTTAATCCCTCATTTGACATCGACATCAGAACTCAGAAATACGATCGCAGGAGAGATTAAAGTTAAATCTGAAAGACTGTAGAGTAGAGTCTGTAGTTCTTTGACAGATATTATTTTCTTGTTGTGTTTATTTTATATTTTCTGTTTAGAATGGCTCGTCTTCTTCCTCTGATCGTTCTGCTCATGATTCCGGGTGAGTAACATTATCACTTCAGTGTCTGTTGTGAACTTTTCTGTCTGCAGAACACAAAAGGAGATATTTTGAAGAATGTTGGTAACAGAAAACCGTTGAACCGTTTTTGTCCATACAATAAAAGTCAATGGGGTTTTTTTGGTTAGCAACATCCTTCTAAATATCTTCTCTTGTGTTTTGCAGAAGAAAGAAACCCTAAGGCACTGAATGCCATGGTGAAACATTAAGTTTATTAACACGTGCTCTTTTTTGGTATCGGTCACTTGCATTCATGCTACTGATGGTTTCTTATGATAAAACTGATGCAGCGACGGAAGTTAAAGTGTAACTTATGATACATCACACAGATTGTAAAAACAAGCTATCCTTCTGCTAACTATTAATCATATAGAGCTCTGAATATTCTCAATAATAATTCAAATTGTATCAATCAATACAAATTTGAAATAGTCTAAACATCTTATCACTTGGATGTGCGTCTCCAAATGCATGACATCATCACTGTTCATGATACTCTTGGCAAGTTTTCTCAAAGGTCTTTCATCATCCTCTAAAGAGCTCCACACTTTAGAGTCAGTTTAAAGTGTTTTACATAGTCCACAAACTGACATTTCATTCATTTTCTTGTGTTTCAGGAGTTTGTTGTCAGAGTAATTGGGGTGTGATTTACAGCCCTTCACACATCTGTGCACTAAAGGGATCAACAGTGACAATAAACTGCACTTATACATATCCTACTGGACATAAGATCATAGAAGTGTTCTGGACCAACACTACTGTTAGACCAAACAATCAAGATTTTCCAAATCTGTTGAATGACTCTCAGTGAGATAGTGACATCACAAGATCTGAGAGACACAGTAGAATGGTCATTGAGAACGGCAGACTCTCTGTCGGACCTCTAACCTTATATTTTTTCTTTGTGTCATCCAGATAAACCTGTGATCTCCATCAGTTCTTCTGGTGTAATAGTGGAGGGTGATTCAGTGAATCTGACCTGCAGCAGTGAATCAAATCCACCTGTTCACAACTACAGCTGGTTTAAAGAAAAACATTTGTAGGATCTGGAAACATCTACAGAATCCCAAACAACAGATCGGATCACAGTGGAGAATACAAGTGCAAGACCGGACATACATGTGGAGAGAAATATTCTGATTCTGTGACTTTAAATGTTTTGTGTGGGTTTATTATTACACAGTGTAGAACATCTCAGCGTGTGACCGACAAATGTTTAACATTGTCAAATGTTTTTTTTTCAGATCCTCCAAGGAACGTCTCAGCATCCATCAGTCCATCTGGTGTAATAGTGGAGGGTGATTCAGTGACTCTGACCTGCAGAAGTGAATCAAATCCACCTGTTCACACCTACAGCTGGTTTAAAGAGAATCAAACATCATCTGTTGGATCTGGACACGTTCAGAGCTCTAGAGAGTGGATGGTTTTACTGTGTGGCTCAGAATGAAGTTGGATCTCAGAGATCAGCTGCTGTTTCAGTAACAGGTGAAAGTTTTATTAATGGTCCATCTGTGTATCTTTAGTGTGGAGAATAACTCTTGATATGCTTCCTCTTTCAGTGCATAGTTCTTATAGACATCTGCTGTTTGGAATCACAGCAGCATGTGGAGGATTGTTGGTCATCGCCATCATCATTGTACTCATTTGGTTTATGATGTAAGTCAATTCAATTCACTTTCAGATCGGACTCGGAGCATTCGTCTCATGTGTGTATTTTAATTTAAAATCAGATACTGTTTATTATTTAACAGGAGGAATCGAAGAGTTGCAAAAACCGAAGATGCCGCTGTGAATCAAGTGAATCAAAAGGTTCGAATGATTATTTGGAATGATTTGATGTTGCTGTGTAACTGTAGCTTGTTCTTGCAAGAAGCATCTTAACTCATGCATGCATAGAAATCGTGCAACGCAACAATATTAGCATAATGTTTATACATTTTACGCAGAAACATGCAAAAGGTTAACTTCATAAAGCATGCTTATGTTAAAGAATACCATCATGCAAGATAATGCTAATATGTTAAGGTGTACATATTTAACTTGATACGTCACGTTAGAATATGCATTAAAACAGATTTAAACATTTTAGGCCAGGTTTAGTTAAGCCAACATAAAGTGCGTCATTGAACTTTACTATCTTTCCCAGATGGCACAGGTACTTCTAGAAAACATCTGCTTTGAAAAAAATCTGATAAAGTCTTAGAAAGGGCATTTTTACATCCAGTGTAAACCATAAACATCTTACAGACATCTTTTAGATGTCTATATAACATCTGACAGCAGATGTCTCTGAGACGTATTGCAGATGAGTAAACGATTGATGACGGAAAAAACACGTCTTGCAGATGTTAATGCAGACATCAAATAGACGTCTCACAGATGTATGCGTGCTATCAGGGTTCTTACATTTACATTTATGCATTTGGCAGACGCTTTTATCCAAAGTAACTTACATTACATTATACTATACATTTGTATCTGTGCAATCCCTGGGATCGAACCCATGGCCTTGGTGTTGCTAGCGCTACGCTCTAACCACTGAGCTAGAGGAACGCTAACTGTTCGCTAAGGTTGGCGTAGTTTGTCTGAGTTTGTTTTTTAATTTCAGGATGACCTGTACTGCGCCATTAAACATGTTGATCTTGGTTCCGAATCAGCCCATTGTGATGATGTACAGTATGAAAGTGTTAAACCTCAGAGACTCAGAGGAGAGACAGCTGCAGGAGAAGCTCCTGAATCCAGAGATCCAGAGGAGCTCCAATACGCTTCTGTCCACTTTAAAAGTAACGCAGAGATGAGGAGATCAGAAGAGAATGAAAACCACTACGGCAACATTACAAATGACAAACCTGATGCTTCTGTGAGGTGATAAGACTTGACCTAAAGAAATAACTCACTCTGAAGTGAAAATATGAATATTTCATTAGCTCAGCCAATGAGATTTTATTTCCTCGTTAGAAGTAAAAAAGAGAATCAAAAGATTATCATGTCAAGATGAAAACTGTTTTTCTATTTGATTTTAGGTCAAATGTGGAGGACACCTCAATGATCTACAGCAGTTTAAAATAAAGGTGGTTCAGACGTCACTTTGGATTGCTGAAAATCAAAGAAATAATTCACTTGAAAGTGAAAATATTTATATTTCAGCTCAGCCAACGAGATTTTATTTCCTCTGTGGAAGTAAAAAAGAGTATTAAAAGATAAGAATTGAAAAAAGAGGATCAAAAGATAAAAGGTCATTTTAGGTCAGAAACCTCGGTGATCTACAGCAGTTTAACATCAAGGTGGTTCAGACGTCACTTTGGATTGCTGAAAATTATAGAAATAACTCACCAGAAACGGCCGATTCTCAATACTATTATACAAGGTGGCTGATTTGTATGGCTATTATTTGTATAATCTCATTCATACCTGTAGTATGATTTGCATTCATACCAGAGATGGTTCAACACAATCTATATTACCAGGTGGCTAATTCGTATGAATTGGTACGATGTTATTTATATGTTTTAGCATGTTTCGATGTCACGCCAGTAACGGTGTAGGGGTGGGGTTAGGGGAGGGGCTTCAGTATTGCTTTTTTGTAATAATCGTACGTTTTGTACCATTTACATCGTACGAATTAGCAACCTCAGAAAATGGTTATGAATTCAAATGAGCTCAGGTTGGATGGATAGGTTAAGGGGTTGAGTTAGGGGAGGGGCTTCAGTATGGATTTTTCTAATAAGCTTATGTTCTTGTAAGATTTACATTGTAGGATTTCGTACAAATCATAAAATAGTTATGAATTCCTGTGAGATCAGGCTATTGTGATTCTCATCTTAACCTTTGATATGCCCACCAGTGAACCTCAGAAACTATCGCACTAACATAGCAGAGCTTCACATTATACTTGTTTGAGACTATTAACCAAACAATTGGTTTGGTTTTCATAAGCAGAGTAAAGTTTGTGGTTCACATGGCTATTTAAACACATTTACAATTTACTGCACCTGTTACTCAACTGCAGATGGTTATTGTGAAAAATGTTTTGGGCAATTTGTAATGAATGACTATTATTTTTATTGTTTCTGAATGATTTTATTTTATATATGTAGTGCTCTTCTCAATTTTGCATTGTTGCAAAGCAGCTTTATTTTTCATATTTTTTATATTTCATTTTGGTTATTTGTTTTCATATCTAAAGACACGCCCATCTGCAGTACCGCTACTCACCACTGGGGGACGCTGCTCACAGTTTGAGATGCTCTGATTAATGTGAATTTAGTTTTATCATAAGCTTTATTATTGCTGAAGTTGTCATGTAAAAGTTAACATGTTATTTGTATAAATAAAGTCTCAGTTTCGCATGGATTCTAAATATTTTTAGGGTAATTCTGGTGTGTTTTTTCGGCCTGTGTTCAAGGAAGTCATTAGACCCTTAAGTGTGATGCTCTTCTAATGACTTTATCCTTGAACACAGGCCTAAAACACATTCACAAGCTCCAGTATTACCCAAACAGGCAATAAACTTCAAAATATTTAGAATCCATGCGAAACTGAGACTTTATTTATAAAAATAACATGTTAACTTTTACATGACAACTTCAGCAATAATAAAGCTTATGATAAACTAAATTCACATTAATCAGAGCATCTCAAACTGTGAGCAGCGTCCCCCAGTGGTGAGTAGCGGTACTGCAGATGGGCGTGTCTTTAGATATGAAAACAAATAACCAAAATGACCTGAAAAATGACTCTATTCTGATTGATATAAAAGGTGATTTTCTCCCTATACAACATTAGTAAGATATAAACATATCAAAACATTTTTTCCTGCAGAGAGGTGAGACACCTTTATTATTTCTGTAGTCAGGTGGGTTTTACAAATTCATTCAGTAACAATGTGCTTAGAAAGATATTTGATATTGTTGGTGTTGCATGTGTCTAAAGATGGTCAAGGCCCTTGGAGCTTTTGGTGTGTTTTTGGGTGAGCTTTAACTCATAAACATTGTTGATGTAAACAAGTAAATAATCAGATGAGCTCTAACACAAGGAATTTTTTACTGTAAACAAACTTTAGTACTTAGAGAAACAGCAAAGTTAGACAGAAAATATTAAGCAAAGATGGCGAACAAGGGAAAACACAAAAAACATGTTTTTTCTTTGGCACATTTTCCTCAAATCCTTCTCAAATTTGTCGCGTAAGATCATCAATCCTGTCAATCATTGAGAGCTCCACACACATGAGCTTTAAATGGCTTTTCGCTGGTCTCTTCTGTAACTTTTGTTCGGTTAATGAGTAAAGTAAAATATTAAACAAGTTATTATGAAATGATGTAAAATAAATGCATGATTTGTCAATCAAAATGAGCTGGAGGTCAGAAACTTCCTGTTATATTCTCATAGTCTGAATAATCACAGCTCTGATCGGCAGTCTATGTGAGAGAGAGAGAGAGAGAGAGAGAGAGAGAGACAGACTGAGACTGAGACTTTTACACTTTCTGAATTAAGAAAGCAAAACACTTACCGTAACATTCTCATACACAGGGTCAGATGTTTCCTTGCTTTTATGAGGAGGACTCTGATGATCAATCTGTCAGGAAAACATACTGAGAAAATAATCCAAATGACCCAAACATCTGTAGTCATAATTCACACAGACTAGATCGGGGAAGAGAAATTGATTTCTACATCACTTACCTGTGACTCATTTCTCTTTTTCATCCACCTGATTCTCCTATAAAACAAAGAGGATGTTAATATGTCATAAAGAAAGACGGAGAAGTTGTTCTTGCATAACACTATAGATTTATGGACACCTTACTCTCTTAGCATTTTCTATTAAGTGTGTAACCTTTCCATTTGTCATTTTTGATAAAATATCCATTTGATTCATTTATATCAAAGCCACACACATCTTACCAAACAAGCAACATCACAACAACAAATGCAGGTCCAAATGTCACCGCTCCGATGATTGTGTAAAACATCACCATATTTCCTGAAAAAAGACAACAGGAGTTGAGTAACATGTTATATGTTCTACCTTTAACTGAATATAAAGACTGATTCTCACCTTTAACAGTGAGTGAAACAGCAGCTGATCTCTGAGATCCAACTTCATTCTGAGCTACACAGTAAAACCCTCCACTGAGACTGGAATTAAAGTTACTGATGCTGAGCGTCTGTCCAGATCCAACAGATGATGTTTGATTCTCTTTAAACCAGCTGTAGGTGTGAACAGGTGGATTTGATTCACTGCTGCAGGTCAGATTCACTGAATCACCCTCCACTATTACACCAGAAGAACTGATGGAGATCACAGGTTTATCTGGATGACACAAAGAAAAAATATAAAGGTTACAGGTCCGACATGCAGAGTCTGCCGTTCTCAAAGGACATTCATCGTGTACTCTAGATTTTGTATTGTCAACATTTGGAGTCACTGAATGTCCCTCCATCACTCTCTCACCTTCAGACTCCACCTGAAGATCTGAACACAACACAACACTGATCCTCCTCATGTCATTCAACACATCACATTATTATCATCACACACTCATTCACTCTCACCTGTGATCTCAAGAGTCACTCCACGTGTACCGATCCATTTATCTTTATCAGCGATGAATCTGAAATAGTACTCGTGTGAATCTGTGTGTCTCACATCAGTCAGTCTGACGCTGCAGTCGTGCTGTTTATCTCCCAGATACTGAATCCTCTCTCTGTGCTCAGAGTCATTCAACAGATCTGGAAAATCTTTACCTCGAACAGTAGTGTTGGTCCAGAACACTTCTGTGGTCTTTTGTCCAGTAGGGTATTTATAAATGCAGTTTATTGTCACTGTTGAGCCCTTTAGTGCACAGATGAGTGAAGGGCTGTAAGACACACTCCAACCATCTTTAACACTATAAACTCCTGAAACACACAAATCACAATGAATACATTAACAACAGCTTCTGTAAACAAACATCTAAAGTGTGAAGATCTTTTTCTGTCAGTTGTAGGGGAGATATTCATGTTAAAGATCATTTAATAGTTGAAACAGAACAATACATACAATAAAATAATGAAACAAATAATTATTTGTTTTTATTAGAAACAGAAATAAAGTTTGTTTTATAATAATGATTGTAAGGTTAAACTTTATCAGTGACTCACCGTGAATGATGAGGAGAAACATCAGAGGGGGAGGAGTCATTATGATTGACATCACCATAGCCACACCTACATTTAACACATGATGAAGTGTTTCAGCTCGACTCTTTTCCTCATTTAGTTTGTTTGTTTCTCATAAAACATCACTGAAACATCTCAATATCTACAGCTATACTCACATGCACTCTTATGTTTGTCAGATGTTGCTCCTGGTTATCTCACACAGGGCTATCTACATTAATGCTAGAACTCTATATTCTTTACATATGTGAACAGTCATGTCATGTGTGTCTGCTGCCATAAGAAAGTTTAAGAAAAGTTCAGATGCTCTTGTTACGGTTTATAACAGACATGCACTTTTACAGAGAATATTAACATGTTTTCTTTATACCTTCGGCCTCTGAGACACCAAACACAAGTAACAAAACAATGTTCAGAGTGATCACTCATGATACAATATATATTGTTTTTACTAAAGACCTTTAAACCACAGAACATCAAGTTTTTTGTGTAGTGGAAACATTTTTTTTCTGACTACAAAAAGGTAAGAAAGAAATAATTATTTTTTGAACATTTGACTGAAAGGTTGTTTGCAAAAATATATTTTATGTAATCTGCTGAAAACACTTGATTACATTTTTAAGAGTATAAATCTTGAAAACAAAACAACATTAAGAGATGTTTTAAATGCCGCTCTTAACATCACAGTCATCAGCAGAAATGAAGGAGTTTGAGCATCACTGGGGTTTCAGCCTCTGTTGCGGTTAACACAATGTGTATTTTAAGATGAAGTGTTAATGGTGACCGTCTTTTATTTGAGGGGATATATGACCTCATCTGATATACGGAAGAGATGTAAAGACGTGACAAACAAAACCCAAGAGAGCAGCTACAAGATCAGATAAGATCTGCAGGCCATCTTAGGCATTTAAGATGAGTTTTATTTTCAGACAAGACACCACTTGTTAACTTTATTTAAATAAGCTCTTAAAATACTTCCTGAAATAAGTTTATTTTAATAACTTCGTCGTGGTTGTTAAATACAGTATGATTCAGCTCTTCTGAAGGCAGATGCAACATCGTCTCTAAACTTTTTTTACAGAACTTCTTCTGTCAGTTGTTGGTGTTAGAATCAGCGGTTGATGGTGACGCTCTGCTGGAGACACCGGCCTTAAACACCTTCACAAACACCACAGAACTCATGAACTGTGACCAGTAAACCCAACTGATGAAGCTGAGATATCAAATCACAACACATTAAACAAAGTGTTATTTTATTGTCTTTATTATGTTTTGTGTTGGGCTATGCAGGACTGTGGACCTGTAGACCTCTGATCTAGAGAACTGAGATGTTCAGATGTTTGAGCTCAATCGGTTTCAGTGTCACGGGCTGGAGGATGAAGGAGTGAGCAAACATGCAAGCATCATGTTGAGTATTGACAAGCAGCTTGTTTGATTTCTCTCTCCGCCCCCTCTCCTCCTGCACCAATGAGAACACACGAGTGTGTTTAAATGAGGATTTTCTTTAAATAAGGAGGTGAGGAATATAGAGAGAAGGTAATGTATAGATGTCCCAAGCTAGATCAGACTGCCCCTCAAATAGTACCTTCAAAATCTCTGAAGCTGGCGAAAAAATGACGTGAGGACACAGGGTATAATAATGAGACAAAATCAAAGCTTAGATAAAAGTAAAGGTTCAGTTTTCGGTGTACTTGAGTTATTTAAAAACTTAAATGTATTCATTCTGAAGGTACTATTTGAGGGGCAGTCTGATCTAGCTTGGGACATCTGTACATTACTTTCTCTCTATTCCTCACCTCCTCATTTAATGAAAATCCTCATTTAAACACACTCGTGTGGTCTCATTGGTGCAGGAGGAGAGGGGGCGGAGACTAGAGAAATCAAACAAGCTGCTTGTCAATACTCAAAATGATGCTTCGTTGTTTGCTCACTCCTCCGTCCTCCAGCCCGTGACACTGAAACCGATTGAGCTCAGACATCTGAATGTTACCCCTCGACTTGTTCTTGACATGGGTAGAAAACCCTTGAGCTTTAAAGTACGCACAAGGGGACAAGGTTTTCCAAAAAATAAGAGTTTTTCAAAACAGAGTTTATGAGAACGACAGATAAATTCTCCCATCGAAGACAAAACATGTAACAAATGTTTCCTTCCCTCTCAACAGGTCTAATTTATCTTTGGCCAAACCCAGATACAATGGCAGCCTAAACACAGGACCACTCCAGACCCAAAGTAATTCATATACCAAGTCCCCAAACTCATAACATACTTCAAACAAAAACACATAACACATAACATAATACATGCCAAAAGCAATACCACACCAAACCACGCACAAGAGAGTAGGCCACGTGCGGTAGGCGTCAATGTCGTCTGGAGCATGTTCTAATGGCCAGACAATGCAGGACTGGGAAGGGACATAAACAAACAAATAAAGAAAAAAATAAACCACCTCGCTGGTCAGTCCAATACACCACAATCAAAGCCCTCAGCTAGATTGGAAACATACGGCACCCACGTACAGGGACAGACCAGCGAAGGGAAAAACCTAACCAAAACAAAAACAGGAGGAACAGCAACTACACCTACTACAAAGAAACACAGAAATACACTTTAGAACTCAAATAACAATACAAATATTTTCTTTTAATCATGTTTCCTTTAAAAACCTTTCAACCCTACAACAGTTTCAATTACCTGCAACAGTACCATCAACACGGAACCGATTTCCTCAAACCACCCAGCATTACCGATGGTCTATACGTCCGTGACGCACGTATCTGCATTAAACAAGATTCGTCCTTTCAAACAAGGCTGTGTGATGATGGACTTTAAAATGTCCTGCATGTTCAAAATTGGAGAGAAAGGCCGCTCAAATAATCGTTGAAATTTATTGATCAGAAAGTTTCAAATACAGCGCCGGGTTGTCTCGGACACAACGTCTCACAAAGAACCAACCCCGGAAATCAGTTTTACAGCCTATATATAGTATTTGTCGACATGTCTCTTCTTCCTGCTGCGAGGGGAGGGTCCTCCCTGTGCTCATCCAATCAGCTTTCACTCCTTTGTTCTCCTAGTTTCTGTAAAACATCCCATGACAAACCCCCACCCAATTTCTGCAGTCTGTTCTAAGTAATCAGTTGTAGCTATGTGTGTGCGTGCACATTCCATGCTGCACCCCCCACACACATACCACACCCTGTAGTAAGCACATTTAATATCAGCACAGAACCCCTCACAGTTTCTATTTAAACATTTTCATTAAGGCACACACACATTGTTTTAATCACACCATGATAAAGAGTAAAGATTTAAACGTAATAAACTTATTAAAAACTCCTTCAATCCCTCTCTTGACCTCTGAAAGAGGTCACATAACTTCATCCTCATCATTGTCATCACCATCATCATCAGTAAATTGATTGCCAGACAACAGTGGCATACTGTAAGGGGGTGGGGTGAGATCTTTCTTTTCTATTGCAGCCACTATTAAACGGTTACATAATGCTCTGATACATGGAATACAGCAACATCCACAGGTGACCAAAATCCTAATTTACTAAGCAACGATTATCAACATTGTATAAGAATAAAATAAAACCACAAAGCTTATCATACCTGGTAAAATCGAGACACGCAGTTGCAGTGTGGGAAGTTCTGGTTACAGATGCTTCCCTGAGTCCTTTGCCAATGCACATTATATACCCAGATGTAACAAAGCCAATGGTCAGCGAGAAACTTGGTTTGATTGTTTTCTCGTCACTGAAGAGAACATCAAATGAGATCTCAATCTACATGTAAACAGGATTCCCTGAGAAAGTCACACCTCTTTGAGGAGTGCAGGTGATGGATTAGAGTTAAACAGTTTTAATATACTCTCTGTTAGATTTGAAAGAACAAGACCTTTTTACCCATCGCACCATGACCTTTAAACAATACCATCATCAAAACTTCATACTATGACAATAAATGATATACACAGTATAAAGCGTAAGCATTTTCCCAATGATCAGGGCCTGAAGAGATGAAGGGGAGGGGTGTGACAAGAAGAGGGGGTTCAATTCCTGGGCATCAACAATCCCTGAGGGGAGGGCAGGATATCATTCCTCAGGATCTAACAACAAATGGGGTTTCATTGTTTGTCCCAGCATCAAAAACAACCTTAGTTCTTAGGACTTTTCCAGCTGCCTTACAGTTCCTCCCCTGACCCCTTGGGGCAATCTCAGAGCAGTCCCTAAGGGGACATTGTTAGGCATTTTTGGTCATTGTGTATCAATTACTGCAGAAGTCTCTGTAGAGCTGGCACTGTGCAGAGAGGGTGGATCTTTGGTCTGGATTGTCCACCTAGGTCTGATACTCTGCAATATCTGCAATATAATCTGTTGTACCAAGTCCATGTTTCAGTCAGAGCCCATGTGCTCTGTTTGTAGAAGGTGTCTCCCACCAAAGAGAAACATCTTTGTGTAGTAGTGTCCTCCCCAGGATATTTATCTGACCCATTTATCCTAAGTTACCTCTTGGTAGAAGGTATGGTTTGCAGGGCAGCTCCATAGGTGAAGGAATTCATCTCATAAAACACAGCATTGTGTATGAGACCTGAACGAATCTGCATAAGCATACAACAACTGAACACTGATGAACCTAGTAACATTGGGAGATGATAAAGGGTTACAACAACAAATGAGATAACTAGATCTTTCATGGAACCTGGTGCGAGTGGTGAATAAGGTCTCAATTTCATCCAAAGCCATTTATAATATCACATAAGGTGATCTCATTTGATTACCTGATTCTTCACCATAGTGGAATTTAGATACTCTGAGTATTTTAAAGGAAGAGTGGCAAAAGTCAATTTAACTGGCATATTCTCCAGTGAAATACATCATTACATCATACAATAACAATGTATAATTATACCTTTCAAATATATTGCATATAAAATACAAATGTACAGTATGCATATAAATTTATTTTCATGTGTATATAAAATCCAGATAATGTTATGCATAATATGGTATAGTTATATAACATATTTTAATAACCATAATAGTAATTCAGAATACTCAAATACGAGTTAACTATGCAGAGCTATCATTACAAAGAAGCAGTAGGACATATTCTGAATCTCTAATTTAGCTATTGTCAACAAATTCTGTGAATGTTGAAGTGTACAGTACGCTACGTCATGTTCAATGGTAAAAATCTGATTGGGAATTGCGTAGCCGATTGCAGAAGCGCCAGCACTTCAGATCTAACCACTTTTTAAAAAACAATCATTAGACATATGTTAAAAACCAGTGTGCTATTTGGTTTGGAACAATGCCAATGATTTAAATTGAAAATTGCACAAAATTTCAATTTCACATCTCTTCATCAGAAATAAAACCATTTACTATACATAAAACTGTAACCATGCAGATTTCCTATGTACATTGCAATGTTTCACATAAATCAACAGAATTGTAACAACAGGTTTTATCTATAATTAAATTAGCATCATGGGTTTGTCCTATGTGTGAGATGCTGTATATTTGTGTGTATGCATGACAGGCTCTAGATCCTTCTTATGTATCACATTCGAAATCTAGACTAGTCATCAGAGGTGATGTGTAGTGTTTTGAGTCTGGATAACTTTTAGGGTTATGCCAGATAGTAATTTTATGAGGTTGTAGTGGTGAAAGTGTGTGCACAATGCTATATGTTCATGTCTGGGGAGATGGGAATCTACAACAATCTGTGTTGCACAATTTGGATCCGGTGCTACACCGGGAGGCCGTGTAACTACTTCTGTGATGTAGTGCTGTGAAGTGTGAATGACCCCTTAAAATATTATCTCACCCATCTCCTCCATATCAGGTTCTAAAACACCTCTCTGGTATAAAGAGGCGGTCCCAGTATGACATGAGATACTGGCTTCTTCACTTCCTGACTTTCTCATCACTTCTTTCTCTGACTTCCCTGACTGCACATGTCCCTCAGTCTTTTTAAGAGGACTCAGAGCAGTGGCAGTTAGCGCAATGCATGTCCACAGTCTTAATTCTTCCTTCATTTTAACTTCTTGATTTTTATGTTTATTCTTTTCTAACCACTTTATATTTTTTCCTTCTTCAACATGTCTTTTCAGTCTCACATGCGCTCTTTTCTCCATGACTCTAACTTTTGGCGCCAATCTAACCAATACCTTTTCTGGATCTTCCCACGTGTTTTCAACACATATCTGACTCCATTTTCCCTCCCAAATTTTCCTCTCTTTCTTATGATTCTTCGGCTCTGACTGAGCCATTAACATATCCACTACATTTCCCCATTGTTTTGTTACAGGGGAACACCTCTCTCAAATTCAGACATTTTACAATAATATATATTTATCAACACACAATTAATTATGCAACACAAATTATTTATTATCCGTTAGTGCCGTAGGACTTCAACCTACGGTCTTAACTATTTCCTTTTTATCGTGCCGTAGGACTCTAACCCACGGTCTTTATGCAGTAGGACTCTAATCCACGGTCTTTATGCCTGCGGTGGGCCTCTAACCCACCGTCTTTTAATTTAATGTGCCGTACTTTTAAACTACGGTCAGCTGTGGGCCTTTCATCCACAGTCTTTTATTTAATGTGCCGTAGTTTTAAACTACGGTCAGCTGTGGGCCTTTCATCCACAGTCTTTTACCCTGCGGTGGCCCTCTAACCCACCGTCTTTACTTATATTCTGATCAACAGATATCAACGGTTTCTAATCAATGGTACGGAATACATATCGAATTCAACACATGAAATTTAGAATATTCAATTGGCAGAAGTTCGTTTAAACAGGTTTCTGCTCACCTTTTTATTCGGTCGACCGTGTGTTGAAATCAAAATCGTTCCGTCCCTAAATTCGGCAATGTCCGATCTCTACCATGGTCCTAAATGCCTTTTTTCTCCAATCACGTCGCCGGGGGTCACCATTTGATGGACTTTAAAATGTCCTGCATGTTCAAAATTGGAGAGAAAGGCCGCTCAAATAATCGTTGAAATTTTGATCAGAAAGTTCAAATACAGCGCCGGGTTGTCTCGGACACAACGTCTCACAAAGAACCAACCCCGGAAATCAGTTTTACAGCCTATATATAGTATTTGTCGACATGTCTCTTCTTCCTGCTGCGAGGGGAGGGTCCTCCCTGTGCTCATCCAATCAGCTTTCACTCCTTTGTTCTCCTAGTTTCTGTAAAACATCCCATGACAAACCCCCACCCAATTTCTGCAGTCTGTTCTAAGTAATCAGTTGTAGCTATGTGTGTGCGTGCACATTCCATGCTGCACCCCCCACACACATACCACACCCTGTAGTAAGCACATTTAATATCAGCACAGAACCCCTCACAGTTTCTATTTAAACATTTTCATTAAGGCACACACACACATTGTTTTAATCACACCATGATAAAGAGTAAAGATTTAAACGTAATAAAACTTATTAAAAACTCCTTCAGTGACCATAAAAACAACATTCACTTAGCCTACCTGCTCAGGGCACAAATGACAACGAGAGCACACCCAAAGGCTTCCACGCACTTGCGATCCAAACAAAGGGACCGGACCTCATATTTTGGTGTCCTCTCAACTGCCAGCTTATAAACCCCCAACCATGTACTCAGCCACGCCCTACACGAAAAAGGAGCTAGCTCACCGGCTACATGAACATCTCAGTTCTCTAGATCAGAGGTCTACAGGTCCAACCCTTCTTCAACAGGCCTGAAACATCTAACAAACACACTGCTAGAGACATCCAGGCCGGTGTGTTGGAGTAGGGAGAGGTTAACCACTGCAGGATTCAAGACCTCCAGGAACACTGTTGGAGAACCCTGCTCTAAAGTAGCCCCTTTGATTTGGTCCATACACTGTGTCTTCCTGTCATGGTGGTTGTTGATTATTATTAATATTATCAGTCCCTGCGTTCCATTTCGAAGAGCTCATCCCTAAGTCCTTCAAAGGGTTTACCCACCGGAGTGAGATCTTTAACCGGATGAAGGGTGTAGTGGACCAAACAACTGTTCCTTGAAGTGCCGTTCTGCGTCATCATCCCGTTCCCATAAGGGGGCGCCATCGACACGCAAAGAATCATGGGAGCAACAAGTGTCCATTAGTTGTACCCTTCAAATCCTTCATTCCGAAGGGCCCTTTGAAGTGGTCAGTTATCAGCACTTCAGTTTGGCACGACCCTTCAATATGGCGGCCACGATGATTTTCACTCCTTAGTCCCCTTTGGAGGGCCGATAAATCCCATTTGGAACGCACCAAGTGACTCCACGTATGTTTCTCAAGTTCACTCATCACAGAGACCGTTGATCGTGCGCACCACTGTGCCATCTACTGGATAAACTGCATATTGTCCAACACAATACATAATAAAGACAATAAAATAACATTTTGTTTTAATGTGTTGTGATTTGATATCTCAGCTTCATCAGTTGGGTTTACTGGTCACAGTTCATGAGTTCTGTGGTGTTTGTGAAGGTGTTTAAGGCCGGTGTCTCCAGCAGAGCGTCACCATCAACCGCTGATTCTAACACCAACAACTGACAGAAGAAGTTCTGTAAAAAAAGTTTAGAGACGATGTTGCATCTGCCTTCAGAAGAGCTGAATCATACTGTATTTAACAACCACGACGAAGTTATTAAAATAAACTTATTTCAGGAAGTATTTTAAGAGCTTATTTAAATAAAGTTAACAAGTGGTGTCTTGTCTGAAAAAATAAAACTCATCTTGGTTGTGGAGATGGTGGTCTAGTGGGTTAAACCACTGAACTGGTAAATCAAAAGGTTGCTGGTTCGATCCCAGCAGCCACCACCAGTGTATCCTTGAGCAAGACACTTTACTCCACGTTGCTCCAGGGGGATTGTCCCTGTAATAAGTGCACTGTAAGTCGCTTTGGATAAAAGCGTCTGCCAAATGCCTAAATGTAAATGTAAATGTCTTAAATTGTCACGTCTTTACATCTCTTCCGTATTTCAGATGAGGGCATATAGCCCCACAGATAAAAGACGGTCACCATTAACACTTCATCTTAAAATACACATTGTGTGAACTGCAACAGAGGCTGAAACCCCAGATGCTTCAAACTCCTTCATTTCTGCTGATGACTGTGATGGTAAGAGCGGCATTTAAAACATCTCTTAATGTTGTTTTGTTTTCAAGATTTATACTCTTAAAAATTGTATTAAGTGTTTTTAGCAGATTCCATAAAATATATTTTTGCAAACAACCTTTCAGTCAAATGTTCAAAAAATAATTATTTCTTTCTTACCTTTTTGTAGTCTGAAGAAAATGTTTTCCACTACACAAAAAACGTGATGTTCTGTGGTTGTTTAAAGCTATTTAGTAAAAAAATATATATTTTATCATGAGTGATCACTCTGAACGTTGTTTTGTTACTTGTGTTTGGTGTCTCAGAGGCCGAAGGTATAAAGAAACATGTTAATATTCTCTGTAAAAGTGCATGTCTGTTATAAACCGTAACAAGAGCATCTGAACTTTTCTTAAACTTTCTCATGGCAGCAGACACACATGACATGACTGTTCACGTATGTAAAGAATATAGAGTTCTAGCATTAATGTAGATAGCCCAGTGTGAGATAACCAGGAGCAGGGTCGTGCAGAGACCTTTAAAGGGGCACATGGAACAAGGCTTTAAATGGGGCTGTGCTCAAAACATCAATACAGCAACACTGTATATCGTGATGAATTCCTAGCTGATACGTGTATCAATATGGATGCTTCTGTATTGATACAGCAGCAAATGCCACTTCATTTCGACACTTCATTATGTGTTGAATGTAGGTGTGGCTATGGTGATGTCAATCATAATGACTCCTCCCCCTCTGATCTTTCTCCTCATGATTCACGGTGAGTCACTGATGTTATTTCACTTTACATTCATAATTATAAACAAAACTTTAATTCTGTCTGAAATAAAATCACTAAATGAATCATTTTATTCATTATTTTATTGTTTCATTGTATTGAATCAATGTTAAAAAAATGTGATTTGTCAATGTTAATTGCATTGAATCAATATACATTTTGCACACGCAATTCATGTTGAAAAACCGTTGAACTTTGTTGGGCTCTTGACTCTGGACTTTCTTTAAAGGCAACTCTTTCAATGTTTACAGCAGAGTTTTAATGAGAACACTTGTACATTGATAGAGAAAGAGATGTTTTGTAAAGCAGAAGTTGGAACAGTTTTCTTTATGAGTGTCAGGCAGTTGTAAAGTTAAGATAATCTGTTCTGGTCCATTCATGACTGATGTTGAATTCTGGTTCACAATTATAAAAGTACTGAGATGAAAAACATTTTTTGTTTTATGCTGTTGCTGACACACTTAGACATAAACTCTCATCATGCAAACCTCAACAATGGTGACAATCATCAAACTCATTCACATAAACAGATCAACTGCAATGCATGCTGGGAGTCATGAATGAGTTTTGTTCTATGATGTTACCCAGCATGCATTGCAGCATGAAGCTTTCTTTTGTTGCTAGTCAACATTGTTGAGATTCATACACCGATTCTTCATGTCTAACTGTTTCAGAGATGGGACACATTTCTGAAAATTGTCTTTGCTACAATATATGTGTTTTATTACACATGGACAGCTAAAGAAAAACTTAACATTGAGAGTCAAGAGCCCAACCAAAGCAAACACTGATCACAATAATAGTGATCTGTTGAAAGTTCAACGTTTTTTCAACATTATTTGTGCGTACGAAAGTGATATTGATTCAATGCAATTAACATTGAGAAATAAACTATTTTATAACATTGATTCAATGGTTGCTTGCTATCTGGGCCTTCAACTACAAATGCTAAAAAAAGATCTTCACACTCTATATGTTTATCAGAATCAGTTCTGCATTTACAGAAGCTGTTGTTAATGTATTCATTGTGATTTGTGTGTTTCAGGAGTTTATAGTGCTGGAGATGGTTGGAGTGTGTCTTACAGCCCTTCACACATCTGTGCACTAAAGGGCTCAACAGTGACAATAAACTGCACTTATAAATACCCTACTGGACAAAAGACCACAGAAGTGTTCTGGACCAAGAGTAACATTCATGATCCTCCAGATCTGTCTGAGGACTCTGAATACAGAGAGAGGATTCAGTATCTGGGAGATAAACAGCACGACTGCAGCGTCAGACTGACTGATGTGAGACACACAGATTCACACGAGTACTATTTCAGATTCATCACTGATAAAGATAAATGGACTGGTGCACCTGGAGTGACTCTTGAGATCACAGGTGAGAGTGAATGAGTGTGTGATGATAATAATGTGATGTGTTGAATGACATGAGGAGGATCAGTGTTGTGTTGTGTTCAGATCTTCAGGTGGAGTCTGAAGGTGAGAGAGTGATGGAGGGACATTCAGTGACTCTGACATGTAAAAGCAGATGCAGTCTGACTGACACACCAACATTCATCTGGTTTAGAAACACACAGACATTAAATGACACAAACGAGAAACTCATCCTGCCGTCAGTTAGAAGAGAGAATGCAGGAGACTATACATGTGCTGTACAGAGACACAAACCCACATCACCTCCTCGACGTCTCAATGTCATCTGTAAGTTCACACACAAGTCTTTCATTATTCACTGAAGACGACTCATCACTGATGTACTGAATATAATCTCTCAACAGATCCTCCAGATGATCCTGTGATCTCCATCAGTTCTTCTGGTGTAATAGTGGAGGGTGATTCAGTGACTCTGACCTGCAGAAGTGAATCAAATCCGCCTGCGAATATCAGCTGGTTTAAAGAAGAAACATTTGTAGGATCTGGAAACATCTACATCATCTCAAACATCAGATCTGATCACAGCGGACAATACAAGTGCAAGGCCAGAAATAAACATGGACACAAATACTCAACAGTGACTTTAAATGTTTTATGTGAGTTCATGAAACAGTGTAGAACAGCTCATGTTGAGTACCATACATGTTGAACAATGACAGTAAAAATGTTTTTCAGATCCTCCAAGGAACGTCTCAGCATCCATCAGTTCTTCTGGTGTAATAGTGGAGGGTGATCCAGTGACTCTGACCTGCAGAAGTGAATCAAATCCGCCTGCGAATATCAGCTGGTTTAAAGAAGAAACATTTGTAGGATCTGGAAACATCTACATCATCTCAAACATCAGATCTGATCACAGCGGACAATACAAGTGCAAGGCCAGAAATAAACATGGACACAAAAACTCAACAGTGACTTTAAATGTTTTATGTGAGTTCATGAAACAGTGTAGAACAGCTCATGTTGAGTACCATACATGTTGAACAATGACAGTAAAAATGTTTTTCAGATCCTCCAAGGAACGTCACAGCATCCATCAGTTCTTCTGGTGTAATAGTGGAGGGTGATTCAGTGACTCTGACCTGCAGCAGTGAATCAAATCCACCTGTTCACAACTACAGCTGGTTTGAAGAGAATCAAACATCATCTGTTGGATCTGGACAGACGCTCAGCATCAGTAACTTTAATTCCAGTCTCAGTGGAGGGTTTTACTGTGTAGCTCAGAATGAAGTTGGATCTCAGAGATCAGCTGCTGTTTCACTCAGTGTTAAAGGTAATAAAATCTTACTGTACTTTCATTCGTCATTAAGAATTGTGTTTAGTTTGTGTTTCATAATCTTGTAATATACTTTATTAGGTCAAGCTACAGGAACGCTTTCTGTGGTCCTGTTTGCTGTCATCATATGTGGGTGTGCTGTTTGTGTTTTCATTGTGTTTATGAGGTGAGATCTGTTTCCACATCATTCATATTTAGAATTTATTCTTGTTTATTAATGAAAATGTTTTATCTTTTCTGCAGGAGGAGAAAACGTGATGATAAGACTTCAAACGTCGGGCTGAAGCAGGTGAGCTAAACACAGACACGGTGTCGAGTCAATTCATTAATGTGTGAACTGTTTTGCATTAAATGAGAATAAGGTGAAGTTTAAAGCATATTGAACTGTTTTTGGTTATTTACTTTCTTACTGCAAGTCAGTGGCGTCGGGTCCTTGGTGCACTGTTTTTCTTTTTCTAAAGACACAGTCTGAAAGCTTCTCATCCCCTTCAGTCTTTAAGCCTTCATGAGTAAAGTAACAGGAATCTTTAGTTTAGTTTTTGGCTTTAAAGTTATTTAATGTGCAGGTTCCTCGCCGCTGCTCATCTGGAGCACAACATGATGATGTTCAGTACGCCGGTGTTACACCCAAACATCTGAGAGAAGATCAAACATCTCCTGAATCCAGAGATCCAGAGGAGGTCCAATACGCAACTGTCCAACATCACAGAAACACAGAGATGAGAAGATCAGACGAGACTGAAAACCACTATGACAACATTACAAATCACCAACATGATGCTGCCGGGAGGTGAGAAAATGTTCAGGGAAATGTATTCATCATATCAATGTTAACTCTTGTAAAGTGACTTTGTTTTCATTCAAATATCTTAAACCTCATGTAGAGAACTTCATTCTTTCATTCTCGTCCTGCATTGCTTGTTATTGTATTGACACGTTATTTACATGAACTAATTTATCATTCACACATACCTCTGAATGTTGTTTTCTCTGCAGATCTGCTGTTGAAATAATGGAAGATACGTCTGTGATTTACAGTTCACTCAGATGATCGACACTTCATGTCTACAGGATCGATACGATCAGGATTCTGGATGAACTTCTTTATCCTCTTTACCGGAGTAAATGTTAGTTACGGCATAAGTTAAAGGTCCAGTGCGTAGTTTTTTAAAGGATCTATTGACAGAATGCAACATAATATACATAACTATGTGTTCAGAGGTGTATAAAGACCTTACGTAATGAAGCCTTATGTTTTTTTATCTTAGAATGAGTTATTTCTATCTACATACACCGCGGGTCCCCTCACGTTGAATTCAGCATGTTGTTTCTACAGTAGCCCTAAACGGACAAACCGCTCTACAGAAAGTGTTTCCTAAATACTTCGTAAATATCTTCTTTGGCGAAGAAGTGAAAACGTGATGATTTCTTAGTCCTGTGTCCTGTGTCAGTCACCGTAGTGCTTTGAAAGGGAGAGGCAGTGGAGTCAGCCGTTGGTTGCAATTCACAATCTCACCACTAGATTCCACTAAATTTCAAAGACTGGATCTTTAAAAGCATTATTTATTTTTTAATTGTACCTCTTTTCTCTTTCATTTTTGCATCATTTTATGTGTAATTGACATGTGGTATCAGTATTGAATTACTTAATGTAAATATAAAATGTTCTGCCGAGTATAATAAAGAAGTGACTGAAATGAAACGGATCATAACGTCTTCATTGGAAACTTAAGAATCGAATAATAAATACAAAAAACATTTTGTCTCTGTACATAAAATAAAGACTCATAAAATGTTTTAAGTATTGAGTTGTTGTTTAAAGACGGTTAAGGTCATCAATTCTCAAGAGATTTTTAAATGTATTTTATAAAGATCAGATCTCACATGGGCGTCTCCACATTCACTGCCCTTCTCTTCCCAATCCCCCTTTACATTATTTAAAGAACAGAAATGAACCCATCAGCACAGGAGGAAACAGACAGAGATTTCAGGTAGAAATCAAGGTATTACTCTCGAGAATCAGACACAGATGTGCTCACGCTGATCTAACACACGAGGCCTTAAACCTTCTGCTTTACTCCAAACACAACTGTGAACGATGAGCGCTCGTGTGTTTTCATTGGTGCATGAGGAGAAGGGGCGGAGACTTTTCAACACTCAAACTGATGCTTCCTCGTTTTTTCACTCTTCCGTCCTCCAGTCAGTGACCCGGAAACCGATCAAGTTCAGCCATCTTGTAAGACATCTCAGATCTCTAAACGCACCGTCAGGAGAAGAAGAGCATAACATGTGTCACAGTCTCATCGGTGAGTCACTGCTCACACAGTCCATGAGTTGTGTGGTGTTTGTGAAGGTGTTTGAGGTCATGTGTTTGACCCTCGACAGCTTGCCATGCAACAACTGACTGAAGAAGACGAAGTTCTGTAGGAAAGATTTAGAGAGAAAGCGAGAAAGCATGAATGCAGCATCTGCCTTCCAATGAACTGAATTATATTGAACAATCATGCAGAAGTGTTTAAAAGAAAAGTGTTTAGTATTTTAAGAACCCAACCTTGTGTTAGAGCTCATCTGATTATATTCTTGTTTACATCAACAATTTTATGAGTTAAAGCTCACCCAAAAACACACCAAAAGCTCCAAGGGCCTTGACCATCTTTAGACACATTTAACACCAACAATATCAAATATCTTTCTAAGCACATTGTTACTGAATGAATTTGTAAAACCCACCTGACTACAGAAATAATAAAGGTGTCTCACCTCTCTGCAGGAAAACAATGTTTTGATATGTTTATATCTTACTAATGTTGTATAGGGAGAAAATCACCTTTTTATATCAATCAGAATAGAGTCATTATTCAATTCATTTTGGTTATTTGTTTTAATATCTAAAGACACGCCCACCTGCAGTACCGCTACTCACCACTGGGGGACGCTGCTCACAGTTTGAGATGCTCTGATTAATGTGAATTTAGTTTTATCATAAGCTTTATTATTGCTGAAGTTGTCATGTAAAAGTAAACATGTTATAAATTAAGTCTAATTTTTGCATGGATTCTAAATATTTTGAGGTTTATTGCCTTTTTTGGGTAATTCTGGTGCTTGTGAATGTGTTTGAGGCCTGTGTTCAAGGATAAAGTCATTAGAAGAGCATCACACTTAATAGAATTAAAATAAAATAATTTTAAAGAATACATTTTTTAGCTGATTAAAAAAATGACGTGAGGACACAGGGTATAATAATGAGACAAAATCAAAGCTTAGATAAAAGTAAATGTCACGGGGTGACGAAAGGGAAGCGGAACTAAGTCCCGCTGGAATTGTGTTCCCCCCCGGGACGGTGTCGCTGTAACACCGGTCCACTTCCGGATTGCGCATTATGTCACCATAACAACGCTAATGACGGATTGACATCTGGTGCGGAGAGTTTGATGTTGGGATCTGTGAGAGGATTGTGGAGGCGGAGTAACCATATAAAAAGGAAGTACAGAGACCATGAAGGTGGTGTTTTTTCCTACTGGTTGTTCGTTCTCCCGGTTGTTCTTCCTGGTTGTCCTTTCTTCGGATGTGTTCCCCTGAGAGAAGTGGATTCCTTTGACGGTTGGGCTGGCGTGCGAAGGTATCTGAAGATTGTTGCGGGGTTCGGCTGTTCGGCTGTGCGACAGATATAACGGCCATCGAGTGGAGATATTGAGGACGGAAAGAGAGTGAGTTATGAGGACCAAGTGAAGACCAAGCCGCGCCATCATCATCGGAGGGAAGATAAGTAATATGATCTTGGAATTCGATTGAATGCATGCACCTGCACTGAGACTGATATAAAGTTGTGAAGTGGATTGATCATGAGGGTTGTGTCCCTGGAGAGTGCGTGGATTAAGTGATCATTTGAACTCCTGTCTTCTCCTTCGAGTGTGGGCGAGAAGCGCTCGGTCCCCGGGTCAGTAAGGAGGCATTCACACTTCCTCGCTATTTGGTGAGACCCGATTCAGCCTGACAGTGGAAGGAGCAAGCGTTGGGTGAGTGTTGGCTCTATTTGCACTGAGAGTGGATATGCAGTGCCTGAAGTGGTGTGTTTGCACAATAATTGCTTGAAGTGAAGTTACAGAGTGTGGGGAATATATACAGAGTTAATGCCGTACCTCACCACCACCTCGAAAGCCCACCACTGTCACCGTAACAAAAACCCAGGCGTTCCGTGTGAAGATTCTCCCTACCTGCTGGAAGATTGTGTGTACGTGTATTAACTTACTCTGCTGTGCAGCTTGCAGGATCCTCCGGGCCAAGTGCCGTATGTGATGTCGCTGTGAAGAGGGCGGACATCAGAAATATTCCTTTCATCGTGTTGACCGAAGCATCTCCCAGCCGTAAGCCCCTCACTCGTTCAAAGAACATATACCTGTTGTTGAACTACTTACTCTGCTGTGCAGATTGAAGGATCCTCCTGGCCAAGTGCCGTATGTGATGTCGCTGTGAAGAGAGGTGGACATAAGAGATATTCCTTTCATCGTCTTGACCGAAGAGCCGTAAGCCCCTCACTCGTTCAAAGAACATATACCTTTGTGGAACTACTTACTCTGCTGTGCAGATTGAAGGATCCTCCTGGCCCAGCGCCGTATGTGATGTCGCTGTGAAGAGAGGCGGACATCAGAAATATTCCTTCTCGTGTTGACCGAAGCATCTCCCAGCCGTAAGCCCCTCACTCGTTCAAAGAACATATACCTGTTGTTGAACTACTTACTCTGCTGTGCAGATTGAAGGATCCTCCTGGCCAAGTGCCGTATGTGAGTCGCTGTGAAGAGAGGTGGACATAAGAGATATTCCTTTCCTCTCTGACCGAAGCATCTCCCAGCCGTAAGCCCCTCACTCGTTCAAAGAACATATACCTGTTGTTGAACTACTTACTCTGCTGTGCAGATTGAAGGATCCCTGGCCCAGCGCCGTATGTGACTGTGAAGAGAGGTGGACATAAGAGATATTCCTTTCCTCGTCTTGACCGAAGCTCTCCCAGCCGTAAGCCCATCACTCATTCGAAGAACATATACTTGTTGTTGACTACTTACTCTGCTGTGCAGATCGAAGGATCCTCCGACCAAGTGTCGTATGTGAAGTTGGCTGTAACGAGAGGTGGACATTAAGAATATTCCTTGCATCGTCTGGACCAAAGCATCTATAAGTTCTACTTACCAGGATACTCCCCCACTCAGTGGACGGGTGGCCGACTCCTCTTCTCCCTTACCGGCCACGTACAGGCACGAGCTGCCGAAGAGACTCCACGCCCTCCCCGGCGTCCGAGGTCCGATCCCGTTCTGGTTGGGAGACACAGAATTAACACTGAGGCTTTTAATTGATTTTAACTAAATAAACCTTGTCAAACTTTCACTCTCTCGTCTGTCTGGTTTTCCTGGTACGCTCCTCGAGGTGGTCCTGGGTTTCAGGGTGGGTGTAGTCTGGCTTGACCCCCCGACCTGTGACAGATTTTGGCGTAGTCGGCAGGGTTCCACCTCGGGTTGAGCGACCAGGGATTCTCAGATGGCCGACGACGAGGCACTGGGGGCCCCACCCCGAGTCATGCCAGTGTTCATGGGAAACCCCTGGGTCCAGAAATATGGAGGAAGTGAGTCAGAGGTGCGCCTCTCTGAATGGCGGGCTCAGATCGAGTATCTGGCCGGGCTACAGGGACTGAGTGCGACCCAACAGCTACAGTTTGCCCTCAACTCCCTTGAAGGGGAAGCACGGCGGGAAGTCCAAGCCGCCCCCGAAGCTGTCCGAACCACCGCCCAGTCTGTGTTCAGATTCCTGACGGAAAGGTATGGTGACGCCACCCCAACTGCGGTTCTCTCGGGCCCAGTTCTTCAGCAGCAAACAGGGCCCCCCGCCAATCCGTCCGAGCTTTCGCCCTCCAACTACGGGAGCAAGTTACCAGGCTGCAGGGACGCCTGGACCATGGTCTCGGAAATGGCGAGACCCTGTTGAGGGACCAATTCCTGCTGGGGCTAAGGGAAGGCCCAGTACGCCAGGGCCTTAGAGTACAATTCAGAAGGGAGCCTGAGCTTACCTTTGAAGACCTAAAGAAAGAAGCGGTGGCATTGGAGGTCGATCAGGCTGAGGTGAAAGAGCCCCCTGTGTGTGCGGCCGTAAGTAGCTCCAGCGGCTGTCCCCGACATGGCGGAGTGGAAACAGACTCTGAAGCTCGAACTCCTAAAGGACGTCCGGGAACAGATGGCGGAGCTATCCAAGACGCTCGTGGACGAGCTGAGTCTCGGGGCTACCAGGCAAGGCGAGGCCCATCTCGCGGGACCGGGCTACTCTGACGGGAACAGGGACTCAGGGAGGCGACCTAATCGGCCCAACCGGCCCCAGTTCGAATGGGACGAGCAAGGACGACCTATCTGCAACCGCTGTGGCCAACCAGGCCATTACAGCCGACAGTGTGGCCCTCGAAGAGGTTCGGAGGGGGTTTTTTAGGTCGACCGGCCACAGTGGGTCGTGTGGTCGGGACCCCCTTAGATGACCCACCCGTCGGAGCAGGCTCCAAGGACAGGCTGGTTGGGCATAGCCCAGTGGTGGAGGTCCAGGTGTGCGGTGTGAAGGTGCCTGTCTCATCGACACCGGATCCCAGTGACCCTATTCGCGGAAAGCCTGTCGCAAGAGCTGTTCGGAAACCAGAGGATGCAGGGGACGGAGGCTCCCTGGCTCTCCCTGAAAGGAGCAAATGGTCTGGACATCCCCTACATTGGCTACAGGCTGACGGACTTGGAGATTCACGGAGTTATCGTGCCCCAGAAAGGAGTAATCATCGTACAAGATCACTGCTTGGGGAGTCACCGGGCCCTACTAGGTATGAACGTATTATCAGCATGTTGGGAAGAATTGTTTTCGGGCAAAGCCCGCTCGAGGGATCTCGCCGGCCGAACGGCAGGAATGGGAACGTGTCGCTGCTGACTGCCGACGGATCCAGATGTCCCGGGCCCGGCAAGGCCGCGAAGGGACTGGTCGGGTAGCGTGCCGGTATGCCCTGTCCGTGCCAGCAAACAGCGAGGCCCTAGTATGGGTACGAGTCCCCCAGCGGACGTGGGACCGGAAGAATGGGTGCTGGTGGAGCCCCACTGGGATGGCCAGCAGGTAGAAGTCGCCAGAGGTTTGGCCGTGGCACGAAGAGGACGGATCCCGGTGAGAGTTCGGAACGGGACGCCCCATGTCGTGCACCTACACAAACACCAGCGGCTGGTCAAGGTGACGCCGGTAGAACCCCATCAGGTGCGGGAGGACAAGGACGTGAGCTTTCGCCAAGTACACCCTGCGGTGGTGGAAGTGGCCCTTACCCAAGCGAGCTCGTCGCCCCAGAGTCTAGGGGAGGAGGTGCCCGGCCACTTGAAGGGAAATTCCCTGCAAGGGGAGGGGCTGGGACCTGTACAGGCTAGGAAGCTGCGAGACCTGCTGAGCAAGTGGCAACATGTCTTCTCGGCACACGAAGAGGACTACGGCTGCACCAACGTCGTGCAACATCGGATCCCCACCGGAGAGGCAGAGCCCAGTAGAGAAAGGTATCGACCCGTCCCACCTACCCTGTATACGGAGGTCCGCACACTGCTACAGGGTATGCTCGATCGAGGGGTTGTCAGAGAGAGCAGCAGCCCGTGGGCAGCTCCCATCGTGTTGGTGCAAAAGAAGACTGGCGCATGGAGGTTCTGCGTTGACTACCGCAAGCTGAACCTGGTCACTAAGAAGGACGCGTTCCCCCTACCCCGGATCGAGGACTCCCTGGCTGGCTTGACACGCTCGGCATGGTACTCCCACGCTGGACTTGGCAAGTGGCTACTGGCAGGTGCAAGTGGCCGAGGCAGACCGGAGAAGACCGCCTTTACCCCCCCGTTCGGTCTCTTTGAATGGGACCGGATGCCCTTCGGCCTCTGCAACGCTCCTGCCACCTTCCAGAGGCTGATGCAGCGGTGCCTGGGAGGCCAGCTGATGGAGTCCGCCTTGGTATACCTGGACGATGTGATTGTCTATTCCCCAGATTTCGACTCCCACTTACAACATCTTGAGCAGGTCTTCAGGGCCATGGAGAAATACGGGCTGAAGCTCCAGCCGGACAAATGCCATCTGTTACGGCGGGAAGTCAAATTCTTGGGACATTGTGTGGGTGCGGCGGGAGTTTCGGTCGACCGGAGAAGGTGTTGGCGGTGCGAGAGTGGGCTGCCCCGCAGACGGTGAAGCAGGTCCGGTCATTCCTGGGCTTCGTGGGGTACTACCGCCGCTTTATCAAGGACTTCTCCAAGATCGCAAAGCCCCTAAATCAGTTGCTGGCTGGGACAGGACGCCCCCGAGGTCGTGGATCACCGGCTATCCTGTGGAGCCCCGAGTGTGAGGCTGCGTTGCCAGCGACTGAAACAAGAGTTGCTACAGGCGCCGATTTTGGCGTATGCCGACTTCTCCAAGCCCTTTGTCCTGTACACGGACGCCAGCAACCTGGGCTTAGGGGCCGTGTTGGCTCAGCAACAAGACGGCGTAGAGCGGGTCGTAGCCTATGCAAGCCGGAGCCTTCATCCAGCAGAGAGGAATGACGCCAACTACAGCTCCTTCAAGTTGGAACTGCTGGCGCTGAAATGGGCACTCAGCGAGAAGTTTAAAGATTATCTGTGGGGTGCCCAGGTGACGGTAGTAACTGACAACAACCCACTAGTACACCTACAGACGGCGAAGTTGGGGGCAGTGGAACAGCGTGGGTGGCCCAGTTGGCCAACTACAACTACCAGCTCCAGTACCGGCCAGGTCGGGAGAACACCAACGCTGATGCCCTGTCCCGACTCCCAGAAGCTCAAGGTCCGAGGGATCCGTCGGAACCCATGCCAGACCCCGAGGGAGAGGAGTATATGGTGGGCATTGTGGAGGCGCCGGGGACTCAACGTGAGGCGATGCCTGTGAGTTGGGGATGGGACCCCTGCCGCTGGAAGGAGCGACAGCAGGCCGACAGGGAGATCAGTGGCTTGATGCGATGGCTGGAACGGGGGCGAAAACCGACGTTGGCCGAACAACGGGCCCAAGGGGGAGCAGGAAGGAAGCTGTTGGGACAATGGGCCAGACTACAGGTGAAGGAGGGAGTACTATGTAGGTCTGTCCGAGATCCGGGGCTGGACGAGGAACTCCGACAGATCGTTGTCCCCGAAGGCCAGGTACAAGAGCTCTTGACAGCGTACCACGATAAGCTGGGCCACCAAGGGCACGAGAAAACGGTATCTCTCTTGAGGCGACACTTCTATTGGCCCAACCTAGAAGCAACGGTACGTGCCTTCGTGCAGGCCTGTCCTCGTTGCACCTTGTTCAAAGCCAGGAAGGAAGCACGAGCACCGATGGTCCCCATCCAGGCGAAGGCCCCTCTCCACATAGTCGCAATGGACTTCTTGACATTGGGTCGGCCGGCAGACCGCTATCAGAACATCCTTGTCATTACCGACCTGTTCACTAAGTACTCCTGGGCCATTCCTACCTTGGACCAAACGGCGAACACCACCGCCACTGCTCTGTGGAGAGCTGTCTTCCAGCCGTTCGGTTGCCCCGAGTTTCTACACTCGGACCAAGGGCCAAACTTCGAGTCTCGGGTGATCAGAGAGCTGTGGTAAATTGTAGCTGCACCAAGACCCATACCACCTACTTACCACCAGCCCAGGTGTCAATGGCCCATTTCCCTGGGGGGTAGTAGTGTATGGGTCTTGGTGCAGCCATTACAATTTACACAGCTCTCTGATCACCCGAGACTCGAAGTTTGGCCCTTGGTCCGAGTGTAGAAACTCGGGGCAACCGAACGGCTGGAAGACAGCTCTCCACAGAGCAGTGGCGGTGGTGTTCGCCGTTTGGTCCAAGGTAGGAATGGCCCAGGAGTACTTAGTGAACAGGTCGGTAATGACAAGGATGTTCTGATAGCGGTCTGCCGGCCGACCCAATGTCAAGAAGTCCATTGCGACTATGTGGAGAGGGCCTTCGCCTGGATGGGGACCATCGGTGCTCGTGCTTCCTTCCTGGCTTTGAACAAGGTGCAACGAGGACAGGCCTGCACGAAGGCACGTACCGTTGCTTCTAGGTTGGGCCAATAGAAGTGTCGCCTCAAGAGAGATACCGTTTTCTCGTGCCCTTGGTGGCCCAGCTGATCGTGGTACGCTGTCAAGAGCTCTTGTACCTGGCCTTCGGGGACAACGATCTGTCGGAGTTCCTCGTCCAGCCCCGGATCTCGGACAGACCTACATAGTACTCCCTCCTTCACCTGTAGTCTGGCCCATTGTCCCAACAGCTTCCTTCCTGCTCCCCCTTGGGCCCGTTGTTCGGCCAACGTCGGTTTTCGCCCCCGTTCCAGCCATCGCATCAAGCCACTGATCTCCCTGTCGGCCTGCTGTCGCTCCTTCCAGCGGCAGGGGTCCCATCCCCAACTCACAGGCATCGCCTCACGTTGAGTCCCCGGCGCCTCCACAATGCCCACCATATACTCCTCTCCCTCGGGGTCTGGCATGGGTTCCGACGGATCCCTCGACCTTGAGCTTCTGGGAGTCGGGACAGGGCATCAGCGTTGGTGTTCTCCCGACCTGGCCGGTACTGGAGCTGGTAGTTGTAGTTGGCCAACTGGGCCACCCAACGCTGTTCCACTGCCCCCAACTTCGCCGTCTGTAGGTGTACTAGTGGGTTGTTGTCAGTTACTACCGTCACCTGGGCACCCCACAGATAATCTTTAAACTTCTCGCTGAGTGCCCATTTCAGCGCCAGCAGTTCCAACTTGAAGGAGCTGTAGTTGGCGTCATTCCTCTCTGCTGGATGAAGGCTCCGGCTTGCATAGGCTACGACCCGCTCTACGCCGTCTTGTTGCTGAGCCAACACGGCCCCTAAGCCCAGGTTGCTGGCGTCCGTGTACAGGACAAAGGGCTTGGAGAAGTCGGCATACGCCAAAATCGGCGCCTGTAGCAACTCTTGTTTCAGTCGCTGGAACGCAGCCTCACACTCGGGGCTCCACAGGATAGCCGGTGATCCACGACCTCGGGGGCGTCCTGTCCCAGCCAGCAACTGATTTAGGGGCTTTGCGATCTTGGAGAAGTCCTTGATAAAGCGGCGGTAGTACCCCACGAAGCCCAGGAATGACCGGACCTGCTTCACCGTCTGCGGGCAGCCCACTCTCGCACCGCCAACACCTTCTCCGGGTCGACCGAAACTCCCGCCGCACCCACACAATGTCCCAAGAATTTGACTTCCCGCCGTAACAGATGGCATTTGTCCGGCTGGAGCTTCAGCCCGTATTTCTCCATGGCCCTGAAGACCTGCTCAAGATGTTGTAAGTGGGTCGAAATCTGGGGAATACAATCACATCGTCCAGGTATACCAAGGCGGACTCCATCAGCTGGCCTCCCAGGCACCGCTGCATCAGCCTCTGGAAGGTGGCAGGAGCGTTGCAGAGGCCGAAGGGCATCCGGTCCCATTCAAAGAGACCGAACGGGGTGGTAAAGGCGGTCTTCTCCCGGTCTGCCTCGGCCACTTGCACCTGCCAGTAGCCACTTGCCAAGTCGTGGAGTACCATGCCGAGCGTGTCAAGCCAGCCAGGGAGTCCTCGATCCGGGGTAGGGGGAACGCGTCCTTCTTAGTGACCAGGTTCAGCTTGCGGTAGTCAACGCAGAACCTCCATGCGCCAGTCTTCTTTTGCACCAACACGATGGGAGCTGCCCACGGGCTGCTGCTCTCTCTGACAACCCCTCGATCGAGCATACCCTGTAGCAGTGTGCGGACCTCCGTATACAGGGTAGGTGGGACGGGTCGATACCTTTCTCTACTGGGCTCTGCCTCTCCGGTGGGGATCCGATGTTGCACGACGTTGGTGCAGCCGTAGTCCTCTTCGTGTGCCGAGAAGACATGTTGCCACTTGCTCAGCAGGTCTCGCAGCTTCCTAGCCTGTACAGGTCCCAGCCCCTCCCCTTGCAGGGAATTTCCCTTCAAGTGGCCGGGCACCTCCTCCCCTAGACTCTGGCGACGAGCTCGCTTGGGTAAGGGCCACTTCCACCACCGCAGGGTGTACTTGGCGAAAGCTCACGTCCTTGTCCTCCCGCACCTGATGGGGTTCTACCGGCGTCACCTTGACCAGCCGCTGGTGTTTGTGTAGGTGCACGACATGGGGCGTCCCGTTCCGAACTCTCACCGGGATCCGTCCTCTTCGTGCCACGGCCAAACCTCTGGCGACTTCTACCTGCTGGCCATCCCAGTGGGGCTCCACCAGCACCCATTCTTCCGGTCCCACGTCCCGCTGGGGGACTCGTACCCATACTAGGGCCTCGCTGTTTGCTGGCACGGACAGGGCATACCGGCACGCTACCCGACCAGTCCCTTCGCGGCCTTGCCGGGCCCGGGACATCTGGATCCGTCGGCAGTCAGCAGCGACACGTTCCCATTCCTGCCGTTCGGCCGGCGAGATCCCTCGAGCGGGCTTTGCCCGAAACAATTCTTCCCAACATGCTGATAATACGTTCATACCTAGTAGGGCCCGGTGACTCCCCAAGCAGTGATCTTGTACGATGATTACTCCTTTCTGGGGCACGATAACTCCGTGAATCTCCAAGTCCGTCAGCCTGTAGCCAATGTAGGGGATGTCCAGACCATTTGCTCCTTTCAGGGAGAGCCAGGGAGCTCCGTCCCCGCATCCTCTGGTTTCCGAACAGCTCTTGCGACAGGCTTTCCGCGAATAGGGTCACCTGGGATCCGGTGTCGATGAGACAGGCACCTTCACACCGCCACCTGGACCTCCACCACTGGGCTATGCCCAACCAGCCTGTCCTTGGAGCCTGCTCCGACGGGTGGGTCATCTAAGGGGGTCCCGACCACACGACCCACTGTGGCCGGTCGACCTAAAAACCCCCCTCCGAACCTCTTCGAGGGCCACACTGTCGGCTGTAATGGCCTGGTTGGCCACAGCGGTTGCAGATAGGTCGTCCTTGCTCGTCCCATTTGAACTGGGGCCGGTTGGGCCGATTAGGTCGCCTCCCTGAGTCCCTGTTCCCGTCAGAGTACGCCCGGTCCCGCGAGATGGGCCTCGCCTCTTGCCTGGTAGCCCCGAGACTCAGCTCGTCCACGAGCGTCTTGGATAGCTCCGCCATCTGTTCCCGGACGTCCTTTAGGAGTTCGAGCTTCAGAGTCTGTTTCCACTCCGCCATGTCGGGGACAGCCGCTGCGGAGCTACTTACGGCCGCACACACAGGGGCTCTTTCACCTCAGCCTGATCGACCTCCAATGCCACCGCTTCTTTCTTTAGGTCTTCAAAGGTAAGCTCAGGCTCCCTTCTGAATTGTACTCTAAGGCCCTGGCGTACTGGGCCTTCCCTTAGCCCCAGCAGGAATTGGTCCCTCAACAGGGTCTCGCCATTTCCGAGACCATGGTCCAGGCGTCCCTGCAGCCTGGTAACTTGCTCCCGTAGTTGGGGCGAAAGCTCGGACGGATTGGCGGGGGCCCTGTTTGCTGCTGAAGAACTGGCCCGGAGAACCGCAGTTGGGGTGGCGTCACCATACCTTTCCGTCAGGAATCTGAACACAGACTGGGCGGTGGTTCGGACAGCTTCGGGGCGGCTTGGACTTCCCGCCGTGCTTCCCCTTCAAGGGAGTTGAGGGCAAACTGTAGCTGTTGGGTCGCACTCAGTCCCTGTAGCCCGGCCAGATACTCGATCTGAGCCCGCCATTCAGAGAGGCGCACCTCTGACTCACTTCCTCCATATTTCTGGACCCAGGGGTTTCCCATGAACACTGGCATGACTCGGGGTGGGGCCCCCAGTGCCTCGTCGTCGGCCATCTGAGAATCCCTGGTCGCTCAACCCGAGGTGGAACCCTGCCGACTACGCCAAATCTGTCACAGGTCGGGGGGTCAAGCCAGACTACACCCCCCTGAAACCCAGGACCACCTCGAGGAGCGTACCAGGAAAACCAGACAGACGAGAGAGTGAAAGTTTGACAAGGTTTATTTAGTTAAAATCAATTAAAAGTCTCAGTGCTAATTCTGTGTCTCCCAACCAGAACGGGATCGGACCTCGGACGCCGGGAGGGCGTGGAGTTCTCTTCGGCAGCTCGTGCCTGTACGTGGCCGGTAAGGGAGAAGAGGAGTCGGCCACCCGTCCACTGAGTGGGGGTATCCTGGTAAGTAGAACTTATAGATGCTTTGGTCCAGACGATGCAAGGAATTTCTTAATGTCCACCTCTCGTTACAGCCAACTTCACATACGACACTTGGTCCGGAGGATCCTTCGATCTGCACAGCAGAGTAAGTAGTCAACAACAATATGTTCTTCGCTTACGGCTGGGAGATGCTTCGGTCAAGACGAGGAAGGAATATCTCTTATGTCCACCTCTCTTCACAGCAACATCACATACGGCGCTGGGCCAGGAGGATCCTTCAATCTGCACACAACAACAGGTATATGTTCTTTGAACGAGTGAGGGGCTTACGGCTGGGAGATGCTTCGGTCTATCTCTTATGTCGGGCGTCCTTCAATCTGGAGTAAGTAGTTCAACAACAGGTATATGTTCTTTGAACCTTACGGCTGGGAGGGTCATGAAAGGAATAATGTCTCTCTTCACAGCTCACATACGGCGCTGGGCCACCTCTGCACAGCAGAGTAAGGGTATAAACCTCTTAAGACGAGTATCTCTTATGTCCACCTCTCTTCACAGCACATCACATACGGCAGGAGGATCCTTCAATCTGCACAGCAGAGTAAGTAGTTCAACAACAGGTATATGTTCTTTGAACGAGTGAGGGGCTTACGGCTGGGAGATGCTTCGGTCAACACGATGAAAGGAATATTTCTGATGTCCGCCTCTCTTCACAGCGACATCACATACGGCACTTGGCCCGGAGGATCCTGCAAGCTGCACAGCAGAGTAAGTTAATACACGTACACACAATCTTCCAGCAGGTAGGGAGAATCTTCACACGGAACGCCTGGGTTTTTGTTACGGTGACAGTGGTGGGCTTTCGAGGTGGTGAGCGTACGGCATTAACTCTGTATATATTCCCCACACTCTGTAACTTCACTTCAAGCAATTATTGTGCAAACACACCACTTCAGGCACTGCATATCCACTCTCAGTGCAAATAGAGCCAACACTCACCCAACGCTTGCTCCTTCCACTGTCAGGCTGAATCGGGTCTCACCAAATAGCGAGGAAGTGTGAATGCCTCCTTACTGACCCGGGGACCGAGCGCTTCTCGCCCACACTCGAAGGAGAAGACAGGAGTTCAAATGATCACTTATCCACGCACTCTCCAGGGACACAACCCTCGTGATCAATCCACTTCACAACTTTATATCAGTCTCAGTGCAGGTGCATGCATTCAATCGAATTCCAAGATCATATTACTTATCTTCCCTCCGATGATGATGGCGCGGCTTGGTCTTCACTTGGTCCTCATAACTCACTCTCTTTCCGTCCTCAATATCTCCACTCGATGGCCGTTATATCTGTCGCACAGCCGAACAGCCGAACCCCAACAATCTTCAGATACCTTCGCACGCCAGCCCAACCGTCAAAGGAATCCACTTCTCTCAGGGGAACACATCCGAAGAAAGGACAACCAGGAAGAACAACCGGGAGAACGAACAACCAGTAGGAAAAAAACACCACCTTCATGGTCTCTGTACTTCCTTTTTATATGGTTACTCCGCTCCACAATCCTCTCACAGATCCCAACATCAAACTCTCCGCACCAGATGTCAATCCGTCATTAGCGTTGTTATGGTGACATAATGCGCAACCGGAAGTGGACCGGTGTTACAGCGACACCGTCCCGGGGGGGGAACACATTCCAGCGGGACTTAGTTCCGCTTCCCTTTCGTCACCCCGTGACATTTACTTTTATCTAAGCTTTGATTTTGTCTCATTATTATACCCTGTGTCCTCACGTCATTTTTTTAATCAGCTAAAAAATGTATTCTTTAATTATTTATTTTAATTCTATTAAGTGTGATGCTCTTCTAATGACTTTATCCTTGAACACAGGCCTCAAACACATTCACAAGCACCAGAATTACCCAAAAAAGGCAATAAACCTCAAAATATTTAGAATCCATGCAAAAATTAGACTTAATTTATAACATGTTTACTTTTACATGACACTTCAGCAATAATAAAGCTTATGATAAAACTAAATTCACATTAATCAGAGCATCTCAAACTGTGAGCAGCGTCCCCCAGTGGTGAGTAGCGGTACTGCAGGTGGGCGTGTCTTTAGATATTAAAAACAAATAACCAAAATGAATTGAATAATGACTCTATTCTGATTGATATAAAAAAGGTGATTTTCTCCCATATACAACATTAGTAAGATATAAACATATCAAAACATGTTTTCCTGCAGAGAGGTGAGACACCTTTATTATTTCTGTAGTCAGGTGGGTTTTACAAATTCATTCAGTAACAATGTGCTTAGAAAGATATTTGATATTGTGTGTTAAATGTGTCTAAAGATGGTCAAGGCCCTTGGAGCTTTTGGTGTGTTTTTGGGTGAGCTTTAACTCATAAACATTGTTGATGTAAACAAGAATATAATCAGATGAGCTCTAACAAGGTGGGTTTCTTAAAATACTAAACTTTTCTTTAAACACTTCTGCATGATTGTTCAATATAATTCAGTTCATTGGAAGGCAGATGCTGCATTCATGCTTCTCGCTTTCTCTCTAAATCTTTCCTACAGAACTTCGTCTTCTTCAGTCAGTTGTTGCATGGCAAGCTGTCGAGGGTCAAACACATGACCTCAAACACCTTCACAAACACCACACAACTCATGACTGTGTGAGCAGTGACTCACCGATGAGACTGTGACACATTTTATGCTCTTCTTCTCCTGACGGTGCGTTTAGAGATCTGAGATGTCTTACAAGATGGCTGAACTTGATCGGTTTTCCGGGTCCCTGACTGGAGGGACGGAAGAGTGAAAAAACGAGGAAGCATCAGTTTGAGTGTTGAAAGTCTCCGCCCCTTCTCCTCATGCACCAATGAAAACACACGAGCGCTCATCGTTCACAGTTGTGTTTGGATTAAGCATAAGGTTTAAGGCCTCGTGTGTTAGATCAGCGGAGCACATCTGTGTCGGAATTC